>CM070742.1:5699997-6299094 GCA_036346245.1 Bonia amplexicaulis
CAACAAGAGGGACTTCTAGAGTCCTTCGTATATGACATTATTGCAGGCGGCTCACAGTTCGGCATGTTTCACCGGGCGACTTGACCCTTCTTCGACCCGACCATCATCGTACCTCGACCTCTTGGACCACCACCGGTCACTGAGCAGATAGAACGGTCTCCATATCTCCTCCAACCTGATACGTAACCTCCAGACCAACTGACGTACCCAACGGGACAAGCTCGTGTGCGACGGAAGACAAGGCCACGTACGGACAGGCAAGCGCGACGAGAACAAAGCTGTGGCTCAGAGCCATATCGCATCCAGTGTGATGCATTTTTTGTACTACTGTAATTACTTTTAATTGTACAAATTCCTAATGTATAAAATTATAAAAAAAAGTGAAATATCGTTAAATTCATGATTACGTTAACTCAAATAAACGTGGCAAATTTGGATCAGGAGGCTTCACATAAAATTTCCTAATTTTTGGAGCTCGTTTGCTATATGTAAAAACTCGTAAAAATATCAAAATTGTATGAATTGTTGAGCAAACTTCACAACTTATAAAATTACCGAAGAATTATAATATGAATTATGTTGTCTCGGGAGACTATACATAAATTTTCGTAATTTTTTTGAGCTCATTTGATATATTTAAAAATTTAAACAATCACTAAACAAAAAAATTAGCCGGCCTAATTACCTGCCGCCCCATGCCTGGACGACAGGCTTGCCCCCCGAGCGGTAAGCTGCCTGCTATCCAGTGAGGGGGCGGCAGGCGTCTTCCACCGATGGTAGCGCCACGTGTCACCTCACAGGCGCTGTCGTCCGTCCCTCCGGACGGTAGAAACGATATTTTTTATAAATATTGGAGTCAGTTATCATGTGTCATGTACTAGCTGCGTAAGCGCGGCGACACACCGAGCTAGCTACCGTGTGGACCGAAGCAAAAGAGATGATAATTCGCGGAGAGTTTCTTAAAAAAATCGAGGACACATGCGTAATTTCGGGAAAACCAAAGGTTTTTTTCGCAAAAAACTGAGAACCTGTAAGGACCTATACGTAACTAAACGAGGACCCATACGTAATTTTGGAAAACTACGGGGTGCTATGCAACAAAGAATATGTAATTTCGGTGAAGTGGATGGGGTTTTCGAAAAAAACCTGACAGGGATCTTTTTGCGAGAACGGAGGACCTCTACGCTATTTCGGAAAATGCAAGGTCTTTTTCGCATAAACGGTGACGCGGACACGGTGAGGAGCCGGGAACTCCCCTGGCTATAATATAGGTATGATGCGTTGTGTCGTCATCGATCTCGCAAAGTCCAGGCCAAAGCTTGCCTCTACATCTGGGACTATTGCTTAATTGCTGCCATGGATAAGATACTAACAATATAGGTCCTGATATAGAAGATAAAAGCCATTTAGAATATATTTACTTTTTAATACGATGTTTTTTATTTTTTATTATATCTAGAGATATAACGTTGTTTTTCATTTGCCTAATTTTTAATTTATTTTTAATTGAATACATCAGAAAAATTAACAACTACTATATTATCACTTCAGTCATAAGCTACCACTTTTCAACAGGGTCATAGCAAGACGGGTGGTAGAAGCTAGCTGCTACTAGGCCCCGCTCGTTTCGGTTTCAGCTTCTGGCTTATTTTTTTACTATTTATAAATTTGGTCTTTTTCTGAACTTTTGGCTTTTTTGGGCTTTTTTTGAGCTTTTTTGCCGGTTCTTTTTTCCGTATTCGTTTGCGTTGTCCGTAATGAGCTAGCATATGTTTTCTATTTTTAATTTTTTTAAATTTTAATTACGCCAAATACGTCACCTTCAGCTACAGTAAATTTTCAATTGCTACAGTGCAATTTCAACTATAAACCACAACTTTTTAGCCCAACAGAGCGAAGCCTAAATGTTGCATCACTGTAGACGGACGAAACCAAAAGGCATGAGAAAAGCTGTCACAAGGAAACCACCTGGGGCATAGTCACTTGCAAAAGTCCACGATATATTCTTTTGGGTTTTAAGTTTTTGATCTATTCAAAAATCAAAATAAATGAGATATATTTTTAAAACAGATTCTTTGTACAATATTTTAAACTTAAAATTATATATACCACCACATCGATATCTCTATCATCTACTTATCATCTCTTAAAACACACAGACAACAGACGTCTCTTAAAACATACGGACAACAAAACCATGGCTCAGAGTAAAAAATACCACACCCCGAAAGAACATGGCAAAAGAGAGCTCGCCTTTTTGACCGCAGCACTACGCAAACGCAACGTACCTCGTCTCCATCATGCCACGACGGGAATGATGAATCGATGATCGTGTCCGGTTCGTGGTCGCGCCCCAGGTCAACGCAATTGTTCATTTGTTTTTGCGTACTTGGATGCGAATACGATGATATGATGTGCCGTCGTCTTGTACGTAAACTACTGCGATCGTGTATAAGTCAATACACTACTCTTGTTTGTTTACGATCAGGGCATGGGGCCCAACCATGAAAACAAGAAAAGATAACGGCCCCAAACATATATGGCCCAAGAAAAGACTAGAGCATGATCAAATTGGGGCAAAGCATGTAGTATCTTAGGGAGGATCATTTTTCATCTGATAGAGTCAGGCCATAGAATTATAATTCTATTAGATTTTAAATAAATAAATATTTATTTATTTATTATTATTATTCGCTAACAAAATCGGATCATAGAATAATAATTCTATCAAAATTTTAAATATATATATATTATATAAAAAGTGAATTATATTTTAAATATGCAAGTCTACAGTATTTTTTTAATTTAATTTTGTAATTTTAGTACATTTATTCATATTATATTGAATTAAGGTCGATCTTTAAAAATTATTTAATTATTGTTTTGATAAACTAATAATCTAAAAGTCCAATATGTCAAATATAATACTTTTTTTTACCTTAGACAACATGTAAACAACAAAAACAAAGCAAATTACACTAGTGCAGCTTAAACTAGCAATATGTAATATTAAATTTTATATGTTAATATAGTTTGTTGTCAGGATCATGATCCCACTGCAATCCTACCCGATCCTAACGGTTCTACGAGTTGAATCGCGATTCCACTACGATACTATCCGATTCTAATCCATATTACGATCCATATCATCTATCTCTGGTAGAATCGTCTGTGTCGCGATACTGACAATCTCGCATATTTGTGAGGACCATTAACAGATAAGAGCTAAGAATACTCTTGTTGTGGCATAATTATACGTTGATTCAATAACGAATGTTGAAGGTGTGTTTGGCTGTTGTGACCTGCTTCATTTGATAATCTGTCCCTTCCATCATTGTTCTCGTTGATAGGTGAGGACCATTAAGATCGTTCTGTATTATCATGTGGCGATGTCTCTAATGCTCCAAATCATTATCCTTCCTTCTAACCAAGTATTTCGTGGTATATAAATACCAATCGATCAAAGCTTTAAATGCTTTATTATCGCAAAGAAAAGCTTAAATGCTTTGTTTGGCTCCGCCCGTGATTGGCAACCCCACTGGCACTGTTGTCGCCTCAGTAATGACCGTCCTAATAGCGCTGGGATGAGTGATCGGTGTGCCGCTATCTTCTTCCTTTGTCACCGCCGCAATATGAACGTCAAGAGATGTCCGACCCGTGTACGTACGTCTTCCAAAATGCTATCATAGTTTTAGCGATCGATCCTCTCAGATTTAAGTTTCGCCGATGGATGAAGCTACACTGCTGTTAGTTTACCTGTACCTGCTCCCATCCCATAATATAAATCTTTGTTCTTGAAAAACGTCGTCTCATAATATAGTTTTATCGTGAAGACTAAAGATATAGTTACTATGATATTTTCATTATATATCCTACTTTAATGCTAAAAAAATTAGTAAGTAGTTCTAGTATACCATTTAATAGAGTTATATATGGTCTAATGTTATTAACATTTTAAAAAAATTAATATCTTCTTGATCTGTGCACACGGTGACCTTTGGACTTAGAGGCCACTAATTTTGGCTTTTGACTTTCGTCTATTGAATTTTAGTTAAAATTGTACCGTAGTAACTATTTGTTTTTTTAATAACTCAATTAAAAAATAAAAAAACACCGTTATATATTCACAACTAAAAAACCGAATAAACTAAAATTGGAAAGGCAACACGTTTGTTTCAAACTGATATCGGAAGGAACGGGCCTATACTGCGGGTGGGAGGAAGTAATCCATTAGCAGGCAGCTCGTGAGCCAAACCGAGCTCGCAACCGACCATGACGGCGGGGAGGGGTTTTTTTCCCGTGACCTCATCAGCGGAGCGGAGCCGGCCATGGCACGTTCAGGCCGGGCTCGTTTCCACCCCTCACGGGCAAATCGTGGTACCCACGAAAAAAAGGGGGCAAGAAAAAAAGGCGAAAAAGAAGCCCCCTAGTCCCCTACTCTTCACTCCTGCTCGCGTGCTTGCTCACATCTCTCTCGCACCCAGCTCACGCTCCTCTCCCTGATCTGCCTCTCACTCCCCCCTCCTCCCTCCGCTCCTCTTCTCACCGGCGCCTTCTTCCGCCGAGCGTCGCATTCCCTTCCAATTCGTCCGATCCTCTCGAGGTACGCCGGCTCTGCTCCCTGCGCGTCGGTCGCTGCGATTTGTCGTCGCTTCTATGCGGTTCTCGCGTACGATTTCGCTTCGTTTTCTTGTGGATCTATCGCCCCGTGGGGTGGTTGCTCCACTTCCCTCTCGATTTGTCCGTGGATTTTTGGCATTTTGCGCGCTTGATCTGTGCGGTTCGAGCTGGTTTGGGGAGTGGAAAGGAGGATCTTGGGTGTGTGGCATTTGAGCTTAAGCATTTTGTCCCTTGCTAAATTCTCGCGGTTTTTGGAACTTCCATGGATAATGCGGGCGCAATTTAGCAAGGTTTTATCTAGAAATTTGGTGTTAATTTCTGATATCGAGCTGCTCACCTGTTCAGTGACCTCTTTACTCTCTGCTCTTGTTTGCTCTCGTCAATTTTGGAGCTCATCCTTGTGGATTCTTTTGCACCCTGTACCTTTTTTTGGAGATCTTCTCCCTTCTGTGCTGTAAGTAACTATTTTGGATCCTGACTGCTTGTAATTTCTTTTCCTGGAACTCAGGTAGGATCCTGGGATCCGTAAGAGAAATCTTGCTTGGGCTACGGAGAATGTGATTGGAAGCAACCGGGGTTCAATCACAAATGGCTACACCTGGGAGCAGTGGCGGCGGCAGCAGCAGCACCAGGCCGGCGAATGGCGCAGCTGCCATCAATGCTGCCGCGACGGCGGCTGGCTCGGCCGACGCCAGATTCCACTCCCAACCACCACAGCAGGATAGGGTATATACACTTACATGTACATGCAATCAGTTAAGCTTAGTACGCCTTTGCGTACTAAGTACGAACTGTACTGGCCAGTAGCTGTTGCAACTTGAAGCTGGTGCATCTTTACCCCAATAATTATGCTTTAGTACTAACTGCTTGCTTCCTTCTATGAATAATTTGTTGAATTGACTATTCTTTTTGTTGTTGGTCCATATTGAACTGCATGCATTTTGCACCCATTCTGTAATTTTGCGAAGATCCCGTAACATTATCTTGCAACAGCATCACCTAGGGCATGTTGCTTTGTCATTCCCTTCATATTTACTGTAGACATAACTGATTGATTTGGCCTTACATACATATTTTGTTTGGAGCTGAGGTCAGGGGAAAAGTAGCTTTGCACTTTTCAAAGCCCTTACTGGATGACAGAAACATAAATTCAGTGTTGCTTTTCATGCTAGGATTTTTTCCCATTTGAAGACTTTCAGATTCTTGCAAAATACATGCTGTGATGACAACACCTTTTATAATTTCTATTGTACCAGAGCCTTCTATGCTTATGTATTGTTATTTAAGTTCAGTCTAACTTTCCTTTCCGTGATTAATAATAAAATGATGATGCTTTCTGTCTATACAGACTATGAATCATTAGGGCAAAGTTTAGTAGTTCTATGAAATTCCATTATTGAATTAACTAGTACATTGTTTTAAAACTCTAAACTAGTTCTGGATTCATTTGTGGAGTTGACTTTATGTATCTTTACCAAACCCTACCGGATGGTTTTTACTTCTGTTTCCAGCAACAGCTTATAACATGTACTTTCACTAATACATTATTTCTCTATGCTTTACAGTGGAGTAGATGGGCTGGCTGTTTTTCCGGACTGTCATGTTTCGGATCGCAGAAGGGTGGGAAGCGTATAGTTCCTGCAGCACGTATACCTGATGGAAATGCATCAACTAGTCGCGGAAATGCTCTCCAATCTGGTGGCAATTCCAACTCAAATGTGGCTCTGAATTTATCTCTTCTTGCCCCACCATCATCGCCAGCATCCTTCTCAAACTCTGCACTCCTTCGACTGCTCAGTCGCCTAACTGCTTCCTGTCAATATCTGCAAACTCTCCTGGTGGCCCAACGTCTAATATGTTCGCTGTTGGGCCATACACTAATGAACCTCAGCTTGTCTCACCTCCAGTCTTTTCAACTTACACAACCGAGCCTTCCACAGCACCACTGACCCCTCCACCTGAACTAGCGCATGCAACCACTCCCTCCTCCCCAGATGTTCCATATGCTCAGTTTCTTTCATCGTCTATGGATCTTAAAACTGCTGGCAAGGAGCACAACATGCCTTACTTATCAACAACATATTCTGGTGGTTCAGGACTGCAGGCATCTTACCCACTTTACCCAGAGAGCCCTTCTAGCAGCCTCATATCACCTGCTTCAGCAACTCCAAGGACCGGTCTTTCCTCACCTATCCCTGAGCAAGAGGTTCCTACTTCACATTGGAAGACATCTAGGTCCGCCTGTGACACACCATATTCCAGGGCTTCGCCAATCCCTGAGCAAGAGGTCCCTACTGCACAGTGGAAGACTTCTAGATCTGCCTGTGACACACCGTATTCCAGGATTTCACCATCCAATATTTTTGGGCTTGATTCAGCTGCCCCTAGAAACTACATGTTAGATAGCAATTTCTTTCGGCCAGCTGCTTCTGCTCAGTTCTACCTGGATCAGGCTCAGCAGACATTTCCATATAATGGTGGGAGACGTAGTGTCTCAAGGGACAAGCAAGATGCTGAGGAGGTTGAAGCATACAGGGCATCTTTTGGATTCAGTGCAGACGAGATCGTTACAACACAATCTTATGTGGAGATACCAGATGCGCTTGATGAGGGATTCAGTATATCCCCGTTTGGAAACAGTTCCCCTGCTACTGAGGTGTGGCCATTTAATGATCTGCCTGACGAGGTTCAGAAGGTGGAGAAATCACTCTTAAATGTAAAAGAGATGACAAGCCCAAAGAAATCAGCAGATCAGCTTTCCAGTGGCTCTCCACATAAAGTGCTGCACTTGGATATATTCAAAGGTAAATGTCCTGAATTTTTACCTCAACCATTCACTTGTATCTTTTTTTTCTTTGATAGTGAGTACAACAAGAACGCACTCACGTGCACACACAACACCATACACACTCACACACCCACATGGGTGTGTCCAATGCACACGCTTGAAGCAAGACGGAGACCCAAGAGTCTCACGGAGCGCGGGCACGCGCTTTGACCACTGTAAACACCCACGTGCGCGTGTACTTATGAGCACTATTCACATGAACAGTACCCAATAGTACTGTTTATATCAGCAGTACCCCTGGAAAATGGGGCGACCACAGCTCGAAGCCGGGCGGCTGGGGTGCATGACCGCACCCTTTGCCAACCGAGCCATGCTCAGTCCCCCCATTCACTTGTATCTTGGTATACTAGAATCATCAAGGCTTTGATTTTCCTTGCTAATTGCTGCGCCAGACAATTATTCGGTTACTTGAACTGTACTCTCTGTAACCTGAACTCTACTGCCTTTTATCAACATGCAGCAACACCTAGATTTTGATGGGACAATTTGCAATGCCCTACTGATGTTGTGTTTCTGTTTCTGCACTCTTATTTTATCCTATCCTCATATTGCAGGAACAAAAGGGGAATCTGCCTGAAGATGACGGGATTGCGAAAGATTGTCATCCTTTCAGAAAGGCGAGGGATGAAATATCTCTAAAACCCATAGAAGTCAGGAAGAAAGTCCCCTGGCCAGTCCTGCTCAGATGCAGAAATCGAGTACAGAAGGGCAAGGAGTTTGAGAGAGGCCAACGGTATTTTGTCGTGGCGCAGCACACTGTCAAGGCAGCTACAGTAATGACGCGCTAATATGCAGGATAATTTCAGAGTGCCCTTAGCCTAGTGTGCGTCGATTCAAGCTGTTGTTAGAAGTAATCCGTAGGCCAAGAGTAGCCTGTACTATATATATCTGGGGATTCTACTGCCA
Organism: Bonia amplexicaulis; assembly: GCA_036346245.1. Taxonomy (NCBI): domain Eukaryota; kingdom Viridiplantae; phylum Streptophyta; class Magnoliopsida; order Poales; family Poaceae; genus Bonia; species Bonia amplexicaulis. The sequence continues at coordinate 5,708,372 of CM070742.1, forward strand.
GATTGTGCTCTGGATATGTGATGACCGGCCTGTGTTCTATTTAAATTCCAAGTTCCTCTTTTGTAGGCACTCTAATCGTTAGCCGGAGCAATGAAATGAAGGGGCTCTGCATCAGAGGTTGCACCCAATCTGCTTGAGTGATGCGAGAAGTGATCCATTACCCATTCCTCTCCTATATATTGCTACAGGTGAATGGTTGGATTGTGCGGGGCTCTGTAGGAGTGTTATTTTTATGCACAATCCTCGTGCTTCTTCCTTGACATACTGGAACTTTGACATTGGAAATTGGAACACAGTTGAGAAGTGCGAATTCTGGGTGGTTGCGTTTCATTCTGCAATCCGTGATGTATCCAAAGCTCAACGTGACTACAGCTGTGTGCCTGTGTCATGATCTAATGAATCTGGAACAGAATAGGCGACGCCAGGGGCATTGGAATTGGATTGTGCCATTACTTTTGGTGGTACTCCAACAGGTTCCTAGCTACACTGTAGCGACGGTTAAGGAGAAATTAATAAAAATAAAAAATACTGTTATATCTTTACGATTTCAAAAGTTAGAAGCATAATGTAGGATCGTATGGTATAATCAGAAGTGCGTGAATGATTGTCTCTGCTTTTTTATCATCTGAAACCAAAGCGCAACGCAGAGAAACAAACACAAAGCAATCTGGATCACGAACGGAAGTACTGACTGCAGCAGCGTGCTACTGAGCAGAAGTTCCAACCGCAGCTGCTTGCCAATACGTGGTCGTAAGCCTCTGTCGCTGTCTCCTCGATACGACCACTTGATAGCCTCGGTCGCTCGATTGCTCGGTACGACGACTCGATACGATCGCTTGTCCCAAACGCTTGCTCCGATCGCTCGTTTACGATCACTTGTTTACGAATACTCGGATCAATTGACTACACGTTCCGATCGCTCGGCCAGATCTCAGAACGACCGCCTGATCGTTCCAATCGCTATGAACATCTCATATCGATCGTCTGATCTTTCAAATCTCTCTGCATGACAACGGCACACGAAGTCGTAACCTCCTTCCGCCTGACGTCCCTAGTCGTTCGACCACACCCGAACGAGTACACACCGAAGGCAACACAGAGGGCGGAAAACAGAGGAAAAGCGGCGATGCTCTGAAAGTCACCGGAGATGAAAGAATCTGATCTATTATTTCATCAGCAAGTTCTTAGCTACAAAAAGCCTCACGACACCCCTAAAAACCTTCTCCACGAAAGCCCCTAAAACTCCGTTTCGCTAACCTACAACTTCCCCTGCTTTTATAGGCCAGCGCACAAAGTCGTGTTTCATCCAAACACTTCAAACCGTGTCATGTTCCACCTGGACACAAAATCTATCTTTTTCTCAAACCAAGGGACCTGAAACCCTTCCTAACACTGGTTTTAACCACCTCGTACAGATCATGGACTCCATCCACAACTCCATGCGACACACACGACAAAGCCTCCAGGAAATCCCCTCCTGTATCTCTATCGTGCACCATCACCGCGTGCTCTTGCGTGAGCCCGATCATCTCGCTTGACCTCCTAACCGCTGGACCTCAGATTACCCCCTCCTAGTCCCAGTCATCCTCGTCACCGACCGTGACTGTCTCCACGTCTCCACACAACATCCACCTTTGACTTCCACGTGCTCCAGCATGAGCTCGACCACCTCGCGTGACATCCCGACCGCTTAGACCTCAGATTACCCCCTCCTAGTTTTGGTCATCCTCGTCACCGACCATGGCCGCCTCCATACCCACCTGCACATGCAAAGACCAAAGAAACCAACTCTTGACAACACACATTAGCAAACCACATCCTTGTCTATCCCAGACAAGATCTAAACCTCCTACGACCATCTCCCAGGTCATTTACGACCACACAAACTATCGTTGATTGACACAGACCACCTACGACCATGCACCAGGTCGTTTATGACCACACAGTATTATCGCTAACAAAAACAGATCTTCCGACTAACCAATACGACCGATAACTCGTAATCCACAAGTACTCGGAAACCATACCAACTATCCAGTACCGACTATCGAGTCACAGCCGCAACACGTACTCGAAGCCTACGAGTACAGACAAACCACCGACATCCGACCACTCCACGTGGTCGTGAAATAACTTCTCAAGAGTGAAGCACCCGTATCGACCATGAAAGTCTACGAGTACCGATCGTGAAGCCAACGGCAACCGATCGCTAAGCCTCTGACTACCGCAGGCAGAACAGCAGAATGTAAAGTCTACCCGTATCGACAAGACTGTCAAATCTACGACCACGAAGACAGTCTGCAAAACCTACGACCATGAAAGCAGTCTGCAAAACTTACGACCATAAACGTAGTCTACAAAACTTATGGCCATGAAAGCAGTCTGTAAAATCTACGACCATGAACGTAGTCTACACAACATACGACCATAAACGTAATCTGCAAAACCTACGACCATGAACGTAGTTTGCAAAACTTACGACTATGAAAGTAGTCTGCAAAATCTACGACCATGAACGTAGTCTGCACAACTTACAACCATGAATGTAGTCTCAAAACCTACGACCATGAACGTAGTATGCAAAACTTACGACCATCGACCACAAAGCCCTCGACTAATGGCCAGTAAAGTCTACGACTATCGAGTACTGTAGCTACGACCATGAAAGAGTACAGTAGCTACGATTACCTACCGTGGTCGTAAAACCAAAGTCGTACTGCCGTGGTCAAAAGGTCGAAGTCGTACTGCTGTGGTCGAAAGGTTGAAGTCGTACTGCCATGGTCGAAGTCAGATGTGGTCGTAATCTGAGCATGGTCGTAGCATGCCGTTGTCGTAAGCTGAACGTGGTTGTAGCATGCCGTGGTCGTAAGATTGTTTGTGTGCTAATGCCGTGGTCGTAAGAGTGTCTGTGTTCTGATGCCGTGGTCGTAAAAACTCCGGCCGACCACCAAGTCGTAAAGACTCCTGCCGTAGTCGTAGTCGTGTTCATGCCGTGGTCGAAGCATGATGTCTGATGTTTGAAGTCTGTGGTCGTAGTCTGAAGTCTGTTGACTGAAAGCAATGCCATGGTCGTATAGCGTCTGTTGTCGTAGTCGTAGAGTAGCGTATGTGATCTGAACTCATACGAAACTGTGCATGACCACTCAAGGACAACGACTTCAACTGCAAACAACCAAGTTTTTCACAAACGTAAAATCCAAAGCAAATCAAATACAATTATTTATCATCTCTTTATTTACGATGATCCACATGATCTAACACATAATCCATTTGAAACTCGGGCTTTATAGATCATGTCAGCAAGTGACACACAATGGGTAACGATTGCTCGAACCGCTCGAGAGGGTTGCCATATACACACAGAACTACAACCACGTTTCAAGGCCAAGTTAGCAGAGTAGAACTAATTGCGCGAGGAGGACAGGAGGCAAAAACGAGAGCACGCGCGCACCGACGGACGCCTCATGCGTCGTCGCGTGCTTGCAGGCGTGCGACGTCGGTGGCCTCGACCGTCACCGCTAAGCCTTGCGCACGTACGAACTACCGGTCGCCTGGTTAAATAAAGGACTCCAATGGCATGCAGCTAACCGCACGTACAAAACTCATACCACGATCCCGTGGACTCGCTCGCACCAGCGATTGGGCATCGTGCTCCTAACACGCAACGCATAACTTGCACACATGGCCGGCTAGTGAGGGCATGTTTGGCAAGTCAAAAGCCATTTTGCTACGATACCTAATTTTTAAACGAAGTATTTTTTCAAGATGTGGTCTATAAGTTAAATGTAGTATACGTTAAAAGCCCAACATCTGTACCAGCGAAAATCGTAAGTGAGTATCGGTCTCTCCGTAATCTGTACCGTAAATAGCTAAAATTCAAAAATTTCAGCTAAAAACCATAAGCCGCAACGAAAAAAACAGACCCTAAATCATACACAACGTGAATACCAAGAAGAAATAAGGAGGACAACAAGATTAAGGTGGTGATCATTTGGGCTTATTTTTGGTGGCTTATGGCTGAAAAGCAACATGTAATTTGGTGAAAAAACATCAGAATGACAGAGGCTTATTTAACATAATTAAATTTAAAAAAATTAAAAAAATATAAAAAATATGTTAGCCCATCATAGACAACGCAAACGAATACGGAAAAAAAGAATGGGCAAAAAAGCTCAAAAAAAGCCAAAAGTTCAGAAAAAGACGAATTTATAAATAGTAAAAAATAAGTCAGAAACTGAAGCCGAAACAATCACAACCTAACTCGACACTTTACACGTCTTCTGCCCTACAAAAATATTTCTACGCACTGGATACCACCAACTCCTTAGAACTGGGAGGTGTCACTGTCAGTGTCGGTTAATGAGCCAATTCTTCAGCCATTGTTCGCGCTGATGCAACAAGAAAGTTAAATTAGATACTCCTCCCATCTTGTTGTCTCCGTTCCGTTAGGCGTATAAACTCTGCTAGCTGTTCTCCTTTCCCTGCAGAGCGAACGAGCAAGCAAGCACGGAATGACTTCGTTTCCTGAGCTCACGGTGAACGCCATTACATCGATCGCTCTCTTGCAACTGGCTGCAGGCGTGCAGCCTGCTTTCAGTTCTGCGTCGTTCAGCGTCTACTAACCCAGCACTTGTGTACAGTTGGGCACTCTTGGCGCGGCGAGTCCACGAGTACCGCCAAGCTTTGTGTTTCGTGAGAAAACAAGCCGAAAGAAGCTGGTGTCCAGCTCCGGCGTGCACCGTGGCAAGGCGAGGCCGTCCGGCCGGAGATTCAAGGCCTCGGCAGCGCCGGACCTGGGCGAGAAGAAGCAGACAGACAAGGACCGATGGGCGGGCCTGGCGTTCGACACGTCCGATGACCAGCAGGACATCGCCAGGGGGAAGGGCCTCGCCGACGCGCTCTTCCAGGCCCCGCTCGGTAGCGGCACGCACGTCGCCGTCATGAGCTCCCACGAGTACATCAGCCAGGGGCTGCGGCAGTAAGCTTGACGGTGTTGCTTTCTATCTGCACAAAATTTTCAGTTGCTCGCATGCAGACGAGCAATAATGGTTGCGCGGCTTGTGTCAGGTATGCCTTGGACAACACGGTGGACGGGTACTACATCGCGCCGGCGTTCATGGACAAGGTGGTCGTCCACATCGCCAAGAACTTCATGAACCAGCTCAGCATCAAGGTTCCCCTCATCCTCGGCATCTGGGGCGGCAAGGGCCAGGGCAAGTCCTTCCAATGCGAGCTCGTCTTTGCCAAGATGGGCATCAAGTATGCGACACTATCTTTTTTTTTTTTGTCGAAGTATAAGTAAATTATTTATTTTTTCTTATTAGTTTAGGTTTTAAAAAAACTAATTGATTTATACCACTCAATGAAATGCTATACAATATTCGACTATTTTTTAAGGTAAAAACAGTCAGATGATCTAGAGACGTTGGATCTCTATCCAACGGATCCACTCATATAAACACCCCCTCCAAAAAAAATCAAATATAAGCACCCCCTCCAAAAAAAGATCTGGAGCGTTAGATCACCATCCAACGTTCTAAAATCTGACTATTTTTACCTCTAAAAATAGTCACATGTTGTATAGACACTCCCTACTTACAATGTACTACACAAGTTTTTCTTGCCTTTCTCTCTCCGACTCTCCGCTTGTCTCTGGGCAAGCAAACTGATGATTCTTGTGCTTCTTAGCCCGATCATGATGAGTGCCGGAGAGCTGGAGAGCGGCAGCGCCGGGGAGCCGGCGAAGCTGATCAGGCAGAGGTACCGGGAGGCGGCGGACATGGTCGGTAAGGGCAAGATGTGCGCGCTGTTCATCAACGACCTGGACGCCGGCGCGGGCCGGATGGGCGGCGCGACGCAGTACACGGTGAACAACCAGATGGTGAACGCGACGCTGATGAACATCGCGGACAGCCCCACCAACGTGCAGCTCCCGGGGCAGTACAACAGGCAGGAGAACCCGCGCGTGCCCGTCGTCGTCACCGGGAACGACTTCTCCACGCTGTACGCGCCGCTCATCCGCGACGGCCGCATGGAGAAGTTCTACTGGGCGCCCACGCGCGCCGACTGCGTCGGCGTCTGCGCCGGCATCTTCCGCACCGACGCCGTCCACCGGGACGACGTCGCCAAACTCGTTGATGCCTTCCCCGGCCAGTCCATCGGTATGAACGACGTTGGGCCGGTTGCGGCATTTACCAACTTCTTGACTGCGTTTGCCGTACTCACACTTGGAGTGGCTGTGGCGCGTGCAGATTTCTTCGGTGCGCTGAGGGCGAGGGTGTACGACGACGAGGTGCGGAGGTGGGTCGCGGAGGTCGGGGTGGAGAACGTCGGGAGGAAGCTGGTGAACTCGGCCGAGGGGCTGCCGGCATTCGAGCCGCCGAAGGTGACTCTGAGCAAGCTGATGGAATACGGCGCGATGCTGGTGGAGGAGCAGGAGAATGTCAAGAGGGTGCAGCTGGCCGACAAGTACTTGCGCGAGGCTGCCCTCGGAGATGCCAACGAGGAATGAGGACGACATACTCCATTTTTTACATCGAAGAGCGTGTAAAAATTAGGGTCAAAATGATTGTTCCTAGCCATTTCTCCCCTTGCATTACATTGCAGGTGGAATTTTCGAGGGGAATGTTCAGAATGGAGATCCCAGTTCGGGGAGGCACAGACAAATTAAGCTATAGAAAGTAGACTTTTTTGAAACAGTACATTGATAAATTATGCTAATAGTAAGTGGACTTTTTCATAAGTAAAAACAGTACATAGACAAATTATGCTATAGAAAGTGGTTTTTTGAAGTTTTCATGGAATTCATTTTGGAGCATCTTATAATCATTATTAAAGTATATTCAAAAGGATAAAGAGGTATAACAACACCATTAAAGGGACATATTAGAAGTGAGAGTACGTACTCATAAGAGTATATAACCATTTTCCTTAATATTGATTTGCATGAATTTTAAAGCACGATGAACAATGGATAGATGTTACTTATCTCTTCATGTGCTTTGAGATTAGTATTACTCTTGTTAAAGAGAAAAGTATATAAACACTTCTCAAAAAGTATAGAAACACTTTCTCACCTTAGTTTCGTGCAATCCATGCATCCGGCTAGCTCTTCACAACAAGAGGAACAATCAATCAACCAGTTTTGAACGTTTGATGAGCAACCCCCCTCTCACCGTCGAGCCTAAATGTGTGCACTGGCCTTTGCAGTGTCGCATCCGCCCCGACCCGCAGCGCGTAGGCACGGAGGTGGGGGTGGCCACTGTTGGAACACAACACCAGGATCACACACACAATTTATCCATGGATACACACTAACGGGGAAATCGAATAAACATAGAGACATGGAGAGAAATTTTCCCGACGCGAGCTCAACTTGCGTCGCTTTTTCTCTTTTCTCTTATTCGACTTACTATTCTTCTTAACAAATTGCATGGTATATACAGACAACCGAGCCGCACAGGCCACTCACCCACTATGACTCTAACTCTATCAACGACTACCGGTCCATACCAAGCAGTTCACCAACTGACTGAAGCACCGTGTCATTGCACGACCTCTCGTGCTGACGACTGCTACAATGACTGGCCGCATATGACTGCTACCGTGACCGGCCGCACAATGTCTTTGGCCGTACACGAACACTACAGTGACAGGGCTGGTACCGATGAGAACACTTGGCGGAAACGTCTGAATTACGGAATTTACTGCAAGAACACGATGGTAAGATCTAATGTTCGGCTAGTGATCTCAATTGCCAGAGAGTTTGAAGGCCCCGGGATGGAGTTTTCTGATCTTATTCAGGTATTTTGCATGTACTTTTTCGACAAAATAGGCGTAGCCTGTTCATGACTATATTTACCACTCACATTTCATTCTGTCTCCATTACAGGAAGGAATGCAGGGTCTGGTAAGGGCGCTGAAAAGTTTGATGCTTCAAAGGGTTTTAGATTCTCTACATATTCTCACTGGTGGATCAAACAAGCAATACGCAAATCTGTTTTAGAACAAACCCAGGTAATTCGCTTGCCAGTATGTCTTCTTTCTCCTTGCAATTTCATAATTTAATTTTCGACTTTGCTGTCACACATTGGAGGAGACAAGGATGATGATAGTAATGATTAGAGCAGATTAGTTTTTGCATTGATGTCTTTCTTCACGAACCAATATGCGATTTCAATGGTGCTGATGTGAACTGAGCACTGATGTTGCATTGAGATGGTTGTCCTCTTGTACCTGAAATATTGCTCATGCTATTTTATAGGCACAAATGGCCGACGCAAGTTCCCGTGCGAAGGAATGTCGACAACGACTCAGGCGGGAGCTGAAGAGGATGCCCACTAATGAAGAAATCGCATTAGACACCGGCATGGACGACGGCAGGCTGAGGACCCTGCACGACATCGGGCAGCTGATGGGGGTGAGCAGGGAGAGGATCCGGCAGATGGAGATGGGCGCGTTCCGGAAGCTCAGGAGCAAGAAGAGGGTCGAGTCGCTGCAGCACTACCTGGAGACGGCGGCGAGCTGGTAGCCGCGCGTGTTGCATACACACACACACGATCGACCTCTTCTCGCCGGTCGATGAGTTACTAGTCGCCGGTCGCTGAGTTACTAGTAAAGCACTACATTGGAGTCCGTCTTTTTTGAAGGATTATTAACCTGCGACATACATGTATAAAGAAATTCAAACATTTATTTTATGACAAAAAATACAAAACATAGTACTACCTGAAGCAAAGAACACAATATGGTTACCTGCAGAGAAAAAAAGCAGCAGGTTTTGCTTATACTTCTGCAGATACTGATGCGCCCACTGTAATGAAGTGCCTTTCTGTCTCATGTGCAGCACGCATTGTATTTCTTGCAAGCCACCGAATCAGAAAAGAGCGTGATTTGCAGATTGTTCTGGCAATCTAAAACTGTAAGAGGGACAAAAAAAAAAAGAGGCAACAAAACGGTCCAGTTCTTTTCAGACTTCCTGAACAAATAAATAAGATGAAATTTTCACCGCTTTTTTGAACCGATTTATCAAATAGTCTTTTTGAAGCGGCTTATCGACATTTGATTTCTTTATACAAGTGCTCACGTTAGGACCAAACCATCAGCCGCACTCATAATCCATTAGCCGCAGAAAAAACCAACGCAACAACTTTAGAAAAGACTAGTAAGATGTTTGTGCATTACAACAAAGTTCTAAAAGAAGGTGATACATATCATCAAACATGACTCAAATCATACAATGAGCATTAAAAAGAGAGAGACATCTTATCATCAAGAGTGGGGTTGGTGCGGCCGGATCCGTCGTTGCTGAGATCGCTGCTTCGGATCTACCCTCCTGGACCCCGCCGACTTTGCGGTTCTTCTTCACCTCCGGTGATGTACACCTCGTCCAAGATAGTGCACTCCACTTCCCCATTCGCCATCCGTGCCGATGTACTCCGTATCTCGATCGTCGACCTCGGCGCTGTACACTTCCGTTCCGTCGTCATCCTCGGTGGTGTACACCAACGCCTCGTCGTCCGCACTGGTATGCTCCTCTTCACCTTCGAGTACCATTCCGCCTCTACCTTCTTCACTGTCCTAGTGCAATAGCAGCAATATGGCAACACATTTGAGGAGGGAGTAGCAGAGCCTCTGAGGGGTTGGCCATGTTACATTTTTTTTTCATGGCCGTCAGATTAAGATCTAGTTGCTAGGATCGGCGGAGAGAGGAGGTTGCCTTAGATGTAAATAAAAAATACATCCGGCCCCTCCACTCCCACCCGATATCGTCTCCTCCCCTCCCTTGCCTCCCCTCACCCGTGTGCCACCACTGCATCGCCTCCACTCCCCGCGCCTCCTCTTGGCAGACGGCTCCGCCCCATGTGTCACCGGTCCCGTCACCACCAGATCTATCACCCCTCAGGTCACCACCGCCGAATGCACCATCTCCGAGGTCCCCACACTCGGATCCAGATGGTACACCTTCACCTCCACCTTTGGTACTCCACCGGAGTTATCGTGCTCCTCGCTAGTGTCCCCAACCCCATGATCACCTGATCTCGGGGCCATTGTCCTCAACACTGGCATTCTCCACCCTAGCACGGCGGATTCGACGGATCCTGAGATCGCTGTGTCCAGATCTGGCGTCCCCGAGGTCATCGCCGTCGAATTCGATTGTCCTCGCCTTCACCACCGTCAAATCAGGCCATCCTCACAATAAGACAATGGGGGCGGCGGCGGATCAAGAACATGGAGCCGTAGCTGGAACCGGCCCACCACGCTAGAAGAAAAGGAGAAGTGGAAGGTGGTGGCCGGCGGAGGAGAGTTGGACAGAGGTCTCTGCCGTCGGACCCGAGGGAGAAGCCAGAGTCCGACGGATCATGTGATCCCTGATCACCGTGCCGCTGGATCCAACCATTCTCGACCCTGGCGGCACTAGATATGGCCATCCTCGATCCTGACACCATCGTCTTTCTCCTCCCCGCTGCTGCCTCCTCCTCGCTCTTCGAGCCTAGCCATCGCTTGATGACGGTTCTTTTGCTTGTTGTGGGCATCAGTCACCAGCGCTGCTATTCATCGCGAATCTATCCTGTAAAACTGGTAAGGTGCTAGCGTGGGGCATGTAAGAGGGAGATGGGTATAAGAGATTGATCGGAGTGAGGAGAGGAAACGATGCTGATCAGGACACGATAATAGTGAGATTGGCTAGTGGTTGGGACATCAAGAGTGTGATCGTGTGGGGGAAGGGAAGAGAAGCAGTTGGGGTCTGAGACCGCAAGCAGTTCAGGAAGAGAGTCGGCTGATAACATGGACTTACATATCGGTGTATATTAAAAGAAGATGTAGAGGTGCGCTACTATAAAGAAAAGAAAAGAAAAATATTAAATGGATAAACTCTCTTTTTTATCAGAGAAAAAAAAGGCTGAACCGTCCAAAACCCAAAAGCATATCGCAACACGGGCCGCCACACCCAACGTCCCCACTCAACAAGCAAAGGCGCAGCAAAACCCTCAACAAAAACGCGAAACGGGGGCAAGAGATAGGGAAAACCCTTGCCCAGGACTAGCAGAGGAAATCCCCCCCTCCTCCTCCTCCGCCCCCTCCCCGATCGCCACATCCGCGGCTGGCCGCAATGGCGCTCACCTCCCAGGGCCTCTTCTTTTCCCCGTTGGCGGCCGGCCCTTCCCGGCGAGGCCGGGGCTGGGGGCAATCCGCCTCCATGTCCGCTGCCGCCTCGCACAACTCGCAACCCCGCATCCACCCCTCCGCAGTCTCATCCTCCAGCCCCAAATCCGAATCCAAGAACTCCAAAACCCTCGTCCTGGCCTCCGCCATCACCGCCGCCGCCTCTGGCGCTTTCTTCCTCGCCTCGTCCGGCGGTTTTGGGGGCGGCGCCGGGGGTGCCCTCGGCGGCGGCGGATGGGGCGCCGGAGGTGGTGGTTCCGGCGGCGGCGGCGGAGGTGGGGACTTTTGGTCCCGGGTCTTTTCCGCCGGCGCGGCGAACGCGGACGAGAATTCGTCGGGGGATTGGGACCCGCACGGGCTCCCGGCCAACATCTCGGTCCCGCTCACGAAGCTGAGCGGGCTGAAGAGGTACAAGGTGTCGGAGCTCAAGTTCTTCGACCGCGGCGCGGCCGGGGGCGGCGCGTACACGGGGCCGGACGACTCCTTCTTCGAGATGGTGACGCTGCAGCCCGGCGGTGTGTACACCAAGTCGCAGCTGCTGAAGGAGCTCGAGACACTCGTTTCCTGCGGCATGTTCGAGCGGGTCGATCTCGAGGGTAAGGCCAAACCCGATGGCACCCTTGGCCTCACCGTCTCCTTCGTTGAGAGCGTCTGGAGTGCAGCAAAGCAGTTCAAGTGTATCAATGTGGGGCTTATGGCGCAGTCCGGGCAGGTTGACTTCGATCAGGACATGACAGAGAGGGAGAAGATGGACTACCTCCGGAAGCAGGAACGTGATTACCAGCAGCGCGTCCGCGGTGCCAAGCCGTGCATTTTGCCGGAACCTGTGCGGGGGGAGGTACTGGGAATGATGAAGAAGCAGGAGAAGGTGAGTGCCAGGTTGCTGCAGAGGATCCGGGACCACGTCCAGAAGTGGTACCACAATGAGGGGTTCGTGTGCGCCCAGGTGGTGAACTTTGGAAACCTTAACACCAGCGAGGTTGTTTGTGAGGTGGTCGAGGGGGATATAACCAAGGTGGAGTACCAGTTCCAGGATAAGCTTGGAAATATTGTCGAGGGGAATACCCAGATGGATATCATAGACCGAGAGCTGCCTCAGCAGGTATACCAAATTCCACTAGTTACTAAAACGAAGATGGGAGGATAATTTTGTTACCATTACTACGAAGTTCCATAATTTATGAACATGTAAAAAAATAGCTTGTGTAATATCTGTAACATTTTATTTTGACTAATGTAACTCTGTTATGAGTCGTTTTAGAAAGGTTTAAGTGCAGTAGTAATATCAATATCCTGTGACATTTGGGTGAGATTGGGGTGAGGTTGGAAACTTTTATTGGTGCTTCTGTATAATTTTATCAACATGTTTGTTAGTTAGAAGAGTAGTATAGCCCATATCCTACCCATTCATGCATATGATTTGTCGATTGTTGCCATGAAAGAGCCTGAACTTAAACCTTTTTTCAACACACTTACTGCCACTGTTAGTGATTAGGCGTGCTTGTGCAGGTCTTCAAGTAAATAAAGGTTTTCTTGTGCTGACTGTGATGTTGTTGTTTGATGTGCAATGAATTGCTGAGTTTGTGCATATTTGCTTACGATTCTCCAATGCTCATTGTGCTGATAGGAATGTTTTACAATGACATGTCTGTTATTGTTAGTGTTTCTGGGATTTCGGTATTAACCTGTACCTCTGGTACCCTCTTACAGCTTCGACCTGGCCATATATTTAACATTGGAGCAGGAAAACAAGCTCTGAAAAATATAAATTCACTCGCTTTATTCTCTAATATAGAAGTGAATCCACGCCCAGATGAGACAAAAGAAGGGGGTATAGTAGTTGAAATTAAGCTGAAGGAACTAGAACCAAAGTCAGCTGAAGTAAGTACTGAGTGGAGTATTGTACCTGGGCGTCAAGGCCGACCAACTCTGGTAATGTACCTACTGATTTGCAACCTTTTGTTCTTTGTGGAATCTGTATTTAAAATCGTCAGATAACAGCACGAATAAACCGCACAGCATTGTAGTCCTGTTGGGCAACCTAATATCTGATGGAAAATTTCTTTTAGGCATCCATTCAACCTGGAGGAACTGTGTCATTTGAGCACCGCAACATCTATGGTCTAAACAGATCTATTGTTGGTTCTGTTACATCCAGTAACCTGCTCAACCCTCAGGTTAGTTGGCAATGAGTGTTCCCCTGTATCTATGTTGTTTGTTGCTTTTATTACTGTTAAATCAGTCATTTGGTGCTATCTACATGTAAGAGGAATGATGTTTAGCAAGAATTCACATGGTGGGTTTAGTGTGGTATTCTTGATTGCATGTTAGTTTGTTTATTTCATTACACCACCATATTGAAACTTTACGTTTATAACTGTCTACAATTCCGTTTGCATTTGCAAAACCCCTAAACAAGGTTCAGGTCATTGCCCTACTCTAGCCTCCTAAAAGAATTATGTTTTAATTAGTTGTGCTATGCATGAAATGCACAACTTGACTATTCTCTGTTCTAGTGAAATATATTAAAAACTATGGACATTAATGGCCATTCCACTACAATATAAAAGAACTAAACAATAGTGTACGATGTATTTGTTAGACAAAATGTAGTTGTATGATGTGATGTGCAAGGCATTCGTACATGCTTGCTAGCATCATTAAGAAGCATTGGTTGTTTCATCATCTACTGGTGATATATTCTATGTGTCTTTTAGATAACCTAACATATGTCTTGACATTCCTTTCTGAGATGTTTAACTATTTGGGTAGCTACATCACTTATGATTTTTGATGTTCCATATGCCTGTGCGCTTATCCATGTTTTTTTTGGGGGATATTTAGGATGATCTTTCATTCAAGCTTGAGTATGTCCATCCTTATCTGGATGGCGTGGATGACCGTAGTAAAAACCGCACCTTCAAAACTAGCTGCTTCAACACCAGGAAATTGAGTCCTGTGTTCGTTGCTGGTCCCAATATGGATGAAGCTCCACCTGTCTGGGTTGATAGAGTTGGATTTAAAGCCAACATAACAGAGGTTTGAACAAATCTATTTTACCTTCTACATCTTTTATTTTACATGAGCAGTCCTCTTCAAGAAATATATGTAACATGAGGAGAATCCACTTTTGGATTTTTAGAGCTTCACACGGCAGAGCAAATTCACTTATGGCCTTGTGGTGGAAGAGATTACAACACGTGATGAAACTAATAGTATCTGTACACATGGTTCTCGAGCAATGCCAAGTGGCGGCTTGAGCATGGATGGACCTCCCACAACTCTCAGTGGTACTGGTGTAGATCGAATGGCATTTCTACAAGCAAATATAACTCGGGACAATACGGAGTTTGTAAATGGTGCAGTTATTGGCGACAGATGCATTTTCCAGGTATGCTGATATGTACCCTTGTGGTTCCCAAAACACACAGTAAACCTTCAATTGTTGCCAAGTTTTGTTTGATCGATCTTTTGCTTCAAGTGGTGACAAGACTCTCGTTATGATTGATCTTTTGCTTCAAGTGGTGACAAGACTCTCGTTATGATTGATCTTTTTGCTTCAAGTTTTGTTTTCACGTTGAGGATTCCACACAGTGCATAAAACTGAATGGTTAGACGTATTTTAGCGATTATTTTGTCGTTATATTTGTATTTTACTGTCACGTTTTTGTTCAATGTTCTAATTGCTTTGCAAGCATATTTTCTAAAACTTGTGCTAGTTATTTTTTAATAGCATCATATGCTTGTGGAAAATTTTCCATGGTAATGTAAATCATTTGAAGAAAATTTTCATGTTGGCTGCAGCTGGACCAAGGTCTTGGCATTGGAAGCAAAAACCCGTTCTTCAATCGTCATCAGCTTACATTGACAAAGTTCGTTAATTTAAATAAGCAAGAGAAAGGTGCTGGCAAGCCACTACCAGCTGTTTTGGTTCTTCACGGTCATTTTGCAGGCTGTGTAGGAGACCTGCCGAGCTATGATGCATTTACACTTGGAGGACCTTACTCAGTTAGGGGCTATGGTATGGGTGAACTGGCTGCTTCTAGGAATGTTCTTGAGGTGAGCATTACTATGGAATTTGATTTATTCTGATTTCATCACCAATCATATTATGGTATACGCATAGATATATATTTAAATTATTGCTTTTCTTCTGATTCATTTCATTTAATTGAACAAGTCAATATAATTGACACTAAGACATCACATAATGCGGTGTAGCATATGGTGGCTGTTGCCTTGTTGGTAACTCATGTCTATGTTCCTTTTAATCCATGCAGGTTGCTACTGAGTTGCGCATCCCTGTGAGGAACACTTATGTATATGGATTTGTCGAACATGGCACTGACCTTGGGAGTTCCAAGGATGTGAAAGGGAACCCTACAGAGTTCTTCCGACGTGTTGGTCATGGATCTTCATATGGTCTTGGTGTCAAGCTTGGCTTAGTAAGGGGAGAGTACATTGTAGATCACAATGCTGGGACTGGAACCGTTTTCTTCAGATTTGGCGAGAGATTCTAAATGCATTTCATTCAGCCTCTGGGGAAGTCATAGATCTTCCAAGATGGAATGTTTAATACACTAGTGGGCATTGAATCTTGAAGCGGTGATGTATGTGGTGTGAACCGATGAGCTTGTTGGAGTCAACTGGAGAAGGGACATCTGTTCTACTGAAATAATGAAGCTTTGCTATTTTTCTGGGAAGAGTGTTTAGTGTCAGGATGAGCTTTTTCTGTAGGAAGTATGGCTTGTCTTTCAGAGCCAAAGCTCATTCACTAGATGATGAAGGTTCAGAAATATTTGCTCCGAGTGTTACCGAGAAATGTTTTGACAAGGCTTCTGTGATAGTCAATTTGTTTCGCGGTTAACCTTTGTTCAGTTGGTTGGTAAGCTAAAGTGCAGTTTTGTTCCATTCTCGGATTATACAGTGTAGCTAAACTATGGAGTAACTTCCTTGTGATGTTGCATTGTGTAGGCTCAGAGCGTTACCCATTTATTTGCATCCTTTCGCGCTACTGACTTCAAATCTGGGATTAATTGTTTCTTGAGTTTTGGTTTGACGCTGTTTGGAATTTGGATTATAGTTTCCAAACTGAGCGGCTAAACTCTGGGTGGGTTATTTTGGGCTATAGCTTATATCTTTTGGTTTATACAGTTCATGCGTTTTTTTGCTGATATAGCTAAAATTGCTATGGTGTCTATTACAGTCGATTTGTAGATTTCACATTAGAAAGATGTATCGTTTGAAAGTTAGTTATTATAGCATAGTATAAAAACCAAAAGCAATGAGCTGATTTGAACTCAGCTCTAAAGCCCCACAAGCTAATTGTACTATTTAGTTAATTCTTGTAATTAAGTTCTATAAATCATAGCACAAATTTAGAAAATTATGAAAGTTAAATTCGATTATATTGTGGATCGATTGGCTGAAAATTTGTAACAAAATTAATCTTAGTGACGTGGGCTATAGTTGAACTGTTGTATTTTATATCCGTGTCCAGCTCAACGCTGCCTTCTTTGGAAGCGAAATGTAACACCTAACAAGTGTTACATCGCTTCGAATCAGCAACAAATGTGCGGAACGAACATCAGCTGTTCGCTATTGGTCATCTAGAGTATATAAGCCTTGTAAGGGGATCGATGCTGATTCATACAGGATTCTATGTGTCCCTTGCTATTCGGATCAGAGCATGCCATGCTTTCGGTTACTGCAGCACTAAGGTCTGTTCTTTTTAGCTACGGCTTGTGGCTTTTGGGTTGTTCGTGCGAGAATTTACAGAGTAACAGAAACTCACGTATGATTTTTGCCGATATAAATGAAATCGGTACAGTATGTACTACAATTAACTAGTAAACCCTATTTTAAAAAGATACTTTTTTAAAAAGCTAGTTACTATAAAAAACTGAAAAACAATTTTTAAAAGCTAACAAGAACAAAGCCTTAACCGTTTCGTCCAACGGCCCAACGTTTGTATTGCTCTCCTACACAGCCCCATTTTCACAGTTTGGATTGCTCCCATTTTGCTCGTTGCTGCTATAGGAATCGCTTTTATTTTTCTTTTACTCTAGCTACTGAAGATGTTTCAGTTTCCGGGTTGTGTGTTGCCTGCTCATGGATTCAACAGGCAAGCAGCTCACGAGCTTTTCCCGGCAAGGCCGCCCCGGCCCCGGCCACGCCCTCCACCTCTTCTTCGCCCGCCTCAGCCTCCAAGCCAGCATCCGCAGCACGGTGGACCCCCACTCGGCGGCCGTCCCCATGGCCCTACGCGCTTGCGTGCACCTCGCCGACGCCGCCTCCCGCCGCCTCATCCACACCCTCGTCATCACCCATCTGGGCCTTGCCTCGGACGCCGTCGCCGCCACTGCGCTCCTCAACATGTACGCAAGTGCGGCCTCGTCGCCAGCTCCCACAAGGTGTTTGATGAAATGCCGCGCAGGGACCTCGTCGTCTGGAATGCGCTTCTCGCGGGCTACGCGCGCCATGCCCCCCCCGGAGCATGCACTGGTGCTGGCTGTCAAGATGTGGGGCCTTGGCATGCACCCCGATCTGCTCACTTGGAATGCCGCCGTCTCGGGTTTTGCGTCGGCCGACGATGATCGAATGGCCGGCGACTTGGTCGGCGCCATGCAAGAGGACGGTTTCCAGTCGGACGTGGTCACATGGACATCGCTTGTGTCCGGGTTGGTGCTGAACTTCCAGTACGACATAGCACGCACGCTGTTCTGGGAAATGGTGGCCGGTGACGCCCGTGTCCTGCCAGGGTCGGCCACGATTAGTAGCATCTTGCCCGCGTTTGCCAATGTCGCGGACATGAAGCATGGCAAGGAAGAACACGGCTAAGCCGTCGTGATCGGCGTCAAACAGGATCTCACGGTAAGCAGCGCCCTAGTTGACATGCACGCCAAGTGCGGACTTGTGCATGAAGCATGCCGGTTGTTTGACAAGATGGCAGAGAGGAGCACGGTGACATGGAACTCAGTGGCAGAGAGGAGCATGGTGACTCAAATGATCTTTGGGCTGGCGAATTCCAGCCATTGCCAAGAAGTTGTCGGCCTCTTTGACCAGATGCTGTGTGACGGAGCAAAGCCCGACCACCTGACGTTCAGCTTGCAGCTATGGTGGCATGGTCGAGACCTGGAAGGGCTTGTACTTAGTAGCGGATCCAGGATCAAAATTTAGATGTGAAGGGCTAATGGAACTTACTTATCGATTTATCGAATGCCAAGTTGTTGGCCTGCGATAGCTTGTCGTGCTGCAGGTGAGAGATAGGAAATTGCTATTGCGGCTATAGCGGGTTGTTGTGGCAGATAGCAGTGGAAGGAGAGCAGAAAAGGGAAGCGGTGGGCTGTAGTGGGAGATGGGCGGCGCAAGATGGGCGACGCAGTGGAGGTGGCTGATCTGGTGGCCACAAGTGAGGTATGGCCTGGTCTACACTCTATAATGGTAGCCTACGTTGCACTAAAACATACCCTACACGTGGTAAGTAGATTGAGCGGCATCAAAGAGATATGCAAATCACTATCCTATTTATTTTTGTCAAATTGTTCTAAGAGATCCTGGAATACGATGGTTTCTGTCGCTTACCGGCACTACTTGCAACAACAATCACACTCACCAATCTCACAATCTTTTTGATTTATCAGTTTATTATCACCTAGCTAGCTAACGTACATCTGAATGCTGATCATCGAAAGTAGGTGAACGGTGCAACCCAAGTTGGCGCTCGCCCCCTCGTAGGTTTGTCACTATTTTTGCACAGCATCTAAAGGCTCCCACTCTTCAAGTCAAAAGTCCCCACACGCTGGAACTTTCGATTGAACTCCTGATCCCTGTAGCATTGACCATTGTCAGCAAAGTAGACGCAGTCACCTCTGATCGGACCATCGGTGCTGCTGTTCCCGACGAGCAACACACACCACTCCAGATTGTCATCGGTGTGTAGGGCTGTAAATGGGTCGAGCTCGAGCGAGCTTGCTCTTTCAGGCTTGAGCTCGGTAGAAGCTCGAGTCGAGCTCGAGTTGGGGTCCGAGCCTGGATCTGGGCTCGAGCTCGGCTCAGCCTAAGCTCGAGTAGGCTCGAACTCGGCTCGTTGAAACTCGATAACAATTAAAATAATTTATTATTCACTATTTTTCAATAATAAGAAAATTTTAAGTTCAAACTCGGTTCTAATAAGCTCGATAACAATCAAAATAATTCAAACATACACTAATTTTCAACAATAAGAAAAGCTCGAGCTCGAGTTCGGCTCGAGTAAGCTCGGTAAGCATTAATATGTATTACTATTTAAACTCGAATCGGGGCTCGCGAACTATTCGAGCTCGGCTCGGTGAAGCTCGCGAGCTCGAGATCAAGCTCGAGTTCGGCTCATTTAAAGTTCGAACCGAGCTCAAATCGAGCCTAGAACGAGCCGAACTCAAGTGGCTCGCGAGCTTCGAGCTTTTTTTACAGCCCTAGCGGTGTGCCAGCCGAGGGTCTCTGGGTCGTGCACCAAGATGGACATCCCCGTCCCTGCAATAAAGGGTCTGTTCTTTTCGACCGAAGCGGCTTTTGGCTTTTGCTATAGTACCTAACTTTCAAACGGGTTATTTTCTCAAGACGAGGTCTACAAGTTAATTATAGTACATGTTAAAAGCCCAATATCTGTATCAACCAAAATCGTAAGCGAGTATCTCTCTCCTCAATCTCTATCGCAAACAACTAAATTTCAAAACTTTCAGTCGAAAGCCATAAGCCGTAGCTGTGCCAAACATGCCCAAAATGAATGCTTGTCGATGTTGAAGAACCGAAGCACCAGGTGCAGCCTGTCGTTCATGAACATATCTATTATGGTAGGCAAAAGGGCCAGCCAACGGCAGGGGAGCCCCGGCTGACCCCCGGTGGGTCAAACCCTGCTTGTACCGAGCCATGCAGGAGGAGTACGACATTGAGCCGAGGCTGGAGCACTACGCTTGCATGATGTTGTTGCGGTTTTTGGTTAAAATTGTGTTGTTGCGGTTGTTAGCCTTTTCTGATAAAAGATGAGGGAAAATAGAAAAAAAAAATAAAAAGCCCGTTATATCATCACGGACAATACAAAGGAAAAAGGAAAAAAATAAAAGGAAAAAAAAGCTAAAAATGCCAAAACAGTCAAAATAAGTTGAAATTAGAAGCAATACGTTCTAAGTGTATTATGATTTAAATAAGCTGAAAATTGAAAAAGATCAAAAACTGAAACCGTTTAAAGCGGACCGAACTCGTGTATATATGATACATCTAGAGGCCACACACAATTTTATTTGCAGGCGTTGAAAAATGAAATGTTCTCTTTTTTTTTGTCTTGTAGAACAACAATGACCATACAGGAAAGGTATGGGAGGAGGCTTCTTTTCAGCTCTCTTGAGCAGACATGGAGTAGTATAGACAGCATCTGCAGTTTCTTGGTTCTATAGATCTCATCGCCCTTCCCTGACATGGACTTGAGCGCAAGTCAAACTTTCCTGACTTTTGGCATCTGGCCAATTTGTGCCATCTAGGCGCAGTACAATGGTCAATAGGACGCTTGATTAGAGGTGAAAACAGGATAAGTTTTAAATACAAATACAAATATATATTTCTAAAACGAATATGAATACAAATTCGAATATTTTTAAATATGGATACGAATATTTTCGAATACGAATACGGATATTTTCGAATACGGATTTTCTCAGATACGAATATCGGATAAAACGGATTCCTAGCGGTTTTACCAATTTTTCACCGGGTGTTGATCAGTTACCGGTTTTAAACCGCCTAAATTCAAATTTTGAATCACAAAATTCGTACAGATTTTTCATGGGTTCTAGAAACGGATCGAATACGAATAGAATAGTCTCGAATACGAATACAGATACGTATATTCTCGAATACGAATACGAATATTCTTAAATACGGGTATGAATATTCTCGAATACGAATACGAATACGAATATTTTCGAATACGGATTTTGCTTATCTTATTCGTATTTTCTCGGATACGAATATCGGATAAAATGAATTATCTATTACCATTTTTCACCCCTGCGCTTGATCCATCCTGATACTTTTGATGTATGGTTATTGTTTGTTTTCCCAACAAGTAATTAAGTAAGAAATTGAGACAGTTACAGCAGGAGACTTTTGACCCCTGTTTTAGAAGGGAGCATCTACCGGTGAGGCGGTGACTCGTCTTTTCTCTTGAAGAAAGTGAGTGAAATGGAAGCTGTTGCTGCACTGATGACCACTCGCAAAAAGTATTTTCTATGGGAGACAAAACGAAGGCAGCTACAGCGAGCAAGAGGTGCAAAATTTGCCAAGAGGCGCATCAAAAGGAGAGTTGAAAAGAAGAGAACTTGTGCAGCTGTACTACAACATGCAGTGCTTTTCTTTTCAAAAAGCCATCTCAGTATTGGGTTTTCTTCGGTGAAGACACGGGCAAAACTCATCGCTACTACGGTATCGGTGAATTGTGGCTTTAGATTAGTAGGAGTAACATGTTGGGTTCAACTTAAAAGGGTAGCCGTGACCAAGCCGAAACCAAAACGGCCTCCCCTTTGACTCCCTGGCCGGCTGACCAGTCAACGTCACCCAGCAGCTTAACGCCGTGAGGCCGCCCAATGGCCGCCCTCCACGTGCCGGCGCCGTCACGCACGACGTCTCCGCCCCGCATAAAAACGGCCCACCCACACCCACCCCGCAAATTCCCCTCCCCAAGACTCCACTACTCCCCGAAACCCCCAATTCGAATCCGGCGAATTCGATTGATTTCGGCGTCTCGCTTCCGGAAAATTTCTTGGATCCGAGCTTCCGATTCGAGCTCGGTTTGCCTGGTCGATTTGCGTCTGGAGTTGGAGCTGACAGGTTTCCGGTTCGATTTGGTCGGGGGGATCGTTTGGGGTGCGCGGATGGCGTCGTCTCCGGTGTCGTGCTGGTGCTACCACTGCAGCCGCTTCGTGAGGGTCTCGCCGGCCACCGTCGTCTGCCCGGAGTGCGACGGCGGCTTCCTAGAGCAGTTCCCGCAGCCGCCGCCGCGCGGTGGCGGCGGCAGCGGCCGGCGCTGGGCGATGAACCCGGTGATCGTGCTCCGGGGGGGATCCCTGTCAGGGTTCGAGCTCTACTACGAAGACGGCTCGGGCGACGGGCTACGGCCGCTGCCCGGCGACGTGTCGCACCTCCTCATGGGGTCGGGGTTCCACCGCCTGCTCGACCAGTTCTCGCGGCTGGAGGCGGCAGCGCCGCGGCCTCCGGCGTCGAAGGCCGCGGTGGAGTCGATGCCGGCGGTGACGGTCGCCGGAGGCGGGGCCCACTGTGCGGTGTGCCAGGAGTCGTTCGAGCCCGGCGCCGCCGCTCGGGAGATGCCCTGCAAGCACGTCTACCACCAGGACTGCATCCTACCCTGGCTCTCCCTCCGCAACTCCTGCCCCATCTGCCGCCACGAGCTTCCGGCGGCCGCCGCCCCCGAGGCGGAGGCAGATGCGGGACTGACCATCTGGCGACTCCCACGGGGCGGATTTGCCGTCGGGAGGTTCGTCGGTGGGCCCAGAGAGCAGCTCCCAGTTGTCTACACCGAACTGGATGGGGGCTTCAGTAACGGGGTCGGGCCGAGGCGGGTGACATGGCCAGAAGGAGACGGGCAAGTGGACGGTGGTGAAGGTCGAATTCGCCGTGTATTTAGGAATCTCTTTGGTTGCTTCGGTCGGGGCAGCCGGCCGGAGAGTTCATCGCAGTCCCGTAGCGGCTAAGCACAGTTCTTCTTGGTAACTCATTTTCAATTGATGATAGTGGTGAATAAGTAGGGAGTTAGTATAAGAAGGGAGCCCAGATTATAATTTCTTGGGACTTTTGATGTAAATGAAGGCCTTGCATTTTCCCACTTTTTGTCTCGTTTTAAGAACCTAGAGATGGCTATGAGCAAACAACTCGGAAATGACTTTGGAAAGCAAATTAGAAGGAACAAGCACAAGACTTCAAGAAAGGAATAACAGTGAATTTATTTGGGGAAAATCTATCATTGGCATTTGGCAATATTGTAGGCAGAGAGAACAATTGCTGTTTTACCTCTGTACTATTTGTGTATATACTGGATTGGTTTGAGATGAATTCCGATTTTGCAATATCTTGTTCTGATGCATGAAATTCCAATATATTTTGTTATTATTGTTATTCCTTGGGCCAAACCCCTACGTTTGTTTCAAGAAAAGTATGTACATCATGGATCAGTCATAAGTCACAACAACTACTATCTAAGCACTTGCTATTGTCTAGTTGGTCAAATCTTGTGCTAGTATGGGCTGCTAAATAGGGATGCAAGCCACACTATGTCAGTTATGTTCTCTTGAATTTCCTCAATGTTCCTTCCCCAATGCTGCGTTCTAATGTTTTCTTTGCATCCCTAAACAGGGAACCGAAAGTCCTCTGTATTGATTTTTAATGCTCTTACCAATCCGAATGTTATGTTTGTATTGTTGAAATACCGAGATAGTAGATTGATTTCTTGAGTGAGTTCTACTAGTATGAGGGGCTATTTGGGATTGCAGTGCTGTGGTATAAGTAAGGTGGTTAGAGATGACATTACAGAATCTATCAAGATGCTACTCAGCTGTTGTTATATGTCTAGCAAAACAATTAACAAATTGCCACATGTCACATGTATGGTTAAATGGGGTTGTCTGGACAACACAAATTCAAATGGAGCCTATGCATTTCAGATGTAACTTCATTCCAGTAGTACTAACTTTGCTATTCCTTCATTTATGTCTGAAGTTGTTGGGAGTACCCTGTTATTGATTTCCAAATTCCTGTCTGGCAGGGTTGGTGAAGAACAGTACTATCTTGCAATAGGCATGATGAATTCTTTGTATATGTTCATCCTTGTAGTTTCTTTCTTCTGTTCGAAAGTCAATAAGTTAATGCATAGTGGTTGGCCTAACTGTGGAATTTTCCTTCTCGTTTTTATGTATATTCTTTAATATAAAATAACAACATAGTGATATTTTCTTGTGTTGCTATGATTATGCACTGGCCATATAACAAAACTAGTGACTATTGTAATTGCCATCTATTTGGATTTTGGAATTCATGCCTATTGAATGGTGTTGCTCCAGTAGCAACTTCAGTTGAGAAAGCTCATCACTATATCTATGAACAAACTGTGACAACGCAAGCAACCGAATTGTTCAAGCACTCAACCCTTTATGTTCATTGGTTCATGTGTTAGTGCTACTGAAGAAGAAAGACCTTGATCATTCTGCTTTATGCGGCTGTAATGCCTGCAGTGCGGTATGTTTTCTTTTTGGCCATTCATTGGGTTTGCGCATGAACATACCCTTATCATCTTGTGTTCTTCTGTATTACCACTAACCTGATCATGAACTACTGTGGTTACTGTTAGGACGTAGGAGTAACTAACAAGTTACTTAGAGCAGAAGGTTGTGTAACAAACCGCTTAAGTTCAATGTTTTTAGTTTCTGCTGTCCTCATTTGACTGCTTTTTCTTGTATTTCCTTCCTCATTCAACTTGTCATGCAGTTGCATGTTTTTGTTCTTCTGCTTGTTTCTACATTTCTTCTACCGTCAGGAATATTGAAAGTTTGAAACATCTAATGCTGATTTGTGTTGTGTGCAGCAAAAACCTAATCATCAATTGAATGTCTTCAGTCTTCACGCTCCACAGTGAGGATAAGAAATATTTTTCATTTCTTAACTTTAAATCATAGTCCATGACCACAATTCAATTGCAGGTAGTAAAAATTGTTTTTCCGAGTTCACAGTGTCGTTAACTTCTACTTGGGCTCCATCATGTAGTATTCCTTGACTGTAGCTATACTTCATTGCTACTCATATGCCCCAATTGGTTTATCATTATCTGCAGCAGAAGATTCCTATCTATTGGCTAGTAACTAACAACGATTACTAACTAGTTATTTTGCTTTTTCCTGTTTCAATTGCTGCCTGTGACACCCAGTGACTGACATGTTTATACTTTTCAGTTAGTTGCTTTACCCTTTACACATCCCTCTTTTTGTCATACTGCTTTCTTTGACTAAATTGTTCTGGACATGGTTGTGTATATTCTGTTGCTAATAGTTTTTTTTTCCTTGTTTGCTCCCAGATAGAAACTGTGATATACCTCGTCCCTCCCAGGACTGTAGGTTGACATGAAGGATTTCAGTGGCCCCATGCCCCCATCTGTAGTTTCCAGTTTTGACGAGGTTCTTCAGCTGAGTGGCACGCATGTTCTGGGTGATGGCCATTATTTCTTAGGTTCTGACAGTACATTGTAAGATCAACTTCCTGGTGCAGCGTTTGTGGCAATGTGGGGGCATTCATTGCAAGGGATATATGTATATAACCCAATTAAACCTTACAGTGTTTGCTTAAACATCATCGGCAGGATTGTTCTCCTCTTACCATTTTGGTATTGGCAGACTCAGTTACAGCTTAGAGCAATTTCCCAGCAGTTGTTTTACCTGCTTCGACATGAAATCTGTTCTTGTTTGTTGGGCACTCAGCATCACCTAATGTCGGTTGATTGAACAGCCTGTTGGTGCATCCGTGCAGGTATGCTGCACTGCCCCTGGTGATGGTAAAAAATTGGGGTCCGTTAAAGGATTGTCAGGTCAATCCGGACTGGACCCATTCCGGGCCATTGATAACGAGCAAATTGCCTTCGCTTTCTCAGCCATTATGGGCGCTCGTCTTCGATTGAGGTCAGCATCTTCTGTTAGGTATCAGAGGTTGAGGTTGGCCTTGGTAACCAGGGAAATGCTTGGCAGGATGGCTCCAGGGTTTGGAATGTATTGGTGGACCTGGAGAACTTTCATTATCCTGGCGCATCACTGTGAGCGCTCGGCGAAAAGGACTTGCTGCTGAACGAGATTACTAACTGCTCACTGTGCTGCGCTTTATGCATTGTTCCTGAATTTAAGAGGCCTCGGAGAAAATCACTGTCTTTTGCTTTATCTGCCGGGAGTGAAGAAATGAACTACTCAGATGTCAGGTTTGTACCGCATATTATCGCGGCAACAACGAGAAAGAAGATCTTGGACTGCATCAAGGAAACTGTACTTGTCTTGGCAGCATGGCAGGGGTTGGGTGTGGAACCGTGGACTCAAAAAAACTTTCTTCCAGGGCACATCACACACGACAATACATACTATTGTGCTGTACGGAGTTCGACGGATGTTAATACACATACAGCGCGAGCTTTTTAGTATTCTAATGGTTACTTCGGAAGCAATGGTCCCTGTGGCGTCCTTGTGATGCTTTGGTGGAAGAGATTCCATGTTTTCTGAAAGTTCACTTTGTTGGTTTGGTTCCTCTCTTTCCAATGTGCCGACATCATTTTGCAGCGTCCAAGTATTGAATTCCTCATTGATTAGTTGCCTCCAATCACTGTTGCAGGATTGAACAATCACACAGTAAAGAACTGGTGCAGGTACGTACGATAATCATGCTTACTGTACAAATCTATGTGAAGCAGAGGGAGATCGGATGGTTCGTTTCCTTTGTGTCATCTTCTTGTCCCTGGCAGTCTGGCACCAGCCCTCAGTTGTTGTGCATGATTGCTCTGTGTTATGATTCTCTCTCTCTTTTTTTTTTTGGTGAAAAAAACCAGAATAGTCATCCATGTGGGGTCAACACATGTCTCCAACACCTAATCATTTGTGAACCAAAACTAAATACGACGAGTTCCAATTTGCTCTTTTGTCGATTTGTGGTACTTGGATCTGTCTCACACATACGCTGTCGTAATAACACAAGCGTTTTGAGTTTTGACTGGATATTTGATGGCAGAATTCTGAGCCACGATGCATCTGCGGTGCATGAACTGAACTGCATTCCTAGCTTTGAATTTGCCCAATCTAGTTGGTTCTGAGGCCCCGTTCGTTTTGAGCGAACAAACTAGTTTATTTTTACTATTCATAATTTCGTCTTTTTCTGAACTTTTGGCTTTTTTTGAACTTTTTTGCCGGTTCTTTTTTTTGTCGTATTCGTTTGCGTTGTTTGTGATGGGCTAACATATTTTGTATATTTTTAAATTTTTTAAATTTAATTATGTTAAATAAGCCTCTATCATTCTGATGTTTTTCACCAAATTCTGAGTGTTTTTCAGCCATAAGCCACCAAAAATAAGCCAAAATGATCACAAAAGAAATCAGAAGCAGCGACCATAAAAGTACAACTAGTTCTGCAGCACAATATGCGAGCAACGTACCAGATGGAGTGCATCCGTACATGTGCAGATTGCTTTGCTTTCACGTATGGGAATATGCATGCTTCCATCACCGGAGCTCGCAGAGGTAAAGAGAGTCTGGTAGACATGTCATCTCATATGGTGCGGTGGTGGGAGCGGCCGAGCTGGGCGGCGGAGCGGGGCACGTCACATGCAGATGCAAATGATAATACGGCCGTCACCATCTCATGATCACTGTAGCCTCTGGAATCATTAGCCCGTTTTGGAGGGCACCTAGTCCTCCACAAGATGCTGGGTTTTCTAGGGGTACAAGACGAATACACAACCCATTTACACCACACATATACGTACGCGTTTTTTTTTTACGTATGCTAGAGAATTAATCGAAAGAACAGCTGCGGCTCAGTTGGCTAGCATCGTCAGGTGAGCGTGATTTCCCCCGGGTTCGATCTCAGCGTCGAACTCGGTGCACCTCATCCTTTAATAATTAAGGTTGCGTGTTAACTGAGATGCTGGTTTCTTTGCGAAGCCAGTCAAGGCCTTCCATCACTTCAGTCAGCAACCGATCAGAGTTCCTGTGAGGGATCAAAATCATGCACAGTGTTGAGAAACCTCGAGCAGTTTGATGATTTTTCTGCTTATGTAAAATAAGACTAATCATAGAAGACAGCGAATAGTAGATTGAAACACAGAGAGAATTATTCTTTGGGTATTCGATCTTCACGATCAAGGTTTAATAACGGGTTTGAGAAAATTCTTCCCCTGAATTCTGCACTTCTCTAAATCTCATCATTCCAACTCCTCGTACGCATCTTTCAAAGCTAGATGCAGAGAGTGACTTATTGAATAAATCAGTCAGATCCTCACATGTCTTAGTGTGCAGTATCTTAATCTCGTCGATCTTTTGCAATTCTTGAGCATAGAAAAACTTAGGGTTGATATGCTTTGTGAGATGACTCTTCACGTAGGTCGTCTGTACTTGTGTAACATAAGCTGCATTATCTTCATAGATAATTGTGGAAGCTTGTACAATATTCATCCCACATGACTGCTAGATGTGGTCATTGGTGAATCATTCGTCAGAGCCAAGTACATTCTCGTGCGGTTTCATACAGTGCTATAATTTCTGAGTGGTTCGTCGAAGTCGTTACAAAACTTTGCTTAGACGATTTCCAGAAAATTGCAGTTCCACCACACAAGAATACATAGCCTGTTTATGACCTTGCGGTATGCGGGTCCGACAGGTACCCAACATCTGCATAGCCAATCAAGTTCAGATCTTGATTCTTTCTGTAGAACAATCCAATGTCCTTACTTCTTTGGAGGTATCAGAAGATGTCATTTATTTCTTGCCAATGCCATTTGGTAGGTTCTGCACTATGCCTTGCTAACAGGTCTACGACAAATGCGATATCCGGTCTAGTGCAGTTTGCTAAATACATAAGTGCTTCTACTGCACTAAAGTACGGGAATCCTGGTCCCAAGACTTCCTCCCCTTCTTCCCTAAGTCAGTATGGATATTTTTTCTTGCTGTAAAGACCTCCCGATCATCGGTACTTTTGATGGGTATGCATTCTCAAAGCCAAACCTTTCTAACACCTTCTGAGTGTAGGCTGACTGATGTACTAATATTCTTTTAGGGACATGCTCAAGTTGCAGGCCTAAGTAATATTTGGTTTTACCCAAATCTTTCATTTCAAATTCTGACTCCAGGTAATAACTTGCTTCTTTTATGTCTTCCATTGTTCCGATGATATTTAGACCATCTACATATACTGAGATTATACAAAATCCATTCTGGGATCGTCGTATAAACCAGACTCTACTTAGGCCATCTTTAGAGCTTCTTCAATGTATGGAATCAAGGTAGTTTTAAAACTATGACACGTGAGTATTTTAGGAACTAAACATATTTTTCTCTAATGTATTGAACAGATTCCTACTAATAACTAGGACTTACGTTACATTAAAAAACCACAAAATAATAATATCCTCTCTCAACCGTACTCTCTTCTATGTAGTTGTTTAATGCTCATATGAATTGTTTAATTCTTTGAATTGTTTAATAACTAGGACTCTTTAATTCAAAGTATTAAATAATTTATATGAGTATTAAACTGTTACATAGGAGAGATTGTGGTTGATAGAGAATATTATTATTTTGTAGTTTTTTAATGTAACGTGGGTCCCGGTTATTAGTAGGAATCGGTTCAATACATTGGAGAAAAATAAACTTAGTTCCTAGAATACTTACGTGACATGACTTTGAATCGACATCGGTTCAATACACTAAAGATTCTCTAAGTAGAATCCGAGTCTATGCATTTTTTTGTTTGAATTGACCCCTTCAATGTATTGAATCGATTTAATGTCTTCTCTCTCCTTATTTGAATCAGCTAAAACACAATGTTGGAGATAGTCTAAACAGAGTGAAAAAATCATTTTAAAAAACTGAATATTTATATTGGCTTTGTTTTCTTTTAAAACACAATGTTGGAGATAGTCTAAACAGAGTGAAAAAATCATTTTAAAAAACTGAATATTTATATTGGCTTTGTTTTCTTTTAAGTAGAAGTCAAAAAAACAGACCTCTCTCTTAACTACGTGTATTTATGAGCTCTCTGGCCCCTCCACCCCCTGGGTCTTCGAGCGCAGAAGAGACCACACGGGCACCGAATAAAGAAGAGAAGCACTGGCTGGACTGCCCTGGCGTAGTGTTGCGTACTGCTGCACCAAACACACGCTGCAAAATGCTCTGTGAAAGAGACGCTGCAAAGTAGAGCAAACGGAGGAGTATTACTACTAATCAGGCAAATTTGTGGGGAGGAGGACAAGGTGTAGTGGTGGTGCAAGTGCAACGCAGCTGCAGTCAGTTGGTCACTTCGCCTCCATTGTCATTCCCTCCCACTGCCCATAAATAAGCTGAGGCAGCGCGCGCCGCGCGGCGCCATTGCCGAGTTACACGGCATTGATAAAACCGCGCGGATAGAAAAGTAGAAACATAGATTGACTGGCCGCCCGCCATGGAGTCGTTTCTTGCTCTCCTCTGCCTCTTCCTCGCGAGAGCGAGCTACGGCGTTGGCGGCGGTGGGGAAGGGAAGGCGGCGGGGGCAACGGTTCTCCTTCCGCTCCTGGTGCGGAGGTGGCGCCTCCGCCGCAGGCGCCGGCGAACAGGCTACGGTTCCGCCACAATGTGAGCCTGACCGTGCCGGTGGCAGTCGGCACGCCGCCGCAGAACGTGACGATGGTGCTCGACACCGGCAGCGAGCTCTCCTGGCTGCTCTGCAACGGGAGCTACGTGCCGCCACCGCCGTTCAACGCATCGGCTTCTTCGTCGTATGTCGCGGTCCCCTGCTCGTCGCCGGCGTGCCAGTGGCGCGGGCGCGACCTCCCGTCCCGCCGTCCTGCGACGTGCCGCCGTCGGACGCCTGCCGCGTCTCCCTCTCCTACGCCGACGCCTCCTCGGCCGACGGCCTCCTGGCCGCCGACACCTTCCTCCTCGGCGGCGCCCCGCCCGTGCCCTCCCTCTTCGGCTGCATCACCTCCTACTCGTCCACCACCACCACCAACAACAACGCCACCGATCCCTCGGAGGCGGCGACCGGCCTCCTCGGCATGAACCGGGGCAGCCTCTCCTTCGTGACGCAGACGGGCACCCGGCGGTTCGCCTACTGCATCGCCCCGGCGAAGGCCCCGGCATCCTCCTCCTCGGCGGCGACGGCGGCGGTGGCGCGGTCCCGCCGCTGAACTACACGCCGCTGATAGAGATCTCCCAGCCGCTGCCGTACTTCGACCGGGTGGCCTACTCCGTGCAGCTGGAGGGCATCCGCGTGGGGCGCGCCCTGCTCCCCATCCCCAAGTCCGTTCTCACGCCGGACCACACGGGCGCCGGGCAGACCATGGTGGACTCTGGCACGCAGTTCACCTTCCTTATGGCCGACGCCTATGCGGCTCTCAAGGGCGAGTTCCTGAACCAGACGCGTCCGCTCCTTCCCCCGCTCGGTGAGCCGGGCTTCGTCTTCCAGGGCGCGTTCGACGCGTGCTTCCGCGGGCCAGAGGCACAGGTGACGGCTGTGAGCCAGCTCCTCCCGGAGGTGGGCCTGGTCCTCCGCGGCGCGGAGGTAGCGGTGGGCGGGGAGAAGCTCCTGTACAAGGTGCCTGGCGAGCGGCGCGGAGAGGAGGCGGTGTGGTGCCTGACGTTCGGTAACTCGGACATGGCGGGCATGTCAGCATACGTGATTGGGCACCATCACCAACAGAACGTGTGGGTGGAGTACGACCTCCAGAACGGCCGCGTCGGCTTCGCGCCCACGCGCTGCGACCTCGCCACGCAGCGACTCGGCGTCGGTGCGTAGGCTGCTAAAAGGAGCAGTTCTCTAATCCACGCGTGCATAGTATAGCACAATAGCAGCAGGGCGTGAATCGTTAATAGAGGACAAGTATTAGAGATGGTCTCTCCGATCACCTGCTGCTGTGGTGAACTGGTGGTTTTGGTCATTGTTGTATTACGTGATGAAGTATACGAACTAATGACAAAATTGACAGTCGTTTGGTTTTGGATTGTGGCCTTCTTGGAGGGTACTTAAGCAAGGTTAGCAATCATTTTGAATGAACATTTGAAAAATTGTTCGCTGCTGTGATTGTGGCATTGCGGTTGTTTAGCTATTGCTACCACCAATGGGACCATATAAGGTAAAATGGGCTAAATGTTGCAATTTCATGAAAAAAAGGTTGTAAAAGTTTGAAAAAGAATTAAATCAACAGACACAGGGGAGGGCATGTTCTGTTCTATAGCCATGCAAATTTCAACATCAAATTCAATTGCACTTGTGAGATTAAAAAAGACAAATTGTTGATGAATTATTACCGATCTTACGAAGTAAATACCTTCTTCGGTGAAAATAATAACCCTACTTTCTGTATTCTTGTATCGTTAGAGATTACAATGGGGTGCACACTGGGGTGCACAAGGTGTGGCTTAAAACTACAAAGGTATGTGTTGCAATCTTGCGACATGTCCTCTCCATCCCCTGGTGCCACTCCTTATAAAATGTCAAAGGGGTGAGTTGTAGCCTGTAGGAAGTGATCGTCAAGTGGTTATTGTCAGAATCGGATGTAATTTTGTGTGGTTATGTTAGAGAGACAATAACAGACGTCTTACATGCGTTTGATTAATTATAGTGCGGAGATCCCAAATCAGAGAAGTAGGGTCCACGTGTCTAATCATAAACCCTTCTAACCAATGGGTGGTCGATACTTAGTTAGCTTGAGCATATTCTCCCTGACCAGGGTACTCATGAGAACTATCGTAACAATGATTTATCTTGATAGTTACTGTAGACATTAAGTCTATTATTAAAAATTATTTAATCCTTGTCACAAATATTTAAGGAACAATACAAATTGAGTTTGGTATTAAAAAAACAGACAGGGGGAGGGCATGTTCTATTCTATAGTCGTGCAAATTTCAAAATCAAATTCAGTTGCACTTGCGAGATTAAAAAAGGCAAATACTTAAGGAATAATACTTGTGAGATTAAAAAAGGCAAATATTTAAGAAATAATACAGATTGAGTTTTGTATTAAAATTTTGTAAAGATGTAGAACATGCTCCGCATATTTGGTTTTTTTATATAATTTTCAAAATCATCCACACCTGATTTTCAAGCATCTGCAACATTTTATATGTTCTCACGTGATATTTACCCATCACGAGTAGGGTTAGCTACCAGTTGTCCACATGTAACGTTGTCCTGTATATGAAAGGAGTATGCCGATCACTGTCAAGTGTTGACAGGTATAACTACTGGTTATGGGGGCGTGTTAGCTAGTCTATTCTGACATCTAACGTCGAGATCCTAGTGTTAGCCAAGCTCCACACAATCAGGGGCAGACCCTCCCTTAGGGGAGGCCCGATAGCCGCTTGAGCTCTCTCGCCGGCTGGACCCTCTCCTCCTACCGCTTCTTTCAGCAGGCACCACCGCACCAGCGACCTAACGAGCGAGAGAACGGCGTGGGCGACAATTTGACCCAAGCCGGTTCCCTTCTTTGTTTTTGGCTAGGAGCCCAGCGCCCAGCACGCGTAGTGGGCTGTCGTCTAGCCCAGTTGTCCAGTACGAGTATCAAGCAAACAATAGAGCAAAGTAGAAGCCGAGTGCCCGAGTTCGAGCCAGGCTAGGACTCCCACTCCCAGCTTTGGCACCATGTGCTAACACTAAACCTGTCTGGGGGTGCGGCGACCAGGAGGGTGAGAGTGTGCAGTAGCCACCAGCTACAAGATCCGTGCCTCTGCAGAACGCTCTAGTTCCATTGGCACGTGCGAGCTAAGTGTTTGTTGATATGCCTCTCGGCTTATGGTGGTGTGTGTTTTGTTGGATGATCGGTCTAGGATTACCAATTGCGTGTGGGGTTCGTCGAAGGCCCAAGGGGGCACGGCGGAACTAGGAACTAAGCTTCATATCAATGTTCTACCATCATCTTTATATATTTGCATGCGAAATATAGTTATTGCTTCCATTTAGTATCATATAATTTTATCAATGCGATTGAAACGTAGTTTGAGTATGAATTATTTTGATTTTAGGTAATAGTATTTGCTACGAGTCCCGCCGCTGCACACAACTACACAAAGTGGCGAGAGAAAATCCATGCTGCATTTAGCACAAACTAACACCAATATTGGTACGGTTGGCTAAACAACCCCCCTACTCCTCGCTTTGCCGTTGTCAGTTGGGTGAAAAGTAATTTGGAATGAAACCCATGAATCATTGAAGTTCATTATTTTTTGATCAAAATCCATCATGGAATCTGGTACTAGTACGGAAAGAGTTTGGTAGCAATTATCCATAACACTACGATAAACTAAAGAGTAAATATTATTAAATTACACCATCAGAATAATCTTAGACGTTCGACATAATTAATATTGAACCATGTCTTCAAGTTCTACTTAATACTTGCAACTAGGAATGAACTCTTCACTTTTAACGTGACATCGTGTGCAATAATACGTGTAGCTTACCAACACCAACTAAAAGCGTAAAATACTCTCATTTGCCGCTTGGACGCACGAACACGCCATATAATCCCTGAAAGCACTTGGCCTTCCCATCATAGAATGGACGGTGCAGATGAAGCCACGCACAGGCCGTGCCCAGTGTCGCGCAACGCCCGCGATCTGAAACTGTAAAAAACCACGCCTTTCCCTTGTGTATTGCTCCTCCATTTTCCCCGTCCCCCACTCCCCGCCGCTGCCGCTACTGGCGTCAGCGGCTCCCGTTCGCGCGAGCAAATCGCCGCCTCGAGAGGCCTCTCGTCTCCGATCAGGCTCGCTCCTCCTCGAAATCTCACCCTTTCGCCGATTCCGCGCCTGTTCCACCCCGATCGGGCCCTGAAACCGCGCGCCTTTGCTGCCGCTGTGGCGAAGCTTCCGGAATCCTCAGGGTTTGTCCCTGTGTTCTCCGCGTCGGAATTGCCTGGGCCGCCGGGATTTCGAGTTAGGGTTTTGGTTGGGGCGTCGCTTTCCTCTGCTTGTTTCATTTATATTGTCAGTGCCCTCGTCGGCTTCAGGTCAGGGGGCGTGGTCTTGTCAAGTTTTTGTTGCTGCGAGGGGCGCGACTTTGGAGCCAATCTTACGCCTAGTGGTGGTGGTGGTGGCCGGTGGGCGCCATGAGCTTCGTGTTCCGGGGGAGCAGGGCCGACATCGAGGCCGGCGGTTTCCCGGGGTTCGCCCCGGAGCGCCGCGCCATGGTGAGTGCCTGTTCATCTCTATCCGCAGTTCTACTCAAAACATGGTTTTGGTATTTTAGCCTAAGGTAGATTTGTTGTTCTGAGTGTCTGATTCCATTCGTGTGTGTGCAGAGAATTCATGCTGGGGGCCGGCCGGTGAACAGCAATTCCTTGGCATTTGTTGTAACTGGTAATGTGGGCATGGTGCTGTGTACTAGGGATATTATTAAGCTGCAAATGTTAGTTTGTTTAGTTAATGTGGTTTGCTGCGTCTTCTTGGGCAGTTCTTGTTTTGTTCATGGTACTGAACTCGCACCAGATGTCTCCGAACTTTTTGTAAGTTATTCATGCTCGGTGTGGTTATATATATGGGTTCTTTTGCTTATGAAGCTTGATGGAGAAATTTCATAACATTTGTCGGATTGCGCGGAATTGTCTGTTCTTGTAGCTTTGGTTGGTTTTGGGAGTGTTCCTAATGGCCACCAGCCTTAGGATGTACGCCACGTGCCAGCAGCTCCAAGTGCAGGCGCAAGCTCATGCTGCAGCTGCCAACGGCTTCCTTGGACACACTGAGCTGCGGGTGCATGTCCCACCAACCATAGCCCTTGCTACGAGAGGCCGGTTGCAAAGCCTTAGACTCCAACTTGCTCTTCTTGACCGCGAGTTTGATGATTTAGGTGGTGCACTAATACGCTATTCACTTCGGTTGGTGCTGATAGTGTTTCCTGCAAACTTAACACTATGGTTGAATCATTTGCTCGCAGACTATGATGCTCTTAGAGCATTGGATGCTGACAGTAGCCCACATGCTCCTTCAATGAGTGAAGAAGAAATAAATGCTCTTCCTGTCTTCAAGTACAAAGTTCAGGTGCAACAGGGAAGTGCCTCTGCCCGGAAAAGGTAAGATGAATTATCCTCTTGTGTTGCATTATTTATATAGCGACAGGAAACTGATCACAAGTGCATTCCATCTTCAACACGTAACCAACCGTTTAATTCTGAATATAATTGTCTGCTATCGACATTCCACAGTGTAGCTAACCATTTAATTTTTTGATTCAATAGTGATGAACGATCTCAACCATTGGATTCCTCTTCTGGATCTGGCAATGAGGTGATGAATAAATACTGACCTGGTTCTCAAGATGTGATTCTTTCAGTGATATCTTATTAGCATCCATCTCATAGGCTGTTGAGATGTAATATAGTTTGTGGTGGTGCAGTTTTTCAGCCATGGGTCTGTGTTTCTTTTATCATATTTCTATATGAAACCAGCATGTATCTATTTGACGTCATTTTGGTATGACTAGACAATTAGCAGTATGACCTGAGTATGCTAGCAGCGTGTTCTTTAGCTTATATTGATGGAAATTCAGCAGCGTGTTCTTTAGCTTATATTGACGGAAATTATTGGATGTTGCTTGGCTAGCTTTGAGGTTTATGTGATATTGTAGTGCTATGTGTTATGAACCTTAGTTTATAGGGGTAAATACCGCCGAGAGGATGGCCGGATAGCGTTGACGTAGAGAGAGAGAGAGAAACTATAGATGAGAATGACTTTACTATTTCTTGCTTGATTCCAATAGCATGTGGTAGCTCTCTTATATAGATGGACTCTTCCATAACAGATAGAATCTAATCTTAATCATATGCCTAACAAATAGAGACTAATATCATATCTCTAATCATATTCCTAACAAATAGAAACTAATCGTTAACTCAAATAGAAACTAATCTCTACTTCCTAATAATGACCGGTTGGACTGGGCCCATGGGCGTTCCTACGCCCATGACATTACACTCCTCCCGGACATGCAGCTCATCCTCAAGCTGCTAGGCGGTGAGCCGAACTATATTTTGCTGCGCCATCTAATTGACTTGGTCGACACGCCTGCAGGTGGACCCCATCCAATGTCACACAAGAAGAGGACACGCAGCTGTGGTCTTGGAGGCACTTGATGTCCTGATGCATCACCCCCCACGCGAGGCTGTGCTCCAGCCCCAGCAGCAGGTGCCGCATGTAGCACTTGATCTGGGTTTCGGAGGTGACATCTGTGAAGAGGTTGGGCTTGGTGAGGAGGTGATCTCGAAGGCGGGCGTCAAGTGCGGCGGCAACCATCTCAGCGGAGCCGCCGTGCGCGCATCTGATGATGGGGATGGTGTCGAGCGTGGTGGCGACGTAGAAGAGGCCAAGGGTGAGGGCGACAACGAGGGCCTTGATGTTAGTGTCGGCGACGACGGGTTCGTTGAGGGCGACGTAGGAGCGGGGGTGGACGAGGGAGACGAAGTCGATGTACTGGTCGGCGTTGCGGGCGATGCAGTGGGCGGATTTGGAGGCAGCGGTGGCTGCGGCGAGGCGGTCGGTGAGATCGTGGTTCATGTACTCGGAGACGAGAGCGGAGGAGGCAGTGTCGCGAGTGGCGGGCTCGACGGAGAGGAAGGTGGAAAGGAGCCGGAAGGCGGTGTTGGCCCTAGACCTGAAGGTGTCCCTGAGGCGGCTCTCGTAGGGGTGCTGCGGTCGTAGAATCTAATCTTAATCATATCCCTAACAAACAGAAACTAATATCATATCTCTAATCATATCCCTAACAAATAGAAACCAATCTCTAACTCAAATAGAAACTAATATCATATCTCTAATCGTATCCCTAACAAATAGAAACTAATCTCTATTTCCTAATAATGACCGGTTGGGCTAGCTCATGGGCGTTCCTACGCCCATGACACTATGTCATTTTGTATTTAAATGCTTTCTTGACTGATGTAATAGCTGTTCTTCATAATTTCATTATAGTCAACTGCGGTACCTCCATAACAATCGCACAGCTAATGCTTGTGCTTTGCTTTTTGATTTTTTGATTAAGCGTGCCTATAATCACTGTCAGCTGTGCAGCAGCACATGCATGTTCTTACTGTAGTGTGCAGTATTTCTTGTTTTGCTTATTTGCTTTTGCTGTGCAGAAAAAGCAGGATAATTGCAAGTCAGATGGAACCAGCAAAATCCCAGAGGATGGGTTGACATGCAGTGTTTGCTTAGAGCAAGTCGTTGTGGGTGATCTATTGAGAAGCCTACCATGCTTGCATCAGGTAATCATTATATTAATCATCTTACACTTTTTTCTTTGTATGGCAACATCAGACGACTTTAATTTCTGCTTTTGTTTCTGTTGTGATATGATAATGGGTAATACGAACTCTAGTGTGATATATAGTAACAGTCTTGACATATTGTTAGTCAACTCCCTAAAAGCATGCCAGGAAACCAAAACTGTGTTTAATGTGCCGGTAGACTATAAGCAGACTGATGCATTTTGCACAATGTCTGTATGATTATAGTGAAAATAACGAAGACAAAAGCTTTTACCTCATTTCCTTTACAGATATCATATACAAGCATCTTACTTTGCATCTTGCACTTGGTCGGCCACTTCTGTTTGCGATTTTGTACTAATCTGAGTTGCTGATGATGAACTCATGTACATGCTGCCAAAAACGAAGTAGTGAACGTCACAATATGGAATATCTTAAATTTGTTGAAGCAATCTTTGAATTTCAACGGCGAATTGCCGCATCAATGACAACCGCATCAATGACAACTACAGTGTTACGTTGTTATGTTTGTTTTTTTTCATAGAGCTTTGATTTATCCTATTTCATTTTTTTGACATACTTTCGTATCCAAATCATTAAAAATCATGTGTGAAGTGAACTTAACTAGTGGAATTTCCTGCGCAATTGCACGGCTAGATATCGCAGGATATTGTATATGTTATATAACTCTATTGCCTTTCAAAAATATAGTTGTATTTGTTATATAATTGTAATAGTTGTAATATATTGATATAATGATTAATATGCACTGTTATAATATGGCCTCATAAAAATAAGTGTTGTATATAATCTATTTTTATCTTGATTAATGAGAAAATTTCTTATCTATGTATGATTAATTTGTACCATTATAATCTGGCCTTATTGAAATAAGTAGTATAGATCTTCTCATTTTCTCTGGGTTAATGAGAGAATTTCTAGATTTTTTTTCTGATTTAAGAACCATTGTTGGATTTTCTAAACCTGCAAAGCGAATAAGGTACCTTAAATATCACCGTTGTTTACAGATATATAGATGAGTAATGACTAATATGTTGGGCTATTGGCCTAGATGATGTTTACGACCACGTTGAAGCTTCGATCTTAGTAGTTGTAGCTTGTTTACGGCCACATTCTGGTTTATAACCACTCAGCTGGTTACGACCACTCCTTGCTGTTGTGCACGTACTTGTAACCGAGTAACGACCACTCCAGCTTACGACTGCGTCTTCTCGATCGGCTCGTACTCGTAGCCTTGTTACGACCAGCACATCATCGTAACAACCATGCCTTCTGTGCCACGTACGTGCTCATAGTTGTTCCTCGATAAGATTTACGACCACGCTCCCGCTGCGTTTTGCACGTACTCGTAACTCGGTTACGAGTACGTGATACTTTGACTGCAAATACCAGCACTTCGACCACGACCACTTTGCCGCCTCTTCAAGTACTCTTGTACTTGTTATCTTTGAGCAACCTTGGTTCTCGATGATTTCGAGCACTCGATAAAGCACGCGAACACAGTTCGTTTTCCTAAGAGCCAAAGCACTTTCGCTTCTTTTTTCTTTCCCTCAACTTCTTGATCACAACCGATCGCTCTTGTTCACTTCTTTCTCGTTTAAATTGCTCTGCTACCTATACTCAATATATTGACTACAAAACGGACTCTACCACCGACTCGGTTTCGTACTCTATCATCTACTTGTATACTTGTATACGGACACAACTCGTACACGTCAAACCAACTCAGATACTACTAGCAACATATGAAACAAGATTATTTCCAACAATCACCCCCTTTAATCTTGTTTTTTCACATTGATCACACTGATCTTCTCTTTTATCTTTTGGAGCTTGATCATGTCGATCTTCTCTCATTTCCCATCCTTTTCTTGCATTCCCGTGCACTGTTCCTTCCTAGGTCGACACCATCCTACATCATGCTCTTGCTCCATCCCGAGCCTCACACAAACCAATGCTTGCTGCGTCTCACACCTGGACTGAACTCATCCTCCTTTGCACGCTTGCCGTTTTGGCTTTGCCGTTACCCGAGCCTTCCGCTCCCTTCGTATTCCACTGTTGCCGCACTGGCATCCACACCTACCGCCTCTTCCTCCATTGGCGCTGCGGGTGACATCTTTCTCTCAAGCGTGGGACTGTTGCGTGCTCGTGAGACCTTCCTCTGCCTTCTACATGTCTATGGGACTCGTCGCCTGGTCGTCCTGAGCCATTGCGATTTGCCCCAGTTACACGCGTGTGAACATGCGCGCCTGCAAATGCTCCCAAACCGCTGCCTGACACACACATGCAGGGCCCGCCTGGACTGCTGCTTTCCACGCCACATGTAGCAAAAGTTTTTCTTTGCTCAAAAACTTTCTTTTGCTCTGTCTCCCACAGGAATGCGTCGTCCTTTTCCTTCAATGAGACCTGCTGGTTCTCGTGATGTGTGCCGATACCACTGTTGGCTTCAACCACACAACCTCTGACCACTCCGTGCTCCAGAACCTTCGACCGCTACGTACTCTGATCCTTCGACCGCACCGCTCAGAGCTTTCGATCGGTAGCACTCGAACGCTTTCGACTGCGCACTCGAACTCGAAGTTCGACCGCACGTTTTTGACTTCGCACTCGAAAGCTTTCGGTTACTCGAAACTCCTCTGGTACTCGTATCTTCTCTGGATGCCTAGGACAGCTTGGGACACCTCCTGCGCCCTGCATGGTCGAAACCTTCCGAGCGTCTGTGCACCCCTGTGTGTCTGACCCGCTCTCCATGCGCACCCCCTGTGCATGGAATCCACAGCCTTGACCTGAGCTGCTGGCTTCCATGCTTGGCGCAGTTATCCCTTGGGACTCGTCATACTGACCACCCTCTCAAGTTTGCTCTTTGCTGCCGCCTGGCTCCTCCAAGCTGCTCTTCAGACAAGCCGATTTACAAGTTTTCAAGGAAATCTTGTACAACTGGTTCAGAGATCTTTTCACTTTCATCAACAGATCATTGTTCTTTGCATAGACACACAAGAACTCATCCTGCAGCATCACCCTGCATCCTTCTGTCATCTGCCCAACACTGAATATATTGTTGCACAGTCTCGGTATAAAATAAATTTCAGATACCAACTTCCGATCGTCGTTCTTGCATTACAACATCGATCCTTTGCCCTTTATCTTAACCGTGGAGCCATCGCCAAACTTAACTTTGCCTAAAATCTTCTCATCGAGTTTATGGAACATGGAGCGACCTCTCGTCATATGATTGCAGGCTCCATTGTCCAGGTACCACCAATCAGTGTGATCGTTGTAGCCTTTCTCCGTGCGTAGTTTAGGAGCTATGTTCTTCTCATTCAAGATCACCAACACATAAGGAAAGTAGCGTCAGCTCATCGTACTTCTCCACATTGGTGAGGTTTACCTCCTCATCCTTTTTGCTTCGGCAGTCCGAAGCGTAGTGACCGTACTTATCGCAGTTGAAACACTTCATGTGGATGTGGCACTTCAACGCGTAGTGCCCATATTCATCATATTCAAAGCACTTTATATGTGACTTGTCACAGGATCTTTCACCACCGCCTTGTCCGCGGTCGCGTCCCTGACCATTCTCGTGACGTCCTCTCTTGGCGCTGCTAGAGCCCTCCTTTTTTTGTCTTCTAGTTCCTCGCTTCCCATTTGGTTTGGGTAAGAAGCAGCTTCTCTCCTTCGTCCTTCGAGTGTCGTCGACCCTTGAGTCCTTCCTCAAAGGTTTTGAGACGATCGATCGCCCCGTGAGTGACATTGTTGTGACATCGTCGAACTATTCGATCGTTCTGATAATCTGGAGGAATCGATCTGGGATCGAACTGAACAGTTTTTCGACAACGTCGCTCTCTTCCAGCTTTGCACCGAGCGAACGGATCTCACCCACCAGAGTGGTGAGTTTCATGGAGTACTCGGTGAACGTCTCTGAGTCTTCCATCTGCATCTTGCTCAGTTGCCGTTTGAGCACTTGAGCGCGTGCCTTCTTGACGCGATCTTTGTCTACCCGCATCTCCCTGAGTGCGATCTAGGCTTCTTTCGCCATCTTCTTGGCGATCTACATCATTACGTCGTCTGGCACCACTTGCGAGATGGCCACCATCGCGCCTTAATCCTTGTCGCCATTGTCGTCTCCCTCTTCGACAGCCGACCATACCCCTAGCGAATGCAAGATTAACTTCATCTTGACGACCCATATGCTATAATTCGTTTTGCTCAATATCGGGTATTGAATCGGGATCGTGGCGCTTCTTGTCGTCGGCTTGACGAGCACGTCTGTCTTCGATGGATCGAGCTCGTTGCTCATGACCTTGATGAGCGCTCCTAACTTCGACGGATCACCAACGTTGCCGGCCATCGCTTCGTCCCCTGAGGCTCTAATACCAATATTGGCCCAGTTGATGTTTACGACCATGTTGAAGTTTCGATCTTAGTAGTCGTAGCTCGTTTACGACCAGTTGTGGTTTACGACTACTCAGCTGGTTATGACCACTCCTTGCTGCTGTGCACGTAATCGTAACCAAGTAACGACCACTCCGGCTTACGATTGCGTCTTCCTGATCGGCTCATACTCGTAGCCTTGTTACGACCAGCACGTCCTCGTAACGACCACGCCTTCTGTGCTGCGTACGTGCTCGTAGCTTTTCCTTGATAAGATTTACGACCACGCCCCCGCTGCACTTTGCACGTACTCGTAACCGAGTTACGAGTACTCGATACTTCGAGTGCAAACACCAGCGCCTTTGACCACGACCACGTTGTCGCCTCTTCGAGTACTCCTGTACTCGTTACCTTCGAGCACCCTTGGTTCTCGATGATTTCGAGCACTCGATAAAGCACGCGAACATAGCCCGTTTTCTTGGGAGCCAAAGCACCTGCTCTTCTTTTTTCTTTCCCTCAACTTCTCGATCACAACCGATCGCTCTTGCTCACTTATTTCTCGTTTACATTACTTTGCTACTTATACTCAATATATTGACTACAAAACGGACTCTACCACCGTCTCAGTTTCTTACTCTATCCTCTACTCGTATACTTGTAAACGGACACAACTCGTACACATCAAAC
The DNA here is from genome assembly GCA_036346245.1 of Bonia amplexicaulis. Lineage (NCBI taxonomy): Eukaryota > Viridiplantae > Streptophyta > Magnoliopsida > Poales > Poaceae > Bonia > Bonia amplexicaulis. The sequence goes on from CM070742.1 coordinate 5,751,627, forward strand.
CGACTCGGATACTACTAGCAACAAAGGAGACAAGATTTTTTCCAACATAATAGCCATAGGTGTGATGCCAATCAGCATGTCCGCATGAGTTATTGTGCTTGACTTTTCCATAGTCCGGGAACTTCTGATGCTTGTGGCGTATGCATAGCTTGTCTTAAGGAGGATTGATGTTGCTACTAATGTTGTATCACGAGGCTGAGACTGCAATATTTACTTATTTTCCCTCTTGTTTCGCAGTTTCATGTAAACTGCATCGATCCATGGCTGCGCCAACAAGGGACATGCCCAGTCTGCAAGCACCAGGTGGGTGACGGGTGGCATGGTGCCGGCAATGGTGAAGTGGACGCTTCTTACATGCTGTAAACTGCTGGAAATGACCAACAGGCCTTAAGCTAATAGCCGCTAACAAACACCCATGAAACTGGGGACTAGCTGTTTAGTGAGAGTTTTTGTACATTAAATGTCCATTTCTCTGTGATGTTTACACATCGAAAGGCTGTTTAAGACGCTCACGTGTTTCAGACTTTCAGTTGGGAAGGATGGGATAATTAGTTTACTATTGTATGCCTCTGCATGTGGGCCCTTTAGGCTGAACTATCAGTTAACTGGCCGTCGACTCGGTTCGGTAAAAAAAAAGGAATGTCCAGTGTGCGAGACGAAGACAGCGATGGTTGTCATAACTCGGTTTAAACATGGAAACATATGAAATTATAGATGAAAATATGAATTCGATACAACTATCAAAATAGTATAGTAAAGATGTAAACTCCAGGGTGACTTTGGAGGTGAAGGCAAGGAGAGGTTATGGGTCTGTTCTTTTTAGTTTTAATTTATAGCTTTTGGGCTCTTCGTGAGAGAGTACGGAGTAACAGAAACTTATGTGCAGTTTTAACCGATATAAATGAAGTTGCTACAGTGTGTACTACAATTAATTTGTAAATCACGCTTTTAAAAAACACTTTATTTGAAAGCTAGTTGCTATAAAAAAATAATCAAAAACAGCTTTTAGAAACTGAAAAGAATATGCCCAATATTTAAAATGGCTTTGGTTTTCGGCTTCTGGCTGGAAGCCAGAAGTCGAATGAAACGTCCGACTTCTGGAAGCACCTTTTGGAAGCGACTTCGTTTAGATCGAGCTCTGTCGTCGCCATGCGCTTTGACGTTGCCAAGAGCTTCGCCTCTGCCCTGTCAGCATCGCCACACGCTTTGTCTTCGCCCTGACGGCGCCGCCACAAGCTCCGTCTCCACCTACACCATTGCCTCCTGCCGCCACCTTCGCCTTCTTCCGCCACTTCTTCCTTCGCTTCCTCTCGTCGCCTACGCCTCCACCTGCCGCTGTACGTTCTCCCTTGGCCCCGCAGATGAGGTTGGCGGCGTAGGTGGCTTGGGACAGCTGGAGAGGTGATTTTGACGGCGGCGACCTCCCTTTGGTAGCACAGGCCAAGCGGGGACAAGGGGACGATAGCGAAGAAAGGAGGCGCCGGCATATGGAAGGGGAGGTCTAGCGCTGACTCCGGCCGTCGTCCATCGGCGTCGAGGTGAGAAGGCCGCCAACAGCGAAACCCTTGCTCGAGGTTGAGAAGTTTTGGGAGGGGAGGACTCGGGAGGGGAGGGGAGAAAAGTCCAAAAAGCTTTAGGCGAATTAAACACCTTCTAGCCACTATTATTTCAAAGCCAAAAATTTTAACCAAAAGGTAGAAGCTCCAGCTATTTCAACCGCCCATAAAAAGAGGAGGAATGGCTTCCAAAGACTTCGCAGATGCCATCAAGACCAATCTACATTACCTGTACTTAAATTATGCGTCCACCTTTTTGCCCTAGGAATAGTGTGTAATCAATGGATTCAAACAATCAACCTCTGTAATTTGCTTGTGAGTCATAAAGCATTATTTTTTATCGACGATGTTGCCATCCAAATTTAACAATTAAGGGCGGCAGGTGGGACCCTGAGCAAGGCCAATATGAAGTAGAGATGATTGACAAATGAATTGGCATTAAAGGCCATCATATTAAAAGTTTCGGTGTGCTGATCATAACGATGGGATTGACTATAGCGCGACTGAACGTGCCTTAAGCTTAACACGCACCCACCTACGCTGTTTCCTCTCACTAAGCTTCCCGTATTGCTCTGCGATAGTACTTCACAAGGCAACTGCTCTGCTTCTCATCACCAAGTTCGTGGCCTCCTCCAGCCGATCACCATGTCGTGTGAGTGCATCTATTGTGGGCTCCATTAAGTGATATTTTGCATGTATCTGGGTAGTGTGTCTGAGAGAAAGGCAGTAGTACCACCAACTCAAATTTTACCATTGATGGGACTCTAATTTACTACGTATTACATTTCACTACTCGCCAAGTTTAAACTTATCATAGAAAATTTATGAAATTTATAAAATTGAAAAGTTATCATTAAATGCACCCTACCATCTGTATACAATTTGGGCAAATTACCAGCTTATCTTCAATTGCACCGTGAGTTATCATCTACAGCCTTAGCAAATTACTGATCTAAGATAGAAAAAAAAATCATCATCAATTTTGTGGGTTTGAAAAAGCTTTAGGTGGCGCTCGGTTGGGGTGAATTTCGATGGTTTATGGCTGAATTTTTACTGTAGCTGGCTGAAATTATATTGTAGCTGATGATAGCTTATTTGATATAATTAACTTTAAAAAGATTTAAAAATAGAAAAATGGGGTAGCCCATTACATATAATGCAAACGAATACAGGAAAAAAATCTGCAAAAAAGCTCAAATAAACCGAAAAATCAAAAAAAAACGAAATATAAAAATAATAAAAAATAAGCTAAAAGTTAGAAGGCCAAGCCCAAATGAGCAGGGCCAGTAGGGCGTGCTTAGCAATATGCATGTAGGGCGTTCTTAGCAATATGCATGGGACAAACGCTTTTGTAGGGCCGTAGGGGACAAGGCCCAATATGCTTGATGGTGGGTCCCACCAGTGTATGCCTCGTAAAACATTTGACTCTTCGGTTATGTTTTGCTCTTGCCTATCATGCAAGCCTGCAGACGAGGAGCGGAAGAGACGCTATGTTCTTGATCTGCATGTGCTGCCGGACGCCTGACAACAGATGCACTATAAGAGTAACGTGCGCCTAAACGTGTGATAGACTTTGTGCGTATGATTTATTGTTTGTTCAATTCTAAGTTCAAATGGAGAAGATATGAAGCTTAAGGAGGGACTAGTACAACTTGTGATCGGCTCAAGAGCTCTATGTGGGCCTATGAGAATATGTGCATGTTTTTTACCGGTTTCTAAAAGCGACTTTTGACTTTGATTACAGTACCTAACTTTTGAATGGAGTATTTTTTCGAGACGAGATCTACAAATTAATTATAATACACGTTAAAAGCCCAACATCTGTATCAACCAAAATCACAAGCGAGTATCTCTCTCCGTAATCTCTGTCGTAAACAGCTAAAATTCAAAATTTTCAGCCAAAAGTCATAAGCCGCAGTCATATCAAACATGCCCTATATTGACCTCTTCTTTTTAGTTTTTAAAATTATTTTTTAATTTTTTATAGTAACTATCTTTTAAATAAATTATCTTTTTAAGATGTTATCTATAATTTGATTGTAATACATGCTATATTAACTTTATTTATATCGGTCAAAATCGTATGTAAATTTTTGTTACTTTGTATTCTCTCTTATAAACAGTTAATAAATCATAAGTTATAGTCAAAAGATATAAGCAGAAACCAGGCCTATTGGATTGGGTTCTATCTAATACACGTACGAGACTTCAAATCGCGTTTGAATGAAGATACGTGTACAAGAAGGAAAGAGGAGAATCAGCTAATACCAATCCTACTACTTACACGTTGAGATCAAGGAAAGTCAGTGCTTGCCATACACAGGGAATAATGGACCGATGACTTAATAACGCATGCGGCAAGATGATCAACGTACAGGTGGGTCAAGGCCTTGGCAGTATAAACAGGGACTATAAGGGCCCCCTCGAAGATCGTCCTTGACCATCCAAAATTTACGAATCATATACCTTTACTATGTAGCAGCGTAGCAGTAGTCTGTAGTTTAGCCAGTAGATCTGATCTATATAATTTGATGTTGATGGATATTGCTTCGCATCAACACGTGATCTTTATCGGTTTACACTTATATGAGATTTATTTCTGTTCGATATTGCTTCACATTGGCGTATGTTCAGAACCAAGTTTTGCCCAAGTTATCTTGCTATTAGTGACCTTAGGGGCGAATTCACAGGTAGGTTTCGTTAGGCTTTATCCTATACCCTCTCCTCCACTGCGCGGCCATGGAAGCCGCCGAGCGACGGCTCTGTATCTGGAATTTTACAATTTGTTGATAAATTTGCAATAATTTGATTTTTTGATTTGCATCTCTTCTATTTACATATGAATTTGGATTGCACAAGAGTAAAAACTTATGTTTGTGTCAATTTAGTTTACTCATTTGAGCTCACCCTCTATTTTCGTTATGGCTTCGCCACTGGATGACCTCGCCGATTTGACATCTCTTTGCCGATTTCGGTCAAATCGACTGGTACATCTTGGTCCATCATGTGCTTGACCTTTGCACTCTTTATAGGGACACGGTGTTGTTGTCCAAGAATCTCCGGACGGCAATAGACACTTTGTTCTATCTTATCTTGAACATTTACCGTTTTTCTTGAAAATCAGCTGGCATGCTTAGCAAAGTAGCACCGCTAGGAGAGCACCCTTTATAGAGACGTGATGTGTGATGTGATTTACCGAATTTCCGCCGCAACACACTTCCTTGACGGCTGCACTAACTTCTTGTGAGTGTCTATCCATCATTCTTATGATTTTTTTTTGTGTATATCATTCGAATTTTGCCTCCATTGCTACCGACCTTTCCTGTCTCTGTGGCTCCACCTCCGATGATCCTTGTCATCACCTCTGATGACAGGTGACGGCGCCTTTGGCAAAAGAGGGGAGGGGCCATTAGGCTGAGCGTGTGCTCGTGGGAGGGGGTAGCGGTGAGACGAGAAAGACGGAACCCCGGAGCACGTATCTCGCAAGATCATAAATACGAAGAGAAGTTGTTGGCGAAGTCACAAGGCCCTCTATTTTTTCTTATAAAACCGGTAAACCAGAAAAGGATAGATTATTTTATGAAAGAATCTTTGAACCCTTAAAAAACGAAATTTGTGCTTACGGAAATTTTCGAGCGAGCGGAGCTGAAAACGAAGACATGCCAAAAAAAATGCGAATGATCTGTACAGCAATTGAGAATCCCAGACCCGAGAGAGCCATAGGGTGGGTGTAGCAGTCTATGGGCCACTGGCATGTGGACGGTTGCCCACACTAAATTAATCGACCTATGTGCGCCTCCATCGACCATCCCTCCCCACTTCCTGCTACTGGAGAGGAAGCCACGGGCTTCTGCTCTCTCGCTCGCTCTCTCTGTCTCACATGGATCACGGCGGAGGAGGTCGCGAGATGGTAGCGAAGGAGGCGGATGGGGAGGAGGCAGCTTCCACGAACCAGAAGACCCAAAGCTTGAAAGGCTGGTCAGACATCCTCCTCCTCTCCTCTATTGTGTGCTGGCAATATGCATGGTCCTCGTTGACTCGTTGTACTAGTTTGCCTGCCATTAGTTGTTCATCTGTTGCGGTAGCTCTTCTTTTGTTTTTTTTCTTTGGCTATTAACTGAGAGATTAAGGTGTCACGCGGCCCAGGCGAGATCTTTGTGGGGAAATGGGGAATTGGTGCGAGGTTTTGCCACTGTAGGTGACTATAACCAGTGGCCTTGCAGTAAGGCCTAATGCCAAATTGAAGAGCAAAGCGAAGTGCTTTATGTGCTTTTAAATGTTTTTGACTTCCTATTTGTGCGTAAGCTCGCGATTGAGTGGATCGGAGAGGCGCGAGTGGAGTTTGGGAAGAACAGCTTGGGTTGGGAGGGAAAGAAAGATAAGGCCCCATTTCGAACCCAGGAATTTCACATGGAACAGTTCAATTCCTGCAGGAACCAGAAAAAAATTCCCGTGTTCCAAACTGGGCCTAATATCACACACTAGCTGTGGTTTCAGAGGCGACGAAGCTAACTAAGTATAGTAGTACAACGTTAGAAGTCAGCATCAGTAGCTGCAACTTCGTAAAGCACATTTATGTTGGTATGGTGGCTAAAAAAGGACAACATGAAGACTAATTGGGTGGAGGTAAATAAGGGTATATCGAAAGCCCGCTTTTTAGGGAATCGAATGATGCAAGCTGTTAGTTTCCCTTATTGCTCTTGCACAGATCTGATGTTGATAAGGGGCTTAAGGGCATCATGTAATCTATCAACAGAAGATGTACATATACTCAGATACACAATGTAAGTGATGAACTGAAAATTATGTGGAACAATATGGACTGACATGCATGGCAAACTGGCAAGTTGTGGTTCTCATGTCTGCCAATTGCATTTTGATATTTGATACGTGGTAGGGTCCTAATGCATAAAGACACTGAGCCACGTGAACTGTGAATTTGACCAAATGCCACCTAACCTTCTAATTTTGTGATTCTGCCACTTGATTGCTTGTTATGGAATGAAATTAGATAAAACATGTTCCACTTTCATATGTTGAATTATGTTTATTTTGTGATTAAGGTTCATTTATTTGGTCTTTAAAAAGAATTCTTGGATATGTTTGTAAAGTGAAACCCTACCAGAAATTTGGAAAAGATGGACTAAAAATTCCCCAAGTTAGCATATTATGGGGAACCGTCAAGCACATCCGGCAAAGATCAAGGGGGATCTCATTGTTGCATAGCTTAGGTATTGAAAAGTTGGCGTGGTGGTCAAACATACCGAAAAGATCATTAGTCAAGGGCAAAGACATTATAGTGCAGTTGTTCTTATATGACCTCTCGGCCTTCACCTCACATTCTAAGGTTCATATTTAGTTTGTAAAAGTGGTTTTCAGTTTTTCTTTCATAATGGAAATATTGTTTTAGAAAATCTCTACTGATCAAATGGGAACATTTCTTTTATGGGTCAAGTTATCTATCTATTAAATTATTGAAACAAGAGATAAAAATCCATCACGTTTGTTCTTAAGGGTTAGAAATTACCATATTTAATCAGAGAAAAAGAGAGATATATACCATTGATTGTGATAGGTCCAGATTATAACAGTGCATATTAAACAAATATACATATGAGAGCTGTTACAATTGTATAAATAATACAACCGTATTTCCATCATAAGTATCAGAATTGTATAATATGAACAACTCTATATTTAGATATAAGCATATGCACTGTAGTATCTAGCCACGCAATTGCGTGTGGAATTCGGCTAGTTTTACTTATAAGTGATGAGAAATGCAATACTAAAACCTCCAAAGTCTGTCAATATGGCATATAGAAATTGTGAGAATATTTTTCATTGTCTAGGTGATTACTTATTGTTCTATGGAAATAAAACTCAGGTTTGTAATACCTCATGCTATGGTTTTTCCAGCTCCAGCAGTGCAAAGAAATTCTTCCTTGTTGACAGTCCAATTAAGAAAAGAAAGTCACAGTATGAGCTGACGGATCCAAGGCTGTCATCACTGAAACACAAGTATCGGGACCGATTAACTTGGCAGGAGGATGAGTCTGCAAGAACAGAAAGCTTAGGATGTCATGGCATTTTCATTGACAAGAATTGTGACGCAGACATTGTCAACATAGTTGAGGAATTGGACTCTTGTGAGAATACTCAAAGCCTTTTAGGTGGGTGCATTGAAGTGGACTCTATAAATGGAGTCGAGAGCCAATCTATGAGAAAAGTGTTTCAGGTCCGAGCATCAACGTCCAGCAGCTCAAGCTACAACATTTCGTCTAACGCTCTCAGTTCTTCCCATAGCAGCGGCACTAAAGAGACTGACAGCTGGGTGATGCAGCACCTGGAGCATGATCACCCAGGTTTGATGCTGCAACCATATGATGATGACATAGAGAGGATATACGATGTACTCGGGCAATATGATGGTCTGATGAGGAATGAGCTAACAAGTGGTGCTGTTGATAGTTCTGCTGCTCGTATCATGGATGAGAAGCTTTACTCCAATGGCGTCGATGATTTCCTGATTTTGCCGACAGGCCAGACTGGCTGTCCTGGTAAGCATGCACGCATACGATTCTTTTACTTTTGCTTGCGTTTGTTTGCTGCCTAGATGTGTATAGTAACGTGGTGCATGTGGCCATGTGGGTGGCAATCCATCAGGTGAGAAGAAGCTGACCATCGATCAAGAATTCGAGCAGTTTTTCAAGGCTCATGCTTTAGCGTGGATAATATTGTGATAAAAATTCCGCTACGTTGGAACCTGCAAAGAGGCTTTGCGTACTGCGGTTACGAGGTTTAAGCTACCCTGCATGAACAAATGCAAGCCTGATCTACTGTTGGAGTTTGTGTATTTGCAACCTGCAAAGCTGTGTATATATGTTTCCATTCTCACGGCGTACCCTTTTTTTAGGGCACGTCGTACCTTGAGTGGCCATCAAATCTTGACATAATGATGTATGTAAATATGTACATAAAACACGTCTAGACCAGTGGCTGTGTTCGATGTTTTTTTTGTAACACCATTATGGCAAAATGAGTACATTAAAAACACTATGGTTCTATAAAGCGAGTAAAAAATAATAAGTTGCATGCATTGGTACAAAGTAAGCAAGACACGGTGTGCTTCATTTGTAGCCGCTACAATATCGTTTCAGTCACAAAGCAAAACCCAAAAATCACCAACCACAACCTGTGTTCTCTCTGTTTATTTACAATGTGTGAGTTTTCTCTAATGGCAAAGTCAACAAGTGGTATCAGAGTCCAGTCGTCTAACATCTCCTTGGACTTCATGGTTGCAGAAGTGCATAGTTGATGTGTGGGGAGGATAATGTTGGGAATAGCCTCATATCGATTGTGGGAAGAAAAAAAGCATAACTTATAAGTGTGAGGAGGATGGCCTTACCTATAGGACTAGTCTTTTAGGGGAGAAGTTTCAATACCACTTATAAGTTTTTTACTTTAGGACTTGCATGCGGCAGCCCATGGGCTTAGTTGTGTCAGCCCGTTTAGACTGTAGATCTAAGAGTAAACCCGATTAGATTTAAACATGCAGCCATGCTCTGATTCCACAACTGACATAAAACTATTCCCAATATACCACGTACAGGACTACAGGCCACATGATGAGATGAAGTAAAAAAATCATTGATAAAATGGAAAAAGCACCACTAATTAGCATGTGTATTTCCAGCGGCCATCAGCATTCGTTACAACTTACAAGTCAGTAGTTTGATCCCATCTTAAAAATATGGGATGCAACAAGTGCTGAATGAGAATGGTGGTAGACTCCTCTCCATGGAAATGATGCGAGCCAACAACATATTTCTTGAATACAGGTCACATGACCAAAAATATTAAAAAAGAGCGGACTGTCTTAGTGGGTGGTAGCGTATGCACATAAATACTAATACAAAAAAGATCATCACAGATAGTTCAAATATATCATCATAGATGGTTTCATGAGTCGTTTGAACTTATGGATCAGTAATGACATATAATCATCATAAACAATTTTCAAACCGTCTATGAGCGGTAACAACATAGACAATTTTTAAAAATAACTGTCTATGATGTGTACTTATCATAGACGGTTTTAAAAAAATATCATTTGTGATGTTTATATATTACAGACGGTTTTTAAATATAACAGTCTGTGATATCTACATATCACAGTCGACTAATAAACAAAATTGTCTATGATATTACTAATCACCATTTTTTTTGTTTTTCATATCTTTCCCATTCACTAGAAGTAGTACATATATATTTTATTGTAACACTAACATATGTAATCTTGCACACCCTACAATTTAAATGAGCTAGAAGTAAAGTCAGATTCTATATCATACTTGGGCTTCAAAAGGCATGAAGTAAATCACACACTTGATCAGTGTGTGATTTGCTTCATGCATTTTGAAGCCCAAATGTGATATGTGATCTGACTTTGTCTGATCCAGTGTATGATTTGCTTTATACCTTTTGAGAACTAAGTGTGATTTGGGATCTGACTTTGTCTCTAGCTCCCCATATCACTCTTGGGTTTTAAAGGGCATAATATAAAACACACACTAGATCTAGTGTGTGATTTTCTTTATACTCTTTGAAGCATAAGTGTGATATAGAATCTGACTTTGTCTTGACTTTATTTAAATTGGGGTGTGCAAGACTACATATGTTAGTGTTAACATGAAATATATATGTACTACTTTCAGTGCATGAGGAAAATATGAAAAACCAAGATGGTGATTAGTAATGGTAATATTTGGTTCCTTAGTGTCGATTAGTGATACCTGAAGTAGAAAAAATAATTTTACATAACACACACTAAGTATATTTTATTCACATACAATTGTCATACGGACCGTGAAGCTAAAATGATAGAAAGCATTAATAGGTGGTAATCAGAGTGACTATCCCTTCTAAATTCTGCTTGTTTATCGATCTAAATTGCCTCAGTATAATAACAGAAACAATTGTAGTTCTAACCAGAAGCAGGTAACTGAGAAATGCTACTACAATATCAATAGAATTTTGGCAATATTCAGAACATGACAGCAGTGAGCAACACTGAACAAATGTATATGACTAGCAATTGACAAAGCGATACACTAGCATAATACTTCTAGATAGTCACAATGATATCAAGTTTGATAATTTGTCCTCACCGAGCAATCTCAGTACCCATAATATATATGCAAAGTCCTCCTAGTGCTAGTATTATTCATAAGTTTCAAAGAATAAACTGATTTCAAACTAGCACGACAAACTTATGCATAATAGTAATACAAGAATGCAAAGTAAAGCTCACCGGACGATGGCAATCCAAGCCATCGAGAAGGCAGTAAGGGCAAGGTTCGTGTTGTGAGCTCTTGAGTTCTGCCCGGATCCCCAGCTCTCCTATCTAGATTTAAAGGTCCCTCCGAGCCTTCCGCCTGAAGGTCAGGAAGAAGAGGGGATGAGGAGCATGCCCCAGATATGAATCGGCTCACCGGCCTTATCCGAGCCTTTCAACAGTAACCAAGGAGGTGGCGTGCTCGGGGGAGGAGGCGCGTCGGGGAGGAGGCGGTGTGCTCGGGGAGCAGGTGACCGGCTCGAGGCAGGAGGTGGCGTGTTCAGGGAGGAGGCAGTTGGCTCGGGGGAGGAGGCGGCATGCTGGAGAGGTTAGCTCGCTGGAAATGAGAGACGAATAGGAAGATGCGGCGGAGGAGGATGTCAAGATGGCGGAAGGTGGACTTCAACAGTTTTGGCAAATCCTTGGACATATGAGGGAGGACACTGTTGGCACAGTGTCCTTCTGCAGCATCCGTCAGCATACGTCCGGCAAGGTGCTCGTACAGGATGGCCATCAATGCCGACATCAAGAAAGAGTCCGTCGAAGCCATTTGTTTGTACTTGAGAGTAGATATATGTATCAGCGATGTGGGCATTCATCTTCGATACATGGTGGATGATCATATTTATAAATTCGACAAGTGAGACGAAGAGACATATCGGGGAGCCGAAACGATCAGAGACGTATTGGGGAGATGAAACGATCAAAGACGCATCGGGAAGACGAAACGCGATACATCACAGATGATTTGTATTAATAACCATCTGTGATAATATCATAGACGGTTCTAACTAAAAACCGTATATGGCATCTCAATTATCATAAACGGTTCTTGTTAATAATCATCTGTGAACCGTCTGTGATAATTTCGTATTATAGACGGTTTTAGCCATCGCTAATAACATAGACGCTCATATTTTGTAAAACCGTTTGTGATAATAACAATATAGACGATTCTTTCATAAACTGTCTGTAATAAGGTGTATAGTATAGTTTATTTTATTGTAGTGAAAGCTGCCATCATATATCCTTCTCACAGGTAATTAGAGAGAGAAGTGATGAAAACCACTTGGTGCAAAAGAAAACAGAATCACTAACAGTGGTAGTATATGCACCCAAACATACTGCTTGCAGGCTATGTTATCTCATGGCAAGATCAAGTAATTGCAAGGCCAAACTTCGAACCGGCCAGAGGTTCCATTACACAGTCTCATGCAAATCAATCTTTTCTCCCTGGGCTGATGAGGCCGGGAGAGTGTTATCCTTTCCGCGGCCGACGAGGCCGGAAACATTTTATTACGTCTTGTCCGACGAGGCTGGACATCTCCTATTCTCGACCGACAAGTCCGAACATCTGATCGAGACTTTATTATGAACTCCGTGACCGATGAGGCAAGGCATTACTACTTAATCAGTTGGACAAATGCTATTGTGCATAGTTTTCACAAAAGAATTATTGTGACATCCCCTGTAATACTCCTCGTAGCAAATATTTGCAGCAAATTTGCTAGTGATATTTGTAATTTAATATGACTAAGGAACCAAATGTCTAATGGTAATGGAGGCTTATGACTTGGTTAGGCTAGTGGGTTGGTGGCAGGGGAGATGAGAGAGGCTGACTTAAACTGGGCAATGTTGGGCTGAAATTTCGGATATCTGTTTTCGTATTATCCGGATAATCTGTATTCATTGGATATCAGGCCTACTGTATTCGTATCCGTATCCAACAAAAAAAATCCGTATTCGTATTCGATCCGAGAATTATCCGAAGAAAATTCGATCCGACACAATCCATATCCGTTTTCATCCGAATCGATCAGAAACTATCTAATCCGTTTTCACCTCTAGTCCCTGCTATCTCTTGGTGTTCTGAATGGCTCTCAGTAAGGAAGCCATCATCCGGAACTGAACGTGAACGTATGGACTTGCGTTGTTAGCGATCATCCGGCTGCCGGCACCGCATGTGGCTGAATTCAGCGGTATTTAGGGGTGCTTTTTGAGAACTGAAATGTGTTTTGAGTTTGATGGCTCTATTGGCTGAGTGCTCAATCAGCTGCTTCCCTGAACGAAGTAGCGGGCGGGGCAAGGGTGGTGTTTGGGTGTTTTTTACTTATCACTGTAAAAAGCTTAAGGGCCACTAGCCCACTAGCTAAGTAACATGAGTTTTTAGCAACTATATGACCATAAAATATGTGTGTGCGTGTTTTTTTTTAATTTTACTTTTCCAAGAGTGAATTGCCCACTTGTAACTCCATGTGGCAAATGAACCTCGGTGAAAGATGCCATATTGGCGGTTGACATGACCAGGATCGGACCTACAGTGTTTGGGTCAGGGTCAAGTGACACCGACGTCTCTTAGCCTAGCCCATGTAACCCCCTTAGTATACTAGATATGTATCTGCGCGTTGCAACGAAACTCAATTGTATATATAGATAATTATGCTATAGAAGAGAGTTGCTCTGATGGTTGGAAAGTAGAGGTGAGAAGTTAAGAGAATAGAGCGGTTAGAGGAGAATGGATGTCCAACTATCAACGTGTGGGAGGGGTGGGTGGGCCTACACGTCAGACAAAGTATTTTTTTTTTGTCAAGAGAGGTGTAAAGAGTGGGAGAGACCGCACCAACCATCAACTCCGTTTAGAATAGTAAGGATAAGCTTTGATCATGTTATTACAAGCTACAAACTAGTATATAAGCATTGATCATCTTATTACAAGCTACAAACTAGTGTTACAATTTCTAATGATCCTGATGACTTTTTTTCGTGGATCCGTTAGAGTGGAAGATATGGTTTATTTTTGGAAAGTAAGTTAGGAAGATTTTTATTTTAAAATATTGTTAAAAATCAAATAAAAATTATCAAGCACATGGACATGGAAATCTGGTCTATTCAATAACATAAAAAAAAAATAAAAACCTCAACCTACGGGAGATGGTTTTTGTAATAAAATAACTCTTCCCTGGCTTATTTTGAAAAATTCCCCCAATCTGCAGCTCCATGTCGGTGGCATCCAACTATCCAAGGGCTGCCGCGCCAATCACCACCAAAGATGCCAACGGCTGCCGTGCCAATCACCACCAAAGATGGCATGACGAGCATAGTTCATCTTCTGGATATAAGTTTGAATTGCTCTATTGCAACATTTAATTGCCACGCCACTGACGATGACGTAGCAGGCGAGTTTAACTTTTGAAAATAATTCACAGGGAGAGAGGCTTATTTTTAGAATAGTACCAAAGAGATTTATTTAATAAAAAAGATCGAGGGGCTTAATTTTTTTTTAACAACAGGAAGTTCACTGCTAAGCCCTAGGCAGTTTCGTTGGATTCCGCAAGTCTCTCGCCTCCGCCGCAATTTCTCCTCCCCGCCCACTGCTCCTCCATCTCTTCATCTCTCCCAAATCCGGCGTGCCACCTCGTTTCCGACGCAACACACCTCCGCCAAACGCCTTCGCAGGGCTCCACCTCCACAACCAGCACGCGCCGCCGCCGCTCCTCCCTCCGCTCCATCTCTCCGCCATCCACCCTCCTCCCCTCTGCTCCTTCCTTCTCCACCCTCTCCGTGCAGCCGTCCTGCTCCGCCGCGCTGCCGACCTCGGCTCCTTCCCCTTTGCTGCTGCTGTTTCTCGCCAAACCTCGTCTTCTACTAGTTTGGTTGGATTCCGGGGTTGGGTTTTGATTTGGAGACATGGGGGAAGTGGACAACAAGCTCAAGGACTACGAGATTAAGACGGAAGGCGAGGCTGAGATCCTCATGCTCAAGAGCAACGCCGTGTTCTTCAATCCCGTGCAGGTATCGTCGCGTTCATATTTTTGTGTTGTTTTCTCACACGCTGTAGATTAGGGTTTAAGTCTGCACTCTTAAGTTAATTTGTAGCGCTTGCGGAGCTTTGGTTTATTGTTGAGACTGTACTTATCGTTACCTAGTCACTTGCTGGCTTCTACTTGATCGGTGTGTAGCAGTTTTAGAGCTATGAGTTACTTTTCAGGATTGCAAATTGGGTGTTGGGTGGCGATCAGTGTGTGATCGGGTCTGTACGCGTCAACTTGATCTCGTTGTACCATTTGGGTGGTTTGTGCGTAGCTAAAAGTAGCTTTTTTTTGCACCTTATGTGCATTCTGTTGACGATTCATGTTACCTCTCCGCAATAGACTGGAAGCAATTTGAGTTTGCAAGTTCTCAGAGATATGTCAAAACCCCAAACGGCCAATTAGGTTTGCATATGTGATATTCTGGTATTGAAATAAGTTATTGACAAAATTTGATATCCATAACGCCTTCAAATCAATCACACAGCTTATTTTGGTTCCCATAAATGAAAATTTTGCTATACAGTAAGCATGGTTACTATTTGCTATTGTTTTAAAAAGTTACTTTTTGCGAAATAGTTACTATTTTTGGATAGTTGATATTAGCTATTGTTTTTAAAAGTTGAAGGGAAATTACATACGGTTATAAAATTAGGGATAATATCCCAGTTAACCATCGTACAGATTTCTGTAAGATCAAGTTTCCTGATTTGATTAGGTCCACAACAGAGACATGTCCATTGCTGTTTTAAGGACCTTTGTTGCCAAGCGCAAGGAAGAACATGAGGCAGTGATGAATAAGAGGAATAAGTCACATCAAAAAGTCAATCAGAGTGAACCATCTGTTCTAAATGGAGAGTGTGTTTCAACTAGCCAGCATGATGAAATGGATGTTGTTCATGAAAAGGAGCTAAATCAGGCTGCAGATGAAGTGGAAGATCTGTCTAAAGAAGCAACGAGGACACCTTCCTGGAAAGTAACTAGAGAGCTCAAGCCACCAATTGTTCTTGAGGTGAGGCATCTCTTAAGTATGAATGATGCAGTATTTATTTCTGTATGAAGTTTGGGCCACAAGGATATCGAATCTAACCGATTATATATTTTTATAGTAACATTACCTGATATCTAGTTTGCACTGGTAAACAAATAAATAAATAAATGCAGGCTTTGGCTGCTTCTGGGTTGAGATCTCTCCGGTATGCCCGTGAGGTCGCTGAAGTAGGAAAAGTAGTTGCTCTGGACAATGATAAAGGTAATGACACAATTTTCTAAACTTGTTTCCTGCATTCCTAGTTATGGATGCTGCTGTGCTTTCATTAATTGTGATTCTTCTTCTTCAGCTTCTGTTGAAGCCTGCAAGCGGAACATAAAGTTCAATGGGGCTTCTGCTATCAGTAAGGTGGAAGCTCACTTGGCTGATGCTCGAGTTTACATGCTCACACATCCAAAAGAATTTGATGTGGTAAGCTTTCTAAATAATTCCAAATCTAACTCTTCCTTACCCTTAGCCTTTCTAAGATGGGACCATTTTCTGTATTCTAAGAACTGATAGGATAGCATGATGAATTCAACTTTGTTTTTATTGACTAGCTTTGATGGAAGCATGCATATGATTGTTGTCTAGGTTACAACATTTGTACTCTCCCGGTGGGTGGGGATGCGGGGTGTCAGGGTGCTATTTTGCAGGAGGTTTTCAGGGTGCTATTTTGCAGGAGGTTTTGTGTGTGTTGTCATTGTCATGGGTGTTTTCTGTTCATGTGGCTACGCTTGATGGGGAAGGAGGGGTTGTTTCTTCTTTTATTGCTTTGTCAGCTACCATTCGCTCTGTTATATCTCTTGTAGATTTTGTGCCTCATCATTTTTATGGATTTATTTCCTTTTCAACCTGTTTTTGAATATTATGCGCTTTACTCAAGCAGACTATTGACCATATCCAAGGTTCTAATATTTGAAGCATGTTCAATGGAATTTATGCTGCAAGGCTTTTACATGAACTTTGTTCTTGGTCCAACAAAGTCAAGACTCACCTGTAAACAGGACATTAAATCATCGCATTAAGTAAAAATGATTATTACAGTAAATATTACAGATAATACTGATTTAATAATTAATATGGCTCCTCACCGTATTAGTCTTTCTTTTCTTGATTATCTTTCATGTTAGCTTACGTTTCTTAATGTTTTTTAGGTTGATCTTGACCCCTATGGGTCTCCATCTATTTTCCTCGACTCAGCTGTACAGGCCGTTGCTGATGGTGGGCTATTGATGTGCACAGCCACTGATATGGCTGTTTTGTGTGGGACCAATGGAGAAGTTTGCTACTCCAAGTATGGGCAGCACTACCAGTTCCAAGCAAAAGTTCCAACTGGAGAGTTCATAGTATATTAGTGTAACCATCAATTCTGTTTTGTAGGTATGGTTCCTACCCAATCAAAGGCAAGTACTGCCACGAAATGGCTTTGAGAATCCTCCTTGCCAGTATTGAGGTACATAACAGCTGTTACTAGCAGTTTCTCCAAAGCAAATTTCGAGTGGTTTTCACTCTTTAACTTTCTGTTAGTTTGAACTTTGAATCATATATCAATATCAATGTACCTGGTGTACACAAGCTATCATAAAACATATCCAACAAACGATTCACAAATTTCAATGTCTATCGAGGAACTATAATTTTAGTTTCAATTGCAGCCTTTTGCTAAATGACCCATAAATTTAACATGTAGTCCTGATGTTTCATCCTTTGGGTATCTTAATTCTTGTTGTGCTTACCATTTTCTCTTTACACAGAGCCATGCAAATCGGTACAAGCGATATATTGTGCCTGTTCTCTCTGTGTTTATGGACTTCTATGTCCGTGTTTTTGTTCGAGTATTCACGTGAGTTTCTTTTACCTTCATTTCTTTTTGCCTTTCTGCGCAAATACTGAGTTCTTTTGTTCAATATTTGGTTGAAGTACTTAGTAATGTTTCTAATTCGGGATTATATATGGATTTCATTGCAGTTCTGCAAGTGAAATAAAGAATACTCCTCTTAAACTTTCTTATGTATATCAATGTGCTGGTTGTGATTCTTTTCATCTTCAGTGTCTTGGGAGGACCATTACAAAGGTATGTTTTGCATACCATTCACACCCTCAATATAACATTCTCTCAGTTCTATTTCGACAGTCTGAAGCTTTCCTTCTCTTTTGCTCTTCCTATATGAACTGAAGAATAATAGCGTGAAGTATGCACCTGGTATTGGGCCTGTTGTTCCTCAAGAGTGCAGCGATTGTGGAAAGAAATTTAATGTGGGCGGGCCAATATGGTCTGCTCCTATTCATGATCAAGACTGGGTACTTTCTACGTTGACAGATGCTAGATCAATGAAGGATAGATATCCTGCATATGACAAAATTACTTCAGTTCTAACTACTGTGTCAGAGGTATTGCTATAACTGATTTCTCTCTTTTACTGAGTTATTATTGTTGATGCATATGTGATTGTGCAAAACTGGTCTGTCAATTCTTAGTATTATACCATCAGACTGATGACACTCTTCAGAATATTGAAGTAAAATATTTGACTTGGAAGAATTTGATTTTTTGAAGCAAGACTGATGCTTGGATGACCTATTAGTCATGATTTACGACTAAAGAAAAAGAAACAATGACAAGATTTTTGGTAATCCCTTTTGATCACTATGATCTAGATTCTAGAATGTAGACCATTCAAGCAAGAATCTTGTTTTCCAGTAAATTGGTTATTCCAGCTACAAGTAGTAAAACATTTCATGGCTGGTTACTTTCCCTTTTGCTTGATAAAAGCTGAAGCTTGTCATTGCCAATGGTTGTAACCGAGGTTTGGGACGATTTTGCTGAAAATTGAGACTATCTAGCTGAGCATTTGTTTGTTGCAACCCATTCATATATTGTTGGGAAATGATATGCAATTGACAAATTAAACTTCATTTGTGTTATTCTTTTGATGCAGGAGTTACATGAAATTCCATTGTTTTTCAGTCTCCATAGCATATCTGGTACTGTTAAGTGCACATCTCCATCTGCTGTTATGTTCCGGTCTGCAGTTTTAAATGCAGGATATCGGATCTCAAGCACCCATGTTAATCCACTTGGACTAAAGTCTGATGCCCCTTGGGATGTTATTTGGGACATCATGCGTTGTTGGGTAAATTTTGATTTTCCTTTTTATCATAACTTCCATTCAGTGAGTGTGTTCCCTGGATGAACTTCTAATTACCTTACAACTTTATGTCATAACAGGTGAAGAATCATCCTATCAAGGAACAGCCACGT
This sequence comes from Bonia amplexicaulis, assembly GCA_036346245.1. NCBI lineage: Eukaryota > Viridiplantae > Streptophyta > Magnoliopsida > Poales > Poaceae > Bonia > Bonia amplexicaulis. Next base: position 5,770,624 of record CM070742.1, read on the forward strand.
GACTCCCCAGGCACGGCAATCCTTTCAAAATCGCCAAAGCTGGAGGTATGCTATCTATTGAGTTTAAAATATTCTCTATATGCTTTGCACAGCACGTGAACAAAATAATAATCTTTCACTTCTTTCTGTGTTTTCATAGGCAAATTTCTCTAGAGTAGTTGCTGCCCTCAGCAAGGCTCAGGCAAAGAAAGTCAAACGGTTCCTTCCAAACCCAGAACGTCATTGGGGTCCGAAGGTCAGGGCAGGTCGGAAGATCACAAGCAAACATATCTCTCTGTTGGGCCCAGAGGCTATCAATGGGTCTGTCAACGGAGCTATCAGCCACGAAGATGGAAGTGTAGCAGCGATGGATAAGCCAGCTCGAGAAACTGAAGGGATTACGAGACATGAAGAGAACGAACCTTCAACCAAACGGCAAAAAACCGGCGATGATGAACTGGCAAGTGAATCTTGATTGACAAGGTCATCGTTAAAATATATTAGTTGATCTTTATATCCCTGTTCCTTTGATGCTTGTGAGCGTTTCATGCTGTCTGTGGCCGACAGGTTATTTATTTCACCTGTTGCTGGGACAAACTTTTTTGGCTATGAACTTTGATCAGAACAAATTTCACTCGAGATTTTGTTGTACTTTTATGTATTATGATGTGCCTGGTGATGGTTGTTAAGTATTAAAAGGCAAAAATGAAGGCAATATTTCTCAACATCAAGGAGTTATTTGGTTGTTGCTAGACATGCATTAGGCAAGTTTCAACATTTGGCCATCGTTTAGTTTTTTATTCGAAACCGTGGTGTGGTGTGGACTGTGGAGAGAGAACACTTTCTTAGCTCATTCCTTGCCCAGCCTATTTCAGATAAAGTTTAAATTGCGGTGGGGTTTGATGACACTGTCGAAAAAATTGCGGTAAAATCAGTCTCTGGCAAAATGTGCAGTGTTGCATGCGGCCATGTGGATGGCATTCAGCCAGTCGAGAAGAAGCTAAATATAACCGTCGATCAAGGCCAATAGGCCATGTTTTTTCAAGGATAATGCTTTTATCAGAAGTGAGTTTGAAAATATCAATCTAGCCATATTTTTTCAAATTTGACCCTCAAAAACACTCCTGCATTTTATGCGGTTTAAGCTTACCCCTGCATGAGCAAATGCAAAGTGTCAGCGGCTATTGCATTCGGGTGTGTGTTTTGTACGTACGTGTCCGACCTGACTAATGTATGGCCACCAAATCTTAGTTAAGTGAATATATAACCCACGGGAAAGTGGGCTAATCCAACTAGTCTTACTTGCACAATGGAAAGATCCACAGGTTTCTCTCTTCAGTGAATTAAATTAGCCAAAGTTGTTTATGAGTCCATGGTAAAGTCTCAATTCCTGCTAATATATACGCCAAGAAATTAAGAACATAAATCCGTTATCCCAAACAAGATGTCCAAATAAATGATGTCTGAAATCAGCAGTATCTAGGAGTGCTTTGGGGGAATTATCGATCAGACAGTCATGGACGGTTTAACATGCATTTATTTTCAACAAGGAAGCGGCTTCCTTGAACGAAGTATTCTACGTGTATGCATGCAGTAAATTGAATCTCTGATCCAGAAAATGGGGTGTTGAACTGCGTTGTAGATCGAGCATATGAAGTAAGCAGCGCGGATTACACAGAGCATTTCTATAGTTGCATAAGCACATATAGCACAGCGAACTAGTACATTTGCCACCGAAAGCTAGCGGTGCACTGAACTAACCACTGAACACTCGTGCCCTGTGTTGGAACCCTGTTTGAGAATTCCAAAAGAATTTTATAGGATCTGTAATACTTCCCGATAAATTTATGCAAAGTTTCTATAAAATTCGTAGTTCCAAACGAGGTCTCAATTCCCATCTAAACCCACGGTTTTCATTTAGTAAATCTTCAGTGAAATAAGAGTAAACGCTGTGATGAGGACAAACTTATGGCGGTCCAAATCTGTCACTAATAAAGTTGTTAGTCGGTGATTGGGCCATGAGTCATGAGCACTTTGTCTGGTGGTATGTCGTATTGTCTTTTGCTTTTAGTTTATAAATGGTAATAGTTTATAAAAAAAATTTGTATAAAGATATTCACGTGCATTTTAGTCGATATAAATGAAATCGTTACAGTATGTGCTACAATCGACTAGTAGATATTATCTTAAAAAATATTTTATTTGAAAGTTATATATTATAAAAAATCTATTTACTACAGCAAAATAGTTTTTAGAAGTCAATACGAACAGAACTGCCTCCTCGCAAATGAAAGCATGTCCTGTCTGCTAGGCTTCTCTTCCTCACCCTCCGAATAATCCTTGCACACGAGTTAAAACTAAAACACGTGGTCTTAACCAACTAAGCGCAAATATTTCAAATTTTCATCCAAGGGTATGAAAAAAAAAGAAACAGGTTATCCCAAATCTTTCACGATTGCTACTCGGAACATCAGTTTCAGGCCCCGCTCATTTCGGCTTAAGCTTCTGGTTTCTGGCTTATTTTTCACTATTTATAATTTCGTCTTTTTCTGAATTTTTGGCTTTTTTTGAGCTTTTTGCGGTTCTTTTTTTGTCAGATTCGTTTGCGTTGTTTGTGATGGGCTAACATATTTTTATATTTTTAATTTTTTAAATTTAATTATGTTAAATAAGCCTCATCATTCTGATGATTTTTTCACCACCACTGATGCTTTTCAGCCATAAACCACAAAAAATAAGCCAAAATGATCACCACCTCATCCAATGTGTTGCATTCATGCCAAAGTCCAGTCTAGAGATGGCAACGGGTATATACCCGACGGGTATATCCATTCCATACCCGTACCCGATAGGTATAACTCTACCCGCTACGATACCCGTACCCGCACACGGGTATAAAAACTTACCCGTACCCGCACCCGCGCAGGTATTATACCCGACGGGTAACCCATACCCGATAGACTAAATAGACTAAATAAAATAGGACAGATGTTTTTGTCTCGCCACCGGGCGAAAGCGGTGGCCGGAGGAGGCGAGGCTGGGCGGCGCGCGGCGGCGAGGAGAGACTGAGGCGCGAGAGGAGGAGGAGGAGGCGGCCGGAGCCGGAGGAGGCGAGGGCTTTGAGGCGAGGCGAGGAGGAGGCGGCCGAGGAGGTGAGGCGGCGGAGGTCAGGAGGAGGAGGCGAGGTCATGGAGGAGGCGAGGCGGGAGGCGAGGCGGAGCCGAGGAGGCATGAGGAGGAGGCGAGGCGGAGGAGGCCGGCCGGAGGAGGCGAGGAGGACGGCGAAGGTCATGGCGGAGGAGGCGGGCCGGAGGAGACGAGGTGGCCGGAGGAGGCCGCGAGGAGGATGCGAGGCGCCCGGAGACCCAGAGCCAGCCATGAGGAGGAGGCGAGGAGGCTACCGGATCGGAATTGGGGGAGGCTACCGAGATCGGGAATTGGGAGGCGGTGATATCATTGATATGTTATGCGGTATATTTTACCACGGTATGCGGTACGAGTAATATACTGATCGTGCATACAAGATACCGATGGGTAGAGATTTTGTCCATCAAGATACCCATGGTGAAGATATTTTCCATACCCACCTCCTTATCGGGTAAAACCCATCGTACTTTCGGTTTGGTACCCATTGCCATCTCTAGTCCAGTCTCGACTACAACAGGAACAGGTCCTCCTCCTGGTCCAAGAAACTACGCATCCAAGCAGCCACCTGCAGCATCCGCGTGCACGCACAGAGCAGAGTGGGTCGTGCTTCATCGCAAATAGTCAAAAGTCAAAACCACCAACTTTCCGCAGCCGCTTGTCGAGAAAATCATGACCGTGCTAGCTGCGGCTCTACACGGATCTCGTAGCACTATATCATGTTTTCTCATATACGCGCACCTGTGCTCTAGTTTTTCCGAAGCCCTTTCTGAATCCACCGGCTGACCGGCAGACATTCCACGGGCGAGAGGAGAGCCCACGGATTTTTTAGACTTTGATTTCTTCAAAAATTAAAAATAAATGAGTCAGTTTTTAAAACAAATTCTCTAAATAATTTTTAAGTCTAAAATCACATACGCTGTTTATGTCAACGTCTCCATTATTACCTATTATGTAAAAAAACACATATAAAAGTATTAATCACAGCCTAAATAAACAGTACCAACGACAAAAGTGAGCCCACAGATTTGGCCAATGGAGGCGTGAAACCTGTCGTCGTTCATGTGGGCTGTGGTGCCGCTGCTGCTCTCCCTCTCGCACACGCTGTCACTATGCGCCTGCAGCGTCCGCGAGCGAGCAGAGCAGGAAGGAGTTGGTGGGGTCCCGCCGCACGTGGCCCGGCTCCCCGATGCGCCGCCGTGGATTCCACGCCGTACGCGCCTACGTGGCCGCGCGACGTGACCGGCGAGCCACCGGCAGCCCGGCTAACGGGTCCCACCCGCCACCCCGTAGCGGGCGCCGGGCGTCAAATCGGCGGGTGGGTCCAGGTCCGGTTGGCTGGGGAGCTGGGGCCCGCCACCCCCACGTGCGATGCCGAGGCCTGTCTCTCTCCCCCGGACTGCTGCTACTACTACCGGACTCCAGCCCATGTGTCCGTGGGCTCCGCGCGCCCGTGGCAGGTCAACGGTCAGCGTCACGGCCCATACCCTCTTCCTGTCGCGGCCGCGCGCCCACGTTAAATCCTTCCGACCGCACCGTCCAGAGGGCGTTAATCTTAAAGCAATCACACGCACGTCGGTGCAGAGTTGATATTTCGACGCGCACGCTTTGCTCGACTCCACCGCCCCTCCCAAACCCAACGTGCGGGCCTCACGCTCTGGGACCGTGCGTACGTGCAGGGTGATGTACCATTTCCGGCTGCACGTGTGACGAAACGCGAGCTGTGCGGTGGAGTTTTGATGGGGTGCGCCGCCGTGCGAGACAACGGGGTGGCAGCACGCCGTAGTACGCAAACGAAGCTCGTGGGGCCTTGTCGGCGCGCGTACATGTGCCGTGTCCGCCGGTGCCTCCGCGGCCGCCCGCCCGCACTCGGCGCTCGGCTCGGCCAGCGCGGCCGCCCCGGGCGGATAGACCGCGCCGTACGTGCATGCGTTTATGTGCCCGCGCCGGCCGTGGCTCGATCGCCTCCATCTCGCACAGGTCCGTTCGTTCGCGCATCGCCGGTCGGACATGATTTCCCCCGGGTCTCAGCTCTGCGCGCGGCTCCACCTGCCGGTTGCTGGCTCCGGCCGTGCGGCAACGCAGGGAACAGGAAAAACGTCGCCGTTTTTGCAATCGGTGTACTTGGGAGTCGAAATGGGCAGTCGTCCGTGCCGCGCGGCCGGGTGGTTTTCTTGTATTTCCCTTCCCCGTCTCGTGTTGCGCTGCGTGGACTTCTTATTTCTGTCCAGAGCATGGCGCGATCGTTCGGCTGTCTGGTCACTGCGTGCCGTGGTGTTTGCAGCGGTTTCATTCTGCCATATGTAAATAGGATCATATCGTGTACCGGGAACCTACCGAATTAATTTTTCACCCGTGCTTCTGTCCTCGTGATATTTCCCTTCTCATCTTGCCTGTGTTATTGCGCAGAAACGTTAGCTGAACCCTGCTGCCGGTAAGAGTACGTCAGTGATATATATTCACCGGCGCAATACTATTTCCGAGGTGTACTGCTATACATATTATTAGTTCTTGTTTTATCTTCTCCGATGTAGCACATTGTTAACTTTATTTCAAAAGAAAATACACACATCGTAAATAAACTGACAGAATACAGAAGAATTTCTCTATTATCTTATTTACTCCCCTTTCCTTCTTGCTTTTTCTTCTTCTTACAGAATTGGTTATAAATTTCCTCAATATATAGAAATATACAGACTAATACTCTCTTCTACTAGCATATGTATTCGAACTTCAAGTTGGACACAACTTCAACTTGAGTTACACACGGAGACGAACTCTACTACGTCTTGAACTCTAAGTCAATATTATTTCTAACAATCTCTCCCTTAATCTTGACTCAACATACTCTAGTTTTAGTCTCAATGCATTATGAACTCCTGCTACGCCTCCACATGAAGCGTTCTGCATGCAACCTACATGTAGGAACTCAACTCAACTGGTACGGGTCCATCCAGATGCAAAGATTCTAAAACATTGAGGCGGTCGGTCTCAAGTACGACTTACTAAACTCATTCTTGATACAGAATGGTGACACATCTCCTTAACGTTCTGATTTCTTTTCACCTTATTTGAGTTTAGATAACAACACATCTTCTTAACGTCCCTAACTCAACTCATCATTAGAGCACTGTTGATTCATCATCGCTCATCATTAGAGCACTGTTGATTCATCATCGCTGAGTACTTCAATAAGAAACATTTTCTTCATCCTCGGCTTGTTTCTCTGTGCTGCGCACGAATTTTTTGCTCTCTGCCTGCGCAAGAAAACAAGTCTTCTCTCTCCTTCTGTGATGTTTTTCTGTCTTGGTGCAAGAGACGACGCCATGCTTACTTAGAGACTTGGCGCCGCGCGGACGGATGCTTCAGGTCTGGCTTCGCGACGGGAATTTGTGTACGCGCCACGCAAAGGCTTCGGGAACGCTTCACGAATGGAGATGCACCGAAACAAAAATCGCCGAGACTTTTTCAGCGACTCAGTTCTCATCTAGGCTCTGATACCACTTGTTAACTTTGCACCAGGAGAAAACGCACACATCGCAAATAAATTAAGAGAACACATGAAAATTTCTGAATTTCTCTATTCTCTTACTTGCTCCCACTTTTCCTTACTTTTCTTCTTCTTCTTACAAAACTAGTTACAAGCCTTCTCAATATATAGGCTAATATTTTTCTACTAGTATACATATTCGGACTTTAAGTTGGACACAACTTCAACTTGAGTTACACATAGAGACGAATTCTACTACATCTTGAACTCTAAGTCAAGATTATTTCTAACACACATAAAAAATGCAACTGACGAGAAGAATATAGACATGTTACAAAACTCTTCCCAGATGAAACAAAAAGAAGGGGTTGCAAGCAGAAGAACGCGAGGAGAGCTAATTAGGTCAAACGAACGTGCGGCAGAACTTAGCGCGGGATCTGGATAGAAAATTTCAGAAAGATTCTAACGTCAGGCGACAACTTCTCCCATTACTGAAAGCAACAAAAGATGTCGTTTCCATGTATAACAAAAAGCATTTTGGGCCGGCGAGTACAATCAGAGTAGCTAGCTAGCACCCACTTGAAGAAGCTATAAGCAATAAGCAACATGATAAAAAGCATCCAAACTTATATGTAGCTATCGTATCATCAACCGTTTATCTCGTGCGGAATCTCACCGAGTTGCCACCTGGTCATAGATCTATTGGGTTTAAGTGGGTGTAAAACTGAAGAAGACAATAGAAAGAGCATTTTAGTTTCTTTGGTTGGCATAGGAGATAGATAAAAAAAAGAGGAGCATGCTGAAGCAGATGCTGAGGCGCACACAATCCGAGTCACCAACTCAACACTTCGACGAGGTGCTATCGACAGAGTGATGGCGAAAAGGACAGCAGTATTTCGCTGCAATATCCTTTGCTCACATGGAGCAAGTATACCTCGTTGTTGTTGAAGATGCGTGTCAACCTGCAGGCACAAGACATGTAGGTCGCCGTAGTGAAAGATGACATCGACGAACAGAGGGATAGAATGGCCCTTGTCGCCATCTATCAAAGCATACCGGAGGAAGTGCTCTTGACGTTGACTGAGAAGGAATTTGCCAATGATACATGGGAGACGTTCAGGACGATGCATATGGGTGCAAATCACGTCAAAGAGGCAAAAATCGAAACTTTGAGTAGTGACTTCGAGGTGATTCGCATGAGGGAAAGTGAATCGATGGATGATTTCGTCATGAAACTGACGACGATTGACAATAGCATCCGAGCGTTGGGCGAGTAGGTGGAGGAGACTACCATCGTTTGTAAATTTCTCTGAGCTGTTCTGGCAAAATTCTTGTCAATAATAACATCGGTCGAGCAATTCAGTGATCTAAATACCATACCCATTGATAAGCTGGTCGGCCGCCTCAAAATCTTTAAGGAGAGGGTTCGAAGCTACGATGACAAGGAGGAGGAGCAGCATCTATTGCTCGCACACACGGAGTGGATGGCACATATGAAGAAGAGCGGAGGAGGGGAATATTCCTTCGATTCGAAGGGATGTGGTGGTAATGGCAGCAAAAGTCGTGCCCGTGAAAGAGGACGCAGTCATAGCCGTGTTCGCGACAAGGGTGGCTATGATAACACCTCACCATCTACTGATACCAAACGTGACTCTGGATTAAGTGTTTTAAATATGATGTTTACGATCATTATGCATCTGAGTACCGTAAGCCTCGCTGCAATCATGATCGGGATGACGAAGATAATCTCATCTGAGCATAGGACGGTGACTCTGCCTTGCTCCTTTCCGTGCACATGCTGGAGGCGCGTAACATGGTGCTAATGAACGAGGAGAAGGTGATGCTAAGACCGCACTTCGATAGCAAGGCACATCATGTGTCTAATGAGTGGTACTTGGACAACAGTGCCAGCAGCCATATGACAATCAGCGGTCCATGTTCAACGAGCTAGATGAAAGCCTCTACGGATAGGTTTGATTCGATGATGGATCAATAGTGGAGATCAAGGAGAAGGGGTCAATCCTTCTCCAGTGCAAAAAAGGAGAACAACATTTATACTCTGAGATATATTTCATACCGAGCCTTTGTAACAATATCATTAGCTTTGGGTAGCATGCAAAAGATGGTTGCGGGGTGGTTTTGTACCATCCATGGCTGTGGGTCTACAAGCGTAGTGGTAGACTCCTCATGAACGTAAAAAGATCTAATAACCGACTGTTCAAGATTTTGCTAGAGACAAGAAATCTGGTATGTCTGACGACCAGTTTGAAGGAGCCTGCACAGCGGTAGCACACATGGTTAGAGCATGTGAACTTTCATGCTCTAATGCATTTGGCGAAGAAGGAGATGGCGAAGGAGATGTTGCTAGGCTTGCCCAAGATTGACCACCAACGCGACTGTGTGAAGATTGTTTGGTGGCCAAGCAAACCAAAAGTTGATTCTTGTCACAGGCGCAACATCGAGCTGAGAATCCACTGGAACTTATACATATGGATTTATGCGGGCCCATAACTCCACATACACATGCTGGTAACAAGTACTTTATACTCTTTGTTAGTGATTTTATCGGATACACGTGGGTGCACATGTTGAAAACCAAGGATGAGTCTCTTGGCGCATTCAAGAAGTACAAATCGCTCGTTGAGAATGAGCGTGGGCTCAAGGTGAAGATCCTCATATTAGATCATGGATGTGAGTTTCCATCACATGAATTCGGTGCGTTCTGCGATGCTGAAGGGATAATGCAACACTTTACAGTACCATATTCACCTCAATAGAACGGTGTTATGGAACTCCGTAATCGTACTGTGTTGTCCATGGAGAGGAGTTTAATCAAGAGTAAGCATGTACCTGCAGTAATGTAGGGGAGGGGGGAGGCGGTGTACCTTCTTAATCACATGTCAACCAAGGCCCTAGTTGGGGTAACGCCATATGAAGCATGGATCAGAATGAAGCCATGTGTTGAGCACTTACGCGTGTTCAGGTGCGTCACGCACGCCAAAATGGTAAAGCCATACTCAAAGAAGCTCGATGACCATAGCACTACCATGGTGTATCTCAGCGTGGAGCCTGGCAGTAAGGCTCACTGACTTTATGATCTTTGACAAGTGAAACTTCACATCAGTCGTGATGTGGTGTTCGAGGAAGGCAAGGAGTGGTTGTGGAACGACGACATCACCAACGATGAAACTAACATTCCTTGGACTTAGTTTGTTGTGTTTGGTAACATAGCTGTAGATGAGACATGACAAAACGAGGGGCAGCAGGAGGCCATCCCACATGACCTGGTAGCACTGGGATCACCAGGTGGGACACCGTTTGGCTCACTAGGCATGGCAATGCCAAACCCTATCCCTGGCATGAACGAGCCAAAGAGCACAGGTACAATGACACCCGTGGGTACACTAGAAGCCATAGGAGGTGAAATAGGCGTGGAGCCTATCTCACCTGACGAGAGTGGGCCTCGCAGATATCGAAACCTCGATGACATCTACGCGTCTGAGGAGATTGATGGCATGGACGAATTGTACCTCCTAGCTACAGACGAGCCAACGGTTTGTCGCGAGGCTGCATGAGAACAACAATGGCAAGAGGCGATGAAGAGTGAACTTAAGGCCATCGAGAAGTTTGCAAGTTACAGCGATAGCAACTTGGTAGGTGACATGGATGACTGGAAAATCACAAGTAGTATATCATTTTACTTTAACGGGAACATAGTCGCTTGGGCGTCTCAAAAACAGAAAAGCGCCTGTAGTCATGTGAAGCTGAGTTCATGGCTGTCACAGCAGCAACATGTCAAGGTATATGATTGCGAAGTATGCTAAGTGAGATAATGGGAGAAGCCCCAAGTCCAGTCGTTTTGTACATTGACAACAATTCAGCAATCGCATTGATGAAGAATTTGGTATTTCATAGAAGAAGCTAGGACATTAATGCTCGGTTTTACTTTATTATAGAGTGCATGGAGAAGGGATTTATTATTGTCAAACACACGTGCATAGGAGATCAACGTGTGGATATCCTCACGAAGGCACTTTCTCGAGTCAAGTTCAAAGAGATGCGTGATCTGCTAGATATAAGAAATCTCGTGCAGTGAAGTCTAGATTAGGGTAGAAATTGTTACGAAATAATTAAGATTTATCAAAGTTTGTAGAGATCACGTAGTGTCCATGCCTTATGTGGCAAGTTAGATATTAGAATTTAGATGCAAATCCGCATCAAAACAGTTTATTTACTTATTTAGTTATTTTATATATAGGTCTATGTATGTACTATAAATTATAGAGGAATACATATAGAAAATTATCCAAAAAAATTCTGTGTTCTCTCCAATGTGTTTCTAGAGTTGAAACCAACATGATTCCCCCACAATGTTAGGGGGAATGACCAAAAGCAACGCTATCACCCTTCAAAAAAAGAAAAGAAAAGAAAAAGGCAACGTTATCTTTTCCTATGAGCAATTGGCAAGAGTAGGCCCCGAAAGACTACACGATAGATCACTCGAAGTGTCGAGAGGCATAAATTCTCATACCATCTTATGATACCAGGAGGAAAAATACACCCACACTGCTGCACGGCATGCAGGTCGCACGCGCGACTCGACACCTGAGCATCGTATCAGCTTGACCATATCTCCTGATCTATTGATGATCATAATGCCAAAGCTTGTTTATCCTTACTGCTTATCAGGCATGAAAAAGAGAGGGAGCATCACATCAGTGTTTGGTGCTGGCACATGGACTGTCTTGGCTAGGAGAGGAGGGAAAGGGCCAGGGAGACACAGCGTTCAAGCACTTGAGCCCTGTTGCTCTACCGTTTGTCTTAGAGAAGGGGACAGCGTTTTTAGTAGATGATGGTGGTGGCCAACATCGCCTAATCTTCTTCCCTCTATTGCGTACAGTCAATATGAGTGCTCGTCTCCATGCTTGGTCTGAACTTTCCGTTGCATAATTGATGGCCTGCACCACGGCAGGCTCCCTACATATCGCAGACAGAACATGTACACGAGTTCATATTATATACTTGGAAAATTGACGGTTCAGATGGAGATAGGTGTCAGGAGTGCGTCTCTATCGGGCCGGGTATTTGAGGGGGCCCGAACCCATCTCTCTGATCTAGATTAAGAGCCTAAAAGCGCACGTCTTGACCTGACTTTGCTACATCCTGCAGGATGATTCAGTTTGTCTCTTGGGAAATCGGGCGGGAGTAGTAGATATCGTAAACTAATTGGCATGGGTTTTTGCATATAGAGAGAAATTAGCTTTCGCGTGATCCAAAGGAGAAGGCAGAGTGAAGTGGCGGACCGTTTAGTTTGCCACGACAGTTTCTAAGACCCACGCGGCGCCAACCTCTAACGGCAGAGTAATTGCTTGTCCCTGCTGGATTTGCAGCTCAAGAGCCCAAGATTTGGGCCTACTTGTTCATAGCTAGGTCCTTATCATGTTTCCAACCCATAACATCAGGAAGAATTTTGGTTTGGGCAATATTCATTAGTGCATAACAAGTTATTATAGACGGTTCAAAAACGTCATCACAGATGGTTTCGTGAGGCGTCTGAGTTTATGAGTCAGTAATAATACGAGATCATCACAAATGGCTTTCGAACCTTCTGTGATATAGATCATCACAGATGATTTGTAGTAGAAATTGTCTATGCTATATGGTTTATCACAGACGATTTTAACTACAAACCGTCCATGATATATTACTATACTATATATGTACGATCTAAATTAAGTAGTTATATGTAGTAATAATAATTAATTAAATTGAATTATGTACGAATAGACTATGAATTGACTAAACCCTAAACCATGCTAGATGTAAAATAATCTTCTCTCTACATCAAGCTAGCTAAATCAACCATCTTCAATTCTCCTTTCACCAAAAGTTATAAATCTAAATTATAAAGTAATTAAGAATAAATTACTAACCATAGGTAGTTAAAAATTTAGTAGATCTACAATTATTCTTGCCAAATAGTCTTCTTTCACCAAATGGCCTCATAGCTCTGCCTCTAGCTCAAAGCAGCAGCATAGATATGAAATTTAAGACAGAGGGTCGACGGGTCTGCATGCAATTAATATAGTGAAATTATCACAGACAGTTTTTTATACAAACCGTCTGTGATGACTTAATTATCATAGACGATTTTTAATACAAACCATCTATAAAGTATCACAGATGGTTAAAATAAAAAAATCATTTGTGATATTTGACAATATCACAGACGGTTTTCACCACGAACTGTTTGTGATATTTTTCTCTTCATAGACGGTTTTTAGGGCTGGCAGCAACACAGGCGGTCTCTAAACTAAAGCCATCTGTGATTGTATTTAATACAGGTGGGTTTGGAGAATCGTCTGTGATGTGACGTTTAATATTAGGCTTTTTATAACAGTGGTTATGTATGTGCTAAAAATCTCTTAGAGTGCTAATTGCAGTTTATATTTCGAGGTAGGTGTGTCTAAACCAAAGGTAGGTTTAGAGGTGATTGATACCGCGGACTACATTTCGTGAGGAGCTCCTTGGAAGATTTTGATCGCCATCCTTGGTGAAATTTAGCACAAATGCGCAGTGTATGCAGCTAGATTTAGGTGTGTTCGTCGGTGCTAAACGCCTCCGAGGCCTCCTCCCTCCCTGTTAGATCACGGCCGTCGTGCGGTACCACATCATCCGTACGCGCAACAGGAAGACGACCCGGCCTCTACACGAGCACACAGGCGACCGCAGAAAACGCAAGTGCCTCTCGCCCGGCGGCCAATGGCGGCATCGCCGTGCAGGTGATAGCAACGCCAGCACTTGCCCTGTCTGTGGAGCAGTACTGCATTTGTCAGCAGGAGAGGGCTGGGTGGCCCGATTCACCTGCAGCAACGTGAGAGGGCCAACGCCAAAGCAGTAGCGCACATACACACACTCCACACTCTCTCTCTCTCTCTCTCTCTATATATATATATATATATATATATATATATATATATATATATATATATATATATATATATATATATATATATATATCTGTCTCTCTCTCTCGCACATTCCTTGTTTGATACTTTGATTTTCCGGCTGATCTACCGCTCCAACTCTCATTCCCTGCAATTAACAATGGGTTTCAATGCGTAGGTGACTGACGTAATGTGACTGCACATTAATTAATAACTGTATCAGCCTCATATCAGTCCTACGACTAGCGAGGCTCTGCAATAATTTTATCTCTTTACGTGTGTGTGTGTGTGCTGTGTTTTTGCATGCTCCAAGCTGAGAAGTGGGGGAGAGGGAGGAGGGCACCAAGTGCAATAAGAGGGCCACGCCGGAAAATGGCAGTCCCAGAAGGGTGAGGACAAACGAATGGATGTCATCAGCGTCACCATCCCCATTTACTGCCCTGGATTGGCTGTCTCCCCTTCCTTCCTCATCCAGAGTGCATTGCTCTCTCATCATCACCTCTTTTCTTCTTCCACACCGCATCATCGATCTATCTTTCTGGTCTTCTGACCACTCCGTTCCTGCTGTGTCCATTTGCATCCCTCTCTGATTAGCATCCCTGTTGCCACCAGGAGAAAATGATGGGAGAAGAAGAGGAGAAAAAGGAGAAAGGAAGGGAAAAAATGCTGTGACATATTCATAACATGTTGTTGCGTCTCATTTCTTTAGCTATACATCGGTAGTGACAACTTTCCAGCCTTGTCGCGGTAGTACAGTAGTAGAAGAAGATCCACTAGGTTTCAGCTAGGCCTAGCCCAGCTTCTGCAGCAGCTGTAAGCCTGTAACAACCAGATCCCCATCTCCTTCAGAAGGCGATCCCAAAAATTGTCCCAATACCACATCTGAGCTTGTAGCACTAAGTGCTCTACTAATCACTAGCTAATTAACCTCTGGTAGTTTCTCCGAGAAACGTCCCAGGAATGGGAGGGAAAAAAAGAAGAAGAAAAACAAGACTCCTAATTGTTGGAATAGTCCTTACGATCCAACACTAATTAAGGCTTATCTATACATACATCACCCAATTAGCCTTGTTCTCAATGCCCCTCTCTTGCTTCTGTCCTATGGCTAATCTGGAGGACGGCGGCGGAGGGAGGGAGGACGAGGGATCTCCTGCATGCGCCGGGGGCGCGTGGCCGGGAGGCTATGGCTATGAGCAGTCCTTCCAGCAGACGAGCATGGTGACGCAGCGGCGCATGATGTAGAAGCGCGCCCGCTGCTCCTTCACCAGCCCCGCGCACCGGCTCGAGAACGACGGCGCCGCGGCGGCCGCCCCGCTGCCAACCCGCCGGCCGATCACCTGGTCCCTCGCGCTGGCCGACCTCTTGAGGAACGGGCCGCCGCCGCCGGGGACGCGCCTGCTGCCGTTGTTCCGGCTTTTCTTGGAGAACTTCCACTTGTCGTCCACGTAGAACTCCATGGATTTGCTATAGCTTAGCTGAGGTGTGCGGGGAGGGACGAGGAAGTGGTGGACAGAGAGTAGGGGAGGATGTGGGGAGTGTGCGGAATCCGCACTATTTATAACGGAATAGTTGAGGGTTTGAACCGGTAAGGCCTGGGAGAGGAGACGGAGGGTGGGGGGTGGACTGGACCTAGACCTGGACCATCCGGTGGGTTGGATTGGGTTCCTACTACCTCCTCAGATTTCTAGTCTTTCTCAGGCCCTTTGCGTAGCAACCTTGCTGGCATTCGCTGATTTGTTTCATTGTTTGCATCAACTGTAAACATTTTTTCCTGGTATAGCTTGTCAAATCATATTTGTAGTACTCGGCGGTGGGGACACAGGACGTTCTAATCATCTAGCTCAAAATTATGACGTGTCCTGGGTACATAAATGATTTAATCTGTTTCATGAATAAATTAGCTTTAATTTGGTTTGAGTATATGTCATTTTCCCCCAAGAAAGCATTTTGTAGAGAGACCTCTGTGACCACCTTATTTTCCACTTCAGCTTTTTCACATCAAGCAAAAAGTCCGAAGTCGTCTTTCTTTGGATCATTAGTACACGTGGAACTCATCTAGGGCTAAAATCCATTAGAATGAGAATTTTGAATAGTGCCTTCAGCTAATATTGTATTCTCTCTCTTGAAGCTATCACACCTTATCACTCCTTTCAATTACATGTTCTAAGATACATACAATCAAACTTTCAAAACTTTGACAATTAGTATATTTTGAGTATTTATATTGAATACATAAAAGCCATATACGTAGATTTTTTTTTCTCGAAAAAGTACATTCATGATATTATAATTTTATTAAGTTTTATAAATATATTACAATAGAAATTAGTGGTCAAAGTAGTGTTTTGAGATCGTGTGATGTCCAAAATAACTTTTTTTTGTGACCGGAGGGATGCTCTTAGAGCATATACATCCCTAGGTGTTAAGACTTAAGACAATACCATAAGAAATTTCTTAACACCGATACGAACGGATTAAGGAGTGGATACTAAGCTCAGATTGCAAGCCACCAAAGCCAACCTTAGAAGCTGGTGCTAATTCAGAAAAAATGAATGTTTAGCACTTGTGGGTGGTACTAAGGATTTGAGTAAAAATAGCTAAAATTGGTAATGTAAAGAGAAAGATGTGATGTGCCCGTTTTAACACCTAGGTTATATGTTAAGAAATGTACACGCTCTGTTTTTTTAAACCGGCACGAGAGTTACCTGTAATTAATTCGTAAGGAAAAAGTAAACAAGGTGCACCGTAAAAAGCAATAGCAACACTTGTAATGCTTGTCACTCGACAAATATAAAAGGAGCGGAACGCTAGAATCTTCCAATCCACTCAGACGCCTTCAGTGTATTTGTTTGCCGCCATAGAAGAGGAGACCGATGATTGGATCCTAGCCGGGGGAAAAAAAGCTAATATAGCTGTAAATTGTCCTATAAAACTCTAAACGAAAATTGAGTCTGCGGCCGGCCTTGGCCCCTCTCCTTCCTCCCCTATCTCTCTATGAATTCTGATGTCCCTCGCTTTTACCCTCTCTCTGTCTCTCGCAACTTTTACAATGTACACGCTCTTATTAGTCAGTCCATTACATGACAGTACCGAGCCAAACTACTCCAACAAAGTGTTAAAACACTAGTCGCTGCGATTTTTACGGCGGTACCATTGTCTACTGTACTGCGTGAGCACTTGTGGTAAAGCGGTTCAAAACTCGAACCCGATTCCATGTGAATTCAACTCTGTGGCACCCGGCCCGGAGACCAATCTCGAAGGAAACAGTGGTCTCGCATTACGGAATTTTCTCGAAGGAAACAGTGGTCTCGCATTACGGAAAAAGAAAATTCTATGGCACCGGATGCCTTGTAACATCCGCAGCATCTTGCAAAAGCTGTAAAATACAGATCTCAAAGCAACTAAATCTTCTTCCCTCTCCCCAATATGATCCTCCATCTACGTCCTTAGGTCACCGTGATTCTTGCATCCGGTGCCAGCTGGCCGCACACTCGCCGCAGTCCGCGTACGCAGTCAGCCCGTCGCTGCCGAGCTGGCACAACCGACTCGACCACCTCGTCTTTTGCCACCTACGCATGGTTTTGTTGAGTTCTTGACTAATCGATTTGCAGTCCAATCTGGGCTGTCAGATGGGCCTGGAGGCGGGGCCTGGCCGTGTTCCCTCGTGTCCACAGGGGCTAGCAGCGGATTTAATGCGCATGTCTCTTGGTGGTGCAGCCCCACAACCACCGCCGTCTGTTCACCTGGTACCAGACCTCGGCATTGGTCTGTGTCGGCCAGGCATGGGCCAGTGGGCTGTGGGCTAGGCCCATGCATTGCCGGCCCAGCACGGCCAGCCAGCCGTACCGTGCCATGCCAGCATAGCCCACCTTGCTTTCGGTGAACCCAAGCACGGCCCATTGGCACACCAGACCGTCATCGTACCGTGTCGGTTTAGGCCCACCCCTTTTGCATTGTAGCAGGGTGCAACTAGGGTTAGAGGGAGCGAGGTGGTGAGCACTAGGCCACAATTACCGTGGATGAGCGTCACCGTCGTCGAGGGCCTCGTCGTGGCCTCCGCTGTCACCAAGGCTTGACAACCGTTGCCGTCGCCGACATCCCACGACACACACAAGATGTGGCATCGTTGGCCCACGACCTCATGGGGCTCTAGATCCAAACGCCCGACACAAAGCCTTGCCGTCGTCGGTGGTAGATTTGGGTGGCATCGACCTAGGCGAGGCTGGGTAGAGACGAGACAGAGGGGAGGAAGAAGAAACCATGCTGGAGCAAGTAGTAGAGTGCCTGTGGGTGCATGGGTGAAGGAAAAAGGAGTAGGGGAAGATAACGGTGGATATGACTGGCGGCGAAGTCGGGCGAGGCGAACATGGCAAGGCCGACGGTGGCAACAAAGAGGGTGAAGGGAAAAGAAAGGAGTAGAGCAGGAGGGGAGAGGCAAGTGCCTGGGTGTAGGGGTAGGAGAGAAAAAAGAAGAACAGAGAAGAAAGAAAGAAAAGAAAAGAAAAAAGAAAATGGAAAATAAACAAAAATAAAATTAACTGCGTACAATTGTAAATACATTAGATGCAAATATTTGGGGAAAATGAACTAAATTTTATTAATTGTTGGGTACATACACAATGTTATTGCATCGCTAAAAATCTTACACCCCAGTGTGAGGTACCCCTGGTAAGGAAAAGAGTACAATAACAACATGCACATATTGCCATACATAGACTAGGTGACGTTGAGATTCTCCAGGTCAGCTATTGTCTTCACGATCTCTGGATCCTTGAGCTGATGTTGTGCCCGTTCATCTGCGCTCTCCCAATCTAAGGCATGTGAGTGCCTCAACTATCTACGTGAGGGACGACCTCCTTGGCTTGAGTATCCTTACTACCATATTGAAAGTGTCTTTCGATGAGACAATTGATATCGGAATCACAAGTACATTTCGTGCAAAATATGACAGTATGGGATAGAAATGCTGGTGATTCTTCCACCGCAAGAGGAGGTTAACATCATCACCCTCTACAAGGTCAAGCTCAATATCTGTGTAAGGTGTGTCGAGGTATTGGTTTCTAGTCTTGGATTCCATTGATACTTGGTCGGCGCTTCGGCGGACGAATTGGATGCCTGGCCTTTTAGCTTCTTCTACACAATGGAAGCGCTCCAACTGTGCCATCCTTCCTACGTTCGTTGCTTGCCTCGATGAACCAGCCCCAACATCCGCGCGTGGACAAGTGGGCACCCTCGAAGCCCTCCATACCGTCTATATATGGTCATCCATGCCATAGTCTCCTATGCCTGGGGAGAGTTAGCAAGGATCGATCTCTAGCCCTTGCACTTCCTCCTAGGGAGAACTAGGAGTACGAGGGCGTGCTCTCCTACGCCCCTTCCTAACTTCTTGTTGAACATATTGACAGACTAGTAAGTAGCACCAGTAGAAAACTAGAATTAGAGAGCAAAGAGAGAAGAGATTGACTGTGTGGTGAAGAAATGAGGAGAGGAAGGGATTTTATAGCAATGGAGGTGCCAAATGATGTCATTTTGTCCGTTGCAAAGCTACCTCCCCGACTGCCACTACCTCTCCCTCTCCGGCCTACTCCCTCCTAGGCAGGAGCGGCTGGTGTGGGCCGCATTGCACACGGCGGGGTGCAGGTGCGCGGGGCGACACCAAGCCAATGCGAGGGTGGCACGTCTAGATCCACGCCTACCACGCGCACGCTGGTGATGTACGGCACGATAAGAGCGATGTTCAGATCCACACGAGGCAACGACGTGGCCAGCGTTGTCCAAATCTACACGGGGGCGGCGACCGGCACTATGGCGCACAAGCGACCCCTGCGGCAAGCGTGCCCTATCGCATCCCATCGTGCCCTGCCATCTTCAGGCCGTTGGTCCTGTTCCATGCCACGCTGGCCCGAGAATGGCCAGACAAGCATGCTATGCTGCCCCGAGCACGGCCAGACAAGTGTGCCATAGCACCATGCTATGCCGCCCATCGTGCCTGCTCGGCCCTGCCTTTCGTGCCATACTGGTCCGACCTTTCTCTATTCATGCTGTGATGTGCTTTGGGTCATGCCGGACCTAGCTGGAAAGGCCCGGTCCAATATCTATATCGTTCCAGTCTCGAAAAGAAAAGTCGTTTTGCTTCTATTCTGCTGAACTTTCACCCATGGATGGGTAAATTTTACAGCCGGTTCGGTTGATTGATTCACCATCCATCTGCGTTTCTTTTGTAATTTTTGTACACGTTCTTAGGTTCAGCTTCCGCCTGGCTCTGGTACTGGCGATCTGGCTCCGATTCGTTTGATGGGTGCTTTGACTTCACGTGTGGACGGACGTGCGCGGCGTCGGGTCAGGCCGTCGCCCTGATGCCCTCCTCGTGCAACCGCGCCGCCCGTGCGCGCGGCTCGGCGCATCCCGATGCGCTTGCCCGCGCGACCGCCTCACGCGGCTCGGTTGAGTTTTTGCCCACTTCCGCACGCGCCAGCCCGGTCGGTCGCCGAATCTTATCCTCACGCCGGCGCCGAGGCGGAGCCGCCCGCCCCAACAGAAGAGCCGCAGCAACCAATGCTTTACAAAAACGCGGCCTAAACGCCGCAGAAACCGCGCATCCACTTCGGCCGCGCCGTTGTAATGGCGCAGTGATGGAGCCATGGAGGTGATTGTCCTCTCACAGTTACAGCCTTACAGGACAATGGCCACTGGCTGGCACGGGCTGGCACGTGGGAGTGATAGGGCGTGACATGGACTTACTCATGTTCGATCCTGATCACTTGGTCAGCCGACCAAGCTCGCGAGAGTGATTCCACGTCGAACGCACCTAAGACATAAAAGTGACAGGGGTGTTCTCTTAGGCTGCGGTTGATGAATTTTAGCTGTGACTGATGGTTTTTGTTTGTATTTTTCAACATGGCAGTGGATAGCGGAGATATCGATACGGATAACGTATATGGTTTTAAACTCGAAAAGTCATCAAAAGAATTCGCCTCAAGAGGTCTCTCCGTTTCGATGTTTGGCTTTTTGATTTTTAGAGAAGCTAAAAGCCAAAAAGAATATACTACAATGTGCAAGATCCAGTATGTCAGCACGGGCAAACTGACCTCCTGTTGCTGATACCGGCTAACACTGCCCTCTGTCTCTGGTCCCTGCAATTCTTGAATTTTTCTTATCCGTTGAGTGCAGTTAGTCATCGATCGTGCAGGCAATGGATTTGGACACGACAAACACTTCAAAGAAGTAATCTTGAATGGATAAACGTGCATTAGGGTTAATCCAAATTGCCAAGCACAGCGCTCTCTAGTCATATCCCTGTCTCGGCTTCAGGTGACTGAATTGAAAGGACAACTCCATCATTTAAACCTGGTCTGGAGAGAACCTTGCAGCAGTCAAGTACCCACAGCTAGTTCTACCACCGCGAAGTACAATTCACATGTGCTTTGCAAGTTTGCATAATGCAAAGCTTTGCGTCAGTTGAAACGCTGTTCGACTTATGATGAGATACAGATGCATGATCAGCTTGTGCATAGCTCGTTAAAGTACCGAATGCCGATAAAACACTTTTCAGATGCGTATCACTATCTGCTTCAGAAGTCTTTTGTTGCGACCATAAAGATTGAATAGAAAGAATACAACAAGTGGTATCAGAGCATGGGTGACAAGGCAAAGGCTCAGGATGAGCTAATCTCCCTCCAGTACATCTCCTGACGATCGACAACTATCCGGTGTGGGCAATGAAGATAAAGACGAACATGCGTGCCCAGAGAGTTTGGGGCGTAGTCGATCCGAAGTGGAAGGACAAAGAGGTGGACGACAAGGTACATCGGGTGGCTTTGGCCCTCATCTACCAGGCGGTGCCAGACGCGATGATGCATCAGCTCATCGGCAAGGAGACGGCACAGGAAGCGTAGGAGGCGCTTCAGACGATGCACGAAGGAGTTGATCGTATCAAGGAGGTGCGGCTCTAGAATTTGCGGAGCAAGTTCGAGAATCTGAAGATGGAAGAGACCCAGTCGGTGGACGACTTCACCGGAAAGCTGAGTTCATTGTATAATCAGATTAACTCTCTTGGCGACAAGATGGAGGAATCTGTGGCGGTAAAGAAGTACCTACGCGTGCTTCCAGAGAAGTACATACCTATTGTCACAACACTCATGTACTCCCCTGATCTGGACAAGAACAAGATAGAGGAGATCACCGGATCTCTCAAGATGCATGAGCAGTTACTGAAGGAGTGTCAGTCACGCAATGAGCAGGGATCTTACAACGAGTAGGCATTGCTAGTAAGGGGAGATCTGAGAAACGGTCATGGCTCATCATACAACCGCGGGAGGTGGCGCGGTCGAGGTGGCCAGAGTGGTCGAGACGGCAGAGGTGGCTGTGGAGACAAGGCTGGGCAAGGCGGCAGTGAGAGATCCTATGATTTGCCACATGTCAAGTGCTTTGAATTTGGCGAATACGAGCACTACGCGATAAGATGCATCAGCAATCAAAAGTGCTTCAACTGTAACGAGTTTGGCCACGAGGCGTGCTACGGTGAAGTCGGAGCAATTAGGTCATGGGCGCGATGGGTGGCGATGATAATATGTGTTAGGTCGAGTGGTGGTGCTTATCAGTCGCGTTCGGTATCCTTGTCGGCGTTGGTTGTGATTGCCACGGACTTTTGTCTTGTTAGGCAATCGGAGTTGTGTTTTTTTGTGGTACCTGGTCATTGGACCTTTGCTTTTTCTCATATGAATAAATAGTAACGACATGTTTCTTCAATATATATATAGGAAGCCTCTTTTCTACACCCGGGTGTAATTACACCATATATCGTATCTCGCAATGTAGGGAGTATCTCGCGTAACGGAGGGTATATACGTGTAGTATACAAGTATTTAAGACCATCTAGGTGGTATGAACAATTTTTCAGAAGTAGTGTGTACATTTTTTCAACATACTCCTTTTTATGCGCGTATATAAGGGTATTTACAAAATACGCTAAAAACTCCTTTACAAGTTTTTCGTGTGATTCATATTGGAGTATCTTATAATTAGTATACAAATGTACCTAAAGTGATAAAGGAGTATTTCAAGTTTGTTTAGGTGGTATATTAGAGGTGGGTGTAATTACACCCGGGTGTAGTTACACCCTATATCGTATCTCGCAATGTAGGGAGTATCTCGCGTAACAGAGGGTATGTACGTGTAGTATACAAGTATTTAAGACCATCTAGGTGGTATGAACAATTTTTCAGAAGTAGTATGTACATTTTTTCGACATACTCCTTTTTATACGCGTATATAAGGGTATTTACAAAATACGCTAAAAACTATGAACTCCTTTACAAGTTTTTCGTGTGGTTCACATTGGGGTATCTTATAATTAGTATACAAATGTACCTAAAGTGATAAAGGAGTATTTCAAATTTGTTTAGGTGGTATATTAGAGGTGGGTGTAACTACACCCGGGTGTAGAAGGTATTTTTCATATATATATAACACATACCAATGTCAACAAGAAATTCTTTAGAAGACTATTCAAGGAAATAATATCCCAATGCCAACAAGAAATTCTGCAGAAAATTGCTCAAGAAAATTAAATCCAATACATAGTCGAATACATTACGTTACATTTTGTTAACATCACTGCATGCTCGATTTCGATTAGCAAGCTTCAACATATGATCAATTTCTAATAATAAGCTTCACGATCAATTTCGATTGTTTATTGGAACAAGATTTATGCTTCTCCTACTTGGGTACATGATTTCTCCTATATATCTGGGTAAATGATTTCTCCTTCCTATCAGGTGCTTGTATACAGGACCATAATAAGCATCCATCCATCCCAAATCATGGAACATGGCACCATAGCAAGGATTATATTCATCCGTGTTTGAAAAAAATAAATGAACAAGAACAATTATGTACATCAAACAAGTATTAGAACAACCTGCTACTACTAATCAACAGTACTTTAGTACATTCGATGCCAAAAAATTAAACCCGGCGGCAATAAGCTTCTACTATTGCTGAAAGTTCCGCAGGTTGCACAAAATAACGAAGCTTATACCATTTACCAACAAGCTCAAGTTTGTGCAACATGTTTAAACCCAGAACCATAGAAGCAAATAATGGGACACATTCAGAATTGAAGATGTGTAATACCTTGATGCTACACCACTTTGGGATCTCTCGGTGGGTCTACTTAGCTCAGCTCTTGCAACTCATCATGAGGGAGGGAGGAACACTACGGGCCGGGTCATCTAAGAAGAAATGAGCAGCGGACTAAAAAAATGGCATGCATGCACGCACGAACAACATCCAAGTGAACATGAGAGAAGCCCGCGAACACGTAGAAGAAACAAATCAAATTTTTGGACAAGGAACAAGGAGGAGAAATGACATGGAACCCACCTTGATTGCGGCCGAAATTTGAACCCGCCGCAGACCCCATCCCAAACCCTAGCCGCCCTAGTTGGTGGACGCTGAATCGGGGGTGAGCTGTCTGAACTGACGTTGAAGATCGGAGTAGAGGCACACTTCGGAGACGACGGAGGAGTAAAGCCTGTGCTCAGAACGGGGTGACGCGCCTGGAGGTCTCCTAGTCGTGCTGCTTACGGGAAGAAGGGGAATTTCGGATGTTGTGAGCGAGTGGGATGAGCAAGAGGAACCGTAAGTACCATATGTATCAAACTATAAGTACCATATGCATCCATTCAAATTAGTATATTCATCTGAATTTGAGACCAACCATAAGTACCATATGTATCAAACTATAAGTACCATATGCATCCATTCAAATTAGTATATTCATCTGAATTTGAGACCAACCATAAGTACCATATGTATCAAAGTTTCTTATTGATCCACTATGTGTTGGAGCAAAAGCTTTCAAACTTACATGAAGAAAATCAAGTAAAGCAATGGGAACCTATTACAAGAATATAACCCCTCTTTAACCTTTGTGCGCTATGTACGATAATATCCATCCACAAGTGTACGCAAACCAAACAACTAAATGAATCCCAATCGTGGTAAAGGTCAGCGGTCGATCTCTAGCACTTGGGAAGATCGGACGGTGGAGGTATCAGCTTCTGGTCTGGCAACGGCCCATCGTTGATCACCCATGCCATCTTCAACCCCCAGCTTGTGTGCACCTCCAGGTGGCAATGCATGAACCACACACCTGTTAAATGATTTGTTTATAAAGAGTTCATTAGTCTATCTAATCGATGAACTACTACAAATTAAGATCCGTTTAGAACGGAGAAATTCCTTAGAAACAAGTAAATTCGCGATGAATCAAAATTTCCGTATTTCGAACGGGGCATGCATGTATAATTACCCCGACAACACAACTCATCACTCACCGGGGTTATCTGCGAAGAACCTAATAGCGACCCAGCCGCCGGCCGGGACACCGACGGTATTTCTCTGCACGGGGTCGAGCAGGTTGAACCTAGCGGGGTCCTTGGCCGGGTCGTAGTTGCCGAATCCCTGGCCGACGACGAAGAAGTCGAACCCGTGCAGGTGCAGCGGGTGGCTCTCGGCGCCCTGGATGCTCGTGTCCTGCAACACCACCTCCACGCTCGTGTTGTACGGCAGCACCACCACCTTGGTCCCGTTCGACACGTTCGTGTTGTTGGGCGGCGTGCCCGTGTAGTTGAACGGCTCCGGTGGCACAACGGGGAAGTCAGTCGTGTACACGCCGGCAGCGTTGCCGTCATAGTGCGCTTGCAGGAGCGCCGTGGTCGGCATGTCGAAGGTCACGTTGTTGATGGCCGCCTCGAACTTGGTGTCGTTGGTGGGGCCCTGGCACGTCTGGTTCCCCGGACACGGGGTGGTGCCGAGCCCCACGGTGAAGAAGAAGGGGCGTTCCACGCGCCGCGGCACGTTGGCCGGGTAGTCTGGGCTGGCCAGGCTCCGGAGCTTGGCGCTGTAGTTAGCCGCGAACGCCGTGTCGTTGAGCGCCGGTAGGTCCGGCCGAAAGAGCGGGCGGCTCTTGATGTGGCCCGGCGGCGCGTACTCAAGGACGGCCGCGACGGTAGTGTTGTCGAATGTGCCGAGGCCCGTCGCGTAGGGACGCGCCAGCATGAGGTGCGTGGCGGGCGGGCAGCCCTCGGCCGGCTTGGCGCGGAGGAGCACGTTGGTGGTCTGCCCCGGAGTGATTAGGACCACGTCCGTGTCGAACGGCTTGACGTAGGCGGCGTCGACATCCACGACGGTAAGGGTGTGGTTGGCGATCGAGAAGAAGAGTTCGTCGTTGAGTGCAGCGTTGATCAGCCGGAGCAGGTACCACTTACCGGGTTGCACCTTCAGCTTGAACGTGTCTGTCAAGGCAACACGTACATACGTCTTGACCGATGAGCTAAAGAGCAACTTCGAAACTGAAGAAACCTTTTAGTACTGCTGGGCAGGAATTTGCCATTTTCACCTTTGCTTGAGAAGTTGTACAGTGGGCCTGGGAGCCCGTTGATTGTGTACGCATCGGAGACGTTTGGGCCCCCACCGGTTTGAAGCGCCTGCGCGATGATTTCCTCGGGATCCGCGTTAAACCACTCTCCTGCACCGTAGCAGCACATTGTTACGCAGTGATGGGCACAGCCGCACAGATAGGGCTGCAAATGAAGCGGATATTTTATGATCATTCATCTGTCCGTTTTAATTCGGATATAATTCGAAGCAAATTTTTGGATATCTGAAGGTTTTGTCGGATACGAAAACGAAGTCAGATATTTTTTATCGGATACGGAAACGACAAATTTATACTTTTGAACCATGTGACATGTAGCTAGTTAGCTACTACTTGTTTAACTAGCCTCTATGATTTACTTGCTACTTTGCTAGCTAAAATTTACTAGTTGCTTAACTTGTCTTTGTCACCATGTGAAATTTGCTTTCACGTATTATCTGATTAAATATTCATTATCTGATTAAATATTCGTGACCGAAACTAATCGTATTTAGAGCAGCATGTATTCGCTTCATGTTCGTGACCGAGAATATCCGCATTCGTATTCGTATCCGGCACTATCCGAGTCCGACTGCGACTCGACAAAAAATATGAAAAAAGATACAGAATAAGCAATATCCATTCATATCTGCTCCGTTTGCATCCCTACGCACAGGTGCGTACCTACATGTATTGATCGGGATCAAACCACATCGACGCCCTTCAGCTTAGCCTATATAATCCTTTACTATTATAAGCATGTAGCTCCTTATTAAATTAGTATTATGAGTTTATAATGTCTGGATCCGCCGCTGGCACCCATGCATACAAAGCAAAACAAAACAAAAGAAAAGAAAACTGGCACGCACGGACGTACCGAAGATGATGGGCACTTCCTTGTAGGGTTTCGGGAACGGGTAGGGCACGCCGGCCTTGGGGAGGATGACGATGGGGCCGTAGAGCGTGGCGCGCATCCAGGAGACGTGGGCGTGCCAGAACAGGGTGCCCCTCTGCCCGGTGATGGTGAAGTTGTACACGTAGCTCTGCCCCGTCTGGATCGGGCACTGCGTGATGTACGCCGGCCCGTCCGACCACCCCGTCCGCATCTGCCTCACGCCGTGCCTGCACGCACCCGAGTTACCGTGAGCGAGAGCTACGTACGTGCATTGGCACATTCTAAAAACCGCGTCCTGGCTACAGAGGAAGTAGTTAATCCCGGGTATTTCTTTCCCAAAAAAGAACGTGTCGCCTTCAGAAAAAGGTACTGGACGGTGCAGTAAGCAGTTAATAATTAAGCATCCACGATTTGTTTATAAAAAACGTACGTAGCTTTGCGGCCGGAAACATGCGAGTAGTTGATCGCCTGGGATTAAGCAAGAACATAGTAGTTCAAAGATTTACCAGTGGATGGTTACGTTGTCCTTGACATTGTTAACAACCTTGACGACGACGCGGTCGCCTTCCCTGGTGGCTATCTTCGGGCCGGGGAACTTGCCGTTCACCGTCGGGATGGCGCGGGTGCTGCCCAGCCGTGTCACGTTCCGCAGCGTCACCTGCAAATTAAAACCGCAAAGATGAAAGATGTACAAGACGATCGAGCGCAATGTTAAGCCTGCATGCTCGTTTAATGTTCGAAACTCAAAAGGATCGATGAAATTAAAGAGCAAGGAGATGAGCGCTATTCTATTGAACCGCGGTGCATGCATGAATGCTTGAAAATGCATGCATGAACAATGTGCTCCGGTACACACATACATTGAAGGTGTAGTATCTCGTCGTGCCGGCGAGCAGCAGCTGTGGCAATACCAGCAACGTGCCAAGGAACAGGAGCAATGCGAGGCAGTGTGCTCCTCCCATATCTCACTCTTCGATCTGCGATGCAGGTGATACACGGGGGAAGTAGTAGTAGCTAGCTAGCACGGCCAGTGCCCATGTAGTGTGTGAGAGAGAGTTATATAGGGAGGACGGTACCACTGGTGGTTGCACTATATGATATTTGCCTTTTCCCCCCTATGACAAGTCGAAAAAAATGAGAAGTATTAGGTGGTGATGATCAGAGAAGATCGCAGCTAGCGCCAGCGCTTTTGCTGGTCATGTACAAAAGAGTTAGGTCGGGCTGGCTTTTAGAGTGCAGGCAAAGGAATTGTTCTTTTTGACACAGGGCACTGATCACACATGTATCCTCGAATCATGATGCAACCGCTAGCTCTCAAGTGTATTCCTGACTAAAATCTGCAAATCTGCACCGTGTATGATCTGATCTCTCTCCCGTTCTGCCGAACGATGGACGCGGCCTTCGCATTCTTTGTTACCGTTTCCCTATCATAGCGTCAGATCGGTGCGACCTTAACACCTGTAGACGAGGATTGAGGATTGGATTGCTCAGCGGTTAAGTTCCTGTTTCAGAGAGCTGTAGTTTTTATTTTTAGATATGCTTTTTCTCGCTGAAATGACGTTGCTGTAGTGGTGGTTAGATATTTAATTACAGAAAAATAAAAAAAAGACTGTTTTAACACTACTAATAATGTAAAAAAGAGAAATAAAAAAGAAAAGAAAAATATAACGTTAAAAGCCAACGTGAATTTTGCTTCTGAAGACAGAAGCCATTGATCTAGAACGGCCCGAGATGCCACAGTTTATTTCATCCTTGTGCACGGAATGACTGACGAAACAGATTAGAACACTTCAACTTACAGAGTTCTGTCCGTGGGGTCATCGTGACAAGACCGAAGGCTTCACTTGGCACCTAGCAAAACCTGTGCAAGATTAAGCTCGTTTACGGTCGTATCATGCGTTCTGTATTGCTTGTCCAAATTCCAAAGTTAGTTTGGCGGGACAGGCGGGCCTCTTGAATCCATGCGTGATTGACCTGCATCGTGTTGGGCAATCAACCGCATCGGTTGGACGTCGGCCAAGTGCTTTGACCATTGGTTTGCTTGTACCGTACCTGACAGTGTAGCTGTGTCAGACCACGTGAAAGTTATTGCATGTATGTGATGCGTATTTAAGTTAGTTTGTATTTTATTGTTGAAGGTAGAGTTTAATTTTGTGTCATTTATATTCTAGAATTTTGCTATCAGGTGATCAGTGGTTCAATCGGTAGTTCGGTATGACCGATTTTTAGTTGACGGTATATTTATTCTAAAGAGATGTCTGTTGTCTTGCGTAGAGTTTTTAGGAGCGGTGCGATTGGTCTTGTAACGGCATTCCAACCGGAGGTCCTTGGGCGGTTTAACCAGCATAGATATCACGGTCAGACCGATCACCTACTCCTGGAAGAAGTTAAGTTGATTTGGGGTGATCCGGCCGATCTCTTGTGAAAATGAGTGAGTTGAGTTGGTTTTGATTGTATTAGTCATGTTCGGAGTTTATGCAAGTGTTAGTCATGACGGGAGGCTATGCATTGTGGGAATCATGATGTGGGTGTCAAGTGGTGCATGTTTGTATCGATTATGTTGATGAGAGTTGTCGACGATCAAGTCACCGATCTTACAAATAATATGAGAAAGGAGACTGGATTCCTTGAAAGTATTTAGTAAGAGAATAAAGATGATATTTATTGCTATCAATTGATTACAAAAAGGCTTCTAAAAAGAGACTTAACTAGCCATAATTTATAATCTCACACTACTCGAAAGATTCTAGTTGCCTTGACTTGTTCTCTATACTCTTGTTCGGATTTTTTATTGATTATCCTTCTATCTTCTCTCGCCAACCATTAAATGTCATTCAAAAAGCGCCAGTTATCCATCTCAGAACATGTCTCGTGGAATCAACGCGTCCGATAGCAGGGGTGGTTGTTGTCAGAGAGATATCTAATGATAACTGATCTACGATTATTATTAGTGAGAGATAATCGTGGGAACAACTATATGGTGATTGTTGTCAAGGATTCAAGGTCGAAACGCCGTTCTATTGTGGATGGATAAAGTAATTGTTTTATCCATCGCATGGGAGGAGTTCCCTGGAAGCGGGCCTTCATACCAGTTCACAAATTCTCTGAGTGGTCTACTGGTCGGGCAAAGTGCACAGTAGACCTCCGACCAGGTATTCAGATAATAGCTTTGGGAATCTTACGACCACTGGGGTCTTAGGGCCTTAATTAAGTATTAAAGTCATATTTAATGGATATTTTATCCTCACCAGTTAGCTCTCGAACTTTTAATGAATTTATGACCTAAATTTTTCTGATTAAATTTCAATTAAAAAAATACTCTTTTAATAATAAGAGTAAAGAGAAAGTTTTCATTCACTTAATGTTGAGAAAATTGAAAGGTTTTCTGTTCGTTGGGCTTCAGATCAAACAACTACTGTTTTGCAGTTGGAAACCTGTTGGCTTCACACCTTCTGAACAAACATTTCATCTTCTTCGATTTGTTCCGCCCCCTTTGCCTTTGTGTCGTTCAACTGTAGCCTCGAATCCTTTCAACCCCTACTTAAACTTTTAACCACTCTCGAATTGATCACTGATTGGCCAGTGTCTGAGCTTGGATCGAAGAAACTGAAGGCCATGGAAGAGACATGGATTACCACCGATAAGGTTTTGGTCCCTTGGAGGTTAGCAATCAGAGAAAACTTTTCAAACGAGAGCGACGGCAAAATCCCAATCTTCTTGGCGTGCATGGAGTGCGGATTTAGGCTACCGGCGCATGCGTTCTTGTCAGAGTTTCTAGAGTTCTACGGGATCGAATTGGTGACTTTGGCTCCCAATTTGATAGCCAATCTCAGCATTTTTGTCCATCTCTGTGAAGCATATTTAGGGATTCCAGCGAACTTGGAACTCCTCAAATGCTACAACAAGATGATGAGGAGAGCTGGAAATGCAGTGACGTCACCCAGGAGCTGTTCTCTATGGCTCCACGATGGGAAGGCAAGGCAGTACATCCCAATATTCTCCAAGTTCTCATGATCATCATGGAAGAAGTTTTGGTTCTACATGACGCTCAACAAAGAAGACAACCTCTCCTTCGCGGGTTAGATTGCGGTCGAGAATCCAAAGTGGAGGTCTTCCCCGAAGGAGGGAAAGATAGAATGATGGATCGATACCATCATCTATCTCATAGATAAGGGACTAACTTGATGGCACGTGGTGAGATATTTCTCCATGCACTGAATTAGTCCTCTGAAGTCGTACGACCATACCATGCTATGGTGTGAAGGTGCAAAAGATTCAACCAGGGACTTCTCGAAAGGTAAGCATAAAAAATTCTAACTAGTCAAATTTTATTTTTGTTATATTTTTTTTGACCTTAAGATTTTTCTTCTATTTTGATTTTGTAGTCCTATCTCCTTTTGAAGTGAGGTAGAGAATAAAGGCAATCTGCGAGGGGGAGCCTGAGTAGAAAGGAGTACCATTGATCCTAGCAGTTGCCTATTTAGAGGATATGATCAAGAGACGTATGGCAACAGAATAATTCTTTTCATATGGATTTCCTTTTTCTAATCAGTGTATCATAACATTCTTGAAATGTGCAGATAATTGGGTCCGAGGATGATGAGCCGGCTGAGAGTTGGAGGAAGCTGCTCCGAGTCTGAAGAGACGATGTAGCATGCAAGAGACTAGCCCTAATTACACTTAATTGAATCCAATCTTTTTTATTGCCTTCGTCATCCAACCTTAAATACAAAGGAAGAAATGTCAATTATCCGTCGAAGAAGATGCCTTGTGGAACCAACACGTCTGGTCAGGGAGGCAGTTATTGTCAGAGAGAAACGTCTGATCGTTTGTTGTCATCAGCAGGGGCGGATGTGGCCAACAACCGCATGTCAGTTGTTGTCAGAGACTCAGGGCCGAACCATCGTGCTGTTTAGAGTAGATAAGAGACGTGCTCAATCCATTGCACATAAGAAATATTCTAGAATCGAGTCTAGGGACCAATTCATAGATTCTCTGAGCAGTCATCCGATCGGGCAATACGCACAATGTTTCTCTGATCCGGGTACTTGAGGAGCAACCTTTAGAGGTTTACGACCACGGGATTCCCTTAGCCTTAATTATATATATTAAATCCGTATTTAAGGATTTATTCAATCCTTGTTAACTAGCCCCTAAACTTTAAGTGAATTTATAATATATGTTCTTCTCTGTTCTAATTCTGATTGAAACCATTTTCCTTCATAACTTCATCTAAAATCTTAAACTACCCATTTATGCCCTATTTTTAAAATTTTCAATTTTAATTGTGTTTATTTGCTTTAGTTATTTTCATATGTAGATTGCGATGTTTCTGGGGATTACTACTACGCCTACGATTCACAGTACCAAGTCTCTGAGCAAGGCAAGTTACACTTTTGAACATATTGAGCATAGTAATTCAAATTATTCATATTGTTTTAAAGTATTATACATATGTACTTTTATTCAAACATAGTTTAAATCATATTTAAACTTTAGTTAAAACCCAATTATTTGGGTGTGGCCAAAATTGACATTGATCAGTCATATGCCTTGTCACCGTAGAACAAAATCTAGTTAGTACAATAGTATTAACTAGAGATTTTGTAACAAAGCTTAGCCATGCTTAGAATGATTCTAGGTTTGGGATAATCTTTTAATATAGAATGATGATTATTAAAATGTTTCCTTGACTTTGGTGAGTCAAGAAGGTGTATGATATGTTTGGCAAAATAAAATTAAAAATATGGTTTAGACTTGAGCAAATGGTTATATGGTGAGTGCTTGCTGGTACAGTGTCGGTGCTTCGTGGCACAACGTGGGTGCTTCATGGCACAATGGGTTTGTGGAAAGTCTACTTAAGTCAATTAAGGGCCGATCTGTGAGCTACTGCTATAAAGCCACAACGTACTACCACAAGTGTGGTATGGAACGGACCTAGATAAGTAATTTGCAAGTTCCCAACATTGGTTTCGCTATAGGTTGAATGTAAGCGTGGTGTAGGCCATGATAAGTCTCACATGGCACAAGAGGGGGCCCGATTTAGTGGATTCTTTATTAGGTCAAACCTTAGTAGTGGCATGACCAGATTGACGATGTAGCATTGTAAAGGTCTTATCATGATCTCTCTGTGCACACCAAGGGAAGTATGTTTATCCAGTGGTAATATCGGATGATCATGTCTTGAGGGTAAAGTTGTATCACTTCTACAAAGTGTATAAACTATTCTGAATAGCTATGCCTACGGTCATAGATAAGCTGAGTAAGGTTTTTCATGGATTAGAGTTTGGTTTCAAAATTTTGGTTTAAATTGGAAAAGATGAGATCTTTCGAAAAATATAGTCCGGTGGGATACCCGTTGATAGGTTAGTGTTAGATTGGACCTACACTAACGATACTATTTGCTTAAACTGTTGTTCATTTACTTAATGTATGAAATTCCTCTTTTACATCTATTTACTGTATTTACTTTAACTTGGCTTTACACACAAATCACCATATTATGTCTTCATTTGATATTCTCCATGCATACATTAATTATGTTATTTGGTGTAACTGGCGGAGTACAAATTTTGTGCTCACCCTTGCTTATGTACTGTTGTTCAGAGGAGGACTACATTGAGTACGATGAGGATTAAAACAAATAGGTCACATCTTACTGTCATTTGTTTATGGGCAGGCTTGTTGCGTTGGCCCTCTTATGTTGGGCCTGTTTGGCGCGGCTGCGGCTTATGGTTTTTGGCTGAAATTTTTAAATTTTAGCTGTTTACAGTATATATTATGGAGAGACAGATATTCACTCGTGATTTTGGTTGGTACAGATATTGAGCTTTTAACGTGTAGATCGTTTAACTTGTAGACCCCGCCTTAAGAAAATACTTTATATATAAAAGTTAGGTACACGTATAACTTCGTAGACACGTACAACTGTACAAGTCGATTACTCTTTCGGACGGTCCGGAACACGGGTAGACTCCAGGTGCAGTCTGAAGTAAGAACAACACGGCAGCTGATCCTGTTCCACTTGCGCGTACAAACATCCAGCTCGCACACGAATGCTACCGACCTACCGTTACTCCGTCTATTTACCGTCCACACGTGTCGATCTAATCGGGCAGGATCATCCTGACAGTGCAGTTCTCCCTAATTCCCCTTGCAGGATTAGCAAGTAAAGCACCGTCGCACCATGTGTTAGTGTGTGGCTTAGAGGCATGTCTCTTTTGTAAGCTCTTGTTCCTGTCTGAACTAATCGTGTGGCTTAGGTCCTGTTCTTTTCGACTGCAGTTTATGATTTTTAGTTGAAATTTTTGAATTTTGACTGTTTACGGTACAAATTACAGAAAGACAGATACTCACTTGCGATTTTGGCAGGTACAGATGTTAGGTTTTTAATGTGTAGATCGTTTAACCTGTAGACTCCGTCTTGAGAAAATACTCAATTTAAAAGTTAGATACTATAGCAAAAACCAAAAATCGTTGGCTTCGGATAAAAAGAACATACCCTGTGGCATGTCTTTTTTGTCAGCTCTTGTTCCTGTCTGAACTAATCTGTCTTGGACATCAAGGAAACAACTTTGAGTAGAAGTGTAATCTCGCACGGTACAACCGGAAGCGCACACGAAGGAGAAGATGGTTTCTGGTGGGTGCCGGTTTCTGGTGGGTGCCAAGCGACGGGACGTGCATCTGATCTTGGCTTTTAGGTTGCTCCGGGACAGTGACAAGGCATCCTACTCGGATTCGCGGGCCGCAGACACAGGACGCGTCCTCCATCTCCTCGTCGTGAGTATGCATGATCGGAAAGTACGGGCTGAGGTCGGATGTCCTACGGTTAGAAATTGGCCAATACAAGTACGATATATTTCTTTAATTCTAAAGTATATAAAGTTTATTATTATATTGTTAAGATACGGTGGAGGAGATCAATTTATAAGGTGAAATTCTCACCACTCCTTGAATATGGATAAAGATGGTATAAGAAGGATTTTAGCTAATCACACACGTGCGCAGCACGCGCGTATGTATTCACGCATTTTCGCGTGAAAATCGCGACCGTGCCGTGACGTAGCGTGCCACTTAGCAGACCAAGCTCACCGTTATTTTTGCTGAACCGTGCACTATTCTTTCTCTCTCTATTTGAATGAGATTCAAACATTTGAATGAGACTTTATTGAGTTTGATGGCAGGCAGTTACCAATGGGTAAATAGCTGGTTAAATATGTGGGTTACCAATGGGTAAATGACTATTTAATTACGTCAGTTATTAATCTGTCTATATATATATGCCTGGAGATGTCCAGAGTATGGATGAAGAATCTGACTGTCTTCATTCTCTTCCTCCTATGAATTTGTGTGTCGTTGTGCTGAGCCATCTGAATCTCGTCGACTCTTCTTTCCGGCGTGCACCGTAAAAAAGGGGAGCGGTATCTCCGAACTGTTGTTGCCATGAAGACCTGAACGGGGGCGGCAATAAGATTTCTGGGCAGCGCACATTTGCGCGACCGCTCACCTCATTGTGTCATCTATGATATGCACTGCATCAAATCTGCGCTGTTTTTTTGTTCTTCATCAAGCCCAATTGTAAATCATTCACACGTTCGTTCGACTTTGAAACTATATTTTTCTTATATATATTCTAAAATATAATGAGTAAAATTTTACATCACTAATTTATTATATCTATCTTCTAATTAGATTTAAAATTAAAATATTACCCATATTTCTAACTGCTTCCGACATCTCCCCCGTCCGGATTCACTGGATCCGTGCTTCAGATTCGGTCCTTTCACTTACTCAGCAAAGCACATCACTAAACGTGATTTTAGTTTTGCCTGATAAGGCTAGGATGCCAGAGGTATAGGCCCCTGTTACAAAAGGACAAAAGAAAAGCAGCCTACGCGTCAGCAGAAGCTATTGTGCCGTTCTGTGACTTCTGACGCAGACTGCGCAACTTCAGGACAACACACAGTCCCAAGATAAATCTTGGCTAGAAATAGTTGATGGGTGGATTTTTTTTATGGTTGTTAGTTTATAGTTATTATTTATAGATTTTAGTTAAATAAATCAAATATCGATAAATTATTTTAAAAAAACTGTCTAATAAATTGCTTCAAAAAAATAACAAATAAACTATTCTGTTTGTTTATTCGAAGAAAATCATAACGTAAGAAGAGGGACTGATACCAACTGGCCCATCAAGTTATATCCCAAAAAACAATGAGGGTATATCAAATTAAATTAATTATATCGTCCGTTTAATAATAAGTTGCAAGGAACATTAGCGTTTTGCTTTTCATGCAATTAGTTCATGTTGTTACTTAGCATGCAAACTGGGATTAGTTCATGTTGTTACTTATAATTTTTTTCTACATTTTTTAATCTGTACCGCAACAAGTGTAAGTCCCAGATAGAAAACGACATGGTAAAATATATATCATTATCCTTCCAAAATGAATAAACGGCACACAGCTATATTCTAATTTTTTTTATAAGCATCAATGTTACGGATTTATAATAATCGTCATTTTCACCCCCGCAAAAAATGGTTTAGGCAAAAAAAAATCACACATCCTTTCAACATGGTTCACTGGCGAGTGGCGTTACCGCGGTTCTTGCACTGTATTCTACACATTCACATAATGTTCGTCCACGTAGCGTATGTTCTATTTTTGTTTCCATTTAATGTAATTAATTTGATGCGTCTAAAGGCTTTAAGCTATTTTTAATGGATGTCAAGAGTGTTTTTCTAAATGGTTTGATAGAAGAAGAGGTATGTGTCATGCAACGTTTTGAAAATCCCAAATTTTTAAATCATGTGTGTAAGCTCTCCAAAGCTTTGTATAAATTGAAGCAAGCTTTTAGAGTTTAGTATGATAGGCTTAAGAGATTTCTGCTTAAAAATGATTTCTAAATTGAATGGTAGATAAAGCATTATTCACTCTCAGACATGGCAATGACTTCTTATTTGTTCATATTTATGTGGATAATATTATTTTCATTGGCTCTTCTCATACTTTGGTGTCCTAATTTTCAGATTCTATGAGTAGGAAATTCGAGATGAGTATGATTGGCTGGTTTTCTTCCTTGGTCTTCAAGTCAAGCAACTGAAGGTAGGGAGATTTATTCATCAAAGCAAATGCACAAAGGACCTTTTTTAGCGCTTCAACATGAGAAGCAGCAAGCTCATGTCTACTCTAATTGCCACTTCTACCGTGCTAAATCTTGATGAGAATGGAGATCCCGTAGACCAGAAGGACTATCGCAGGATGATCGGCTTTCTCCTCTACCTCATGACTTCAAGGACGGACATACGGTTTGTTGTGTATATGTGGGCTTGATTTTAGGCTTCCCCCAGAGTCTCACATCATCAAGCAACATGTCGCATCTGCATATACCTTCAGGCCACTCTTGACTTTGGACTCTTGTATTCTTCTGATTCTACACACTTTCTTTATACTTTTTCTGATACTGATTTTGCGGGGTGTAGGATAGATAGGAAGAATATCTCTGGCACTTATCATTTCTTAAGGACATCTCTTATCTCTTAGTCCTCTAGGAAGAAGCCCTCTGTTGCATAGTCCACTGCAAAAGCGGAGTATGTAGCTGCTGCTAGTAGTTGCTTTCCGGTTCTTTGGATCTTGTCTACTTTGCAGGACTATGGGTTAGTCTTAGATTGTGTTTCCCTCTTCTGTGACAATACTAGTGCCATAAATATTACCAAAACCCCAGTGCAACACTCTAGGACCAAGCACTTTGATATTAGATACTATTTCCTCAGAGACTATATAGAGGAAAGTGATGTTGTGCTTCACTTTGTAGAGTCAGAGCACCAGATTGCAGATATTCTCACTAAAGCTCTCAATTGTTCTTGTTTTACTTCTTTATGAGGGAGTTAGTAGTTATTAGCCCTTTTGGCTTATTTTGAGGGGGAATTTGACTTTCTTGCGTCTATTGTATCATAATGCATATTTAAATTCAGCAACTTGTATTATAAAATTTTACATGGAGCATTGATTATTATCACTGTGTAATATAATATCTTTATTTACATCTTGTCATGTCTTGTGCTAGTTTGTTGGATTCATCGTATCACCATATGTGTAGCTTAGTTTTTGACATGCTAGCTTTCAAAATATAAAAAACTTGAACAAAATCATGTCTTATTGGATATTTTAACTAGTTTTACTCTAGCGATTCTCTTATGGTTTATGTCATATCAAATAGACTAAGTTGGGTATCGAATATAAATTAAGTTTTACATTGAGCTATGCTAGTTCTTTGTTAAAGCATGAATTTACTTCACCAAGTCTTTTGTAGCGTAGGTCGGGTATAGCTTATGAACTAAGGAGTAGCTTAACTAAAATGAAAACTGAAAAATGATCGCACCTATTCTTTCTCGTGAGACGTCTTGCCATTGCATTAGGTATGAATTCAGAGAGAGTTTTGCATGATCATGACCACTCTCTTAAGCTTCTTGCTTAGGATGGTTAGAATAAGGATTGAGATCTAGCATATGGCTAAGAAAGCAAAAATGTGAAATATGGTTGAAACTTAGGAGGCGACTGTGGATGACTCCTAGTCTAAAACTTACTTTACTAAGATAAGACCTAGGATTTGCTTTACAAATATGAGACCAACAATGTATTTCAGAAAGCGGTAAATGTGTTATTTGTGCTTAATTCCATGCACTTGAACAAAAAGATTCAATTCTGAACTTGTAGTGCTCTAAATTAACTCAATTGTAGCTTCTTGGTTCCATTTAGTTTATTGATATGAGTTGGCTCTTTTTTGATACCTTTAGCTCAACTATGACTTTGAGCAACTTCACATGCTAAAAAAATTAATTTAATTTCAGATCATTGTTCAATTAGCTTAGCTTTGCTATATATATTTTTTTGCCATGATCTAGATAGTTTTTTCACATAATATGGCTAGGTGTAATACTTATAAAGTCACTTTGTATAGTTTTCATGACTCCCTATTAAGCTAAAAATGAATAAAATACAGTCACTTTATTTTACTCATACTCTATCTTCTTCCATGCATCTTGGTGATTCCATTGTCAAAGAGGAGAAAGATTGGTAAAAAAATCATATCTAGAGCATCATTTGAAGTTTTTATACTAATTCTTGCTAAGTTGCAGCTTTTGTGTCTTGTCATAATTTTACTGATTTTTTGATCTCTTCTCACGATGGCCAAGGCCAAATAGAATAATTATTTTTTCATATATATCTAGAATGATATTTTTTTAATTTATTTGATGGAATTGAAGCTTTTTGTGGAAACCTTGCTATTTTCTATAGCTTCACTTCTAACTCGTTTGGTCATTTTCAGTCCTTCAAATCCTTATGTGACTATTTTGAGCTTCTATTTGCAAAATCCCCTCCTTATTTCTAAAACCACATCATATTTGCATTTTTGATAAATTGCCAATCGGTTCATCAAGGGGGATTGAAGGACCATATGAGAAGGTCTATGATTTTGTTGTGATGAATCATGACAAAATTGGAGGAGCTGGGATTTGAAGTTTGCAAATTTACAATTTTTTATCTTCTTTCAAACCTAGTGGTCTGACCTGCCTGAAAGGCGGTCAGACTGGCTAGAGCTAGCGGTTTGATTGGCCAGATGGGTTGCTTTAGCTAAAAAGTGGTAATCCAGGAAATTTGGTTTTCGGTTGGTTTCTTTTGACCTAGGTCAGCGCATATGTGTTGCATGAAGCATATTTTGACTAATATAGGTCAAGTTATGAAGAGCCTATGCCCGAAAATGATTTATTGGTCTTTGGATATGCAGAGAGGTTTGGAGTCAACCATGATCAATGACTAGGATTGAGGTTACGCTTATGAAGGAGCCGAGGCCTAGAACGATCAGGATGTTGGTGAGATGGTTGAGCTCAAACATGGCACAAGGAAGGTGGAAAATATTGAAGGGAAAGTTTAAACTACAAGTTGCACCATGTGGTTTGGTCAGTTCAAGGGAGGCATGGTTCGGTGGAACCAGAAAGTGAGAGATTTGTCAACACATGGTAAGCCAGTGATTCATCTACACATGGCAAGCATGGTGATTTCTTGCAAGGAAGATGAAGACCGGGTCAAAGAAGGGTATTTTGGTAAGATGACTAAATACCAAAATTTATCTTGTATCAAAACTGTGGCGTTTGAACAGCTATTGGAAAAGCAATTTAGGGTAGGGAGAAGCTAAGAAGATCAAGTTGAATCAAAGGTTAAGAACTCAGTGGATTCGGGCTTATATGCTTAAAAAGCATGCATGAGTTAAGTGTGTGAGTAAAACCCGTGTTATATAGGGTTAACAGGTTTCTACCATATGTGCTGGTAGATCATATCCATTAGGATTAAATGTGGGTTGGTTGCCTTATCTTTTTAAAAGATTAGGGTGAAAACTTGCAAGTTAACCGTCCATCATTCTAGTCAAGTGTTTTAGTGTTAGTATTTGAGAAGTGTGAATGGTGTAGTGTGCTCTCTTGTCCTCAACCATCCATCATTCTAGCCAAGTGTTTTAGTGTTAGAATTTGAGAAGTGTGAATGATGTGGTGTGTTCTCTTGTCCTTTATGTGGAGTCACTATAAAACATTCATCCTCAAATAATAATTGTTCAACTTTGTTCTTCCTCATGAAATCTCCTTGATTTGGTTATTTGCTCTTGTTCATGTTGGTTTTGATCTCTTCTCTCCTCTTCTTGATCTTGCTGTGTGTCAAGGATGTGTAAGTGATAGAGATGACTCATAGAGATCAGTCCTCAGCTATCTTGGCATCAGATATTGCCGGTTCTTGAACTTGTCCGATTTTGCTTGGAATTGATATCAACGTGAGATTTCTTGATCCAAGGGTTTTTGTCTCAAATCTTTGTGAGGCTT
Organism: Bonia amplexicaulis; assembly: GCA_036346245.1. Taxonomy (NCBI): domain Eukaryota; kingdom Viridiplantae; phylum Streptophyta; class Magnoliopsida; order Poales; family Poaceae; genus Bonia; species Bonia amplexicaulis. The sequence goes on from CM070742.1 coordinate 5,811,373, forward strand.
TGCTTGCTGTGATATGTGAGAATACATCTAGAGTCATCTTGGTCATCCTCTCCCCATGATTAAGTCATATTTCAAGATTTTGATGTTTGCTCGGTTTTGGTGCAATTTCGCTTGTTCTAGAGAAAGGTTGGAACTTTGACCTAGATTCATGCAATTGTTGGATGGAATATATTCTTAAGACCCTTAGCAAGGTGCATGCAAAGTTTTATCACTTTTGACTGAGGATTTTGGGAGTTGCACCCTTCTTGGTTTTTGTCTCAAACCGATTTACTATTCTGGAAACATGGGAGAGTCAGACTGCAACCTCCACCGGTCAGACCGCCAAAGGGCTACCGATCAGACCGCTAGGGGCACCGGTCAGATCGTCGTTAAGCCGCCGGTCAGACCACCCTATGGTAGCTAATCAGACCGCTAGGGTTTCAATTCTTGGGCTCTCGTGCTTTTTAGTTGATTGTTTCCACCTTGGCTTCTAATAGCTACTTGAGTGAAGGATTAGTAAATAATTAAAAAAAATTTGAAGGCACTATTTACCTTCTTTGTTGCCATACCGGTTCTACAATTAATGATCTTATGATTAATTGTCACTCTCAGAGACCAACTTAAATAGTTGGGTTGTTGTTGTAGACAGCAGCATCATAGGCTGGGGTTCTGCAGTAGACATGGCCAAATGTTAGCAATTGAAACTTCAGCTCGCACTTGAAGAGTTAATATAGCGTCATTAAGGTTTTATTCATCCATTGGCTTTCTCTTTGCAAGCTTGACATGGAAGACCAAGCAGATGTAAGTGCATGACAACTTGCAAAAGGCAGCTCGAAAGCTCAGTTTTTTCCCCATTCCTGCAAGAGAAGCACAACAGAAGCAATATTTGTTTACTGAATAAGCTGAAGTATGCTCAAGCAGAGAGCTCCACCTACCAAAAAACAATGAATAAAGTTTAACAGAAAGTGTTCTCGTGACATTTAACATCAGTTGAAGCAACCTCGGCAAGTGCTTGCAAAATAAGGAGCAAGCTAGTAAAAAGGAATTAGGAGATTCTGACCTCAAGATGCTTATAGAGCATAGCTTTGGGGCCCGACAAATGTCTTATATGCAAAGATGCGTGCTGCAACGTACATTTCTACAGTGCTTTCGAGGTGCGACGTCAAAACCACAGGAAGCTGAACTCCTTGCAGGAATCGCATTTACTGGAAATATCTCGATCGAAGCAAATGTCGACAGGTGATGCCCGGTCTAAGAAGCGCAAAACGTAAGGTTTCTTGCGGTGCTCATTTTACTAAAAAAGCTTCTTTTTTTTTGCATTAATGCAGTTGATATCTTGGCAAAAATATTGACCGTCAAGCATGTGTTCAAGACTGGCATATACATTCCCTTCTATTACAAGAACACGAAAGAAAATTACGTGAGCGAGTTGGATGACGCAGACGTAGGAATTAGACACCACTCACTAAAAATCAATCCCGGGGTACTCACCTCTACGAGCATTCGAGTGCACTCCGCTGAGCTACATGCTCAAATATTATGGGATAATTTTTTCTTTAACACGAGCGTTCGTACGAACGAATCGAATGCTAATAAATTGATAAGCTATTTTAAAAAAATTATCCTAATAATTTTTTTTTAAAAAAAACGACAAACCGCATTTGCAAGACAGAAACGCAAGCCTGTCTTCGTATGGATACTCCGAGGGCCCGCATCGGCGCATCCCCCGGTTCGGATATACGCCAAGGCCCAGACCATTAGCGCACGACATTTGCAAACGCAAGGCCAGGCCCGTGAGGCCCAGGCCGGCAGCACGGTCCGTTCGACGGTTCACAGGTAACCGTGGACGGTCCACAGGCAGCGCGCGCAGGCTGTTGGGATCGTGCCGCGGGGCGCGCCGACCGAGCACGCACCGGAGGTTGGCTGACGCTCGCGTTGCCAACAAAGAGAAGGCCGCGACGCGCGATAGTGGGGGTGGCAGGTGGCTAGCACGACCCACGAGGGTACGGGGTGCCGGCTCTGGCGACTCCCACGGTGCTGCGGGATACATGGGTCCGCGGGGGATATATGACCGTGTCGCCATGCCTCGCCCATTCCAGATCCGGCCGCCGCTCGTCTGTGCCCACGTCGTCGCACCGTGCTGCCTCCTATGTCTCTCTCCCACCGACAAGGACCTTGCCGAGAAGGCGAGGGCGCGAAGTCACGGAGGTGGCGCCTGACTGAATGGTGTCCAGTTCTGGAACCTCATCGGTGCAATGGATCGAGCCAGTGATGGATTGCTCCGGTCTTACTGCTGGCCATCTAATGAATTGATTCGGTTGAATAATAGTTCCTTCAATCGATCTATCCATCAATTCGATCAAGATTAGTTGGTCTTTTCTTGAGAAATGGATTGATTAGGTCTCGTTTACTTGATTGTAATTATTTGATTGGTCCGTCTCCCTCCCATGGATTGGGACGATAGTGGCAAGGAGCATGCGGTGTCTTGGATGAACTACAAGCTTGTCCTCCACGCAACGGACGGCGTCGGGAAGAGCACGGTGTGTGGAGTAGAAGGGAATGGGCTGTTTTGAGATTGGTGTTTGCCACGTAGCTAAATCCGGGATAGGGGCCTTCAACAGTGGAGCTTTGTGGTGCTTGATTGGGCTGAATTTTGGTGGTTTATGGCTGATTTTTTACTGTAGCTGGCTGAAATTACACTGTAGCTGATGATGGCTTATTTGGCATAATTAAATTTTAAAAAAATATGTTAGCCTATCACGTATAATACAAACGAATACGGGAAAAAAACCGGCAAAAAAACTCAAAATAAGCCGAAAAGTCAGAAAAAGATAAAATTTAAAAATATTGAAAAATAAGCTGAAAGCCAGAAGTCTAAGCACAAATGAGCATAGCAAGGCCCTCCACTGAAGAATGTTTTTTCCGTCGGCGGGTGCCGGATGGAGGAGGGACCTACTAGTGTCTGTTCTTGCACCGTTTTCTTCTCAACTTGTTCTTTCAGAACAAGACGGTACAAACATATGAGCTCGCATCTTTTCTCCACAAAAATAAACAGACGTGAACAGAACAAAAATATGACCCTAACCATGCCTTCAAAAAAAAAAAAAGACCCTAACCAAGCACATGTACCACGGACTGCATGGCCATGTTTACTGTTTGCTGAAACGAGCTGCGCTTAGCAAAATATTATCCACGACTTCTAATGGAGAGTACCCGGTCGAGTGGTACGCCAGTCTCACTGTTTCACACAGGCCCATGATCCTGTGTGATGGATTCCTTCATATACTACTTCTTAATATGTCTTTTCATTTTCTGCATTCCTTCGTATGTATGATATTATGATATCATCTATGGCTGTGGTTTCGGTGCATGACTGGGAGTCAGGTCCAAATTGCATGATTTTGAGATTGGCCCTATTAACAATGATGGTGTTATTTTAAAATATAAAACGCCATACCTTCGAATCGACCTGACAAGTATCATGAATAACCAAGTGTTTCTGCCTTATCAGAAGAGAGACGATCTAAACGATTTTGATAAATACATTTTTCGTATGAGCAATTTGGCCGCTGTGGTGGCTGTTGGTGTGGTCCCGTTTCAAACGGTTTTTGCTTCTATTTTATGGCTTATGATTTTTCTTTTTTTTTTTAGTTTTTTTTTTTGCTTTTTCTCTCTTTATTCTTTTGTATTGTCTGTTATAATATAATATTTTTATATTTAATTGTACAAAATAAGTCAATGGTAGCTACAACGTAAAATAAGCTATATAAGTCCTAACTTATAAGCCACTTTGAGCAAATATCATCATGTCTTGTCACAGGAGTTGTCTGGACCCATCCAAGTCTCCCGGTCCATCTCATTCAGGGTTTGTTCATTTTGGTTTTGGTTTTTGACTGTAGCTTATGACTTTTGGGTTATTTGTGAGAGAGACTACGAAATAACAGAAACTCGCGTGCGGTTTTGGCCGATATAAATAAAGTCACTACAAAATGTACTATAATCAACTTGCACATTCTATCTTGAAAAAAATACTTTGTTTGAGAGCTACTTATATAAAAATACTATAATCAACATGAGGTAACACTACAGAATTGAACTCGCCATCTTCCTTCGCATAGATGCACAATCTTATGCCTCTTGAATGCAAAATTCTATGTTCTCTTGCTGCTGGTAGACATGTACTACGTACTACTAGTTTGCATACAATACTACAAGAACATACGCCATAATCAGCTCATCCGTCATCACATAAGATCCTTTACTAGCTATAGTAGTTTTAGACGTGATCTGGTATTATATTCTTCTTAGTTTTCCATTCAACACGAGGTAACGCGTGACCGTCGTGATCAATAATCTGTGTTGCACGTTGCTAAGATCTGGGATCAGCATCGCTCCAATAATAATTAAAAAAACTCGTGTGCAATTTGCACACCGCGTGGTCATGTCTGAAGCTATATTAACCAATGACTGACGTATAAGAATTGTACTGGTCTTTGGCTTGCATTTTGAGATATTGACAGGAAAATCATCAACCGGCCGGTGCAGGCCAGAATGACATTGGAAGCTGAAAGCAGCCACCGATATGAGATCACCGATGAGATATTAGTCTCTACGGTATCAGCTTATTGAGTTATATATACAAACTAGTTCACCAAAAAAAATTAAATTGATAAGGAAATATGAACTACTTGCAATATACTTAACACTCCCATCACGTTTAGGCTTTTCTAGATTTGAGACGTGGACTCAGAGTAGGCCGCAATTATTTTTTAAAATATTGTGTTAGCTGAGTCTTAAACTCAAGACCTCTTAATTCTGATATCATATTAAGTTGTATACACCAACTAGTTTATCAAAAAGTTTAAGCCGATAACCTGGTGAGAAAAAAGGATAATTTACTAGTACTTCAACATAGCTGACAGGTTCGGCCTTGTCTATAGGGGTGAAAAACGGTAACGGATAATTCGTTTTATCCGATATTCGTATCCGAGAAAACACGAATATGGTAAGCAAAAATTCGTATTTAAAAATATTCGTACTCGTATTCGAGAATATTCGTATCCGTATTTGAGAGTATTCGTATTCGTATTCGAGAATATTCGTATCCGTATCCGTATTCGAGACTATTCGATTCATATTCGATTCGTTTTTAGAACCCATGAAAAATTCGTACAAATTTTGTGATTCAAAATTTGAATTTAGGTGGTTTAAAACCGTAACGGTCAAAACCGTGAAAATCGGCAAAATCGCTAGGAACTGCTTTATCCGATATTCGTATCCGAGAAAATCCGTATTCAAAAATATCCGTATTCGTATTCGAGAATATTCGTATTCGTATTTGAGAATATTTGAATTCGTATTCGTTTTAAATATATAGATTCGTATTCGTATTTGATACTATTCGACCGTATCCGATCCGTTTCCACCCCTACTTGTCTAGTTCCTTCATTGACGTCAACAGTGCAGGGTTGCCTCTGCAGGAGGCTGGTTATAAATACACGAGCCATTCATCGCCAAGGGACTGAAAAGATGAGAAGAAAACACAAAACAAGGGAGCAAAGTTCCTCTAATTTGTACAGCATTCTTTGGCAGGTTCCTGAGTTCGTCTTCAGACTTCAGAGGGCCTATTCTTTTAGTCTGCTATGGCTTTTGGTGAAATTTTGAATTTTGGTACTTACTTGATGCATTACAGAGAGACCGTTACTCATTTACGATTTTGGCTGGTACAGATGTTGGGCTTTTAACGTGTACTACGTTTAACTTGTAGACCCCGTTTTGAGAAAATACTTCGTTTGAAAGTTAGGTACTGTAGCAAAAGCCAAAAGCCGACCGGCTTGTGACTTGCCAAATAGGCCCAGAGTCGTATGGCCTTGGTGCCTTCTCTTCCTTCAAAGGCAAGGTTGAGGATGTTGCCATGCATTATTGCCGCTCGCTCACGCTGCGATCCGTGGTCCTGCACTATGGCTTCTCAGGACCAATTATGATATAGACCAACTAGCAGGAATCGGTAATTCATGTGCGAATAGTCCGATTTTTCATGGTACTATTCACGAAATCTCACAAACCAATCCGATTTGATCGAATTGCTGAAATCTTACAATCTCTTCTATCCCTCATGACAATGCCTTTCTCAACTGTATCCTTAGTGCCAACATTGGTTTTTCTAAATTTTATTCATAACATAAACATATCTTAACTATCTCTCTCAATGGGTACACCCCTTGGCCTTATATTGGTGCCCATGGCATGGCCAACTCATGCACACATGGCCAAAGACCGAACACTAACTAGACTTGGTTCCACTCCCTAACATATTCAGACTCTAGTACATGAGTACAACTGAGACTCAATTAAAAAGGAAACTAAAACCAAAAACAATTGAAGAATGCACTTGGATTTTCCCACATAGAAGCACATGCTTGGCTCTAGTTCCTGGCTTTCCTTTCCTTGGCTCGGCATCACACACTTCTAGCTTGTTCCTTTCTTCCGGCTTAGATTCATCTTTCCTAGCTTCAATTCTTCCTGGCTCAATCGTCTTTCTAGCTTGGTCTCCACGCACACCCATATATCTTGATGCGCATGGTTGGCTTGGTCTCCTGGCTTCACACGGCTTCCCTCTTCTTTCTTTGCATGACAATCATGCGAACTGCTATTCGGACTCTTCACAGAATCACGCGGAATCCAGCTCAGTCTCTTCTTCTTGTGTCCTTCTCTTTCTTGATTGTTACAGTTTCCATACAGCGCACACACCTAGCTGACTAGCTCATCCCTTGCGCTACACGACCGCGTTCCTCACACACCTCATGCGCTTCATGCGTCCCACACAGTTCGTGCAGCTGTCATTCTTCACGCGCCCCATGGCCCATGCGTCGCCCATCTCCATGCGCCCAAACACGTCATGTGGCTAAATGCTTCTATGTGCTAGGGTTTTCTTTTCTCCCTCCCAGCCATAAGCTACGGTCTTGTTTGCATTGGTCGCATGAATTAGGGCTTTAGGAACTTCTCTCCTTTGGCCTTTATTCCTTCGCCGTCCACACCTCACTCCCCCTCGGCTTCATCTTCTTTGCTCAAATTAGCACCAATGTGAGATGTAAGTCATAGTTATGACTTGGAAGTACAAACTAATGTAGCAATGGTACTTGGTGCCGCATCATCTCCTCTACATTCAAACGAAACCATCCTCAATTTTGGGGTATTCTTCATAGTCTCTTTGTGTTCAACGATAATCTCCTCAACACAAATTGCACTCTCCGATATCGGACATAACGTGAATGGTCTGCCCTCATGCATCAAAGAGTACTTATTGGTCGCCCATGATGTGTTGTGTTGTCATCAAATTACCACAGTCACCCTAACAGCAAGTGACATGCGCGCATTGGTATGACGTCACGCTGCACCTCGTCGTGATAGTCTCCCACTGAAAAAGAAACCGAAACAGTGAATAATTTTTAGCTTACTGACATTATGCAACCCTTGTGCATAATATAGCTTCAGACATTGCCACATCATCAATCACAAAGTTTGCGCCAAATCCTTGCTGATGATGTTGTTGTAGCTACCACCATCAACGATAAAGCTGCCACCATCATTGATAAGTTTGCAAACTTTGCCATTGATTTTGCACTCAGATTTGAACACATTGGTTTGCTGCCCCTTTGTGATAATTGTTGCATTGTCAACTCAAACCCTCTTGATAAACATGCTCAAACCATCTTACGGTGTCTCAACGTCGGTGTCGCCATCATAAGAAGTCACCACCGCCCCCTTGTTGTTCACGGACAGAAGTAATGGACTCCTCCTCAGCTTTCTTTCTTTCTTCCTCGGTCATCTTTTCTTCTTCTCGCTTCATAGCTTCTTCTTGCGCCTTCTTCCTTTGCTCTCGCTGTTGTGCTTCAAATTTTGTTGTAGCCTTATCACACTATTGTCAATCCTCCAAGTATTGTTGGTCCATCCATGATTCAATCTCCCGATGCATTCCTCTTCATGGAAAAGAGAAGCACATGATTGGACTCGACGAAACTCGCCTTATGTCCTATTCTAGCAGCTAATATGTGCCCAACACCAATGAACATGCATGTATATGTATAAGAATTACATCACAAGTTGCAATTGCAGCATGCCCATCTAATGAAAACTTTACCTCCACTTGCTGCATAATTAGGATGCATTGATACAACCACGACAACCGTTAGGGTTTTGGATGCAGTGTCATCGTCAACCCCAATCTGTCCACAAGTGTTTGACTTGATGCATTGATGAAGCTTCCTCGGTCCATCATCATGGCGCAATTAGTGTTTTCGACTCGACATTGGCGGAAGAACAAACACTGCTTGTTCAATTCCTACAGCATATGCTCCTCGCACATTGCCAAGTCAAAACCAAGTTGGGTGATGAGCTCCATCTTCGATATGTCCTCCATCGATGATCTTTGCAGCAACAAGGTACCATGAGCAACAAAAGCTCTAGTACCAAATGATACGGACCAACTAGTAGGAATCGCTAATTGATGTGCGAATAGTCCGATTTTTCATGACACTATTCACAAAACCTCACAAACCGATCTGATTTGATTGAATTGCAAGATCAACACTCTTGACACAATCTAAGAACAAAGTATTCTCAATTTGGACACATATCTCTCTCTTTGTCTCTTGCTGAAATCTCACAATCTCTTCTCTCTATCTCTCGCAGCAATGCCTCTCTCAACTCATCTCATACACAATGCTTGACGCCAACATTGGTTTTTCTGAATTTTATTCATAAAATAAACATATCTTAACTATATCTCTCAGTGGGGTACACCCCTTGGTCTTATATTGGTGCCCATGGCACAGCCAACTCACGCACGCACGGCCAAAGACCGAACACTACCTCGACTCAGTTCCACTCCCTAACATACTCTAACTAAATTGAAAAGGAATAAAAAATCGAAAACAATTCAACAAATCCCTCGGATTTTCCCAACATAGAAGCTCATGCCCAGCTCTAATTACTGGCTTTCCTTTCCTTCCTAGCTTGGCATCACGCACTCTGGCTTGTTCCTTTCTTCCGACACAAATTCATCTTTCCTGGCTTCAATTCTTCCCAGCTCAATCTTCTTTCTAGCTTGGTTTCCACAAACGCCCCTCTATCTTGATGCACACGGTTAGCTCGAACTCGTGGCTTCACACGGCTTCCCTCTTCTTTCTTTGCACGGCAATCATGCGAACTCCTATCCGGACTCCTCACGGAATCACATGGAATCCAGCTCGGTCTCTTCTTCACACGTCCTTTATCTCTTTCTTGATTGTTACGGTTTCCATACAGCACACACACATGGCTCATCCCTTGCGCCGCATGGCCACATTCCTCACTCACCCTATGCGCTTCACATGTCCCATGCAGTTCACACAGCCGTGGTTCTTCACGTGCCCCACGGCCCATGCGTCACCCATCTCCATGCACCCAAACACGTCCATGTGGCCGAACAATTCTATGCGCTAGGGTTTTCTTTTCTCCCTCCCAGCTATAAGTTGCGATCTTGTTTGCATTGGCCGCATGAACTTGGGTTTCAGCAGCTTTACTTCTTTGGCCTTTTCTCCCTTCGCCGTCCAAACCTCCCTCCACCTCGGCTTCTTCTTCTTTACTCAAATCAACATCATGTGAGTTATAAGTCCTGGCTGTAACTTAGAAGTACAAACTAATGTAGCAATGGTACTTGGTGCTGCATGAAATTAACTGGCGAAAGACATCAACGGCCTCGTCTTAACCTGACGCTAATAATAGGAAAAGAAAAGTCAGGCTTTAACCAGCATGGAAAGAACCAAACGCCCATACTAACATGGCATCGGATAGACAGACTGCACTGCATCCATCTCATGCCCGGTTGGGCCTTGAGCCCTGGAGTGCCACTCAGAACACGCAGTCACGCCATATCACCATCTAATCAGTCGCCATGCATGGCAATTCCTGCTACATTTGCTGGAACTTTCAGCTCACCACTTGGTGGCTTGTGTTGCAGTCGCTGCGCGCCAGCTCCGATCATGTAACATCAGAGCTGTTGTATTAGCAGAGCAACTAGTGTTTTTTCGACACACAACTCTGTCTTGACTTGTGACCAGTTTTAGAGCTTTATTTCAGCTTATAGCTTATGGTTTTTCTCGAACAAATAAACAGAACGACTTTTTCACTGACTTTTCAAAACGGCTTATCGAGACAATATTTTCGAAACAGCTTATCAGCTTATTGGTATTCAGTTCGTTCGCATAAACATTCACGCTAGGGCCAAAAGCCATCAACTACAGCCGAAAAGAACACACATATACATTGTCATTTCTGATGGTTTAAGGCCCCGCTCAATTCGACTTGAGCTTCTGGTTTCTGACTTATTTTTCACTATTTCTAGATTTCGTCTTTTTCTAGCTTTTTGGCTTTTTTTAGCTTTTTTGTTGGTTCTTTTTCCCATATTCGTTTGCATTGTCCGTGATGGGCTAACCTGTTTTTTCTATTTTTAATTTTTTTAAATTTAATTACGCCAAATAAGTCACCATTAGTTATATTGTAATTTCAGCCAATTACAGTGTAATTTCAGCCATAAGCTAGTTTATTTTAACCCAACCGAGCGACACCTAAGGCTTGGGGATGGGATGGGATGGTTAGTCCATATCGAAAACTAAAATCTGTTGTGATTGGGTTTAGAGATGCTTTAAGTCTCTAAAACCCGCCTAATTTGACATATTTGGAGGATCCATATAAGGAGGTAAATGTTGAAATCTGAAGAGTATATGGTAATGAAGCATATATCAAATTGAAAGGGAATATTAGCCAGTGGACACTACAAAATTGTGTAAAAATGATGGATGCCGCCGGGTATGAGGCTGACAATTCGCAGTATTATGAAATTGTGTTGATGCAGTACAGAAGTACTGTGGCAGTGTGAACGAAAGTGCGCGCCATAGGCCCATAGGTAGTTTGTCTATAGGGCTGCAGTAGTTGAACAGTCCCAAATAGACCAAGCGGATCTTCCAATCTTTAAAATTGACAACCCTTACGGCATGTTTGGATGCTAGTGGAGAAAACCAGGGAAATAAATCTCTAAAGGGATTTCATGGGGCACAAAGAATCCCCACCCACCATGGAAAATATTCCCTCACAAGAAATTATCCTGGCCACTATTTGGCAAGACAGGGGGGGAAATCCCGGACAATCAAGAAACACACGAAAAATTCGAAAATATTCAAAGAACCCTTCAAGGAAAATCAGCAAACTTTAAAAATATTCACGAAAATGCTGGGAAAAATAGAAAAAATAAAATTACATAGAAATTACCTTCTGCTTGGTTTCTAATTAGCAGAATTCTAGCTTGCTCTGCTTTGCACAAGCTACAGTCTTCTCATCATATATGGCCTGTAAAACAAAGAAATATAGATCAATTTACCAAAATATTTTTAAAGAAAATAGAATCAGTAGAAAAAAATCAATTGTCAGGACATCACCAGATTCTCTTTGTATGTTCCAGCCACGACATCAGTTAATATCACCTTCTACTAGAGGAACAGACCGGGATCTATAACTTAACCTTATGTCAATTCTTACATCAAAGAAAATCATATGTTCCCCCTCACATGCACATATTTGCCTCATGTCAGTTCTTACATCAAAGAAAATCATCTGTTTTCCCCTCACATGCACATATTTGCAGACAGAATGAGTGCGCATCACAATACTCTAAATGGCTTCACTACTCCTATGGTGAGGTGAAAGATAGCTTTGCAAGCATGGTCAAATTAGATCTTGTATGATCAAGTGGCAATAACTATTAAGTTTGTAACTTGACTCCAAGAACATGTCAGGAACAAATTCAGACAGTAGTATCACACAATGTACATCAGTGAGGTCTTGATGTAAAGTAGCATTATCAGAAGCCTAAGAAGTCCTGAATATTGGGTACTGACATCATGGTCGAGCTTATTCAATGTCTTCTTACAGCTTTTTAAGAATAAAAATATATTAGTTAGGCTATTCACAAACAACCCTGACAAATCTATACACAACTTACGTCCAAACTTAAATTGTCCTTTGGCATTCTATATAGCTACTGCAGTTGAGCAAAATGATCACAAGGCTAAATTTGGAATAGCTGATGCAGGAGACAAAGTGAGTGTGCAGAGCCTGTTTAGTTGCAGTTACTAGTTAGTAAATACGTTGGCTCAGTAAAGTTCTATGAAAACAGAATGCACACAAACGATGCTAACTACCATATCCTAGGAGCAGGTATGGTAAAATATTATTGCTGCATGCATAACAACAAATTCAGACAGCAATTGTAAATGCCAAATGGATCAGTGAACATTTCTTGTCCACCTAGTTCAACTCCATTGGTAATGGTAATGTACTCTCAATGCCAAATTTCCCATATGCATATAGTGTATGGATAGCTAAACACTCAGCTCAGTTCAAATGCTACAACAGTAATCCAATTTTCAACAGATATCTGAAGGCCGAAAATTTTCTCGCTCACCTTCTCCTTCTCAACAGCAGGCCGCCGCTTCAGGTGCGAAGCCTCGAGGGTTGGCATGAGTGGCGTCACTCCCACCCCTCTGGTGAGCATGTGCACCTAGATCCCCACAGCCATTAGCACCGCAGGAAGAACGAAACACGCAGCATCGAGGATTACAAAACGAGAGGGTGATGAAGGGCGATACCTCGCGCCATACGCCATCGGGCTTGCGCTGCGGCTCCTTGGGCGCCCGCGGCTTCTTCTCTTGGACTGACGGGGGAGGAGCGGCACCGCACCTGCACGGGCACGCGGCTAGAGGAGGAGACGGCGGAAATGCGTGGGGCTGCAACCACAGGAGGAGGAATCGGCGGATGCGGCCGTCGGGAACAAGACGAGGGGCGGAGGCGACCGTCGGGAACGAGGCTTCACCCGCGAGGAGAGGGGGAGCGGGAGCGAACAAGGCGGCGACGGGGAGGAACTTCCCGACCAGGGCACAAGACGATGAATTCCCCGGGGAAACGGTACGGATCGGGCCAGGAGATCCCCGTGACATGGGCTTCCAAACGCATTTTCGATCTGGGGCGGGAAGCACACCCGGTGGGTTTCTGACCCTGGGAATGGGCCGGGATCCCGGCTGGGATATGAGTTCCCAAACAAACCTGATAGGAGTAAGAGCATGTTCTTTAGCGCTTCTAATAGTGCCTTTTAGTTTTTGTTACAGTATCTAACTTTTAAATGAAATATTTTTTTTAAAACAGGATCTATAAGTTAATTATAGTTCGGGCCAGGAGATCCCCGTGACATGGGCTTCCAAACGCATTTTCGATCTGGGGCGGGAAGCACACCCCGTGGGTTTCTGACCCTGGGAATGGGCCGGGATCCCGGCTGGGATATGAGTTCCCAAACAAACCCTAATAGGAGTAAGAGCATGTTCTTTAGCGCTTCCAAAAGTGTCTTTTAGCTTTTGTTACAGTATCTAACTTTTAAATGAAGTATTTTTTTTAAAACATGATCTATAAGTTAATTATAGTATACGTTAAAAGCCTAACATCTGTATCAACCAAAATGCAAGCGAGTATCTCTCTCCGCAATCTCTATCGCAAGCAGCTAAAATTCAAAAATTTCAACCAAAAGTCATAAGCCACAGCCAAAAAGAACATACCCTAAACAACACCGATCGAGGGATTAATCATTAACACACTAAAGCCATGTTCTTTTCGGCTTCTAAAAGCTGCTCTAGTTAATTGTAGTATATATTGTACCAACTTCATTTATATCAGTAAAAATCACATGTGAGTTTATGTTACTTTGTAATCTCTCGTACAAACAGTTTAAAAACCACAAATTACAGTCAAAAGATATAAACTGTAGCCAAAAAGAACATGAGCGTGTTATATCGCCGGCTTCTTCTAGCAAATGTTGAGCGCCCTAGCCGAGGTCGTCGTCAAATCATTGCTGCTTGTTGGTAGTAGCGTATGTACACACCGTGACAACTGACACCAAACCAACCGCGGTTTACTTCTCGTAATCAACGTTTAACATTCCCAGTCGTCTCACACTCCTTACTATTTTGGTTTGACCCTCGGTATTAGTATTGCTTATTATTACCCGGCGGCTGGAATCGGCAGATTTTGCATGAAACTTCGTGCTTCAAACAACTCCTTTTTCTGCTAGGTAGTTGGGAGTAGTTGGCAAGGCAATGTGTGAGCCATGTAAGTCGCAGCATGCTCAATGGAGGATGGGCAAGGAATTAAATATCACAGTTCACACATGTGCTTTTAAACATGTTTGACATGCTCCACTTTCCATTTCAATTTTTTTCTGCAAGCTAATGTTCTTGTCCTAATTGATTTGAGAATCTGCCTTTTAGCTTTTATACTTTGCTGTCCTGCATTTCACTATTCTCGATTGTCATTTTAGTTTTTGGTTATCCCCCATGCGGTGTGAAGAACATTCCGTTTCTGAACCAAAAGCTCACAATTTTCGCTTCCTTCCAAGCAGCAAAAATGGACAGCAGTACCAGACTTGATGGGTGATCGATGACCTGACGGTCTGACACGCTCTAAATGCCAATTAATTAGGTTAATCTGGACGCTTATGTGATGCATGCTACGTTCCTAGCTACTAAAAACACGGTGACCGATCAAGATACCCAAATGGCTGCCAATGATAAGCCACGCAAGTACTAGATCATTGGCTGCACGCTATAGCCTGATGTGCTGTCTCTGAATTATTGAGCCGCGGATGCTTCCCTGGATCAGTAATAATCAAACACAGGTCGATCTTATCTTTAATTCCCAATAATTCTGCCCAAGAACCATCCAAGCTAAATTTCAAGAGGCTGCGCCCAAATTATATTAGCACCGGACCACGACGTGTTTCTGCCCTTTCTGACAGTGGCAGCTCGCAACTCTTGCCAGCATGTGGGAGCATGCATGAGGACGACGTGCCTGGGTCCTGGAAGATGGGAGAACAGTATTATTGATCGCCCGGAGAAAAAAAAAAAGAGAGAGAGAAACGAGCATGGTTTGGTCCTGTGTGGCTAGTGCAATACGGCAAAGCTGCCTGCCTGGCATTGTGCATTGCAGCTCACTGGCAGCACAGCAGCAGAGGAATTATTGGCGCCTGCCGGTGCGCTGAAATCATACGCAGCCGTGTTCGTACTAGTCTGTACTACTGGCCAAAGATATTTGTGGTTTTGTCGCGGCTGGGATGCTCGTTCCGGCTGGTGGGTTGATTTCACTCGACCTACTTATACGTTCCATGCATGACACATCGCCTGATCTTAATTTTCTTCCTGTTCCTAAAGCTGCCTGCCTGGCATTGTGCATTCCTAATTGACCATCTAAGCAAGGTGTTAACGTTAGTAATCTTGTTTAAGTCATATTCGAATCGGATTGATATGGCCGTAGCAGTGTACGAGTCGGTTTTACTGTTCTAGTCGTATTTCGAGTTCGTGTCGCAGTCATAGTCGAATCTGACTCAAAGTCGTAACAAGTCTCCGAGACGTAGTCGTAGAATTTGGATATAAAAGAGCAGAGTAATGTAACAAGAAAGGGAAGAGGCGATCGGTATGATCGAACAAGAGAAGAGAAATAAAGAAGAGAGGGAGCGGTTTTGGCTCCAGAAAAATTAGAGATGTTCATGAAGCTAAAGTCGTGGTCGTAAACAAGTTACGACCACGGCGAGCGGAGGTGTCCGCAGAAACAGAAGATGTGGTCGTAAACGAGTTACGACCACGATCACGGAGCAGAAGACGTGGTCGTAAGCATTACGACCACGGCAGTCGATAGAGCCTTCAACGTAGTCGTAAGTCACATCGTGATCGTAATCGAGTGACGACTACGGTGATCTGGCGATACTGTGTGGTCGAAGGAGCAGTTACGAGGAGCACAGCGCAGTGTCAACGTGGTCGTAACTTTCATCAACTGAAGTTACGAGTACGCGGTCGAAGCAGAAAGGCGTGGTCGAAGCAGAAGGGTGTCCATCATCATGGTCACAAGGTGTCAGAGCAGTTGAGCGGGTCCAAGAGGTGTCATGCAGCAGGAGCAGTTGGTTTGGGTGGTCAAACCCGTGAACATGCAGCTGTCAGGTCTCATGTGTATGGCTCAGCTAAGGTGTACATGGGAAAGTGGACAAACTTGGTCCAAGAGAGAGGAGCAGCAAGGCTCAGGAAGGAATGGCGCAAGAGAGAAGATCGACGTGATCAAGATAGAGAAACAAGATTAAGGAGGTGATCGTTAGAGTTAATAATCTTGCTTAAGTCGTATTCGAGTCGGTTTGTTATGGTCGTAGCAGTGTACAAGTCGGTTTTGGTGTTCTAGTCGTATTTCGAGTTCGTGTCGTAGTCGTAGTCGAATCTGCCTCAGAGTCGTAGCAAGTCTCCGAGATGTAGTCATAGAATTTGGGTATAAAAGGGTAGAGTAATGTAACGAGAGAGGGAAGAAGCAATCGGTGTGATCGAACAAGAGAAGAGAAATAAAGAAGAGAAGGGGCGGTTTTGGCTTTGGGAAAATCAGAGGTCTTTGTGAAGCTGGAGTCGTGGTCGTAAACGAAGACCACGGCGAGCGGAGGTGTCCGCGGGAGCAGAAAACGTGATCGTAAGCGAGTTACAATCACAATCACAGAGCAGAAGACGTGGTCGTAAGCATTACGGCCATGGCAGTCGATAGAGCCTTCAACGTAGTCGTAAGTCACAGCGTGGTCGTAATCGAGTACGACTACGGTGATCGAGCGATACTGTGTGGTCGAAGGAGTGGTTACGAGGAGCGCAACGCAGTGTCAACGTGGTCGTAACTTTCATCAGTTGAAGTTATGAGTACACAGTCGGAGCAGAAAGACGTGGTCGTAGCTAGACTCAGAGTGATCGTAAAAATTCAAAACGTGATCGTACTGGATGCAAGGTGGTCGTAAAGGCTGCTAAGTGGTTGTAGATTTCAACACAAGGCACGTGCGAACTCACGTACTACTGTACTACCCATGCAGGACTAGGGCTGTAAACAAGCCGAGTTCGAGTGAGCTTGGCCTTCCAGGCTCGAGCTCTGTAGAAGCTCGAGCCGAGCTTAAGTTGGGGTCCGAGCTTGAACCTGGGCTCGAGCTCGGCTTGGCCTAAGCTCGAGCTCGGCTCGGTGAAGCTCGATAACAATTAAAATAATTTATTATGCACTATTTTCAATAATAAGAAAATTTTAAGTTCGAGCTCGACTCTAGTAAGCTCGATAATAGTCAAAATAATTCAAAATACACTAATTTTCAATAATAGGAAAATCTCGAGCTCGAGTTCGGCTCGAGTAAGCTCGGTAAGAATTAATATGTATTACTATTTAAACTCGAATCGGAGCTCGCGAACTATTCGAGCTCGGCTCGGTGAAGCTCGCGAACTCGAGATCAAGCTTGAGTTCGACTTATTTAAAGTTCGAACAGAATTTGAATCAAACCTAGAACGAGCCAAACTCGAATAGCTTGTGAGATTCAAGCTTTTTTTACAGCCCTATGCAGTACTTTGCTTGATTGCCTCGCTCCAAGAGATGTTACCCGTCTCCCTCCGAAAATTGAACTTATCCTACGTAGCACTATCAATCACCTCAAGGTGCAAAAGCACGACCAGTAACAAGGAAATAACGGTGACGCGATCTGTGCTAATAAAAAAATGACAGGTGGGCCAACACCGACGGTGCATGGGGATCCAAACGACTCATCTGTCAGGGTGCAGAGTCACCTCACGTTAACACTGACACGCCCCCTCTTGACCTCGCCTCGTCGGAGATATTCCCAGGAACCGCCCTTTGAGCAAGAGGGCAGCGGCAGGCGGCCGCAACAGTACGAGACATGCACCATCCAACATCTACCCACCCCATCACATTCGACGATCCGATCAGGAGGCTGTGGACGGGAGAGCGAGAGTTCACAACGTCGCATTCGCATGGCACGCTGAATTCTAAGCGCGCACGCACCGTTCGTACCACGCGGTGCAGCAAACCCCTCAGGCGCGGCAGCGCCGCGCAGGCCACAGGCCACCCCACGGCGCGCGGCAGGGGCAGGGGACCAGCCCACGGCGCGCGCGGCACGGAGCGAGCGAACGGGTGGTGCTGGCGCGGGCGGGCCACGACGCGCGCGTCCCAGCCACCCAACGCGGCGCGCCATGTCAAGCATTCGCACCGTGCTGTCGCGGTTGCCTTGATGTCAACTCCTTCCCGCCTCCCCTTTCCGCCGAGACCACTCGCGTCCGCGGAACCAAAGCAAAACAGGCGCGCGCCGCGCGCGTTAGTGCGACAGCCATTAGCCCATTGCTCCATTAGCCATGGAGTTGTCCCGGGCAATACTCAATTACTCACTGCAGTGCAACGGCGAAACGTGTTTTTTTTTCGGGTTTCGGTTTATTTTTGTTTCGGGTGTTTTATATTGGAATAATTCGTGATATACCATTCGAAATAGTGGTGTGACTTAGAATGCTACTAAAAAAGTTGTCTTTCACTACATACAACTCTAAAGATGTTTAGATTTAGAATATACCATTACCTTGATTTTATTACGAATGTGAGCTTTTTCTCCCTTTTTGGCCATGGGAAATGATGGTTTTGCCTTTGTGTTTCATGTTTTCATAATGTTAGGAAATACTACTGCTTATGTGTTATGAACCACTGCTCATGTGAGATTTGAGCTAGGATGTAAAAGGGGATTTTATTTTGGCAACTATTGGCTATTGTAATGAACCACTGCTTACGTGTTATGTAGTTTGTTGGTTTTAGGAACTTGTTGTTATGGATGATTGCGATGGTTATCTAGTTAACGTGTCATGAACTAGTGCTTTTATGATGGATGGTTGTCTAATTAACTTGATATATCGTTTGCAATAGTTATCTTCCACTAACTCTTATTACGTATTACTGCATTGCCATAGGCAAAACTCTGTCGAATTTTCCCCTGCCATACCAATAACAGTTTAGAAATACGAGTACCAATAACAATTAAGTACTAAACAACGTATTGTCATACCATCATCTAAGTTATTACATAAAGGGCACCAAAGTATTATATCATTTCATGCACACAAAACACAACATCTAACCATTCTAGTAGTGCCATCCATGGGCAAAACGGTCATTTTCGATTGCCAAAAGTGGGAAAAACTTTAATTTGCAATAAAGTCAAGGTAATGATATATCATGAATCTAAACATATTTAGAGTGGTATATAGTAAAAATTATTGTTCAAGAAAGCGGCCGACTAAGCGGCAGGGTGGCGTCGCGCCTTGGTCCTCAATCGGCTGCCTGGGAGACGAGGCGGTCCAAGGTGGGTGAAGGCGTCCTAGGCGCAGTAGTCCGGTAGACGGGCATGGCAGCCGCGCAGCGTATAGGTAGACACGGCGGACACCTAGGCGTGCTAGGCGGCGACGAAGAGAGCAAGTACATAAGTGAGGGAGAGAGACTGTGGAGAAAAAGAAAAAAAGAAGCGTTAAAAAGTTAATGCGTTTCAAACGGAAACTGTTTGAAACGGACCCAAATTGCCAGGCCCCACTCCCTCCTAATCAAGGAACATGTTAACTCCTTAACATGACGGTCTCAAATTCTCAATGCAATGTTTTTCTTTCCTTCTTACCGGAAGCGTGAATCTAAAGAAAAAAAACAAGAATGAGGACAAATTTGCATCATGGAATGTTAAGTGTTTCAACCAAAAGTCGTGTCAAAGAAAATAAGAAGGATCTGTTTCAAGCAGAATAGAAGCTGGAGAGGACAAATCTGTTGTGCAAAGAAGGGAAGAGGCTCAAGTTTGATGCGCCTACACAACCACATGAACCCCTTTCCCCCTCCGATCCAACCATTCCAAATTTTTTCCACCCATATCCTCATGATCTCAGGTAGGGATGGATATCGAGCCAACTTCTCATCTTATCGAGCTTTTTCTAAAATTGATATAGTTTGATTTAATATCATTTTACGTATAATTTGAAAGTATTTTTAGAAACGAGCCGAGCCAAGCCGAGCTAGAGCAAAATTCAAATTCATTTGAAATCAACTCATTTTAATGTTTAACTAATTAACAAGTATGATTGAAGTAATTTTGAACCGAGCTAACGAGCTCAACTAACGAGCTTTTTTTGCACCCCTAATCTCAGGGTTATCCAGTTGGATATTCTTGTATGGACGCGACTACAAGCCGGTTGACGTCTGTTGGTTCCTCCACGCGCGCACCCCCAAAAAAAGCTAAACTACAAGAAATAACAAGATGCGGTAGCCCTAGGGGGTGAAAACGGATCGAATTCGGACGGATATTGTTGTTACCATATCCTAACCCATATTTTTCTTCGGATTCGGTACTAATCGGATTCGATACCAATCGGATTCGGTGCCGGATCGGTCAGGATTAACCCGAGCCGTTTGCACCCCTACTTGTTTGTAAGGAATGCATGCAGTACAACAAATGGAGTAGGAGGACGTACTGTCAAGAACTTGATGTTTCTACTTAATAGCTGATGTGGAAGATTTTATTTTACCATTGCAAAAGAAAATGAAATGTCAAATAGTATCACTAACCTGAAATCAAACTTGAAGACGTATCGGATTCGAACGGATATTGCTGTTACCATATCCTAACCCATATTTTTTTCTCCGGATTCGGTACCAATCGGATTTGGTACCAATCGAATTCTGCGCCGGATCGGTCGGGATTATCCTGACCCGTTTACACCCCTAGGCAGCCCTCCACTAAGGCCCACTAGCTCAGTAAACATTAAACATGCTAGCATCCTCTTTGAATTTCTTCCTAGGTATTAGTAATATAAAACCAGATTAGTATAGTTGTGAAGCAAGGCAGTATAAATTCCAAATCAAGTTGGGATAAGCGTCGGAAAAAAATGAGTATAATTTGCAAGCAAAAATAAAAAATAAAACCAACTTAGTATATGCGTGAAGCAAGTCGGCATAAATTCAAAAGTAAGCTGGGATAAACATGAAAACAAATGAGTATAATTTGCAAAAAAAATAAAACTAATTTAGTATAAGTGTGAAGCAAGTCGACATAAATTTAAAAGCAAGTTGGGATAACATGAAAGCAAAATGAGTATAATTTGCTATCAAAATAAAAAATAAAACCAACTTAGTACAGGTATGAGCAAGTCCGTAGAAGTTCGAAAGCAAATTAGGACAAACATGGAAAAACAAATAAATAATAAATAAAAGCAAGAACTACGCAAGTTAAATTGACTAGAAATTTGCCAACAAAAAATGGGGAAAACGTGTGATGGAATAGATAAGAGGAGGGATAGTTTTGCTTTACATACGCAAAGTAGAATCATGAGAAGAGGGGGGATTCCCTTAGTCGCCAGCCCTGCCCCTTTCTCCATCTCTCCTAGCCTCTATTTTCTCTCTTTCGCTTGCCGTACTGATCACACCAAGTGTTAGTGATGACCTCTTCTAGTGTTCTGAGCTGCTGTTAGCCGGGTAATGACATGCATACATGGATGCATCCATGAGCAAAGCAAGCTAGCTAACACATGAACTCTCTGTCCTTGCATAGCATATCAGTGCATGCACAACACATAGCTAGCACATGGACTCTCTATCCATGCATAGCACATCAGTGCATGTACGAAAAAGTTGCTCTGGCCCATGGCAAGTAGACACATGCACAAACACTATCTGACAAAAAAGAAGCTACATTGTTTTCTCTACGTCGCCACACGCCAACGACTCGCCACATGCTACTTTCATCAGATGGCTTCCATAGGTGTGCATGCTGCTGGTCCATCGGGCGCATGCGTAGAATCAGGATTTTTCGTTCCTATATTACTATTTACCGCCAACAATTTGCACCTACCTTTGTTACTATTGTCCCAATTACATGATTTTTTTTTCAATTTTTAAAAGCTATATTTTGGTTTTTCTACAGTAACTAGTTTTCAAATAAAGTGTCTTTTTAAGACAAGGTCTACAAGTTGATTGTAATACACACTATAGTGACTTCATTTATATCGACCAAAAACGTATGTGAGTTTCTGTTACTCCATACTCTTTCTCATAACAGCTTAAAAATCATAAACCGTAACAAAAAACTAAAAGCCAGAGCAAAAAAGGAAAACCCTAATGCCCTCAGTTGCACCTTTATATATGCTAGCGAAAACACTATTTACGCTCCGCTCATATCGGTTTGAGTTTCTAGCTTCTGGCTTATTTTTCATTATTCATAAATTTCATCTTTTTCTGAACTTTTGGCTTTTTTGAGTTTTTTGTCAGTTCCTTTTTTTGTATTCGTTTGTATTGCCCATGATGAGCTAACATATTTTTCTATTTTAGTTTTTTTTAAATTTAATTACGTCAAATAAGCCACCTTCAACTACAGTATAATTTTAATCAGCTACAGTACAATTTTAACCATAAGTCACTATTTTCTAACCCAACCGAACACACTCTTAGTCTTCACAGATTGTTGCAGTGCCCATTCTATACGGAACAAGTTTTGAGATCACATTATTTGCCTCAGGCCACACGTCACAAAGAAGCAATGCCCTGGTCTACTCTATTAAAGTATTAATTCGTCTGAACAACTTCCTCATACTATATTGCATCCGTATGGTTATCGTGCTCTCTGGTCTCTTCTCTCGAAATAAAACTATACAGCTCTCTCCCTCCTCCTCCAAGAAATTCCCTGTCCTGTCCTCTCCCAGCAATACCTCCACGGTCAAAATTTTCCGGAAGATCAGAGGGGCAATTCGGGAAGAAAGAAGCAAAAATCACTGCCCCATTGCTTGCTGGGACCAATCATGCGGCGACAGCTGGGTGGCACTGCCCCGGAGGCTATTAACAACCGCTAGCGAATTAACAAATCATAATCAGCTGCTAACCACGACTACTAATCCCGATTAGCGACGCTATGGCTTCCCCTATTTAAACCCGCCCATCCCTACCTCCTCTCCCCCTCCGCCTCGCACCCTCTCTTGGAAGGCTCGAGACACCTCTCTCTCTCTCTTTTGCTCCTCGGCTGTGCATCTGCGTCCTTGCATTGCAATTCGCGAGCACATGAGTCGTTAGGTACGCTCGTGTTCTTGGCCGTGGATTCATGGCAAATGTGGCTCAATTTAGAGCTCTGACGAACTCAGTGCCGAGAATGAGAAAAAAGAAGATTTGGTTTTTAATAGATTGGAAATGATGATAATGATTATATGGAATTCCGAACATGGTTAAAATTCTTGGGAGAAGCAGTCAAAGGACCTGCTAATTCTTTGGTTCTTTCTGCAGCTCGTTCATCACAGTCTGAAACCATGGAGTTCGAAGACCGCTGCCACAAGGTCCAGGAGTCCAAATTCGACTGCCTGCTCTTTGGTAAGCTCAACAGTATTTCTTTTGTTTTTGTTTGTTTCTTCTTGTTGTTTTTGTTTGTTTCTCTTGTTCCTCTCCTTTTTCACGGAATGCAAAGGCTCTGACTCTGTTCTTGCCTGCGGAACCCTGCAGACCTCGACGACACACTGTACCCACTGAGCTCGGGGATCGCAGCTCATGTCAAGAAGAACATTGGAGGTAAGGTTCCTTTGAATCTGCTACTGCTATTGTCAGCGTTTAGCGCGTGAATTTGTTAAGGTTAATGAAACATTCTTTGTCATTATGTTAGACTACATGGTTGAAAAGCTTGGTATTGAAGAGAGCAAGATTGAGAACCTGGGCAATCTACTGTACAAGAACTACGGCACGACGATGGCTGGCCTCAGGGTAAATATATATTCAGCTTTCCTGATCCCTTCTACTGTTCTTTCTCACTTCTGTGGTAACTCAAAGAGTGTTAAAAAGATTTCTCCTTTTTTTTTATCTTTCCCTTTTGATTTACCAGGCAATAGGCTTCAGCTTCGATTATGACGAGTACCACAGCTTTGTTCATGGAAGACTGCCCTACGAGAACATCAAGCCTGACCCTGTTCTCAAGCACATTCTCAAGAACCTACGCATTCGGAAACTCGTAAGTTTCCTCCTCAAATGACACAAGGCTCCTATTCTCACGTTCTTCCTTTGATCGAGCTAATGGCTAATGTGTTCTTGACGCATGTTTCAGATATTCACCAACGGTGACAAGGTCCATGCCATGAGAGCCCTCAAGAAGCTGGGCCTGGAGGACTGCTTCGAGGGGATCATCTGCTTCGAGACCCTGAACCCGCCGTGCCCGTCACCGTGCGACCAAGAACCCAAGATCTTCGACATCGCCGGCCACTTCGCCGGGTCCGGCAGCGCCGACGAGCTTCCCAGGACCCCCGTCCTGTGCAAGCCCAACGTCGACGCCATGGAGGAGGCCCTCCGGATCGCCAACATCAACCCTCACAAGGCGGTAAGGCCCTGACGCCTCACGCAACTTCCTTCGCGTTTACAACATTTTTATATTTTGTACGTGACCATGTACTGAAGAAAACTCGCCGCTTGCTGCAGATTTTCTTCGACGACAGCGTACGCAACATTCAGTCCGGCAAGCGAATTGGTCTTCACACAGTGCTGGTGAGTCAGTGGTCGACAATCCTCTGGATTTACAGAAGAAGAAAAAAGGCATTTCTGCAGTGCACAAGGACTAATGTGCTGTACATGTTGAACACTGTGCAGGTTGGCACATCGCACCGGGTGAAAGGCGCAGACCACGCGCTGGAGAGCATCCACAACATCAGGGAGGCGCTGCCGGAGCTGTGGGAGGAGGCCGAGAAGACGGAGGACGTCCTCTACTCCGATCGCGTCGCCGCGATCGAGACCTCGGTGACCGCGTAAACCCGGCCGCTCCCGTGCACCGTCGGTCCCTCTACCGAGATCCAAAACACAAAGAGCATTCGTCACGCCAGACTGGTGTGATCTCCAGGTGGAATTCAGCATCATTGGCCAGGCCAACAATTTCCAACAAGGAGGGGGAGCCTTAAGGGGTGTGCAGCATGTATGGGGGGTTACATCATGTTGGGATGGTCCTAACGTATATATGTATCGGTCAGATCTTTGCTTGTAAATTACTAGTAGAAGCAACAATAAAGAAAAATCAAGTTACTTGTATGTGAATTACGCGTATATTTAGCTGAAGCAACGATAAAGGATTAGCCGGAGCAACAAGTCTGCCGCTCTGAATCGGTCTCGAACTTTGCTTTCGTTTCTCTTTGTTTCTTGATGCGTCAGACTTGCTCCTGGAAGCTGTTGAGCCGAAGCGGCCAAAGCCCTGGAGATCGGGGGTATTCCGTGTGGGTCGTAGCACCCGTCGTGATACGCCAGAAGCTAGCTACCTATGTGCTGCGTGCCTTTGCCTTGCAGGCTTGTGCTACTTGGAAGGCATCCATCCACACACTCATCCATCTAGCTGCCGGGGAAGCAACACATAAAGAAAAAGGGAAGGGGCCGTGCGTGAAGCATGTGAAAGCTTCCATGCCATCATCTGTTAGTCACTCGCAGACTTTGGAAGCTAGACTACAAATGGGATGTGACACAAAGAGGAAATTGCAGGGGGTTAAAGTCTGGACTGCTTTGAAATTACCCGGTTTCAGGTAATATATTATTCAAGTCAACATCGCTCGTATGTCGAACTTGCCATGTCTGTGGGCACCTTCGTATTGGCTGGCTGCATGCTATGATTTTTGGTTGCGACTAATGATTTTTTGTTAAAAATAAATAATAACGGTTGAAAGAGGCGATCTTTAAAAAGATGGAATGAGAGATGAAAAAATTAAGGGAAAGATGTGCATACGAGACGGAAGCGAGAAGAGTGGAGTCCATGATACATCTATGACTCTCTGTCTTATTTCTGGAACGAGCCGAGAATGAGAGGAGCAAAAAAAAAACTGTTTCAAAACACTGGATATTCATATTAACTACTGATTTACCTATATTGTCATATCTTGCACCCAGATAGCTGATGGAGGACATGAGGAGGAGCAGCAGTTCGACTGAAACTACGTGATGGTTTGAGGGGTTTGGTTAAGTAACTGGTGTGTTGAAACTGTGAAAACAAGGGTCAAGAAAACCATTCCAATGCACACAGAATTAACATGTACTGGTACTACCAGCAGCGATTTGCTCTGGAGCGCAGAGAAGAGCCCAAAAGGGCATCCTACTTTCTGATGCGGAGGAATCAGACAACAATGGCCGTATTACTTAATTGGCAAATGACATGATTGACGAGACCTCACGTAGCCTTTAATTGTTAAAGTTTAGGGCTGGGTGCTTAAGAGGCAATATTTAGTGCGCAAGTTGGTGCGGCAAGACTAGTCTGCAGAAATGTCACGACGAAGTTCCCTTCCCAGTGATATTTAGTTGCATGTCCGCTTCTGGAAAACTACAATAAAACTTACGTGATGGTACAGTAAAAAAAGTATTCTGAACAGTAAAATAAAAACAGTGACTTCAGCTAATTTTATCTATTTATTACTAAATATCGATGATAAGTATTTTAGAGTTGCTAAGAAAAAAGAGAAATATACTAGAAATTCTAAAAAAAATATCTAACCCTTAATTTGATAGACCCAAGTTATAATACCTTAGAAGTTTATATCCAGTACAATCCAAACTCAACCACGACCATCATCTCGTGCAATGCCGCACAAACCCTAGACTCCCTTCATGGGCAACTGCTGACGCTCGTCGGCCGACACCACGCTGGAGGACGTCAAATACAATACCGGTCATGCATGAGCCTTACATGCGTTCACCGCAACTTTTGAACTATTTTAACATACACATAGACGGCCCGGGTTAGAGTTAGCCACGGCCACGGTATGCGCACGGCACCATGATCCCGATGCGCCAGTGCACAGACGAAAGGTTAGGAGGTACGTGCAATTGACAGCGTTGTCGGTGGCGATGGGATCCGGGAACATGAAGCCCCTTCGTCTCTTGTGGCGTGACAGTGATAAAACCTTTAAGGGTCCAGCGAGCAAAGGAACAAACCGGCCGCCCTAGCACGTGAGAGTGCTCAGCTTGCTCCTACCTTTCGGCCTGCATTTTTGGCCCGTTTTTTAGTGCTTTTCCCCCCTCCATCAAACCAGCGACGGGAGTTGACGGCCGCGTCGCTGTCGTCCCGGCGTCGCACTTGGCTTTGCGGCAACAGGAGCCAGCCCAGGCATAAGCTCCAATTTATGCTTGAATGATTTACGCTCCAATTTATGGTTTAAATGTACTAATTAGGTCTTAGTTGCTACAAGCAAATTACATGATCATGTGCGTTCTTCTATCCATTTTTTTGTGCTTCGGTAGTTCAGTCATCGAGAAGAAGAAAACAATAGTAATTTAAGCTTCAAGACTCATCTAACGAGAACACGATATCAGGATAGTCGTACCAAAAAAATGACCAAATTATTCTGTGGGTTTTTTTCCCTGTGAGTTGGACCCTACGTTCAATTCCTGGCTCTGCCCTTGCTCTGCATGTTTTGGTTTCTTGCCTTTGTGCTTGTCTTTAGATGGTCTTTTGTTTTTTTTTTCCCTTACGAAGTGTCCTAGCTCGGTGGCCATAAAGCGTGAGTTGAATGGAAATTTAGAGGAGCTGCATATATTGCGTTATATGCGACTGAGACATCAACTTCTAGACTAGCACTAGGATATCGAAAAAATTAATTAATGTCGTAGGGAGGGGCGAAGCTAGTAGATTTTTAACATATATTGCGTTGTATGTAAGCTTTGGTTTATTATTCACCGATATATCATATGTATTTGTGGAGATGGAGGGGGTGGCCGTCCAATTTACCCTTACAATAATCAAGTTCCACTCATGGATCTAGACCTTGTATCATCCAAAGTCCACACAATCTCTATTAGATAACCCTCCATTGCTTTCTTCTTGCTTACATCTACAACAGAAATGTCTGTTTCGTATTATCTGTCATTGATCTGGATCTTCTACATCGATGGCTCCGTTGAACGTGCTACATTAAATGTGTTGGACCAAACTTGCAATAGAGAAGGGTGAATGTTGCTTTAAAAATTTCTCAAAAGTATTCCCTATTCTTTACTTCAAAAGTTATGAGAAGCTATAAAGATCAAGAATAAAGAATAAATCAACATAGACTCATTTGACAGAGAGAAACCAGTGGTCGAAAAAACCAGAGTGATCAAAGACCAATGAGTGGTTGAAAACCAATGTGATCCAGCTAAGACCAGAGTGATGGAAGACCAATGTGTGGTTGAAGATCAATGTGATCGAAATAAAACTAGAGTACCCGAAAACCAATGTGTGGTCGAAAAACAACGTGATCGAGGACCAGTAGTGGTCGAAAATCAACGTGGTTGATGACCAACAAATGGTCAAAAAACAACGTGGCCGAAGACCAGTGAGTGGTTGAAAACTAACGTAGTCGATAACCAATGAGTGGTAGAAAACCAACGTGACCGAAGAACAGTGAGTGGTTGATGACCAATGAGTGGTCGAAAACCAATGTAGACGAAAACCAATAAGTGCTCGAGAGCCAACGTGGTCGACGACCAATGAGTGGTCGAACAAGACAATATGATCGAAATAAGACCAGTTTGATCGGAATAAGATCGGTGTGGTAGAAATAAGACCAGTGTGGTCTTACAAGACCAGCATAGTCGTACAAGATCAGTAAAATCAGGGGATGAACAGAAATTTTTTAGCTATATTTTACGAACGAAAAATCCATATAATTTTTGATTCGTAGATCCAAATGACATGAAAATTTGTAGGAATCTTCTCTAAGATATTATGAACATATTCCAACAAACGATCATACAAATCATGGCTAAAGTTGAGACCTTTTTTCAGTTTAAAGGAAGGTTACACCAAAACCGATCAGAAATCCAAAACGGTGAATACAATTTGCTCATGGATAGATGATGACCAAGATGAGCCTAGATGTGTTTCCACAGGCCACAGCAAGTAAAAACACCAAAGAAATTAAACCAAAAAATCCTCAGATCATGAAATCGCTCGAAGAGGCCAAAATCAAGCAAAGCCGGGCAAAAGAAAAGAACTTTGATCTGCTCTTGTTCGTGAGTTATAGATGATTTTGGTGACCTAGGATGGATTCTCACATGTCATAGCAAACTAGAAGTAGCACGAATCCAACCCAAAATACCCATAAGAGCAAAACCCAAAAATCACCCCTTTTTTTTGAGAGAAATCGAGTAATCTTAAGAACTTCCACTAGATCATGCCTAGATGGATGGGATCTTGTCTCCAAGAGATATCTCCACCTCTTACACGTCCTTAGTACCAGAAAAGCTCAAGACAAGAAAAATCCAAATAAGAAAGACAAGAAAACAAAAGGCACATGAGGGGATTCATGACACGACTCACTTAGGTAAAGTTTGGATGTCCACTTCACTTGGAAAGAAATATTTTTGCAGCCAATCCTTCAGGATAGTGGAGCACTAAGTCTAGAGCACACACACAAGGCTCCAACCCAAGGAACCATAATCTCCCAATTGGAGGGAGGAAGAGCTAGCCATCAAAAGGCTTAACCGACCTCCTCTCTAACCCTAGCTCTTCCCTCTCCTCCCCTTATATACCCTCACAACCCGAACCAAAATCTAATGGATCCACCCATTAGGCCAAATCAGAGATAACCCGTTAACCCCACCTAACCCCGGGCTTTACTCTCGCACGCAAGCTTCTCAAAGCAGCTTACAGCCATTAACCCATTAGTGAATCAACACTTGATTCACTTCATATTTTTAGCACATACAAGACCTAAACCACTTAGCTCAATGCCGTGGTTTCACATACCGCCACTTTTCGATATTGGGTAATTTACCAAAATTCCCCTCTACCGTTTTTCACGAAGCTTCCCGCTTCCTTTGCCACAAAACATCACCCATACTTTGTCATCTTCCACGTGGCCCCAATAACTTGCCACCAAGCCTCTCACGTGTCCGAATCTTACCGAATTGCTCTCGCTTGCAAACGACCCAAGTCACTTGGCGCACCACATGCCTCTCATTGCGCATGACGGCACCCGACTTCCTTGACCGCATAGGACCTCGACTCCTCCCGGAGTCTAGTCTCAGTCCACCTTACCGTTGCCCATCATGTCCACCACTAGTAGCTCCCGCTTTGGTTCCTCTTCATCCAGGCTTGCAACCACCCCACATAGCCTCGGTCATTTTCGACGTCTCCTTGACTGTTCTGAACCTTAGCATCACCCTGTTTCTTGTCCCATTTCTCCAACGCCTCGCCACAACCAAGCTCCGTAGTCCTGCCACCAACACAAATAAGCAAACCATCACGTAGTATCGCACAATACACAAATTCATCACCATGCAAAATGCATGCAACCAAGTTACTAATCCTAAGCTTAGGACCAAACAATAACCTATGTGCACACATGCAACAATCTAGATCAATCAAACTCAACTCGCTATTCAAAAACATCAAAGATCAGACCCTGGTTGAAAACCAACTATCTGGTCGATCCACGGCTGGTCAGACCACTAGCCCTCAGGTGATACGAGTACTCGAGGTACTTCGAAGGATACAAGAATTAAAGCACTCGAAGCCTACGAGTACCGACAACAACGTCTACGACTACCGATCGCAAAGTCTACGACTACCGATCACAAAGCCCATGACTATCAATTGCAAAGTCTACGACTATCAATCACACAGTCTACAACTACCGATCGTAAAGCCTATGATTATCGATCACAAAGTCTACGACTATCGATCGCAACATCTAAGATTACCGATCGCAAAGTCTACGACTACCGATCGCAAAGCCTACGACTATTGATTACTGAGCATCAACCAGGTACTGAAGCTGCGGCCATCCATGGTCGTTCTGCTGTGCTCAACCTGCCGTGGTCAATTTACCGATCGGACCGCCCAACACAAGGCCATTTGGACCGCCTAATACAAGGCCATTCGGACTGCCTAACATAGAGCCGATCGTAGTCCACACCTCCGACTACCTTCTATGGTCGAAGCAAACAGCCCAAACAAACTATAATCTTTGCAAAAACACATAACCACTATACAAAACTTGTAATGGTTCATCACAATATTAAATAGAATCTTCTCACATGGTCCTTCAATATATTTTATTTCCTCAAATGTTCTGATGAATTCAGATCAAAATTCCAAATCAAGAGGGGGGCGTTCACGCAAACATCACACCACGATCGGTTCCCATGCGATTTTCTCGACAGAAGATGATTTTTGTTTTTAAGGCAAGATGGCCCAGAAGGGTCTTACCTCTAATGGCTTTCGGTGATTTTTGGCTTCTTCGAAGTTGAAATAAACGAGGCGGCTTTATGAATAGGATTTTTCAAACCATCGATTCCAAAATCATGTGTATCGTCCGTGTCGATAATGGCTTTTGGTGATTTTTGGCTTCTTCGAAGTTGAAATAAACGAGGTGGCTTCATGAACCGGATTTTTCAAACCGCTTTCCGATTTTAAAATCGCGTGTACCATCTGTGTCGATATCTCTGTTGTCCACTGCCCTCTTAAAAATCACAAACATAAACTTATTAACCATAGTCTAAAATAACATAGCCGACATCGTTGGAACGGATAAGGTATCTATCAAACCAGGTCCAGCGATTGGTGGTGTGCGATTATCTCCCAGAGACTGCACTAGTGGCGTGCGATTACTCCGTAATGATTATATATTTAATAGCGAAATCCAGGAATTAATTCTGATGGAGATGAGAGCGGCAGTAGTAACGCGGACTACGTGCGCGGGATGATGAGCTGAGCTGATGCGTGTGGCCAACGTGCTGCCACATGGGAGCAGGGCAAGGGAGGCTTTCGCTGGTCCACAGGCGATCTACCCGCTCTAAATGACTTACGGATAAAGCTTCTAATTAAAATTGTATTATAGTAACTATTAATTTTTTAAAAAATTATTATATCGTTACGGATAATACAAAAAAAAGAGAAAAAAGAAAAGATAAAAAAAACCCAAAAGGCTAAAATAAGCCCGAATTAAAAGTCGACGCGTTTAAAATAGCTTCTGGCGTAAATAAGATGAAAGCTAAAATAAACTAGAAACTGACGTCGTTTGAAACAGGGCCCTCTGCATAATTGCTTGTGGCCATAAATGGGTGAAGGGGGTTTAGTTACAGTTTGTGAGTGGCTTTCGTTTGGACTCTGCTTGTGTTCCATCGTTTCGTGTCATGTAATCATCATCAGCTCCAATAATTAATTTGCCTGGTTGGATATGGATATGTATCTCAGCAGTAGCGCACAGACATTGCGAAAATCATGCTTGAGAGCTCCAAAATTAATTTATTCTAGATCGTCGATCCACATAGTTGTTGGAATGGGTCTTAACAAATTGTTTCTGGATCAAACAAGATGCAAAAGATAATTTATTCTAGGTTGGGAAGACATATGAACTATTTCTGAATTCCATGCTCGGTTCCACAGCCTAAAGTCGTCCATGCAAATCCCTCGGCGCTGTGATTGTTGTCAGGACTCCACCGTTTTTGCAGTCCATTTCATGCTCGGTTGCTATGCTGTAAAACTTATATTTTTCGTGAGGATATACAACTTATCTATCCAGTAGGATATGACTTGCAAAGTTACGTCCATAAATCCACCATGCTTTTTTTTTTTTTTTTGAAGGGACACCATGCCTTGCGTTTCTCCTACTTTTGGGGTTTACCAAATTCTGAAGGCAGGCCCGCGGAGGCTCCACTGTCAGATGAACTCAGCCCAGGTAAGCGTTATCGGCCCAACACCAATCGCCAAGCTCACGTCACGGGCTTCAAAGAAGAAGCCCACAGGACCAAAAATACCAAGGCAGCCTGGTAAAATTCGGGCTTAGAAAAGTAGGCTCACCCCTCAAAAAAGAAAGAAGGAAAGAAAGAAAGAAACGGTGGTAGACAAGCAGTCGGTTAAGGCGTTGCTGTACGCGGGGCTTCGGTGTTGTCATAAATCGGCTCACGAGCCGCCCGTCCCTGATCGCGCTTTACTTCACCCCAGCTGAGCCGATCCTTTCTCCATGCACTGTTCCGGCGAGTCAATGGCGACGGTGGAATTTGAAGAGGAGGTTAATGGTATACCATGCGCGCATTCTTCAAAGGGAAGAGGAAAATGGAAGGAAAAAATCGGTTTCGAGTGCCAGTGCTTCAGTCTTGCACCCTTGAAAAGAGGTAGCTACTAGTGGCGATCAGATCACTGTTCAGTACTACCTAGGTTCAGATCAAAACCTAATAAATCAAGTGGTTTAACTAATGCATGACCGGTATGACAACAGAGAAGGTTAAATCGTGCCTTTAAATTTTCTCCAAAGTATTCGTCGATTCTTTACTCCAATAGCTACGATAAACTATGAAAATCAAGAAACCAAAAATCCAAATATCTGTTGTGCTACAGCAAACTCAGCTCGGTGAACAGTATAGATGGTACTATTTCAAATCCAAAAATTTATCTAAATTTTGATCCATATATCCAAAAGACTTGAACTTGAACTAAGGCTAGATCATAACCTTAAGAAACTATCTCAATCAAATATTTTGAAAGAACTTAATATAATTGGGATCTTTTGGTTCGTGAAGCTCTATTGCACCAAAATCAGACTAAAACCATAAATTGAGCATATTCTCAAACCAAGACTCCAATCACTTCAAATTTTATATGCACCTTCTCTAGGGTATCAGGAACAATTAAGAAAATCGTTGACAAAGTTATGAACATTTTCATTAGAAGGATGATTGTACTAAAACTGGACAAAAACTAAAAATACTGAATATCACTTGCAAATTTCCATCCCAACCAATTAAATAGATAAGACAGCCAGCCTCATCTAACCCTAATGAATACTATCCACTTAGCATAAATATGGGAAACACATTAATCGTACACAAAACAGGTTTTGCTCACACACTACGTTTATGTACGCATTTAAAGCATATAAGTCCGAATCCGCTAAGTCCATAGCCTTTGATCCACTTTGATCATCTCAACTCCTCTTTGACCTAAACCGTCTTCCCAAGTACAGCTCAACTGCCACGATTTTAAACCAATGTAGTTTCTGTTATTTTGATCAACTTACCAAAATACCCTTTGTTGACCTAGCCTTCATCTTCTATTGCAAGCAATCACCATTCTTACCACATGTAGATACACCACTGGCTTACCACGCGTCAGCAAGTCCTCTCGTTCCAGCTCCATCAGACCACGCCTCACTTGGATCAACCAAGCCATATAGTGCAACCCGTCGCTTGAACTTTTCTTCAACGTTTCCCGCCTTTTTTGTGCCATGCTTAAGCTCAACCA
Organism: Bonia amplexicaulis; assembly: GCA_036346245.1. Classification (NCBI taxonomy): domain Eukaryota; kingdom Viridiplantae; phylum Streptophyta; class Magnoliopsida; order Poales; family Poaceae; genus Bonia; species Bonia amplexicaulis. Next base: position 5,845,505 of record CM070742.1, read on the forward strand.
TCACACCCATCATCCTTGATCATTCTAAGTCTTAGCTCCTCCATGAGTGTAGTCATGATCCTCGTCGTTGACTATGGTTGACTCCAAGCGCCCCTGCACATCTAAAGACCAAGAAATCGTTTACAAGCACAAGTTCTTCACACCTTGACACATGTTATCTGAAACATGCGTCATATGATATGACCACGCCACAAACATATACGACCATACCGCCCAATATCAAGATTGAACTAAAGGTGAATTCGTTTCTTCAGCTTCAACATAGTTTAAATGGGAATATGATGCTACCTAATGATAAAAATATATATTTTTACAGCACCACATCACTTTTACACCAATTGAAGCAATAAATCAAGTTGGACATGTTTTGGAATACAATTTGGCCTCCAGATCAATTCGGATTCAGCCTGACAGGCCCAACTTCAAATGTGCATAACTTTCACATACGAAGTCCGTTTGAGATCCACAAGTACTTGTTGGAAAAATTTTCTCGTCCTCTTTCCAATGGATCTGGTATAAACTCTAAATTCCTTCTGTACGCACCGCAATCATCAAAAGAGTCCGCGTTGGGCTCGTACTGGAATCGGATTCGGACTGCTGCGATGTTGTCAAGTTCAAACGGACATAACTTTCTCATACGGACTTTGTTTGGGATGTTCTTGGACTTTATGGAAAGCTTATAAAGTCTACTTTCTAAAGGAACCAACCCTATATTTAAATTATATCTGAGCCGGCCACAATCATCAAAAGAGTCCACGTTGGGCACGTACTGGAATCAGATTCGGACTGCTGCGATGTTGTCAAGTTCAAACGGACATAACTTTTTCATACGGACTCCGTTTAGGACGTTCTTGGACTTCATGGAAAGCTTATAAAGTATACTTTCTAAAGGAACCAACCCATATTTAAATTCTATCCGAGCCGACCGCAATCGTCAAAAGAGTCCACGTTGGTTTCTAAGTCCGAGTTGAAAGGGTGCTGCGCCACCTCTACTTGGGTCCGTGGACCTTGTAACCCTATATAAGAGCCACCGCCCCCCTATGCTAGGACTTGAATTTCGTTGAGTTTTGATTTAGCCCTTGTGCAAATTTCTATTCTTCAGTTGTGTCGGACGACCACCTGTCAAGACGGCCTTCGGAATCCCACCTTTTGAACTCAATATAAATATTTGCAATTTCAGATTGCTTATTATCTTGTTCTTGCGTGTTCTTCGATTGCATGCAGGATTAGACCTTCGTGGTCAGGTCAACCGCGTTCTTGGCACGGTTGATAACAACTTGGGGTTGGTTCAGCGATTGCTAAGGTGCAAGCGACGTCGTACGGTTGTAGTCGGATCGCAAGAGTCACCTCCACCAAAATCGAAGTTATCATCCTATCGGAAGATCGGGACCCCATCGCTCCATCATCATGCCACATATATACACAGACCTATGTCAAACTAAATCATCATATGACTTAAATTTTCCAAAATCATCCATTTCAATGGAAGCAACACAAGCTAGCCAGTCAGACTGCCGCCTCTGTAAGCTGTTTAGAAAAATATGCAAATTTTAAATTTTCACTCCTCAAAATGATAATGGTTCATCACAACAAATGAAGTCAAGCTATTGAAAATAACAAGTTTTTCACAAAATGCTTCAAATCCACCAAATAGAGTAGAAAATCTCACTCTATGTGCATATAAAAAAACAATTATTCTATTTGACCTTGGTCAAGAGAATCACAACAAAACATTAAAGCTTCAGCTTTGCAAAAATTCGCACAAAAACTCCAAATCATGCTCTAAATATGCATTTTTAACAATCTTTCCCCCCTTTGATAATGAAATCATCAAAATGCATGAAAGAAGATAGAGTATGAATGAAATACAATGGTTGTATTTTATTAATTTTTAGCAAATGAGCAATAATATGAAATTAAATGGATTTTTAGCATGTCAAGGTGCTCAAGATCATAGTTTAGCTAAAGGTATGTAAAAATGAGCCAAGTCATGTCAATAAACTAAATAGAACCAAGAAGTTACAATTAAGTCTTATCTTAGTAAGGCAAATTCTAAACTAAGAGTCATCCACGACTGCCTCCTAAGTTTCAATTATTTTTCATATTTTTGCTTTCTTAGCCATACGCAAGATTTCAATCCTTACTACAACCATCCCAAGCAAGAAATTTAAAAGAGTGGTCTTGGTCATCCAAAACTCCTTTAAGTTCATTATAGTGCAATGGCAAGCCGTCTTATGAGAAAAAATTATTGAGATTAGTTTTTCGCACAAAAGATATCATTTTTCAGTTTTCATTTTTAGTTCAAAAACATAAAGCTACTCCTTAGTCCGTAAACATACCCGACCCGAGCCACAAAAGTTTAGGAGAAATAAACGCATGCTTCAATAAAGAACTAGCATAGCTCGATCTAAAACTCAATTTAGATTCAATACTCAACTTAGCATATTTGACATAGCATAAATCATAAGAGAATCACTAGAGTAAAACTAGTTATAAGATCCAACAAGACATGTTTAGTTCAAGTTTTTCGCTTTTAACGAAGCTAGCATGGCAAGCGCTAAGATATACATAGAAGGACATGATTAATCTAGCAAACTAGCATAAGACATGGGCCTCTTCTTTTCAGCTTCCAAAAGCCGCTTTTCGGTTTTTCTACAATAACTAGCTTTTAAATGAAGTGTCTTTTCACGGCGAGGTATACAGGTTGACTGTAGTATATACTATAGTGATTTCATTTATATCGGCCAAAATTGCACTCGAGTTTCTATTACTCTGTACTCTCTCTCATGAACGGCCCAAAAGCCATAAGCCGCAGCCAAAAATCATAAACCGAGGCCAAAAAGAACAGGCCCCATGGTAGAATGTAAAGCAAGATATGTCACACAAGAATAATAATCAAAACTCCATATAATATTATACAATACAAGTTGCTGAATTTAGATATGCATTAGGTTACAAGGAATGCAAAAGAAGTCAAACTACCTCTTAAAACAGGCCAAAAGAACTAATAACTCCCAGCTCCACCCGCAAAAAAATAAAACGAGAAGAGTCAAGAGCCTCGGTAAAAAAATATCTCAACCTGGTGCTCTAATAGTAAAATATCTACAACCTGGTACTCCGACTCTATAAAGTGCAGCACAATACCACATTTCTCTATATGGTTCCTAACACTATTTCAAATCAAAAATCATGTAGCTTTTGATCCGTGTATCCAAAGAACTTGAAATTTGAACCAAAACTAGACCATGACCTTAAGAACCTATTCCAGCCAAATATCTTGAAAGATCTTAATGGAGTTAGGATCTTTTGGTCCGTGAAGCTCTGTTGCACCAAAATCAGGCCAAAACCATAAATTGATTAAACCCTCAAATCAAGACTCCAAATCACTTAAATTTGGAATGCACCTACTCTAAGATGTCAACAATCTATTCCAATCAACAATAAAAAAATCGTTGCTAAAATTCTAACTTTTTTCCGTTTGAAGGAAAGTTGCACTAAAAAGGGTAAAAATAAAAAACGATTAATATGACTTGCTTGTGGGTGAATAATGGCCAGCATGACTCTAGATGTATTTCTATATGTCATGGCAAGCTAGAACACCCAAAGAATCGATGCAAAAATAACTGGATAAGAAATCATTCGAAGAAGCCAAATTAAGCAAAAAAAACGCGCAACTTTAAGAAGTTGCCAAACCTGATGCCTAGATAAATGGGAATTAATTTCCAAGGTATATCTTCATCACTTACTCATCCTTGTCATCTAGCAAGATCAAAAAAGGGGAGATGCAAGACCAAAATCAACCAAAATAAGAGCAAATCAATCAAAACAAGATAAATCAATGACAAATGAACAAAGTTGATATATTGCTACTTGATAATAAAGCTTTTACAGCCACTCCACTTGGAGGACAAGAGAGTACACCACAGTACTCACTTCTCAAACCATAATCCTAGAACACTTGGCTTCAATAAGTTAGGATGGTTAACTTACAAGTCTTCATCCCAACCCGCTAAATAGACAAAGCAACCAGCCCCATATAACTTTAATTGATACTATCCACTTAGTATAAATGGGAGAAATCTGTTAACTCCACACAATATAGGTTTTACTCACACACTACACTTATGCACGCTTTTGAAAGCTCATAAGCTCGAAACCACTAAGTTCTTAGACTTTGACCCACTTGATCATCTCAGCTCCTCCTTGACCTAAATCGTCTTCACAAGCATCGTGGTTTTAATCCAAGATAGTTTTCGGTATTTTAGTAAACTTACCAAAATACTCTTTCTTGACCTGATCTCCATCTTTCTTTGCAAGCATTCGGCATGCCTTTCATGTGTAGATGCACCACTGGCTTGCCATGCGTCGACAAGCCTCTCCTGTTCTGGTTGCACCGGACCACGTCTCGCTTGGACCGACCAAACCACATGGTGCAACCAGTCACTTGAACTTCCCTTTAACATTTCCCGCATTACTTGTGCCATATTTGAGCTCAGCCATCTCATACGGCATTCTTGATCGTTCTGAGCCTCATCTTCTCCATGAGCATAGCCTCGATTCTCATTGTTGACCATAGTTGACTCCAAACACCCCTACACATCCAAAGACCAAAAAATCGTTTCTGGGCACAAGTTCTTCACAATTTTTTTGAATAAAAAGTTCTTCGTAACTTCTTTTTGAATAAAAAGTTCTTCACAATTTAACTCATGTTAGCTGAAACATGCATCATGACATACAACCGCATAGAACTAAGTCAAACCAAATCATCCCATGACTTAAATTTTTCAAAATCATATATTTCGATCGAAGCAACACAAGCTATCCAGTGAGACTGTCGCCTCTGCAAACTGTCCAAAAAATCTGCAAATTTCAAATTTTCACTCCTCCAAAATAATAATAATTCATCACAACAAAATCATACATTTTCTCACATGGTCCTTCAAATAATAACAGCTATTGCGCAATGGAGGGGAATTCATGGACCTCTCATGCCCGCTTTCCCTTTACACCAAGGAATCACAGATGGGGATAACAACTAGTACTAAAATCTTCAAACAAGAGTAACATCACCCCAACATCAGCCCATCGTTATGGTGAGCTTCTTTAGCTCACAAGCTTCTGTTGGTTCCATGTCCCCATCGCCTTTATTTCTTTCCCCGGTTCACATGCATGGCCCATCCTATGCCGCCTCGAATTCAATTCAACGGCCGTATCACCCTCCCGACTCTCATCATCATTTCAGGAATGACAAGGTGAAATAGAGAGAGAGAGAGAAGGCATTGACACTGTGAAAATGATCTGTCGCGACTAGGATACAGACAATATTAGTTTGAATATGAACAGTTGTGCCACTTGAAAACCCAGAAAAGCAGAGTCAACTACTGGAAGCAGCATGCATGGTGCACTGAACCTCCTTGCAAACAGGGTGTTCTAGGTTACCTCCAGAGCCCCTGAGACATGAACTAGTTATTCCCGTGATATCTTTGACATGACATGTTTTTCATTTTTTTCATTAATTTTGATCGATGATGACAAGAAGAGTAAAAACTCGTGTGTGTCCAGTTTTCCTCAGAATCTTTTTTCTACCACAGCCCTCTACCAGTTCACTTTACCGGGTAAGAGCTGAGTGTACTGTGCAGATAGCAATTTAGTCAACACAAAGATTTAAATCCAACAATTGAGTACACAGAAAAGTTAGAACAGCAAACAAGTCTTGTACAAGTTCCTAAAAATCAACCATAAAATTTATGTATATCAACTCGGCAGAGTAATTGGGCAACAAAATCGGCTTGCAACTAACAGAAGATCCGCCAAAGGAAGAGCATTATTAAATGAAGAGGTGGCGATAGTGGTTGCACGCATCAACCATTATCCAGCGATATCTTGTCCTTTTAGTAGTATCCAGCGATATCTTGTCCTTTTATTAGCACAATGAACTAGTTCTTTAGATAGAAAAGTAAGTACTATGTAAATTTGTAGCACTACTTTTTCTCAAATGCTCAAAACTAGTGCTCCACTGAAGCTTAACGAGTCCCATTTCTCGACAGCGTGGACACATACTGCAAAAAAAAAAAGAAAAGAATTGACTGACCAATGGGCAAAGCACTTCCTTAGATACAACAGCAACTGCCATTCTCACAGAACAAATGTAGATACTTGCTCATGGCCGGGGAATATTTGATTTTGTGATTCTGAACCCAAATCATGCTTACTAACATAGATGGATCCAAGAAAGTTGAAGTACAAACCATAAGATAGTAGGTAGTTGGCTAACTAATTATAGAAGCTGTGATTTGGTTATTGCTAAAAGGATGGTCATAGAAGTAACTGGAATGAAAAAAACTAGTAATTAAACAAAGTGATGGTACCAAGGCCAAGGGAGAGATCAACAACTGCTCCTTTCCTACAGATTATCTCAGCGCTGGCTAGACAGAAGCAATTGACACTGAATTCTGGTGCAGTCCAACAATAACCATGTTCGTTCTTCAAGCCATTTCCTGGGGATAAAACATTTCATGACATTGTTGAATTACTGCCCCAAGAACAGGTCCACTGGACCCACATTACCAAAAGATAAAGTCATTACACCATCAATTTACATACTGCTGCATTGAAGTTTAGCTCACTGCATACCTTGAAACATGGGTGCACCGGTCGAGCTCCAAACACTATAATATGACTACGTAAGTTAGCTGCCTTCAACAATGGAATAGGAGATATGCAGACCAAAAACTTAATTGTTAATAGGCTTCCATGTAGATATGGCATAGATTATCCTTCCTTTCCACCCTTGCAGGAGCCATCCGCTGTCTTCGTCAATGACAAAGTCTTTGTGATAGATGTCTTTCACTTTGTCCTTGGCTTTCATCACAATGTCTTGGTTTAACGGAGACTGAACAAATCCAGCCCTCAGGTTCCTCACTTGCCACTGTTTGTATGTCTCCGGTCTCTCAACCCTGTCTGAGCCCTCACATGCAATGACATTTAGTGCCTCTCGGCCAAAGAGATCCCTCTCTATGAGTGTACGCTGGGCATCATCCCGTGGCACAGTTGTCTCAAGCATGTCAAACAATGCAGAGAAATGAAACAACGCCTCACGGAAACGTGTGATAAAGAAGGGGACACTGTATGACCCATTCACGATTCCATGGATGAAAATTGCTGGGTTCACTTGCCTTATGGTGTTGAGCACCCTATTCCTAGGGCTGTCTACAGCAACTGTTTCGTCAATAAGATTTCTGAACCGGTACAGGCAATTAACAATTACCACTTCATCCTTGGCAACCTTGAGATCCTCAACACGGATGGTTTCCCACTTTGATGCTATGCCTTGGTACTCAAAAGGGACACCAAACTTCGTAGCATATTCTGCAAGCCTCTGTCCTGTCTCTTCGATGCGCTCGGTAGGGCGGAAGCCTGGCTGAGGTACATCAATTCCCGTGATGCGCAGCTTTGGTGGACCGCCTTCCCTCTTGGAGAGACGCCTGATGAGGCATGGCCATTGGAAGCCAAAGTAAATGCCAAAGTCAATGATGTGCACCTTTGATGCATTTTTTGTCATGCTCAAGATTGTTTGATTGGAGAGAAAATGTGAGAGCCTTTTGAATGGGCATGCTGCAAGGTAAAGATGGTAGGCCTTGAGCATGTCGGAGGCAGTTGTCCGTTTCGCTACGAGCTTATGGTAAAGCTGGCTCCCTGTGCCAGCCAAGCGAGCCTCGAGACCATCTGCAAAGCAATATGCCAACCTCTGGGTGCCATCCCCATTTGGCTTGGAATGCTGCCTTATTTGCTTTAACAACTCATTAGCAGTTCGGCGGTCATCAGCTGCGACTGCTTGAGCACAGTGGATGAGGATGGTCCTAAGGTCCACCACGTCCTTTTTTGTTGGCTTCCTGCCCCGCGACCGCACCCCACTTGCTCCTTTCGTCTGTGTGACCTGAGAATTCTTGGAAGCTTCATTACGCATCATTTCCCGCAGAACAGTGGCCTTCTTCTCTGTTTGACGAAGCAAATCATCAAACATCTCGATCCAATCGGGCTCATCAGAACAGAATGCAGACTGTTTAATGTTCCGCCCCTCCATCAAGTCAAGGTCTTCACTCTGCCTGTTTTTCTTAACCTTCAACACCTCTGCCTTGCTGCCATTCAAAGAAACATCCTTCCCGGCTTCTTGAGGCCTTGCAACATCACCAGCTTCTAAATCAATCACTAGCTTATCACCACCCGGGAGAAACTTTCGCGCTTCCTCGACACCTCTCCTGAAATCCCAGGTTGGAAGGCTCTCGAGCAAATACTCAGGGATCCTGCCGTTAGTGATCAAAGGATCTTGTAATGCCTCTGCTGCATTGCAGACGTCGTTTGATGGGCCAACCAGCGGCTGAAAAGATTGACCACACAAGCCTCGATAAGCTTCCAACTGCTCAGAGTGTCCAACGTTATGGCGCTGGTTGATATCCGCTGCACCACCAGTGCTGCTGCTAGTAACAGTACTAGCCAAGGATCGTGCATGAGTGCTACTGTTACTCTCACTGGGACTGTCCAGGGACCAAGGCGCCATCTGGCGATCAGGAGAAGGTGGGAACTTGTGCCCAAGAATGTCATAGAATGGCTTCGCAGCAGCACGGAGTGCGGCTGACTCCTCCTGGTACATGCTGACTTTCTCATCAATGTCCTCCTCCATGAGCATCCGGCTAATATAGTTGAGTGACTCATCTGAGATGAACTCCCAATCTTCCGGGTTGTCAGTTTCTGTGTTGGTGGCCCTCGAGACGTCGGATGAAAGATTGGAATTGGGTTCCGCGGCCATCTGGGGCAAGATCACCGGCTGTGGATCAGTGAACCTGAAATAACTAGGAGTGCTGTGATCCGTGTAACCATCATAAGACAGACCGCAGAACATGCCAGACAGTTCGCCAAGAGTATTATCCAGACCCATTGGTGAGCTCCAAGAAACCTCGCCGGAAGACCTGTGTTACCTTTTGTGATTAGTGATAAATTTGTTTACTTTGGCAAGATAAAGGAATATAAATCCATACAGATGCTCGTGATCCGTAACAACAATGATGGATCTTGCTTAATAAGCACGCATATTCGGTATTTCATTCATCAATACAAACAAGAACTAAATAGTTCCACAATGAGACGGAGAAGGAACTTGGTAGGAACGAAACAGTGAGTGCCGATTGCTGTTTTTTTTATCTGCCCCAGAGAAAATAAAATTTAAAAAAACAACTCCCTTGACCTGCACGATCCACACTACCTCACATAGCCTACCAAAAGCAGCCGAAAAGCATATCCTACCCCGCTACAAGCAGCACAAATTCGCCATGGAAACATCTCCAAGAACCGGCCACACCACCTCTCTCAGATCCTAGAGATCAGGGCATCAAGTCCGCCCAAGAAACCAACTTTTTTTCTTTGCTTAGCTTGCCCGTCAAAGAAAACCAAAAACAACAGTACCCACCACAAGTAAAACGAATGGGGACGGAACGAAGCTGACCTTCCCTAGCTCCAAGTTGATACCAGAGATGAGCCGCGGATTGAGCCCCGCGCGAGGAGGAGGAGGAGAAAGCCTAGAGGCGACTCGCGAGCCGCCCAATCTGCGTCCTGAACCCGGGGGGCGCCGCTGCTGGTGGTGGTGCTACTGGCGATGTAACATGGACACGGGCACGGGGCAAAGCAGCAGAATAATAACACGGAAATGGTACACTCGCTCGCTCGCTCTCGGCCTCGCCCCGCAGGCCCGCACCCGCCAGGCCCCACCCCGGGGAGGCAATAGAAAAACCAGGGCATCCGAACCTTCTCGGGGGCCGGCGCGGGATGCGTGGCCGCATCTCGGCCCTCGGTTCCGCGGCCGCGGTGACGCAGATCAGATGAGATGGCGACGGCTCGGCTCTGCCGGGGAGGGCAGGCGGTCAAGCGGGGCCCGGCCTGTGATTTTGCGGCTGCAGAAATTTTGGTTATCTCTTCTTCAGGGGAATCTCATCTTGGATGTACTACTAAATACTAATGCTAACAAATCTAAAACAAAATACTAATGCTAACACACGCGCGCGCTCGCAGCCTCTCTCGCACGGGGATCACCCATACCTAGCCATCCCTTTCGTCGTCACTGCCGCTCTCTACCTCCACCATGAGGCCGCTGCTCGCCCCTTTTTGCTCTTTCGGCTAAAAGATGGAGAGAAAATGGTTGGGATTTTGGAGCGATTTGGAAGGAGATTGCAGCATTGGGATGTCATCCAAGAGAACAAAGGAGTTTTTTGGGAGGGGGGTTTTTGCAAAAAAAAACATCCGCAGGCGGGAGTGCCAAAAACCACATACATATCAAAGTTTGACAAAAACCCGCCTACCAATAGGTGAATTCGTTAAAAACCTACCTATATATCAAATCTCATCAAGACATGATAGCATAGTTGTCTCTCACTAAGGGGTTCGCGTTCAAATCTATTTGGACCGTGAGAATCCTTCCACGTGTTGCATCGTCTATGGTTGCCCCTTGTTGTCCTTCTTCCTTGTCTCTCTATTTTTCTGCTCTTGCATTGCACTTTATTCTCCCACGCTTGTCTCATACGTCCTACCATACGCTGGCATGTCTTCCCTGCTCATAATCCACAAGACTAGTCTACTGGGATCAAGATTGTTAGAATCGTGATCATGAATTGGATCGAAGGCGCTTCAGTAGGATCGCATTTTAGAATCAAATCATAGAATCTAATATTCAACCAAAAATACATTTTCTCAATTTACCAAGTATTTCAGGAGTGATAGGAGTGTTTATTTAGTTATTTGGCACCTAATTTGATTAATAATTATCTATCTTGTCCATATGCACAGGTTAGCTATATAAAAACCAATATATACATGGAAGAGAAAAAGGAAGGAAAAGGAACAGAAAAATGAAGGTCGGCTATGAACAGTTCACCGATCACTCGAGAATCTCTCAAATTTCATGGAAAAGAAACGGGAAGTAAAAGAAAAAAACAAAAAGGGAGAAAACCGATAAACTAGCACACCACCAACCCATTCCCAACAAGCCAGACCTCCTCTAGCTCCCTTTCTCTATGTAACCAAAAAAGCACTGATTTCCCCTGAGACTATCTCTTTCTAGACCACTTCTAAGTGCGGCGGCGGTGACAAAAAGCAAGCGACGATGGCTGTGCTACAGTGGCAAGCAACGATGATGGCGGCTAGGTGACTGTAGCTAGGCAGCAGCGGCTAGTCATGACGGTAACGGCTACAAGTAGTGACCTCGGCATCGGTGAGATAGGTTAGCTCGATCATCTCTTCCTTATCCATCTCCCATCTCTCCCTCCTATCTTCTTGCCCACACTCACCGTGCAACCCGGCTCTCGATTCTACCCGATTCTACAATTTGAAGTGCGATTCCATGTCGATCCCACCAAATACGATTTATGGTACGACTTGGATCATTTGGCGTGTGTGGATTCATATAGACAATTCTACGACTAGAATCATGATTTCAAAAAACATGACTTGCATTCGCCGTATAGGAGCTTCAGCGAGTAAATTGGCCCTTAGGTGAGGATTTGCTACCAGGGGCAGATCCCACGTAGTTCATATGTGTTCAGCTGAACACCCAAAAATTTTGACGAAATACCCTATATGTAGTAAATATATTAGGCATATATATAATACTTCATATTTATACCCCTAATAGATTTCAGCCCACTCACTCACCTCTCTCTCCATTTCGTCTCAAAAACTACAACCTAGTTGAAGGTTCGAAAAGACTGACTAGAGGAGGGCGGGTGAATAGACAGCTTCTAATTCTTTTGGCTAAAACTGAGTTTTATGCAAAACTTAAATTAAAAGTAGCAAACGAGCGGCGGCCAGCGCAAAGCATGGCTTAGCCAGATCGCCTACAACCAGGTCCTAGGAGGGAGCGTGTGGCAACGGTTGGGCCACCGGGGCCGCCAAGGCACACATCGACAATATTACAAGTGCATCCCCATTTTTAGGTTCCAAATCCAATATTCTCAATTCAACAAATTTTTCTAAATTATTTGAGATGTTGCGTCCACTATAAATAATTTATACTTTGACTTTTGCTACTACGGATCTCTACTTTAATTCCGAACACCCATCCCGAAAACCTTGGGTCCGCCATTGTTTGCAACCACGTAGAACTTGCGGTAGGTTTTTGACAAACTTTAAGATATATGTGGGTTTTTGACAAACTCCCGTACTTGCACAGGAGTTTTTGCAAAAATCTCTTTCTTTTTTCTTAAATCAGCCTGTTGTGGAAGATGAGAATAGTTGCCCAGTTGGTCGTAGCATAGAGATAAGAAGCGAAATTTTTTTCATGTGCTTCGTGGGGCCCACTTGTAGGTGGCACACAAATCTAACAAAAGTTCTCGGTATATCCTGGCAACATTTCATATTTTTTATCACTATTTTTTTTCATTCCTGTGTTTCAAAAACCGATTCATATGTTTTCCTGTATTTTCCAATATTTTGATTTCCATTTGCATATTTTTATTGATGTGTTTTTTCCCTCCTGTGTTTTCCTTCTCTGCGTTCCCAACGGGCCTAAAAAACGGAAATAATTGTTCATGCCACTGAAAATATGTGTAATATCGGTTTTGCCACTCTTTCTTTGTTTGTTTTGTTTTTGCCACTCTTCCGTCTGCGCACTTTTTTTTTACCACTCCGTCCAATTTTATATCAAGTCAATGTGTTTGACCGTTAAGAAATATGCAAAAAAATATTATAAAAATTTAAAATAAAAGAAAACCCAAAATACAGAAACTTCAGGGACCACTTTTGGAAAAAATGAAAGTTGCACAACAGTTTTACGTCTGGAAAATTGTAATGTTCCATTAAAGTTGAGGAAGATTGAAATATTTTCCATAATTTATTTTTTTGAGAAATTTTCCTAGTGTACTTTTTAAAAAATAAAAAAAATATTCAAAATGTATCCTTAAATTTTCTATATTTGTTGGTGTTTTTCTTGATTTTTTATTTTTTGTGATTTTTGGGTATTTTCATGATACTTTTGCATATTGACACAGTGGCGAAAACATACCATTCATCCTCCACCTCCTCGTCCATGAAGTCCGTTGACTTTCTTTTTTGCGGGATTGGATTAGTTTGCTCGTTGAAATGCCATAAAGCGCGAACCAACATCCGTGATACGAAAACCAAAATAAAATGATCAAAAGAAGAGTGGCAAAACCGATATTACTCATATTTTCAGTGGTATGGATAATTTTTTTTTAAAAAAAAAGATAAGTTGAATAATACTAGCAACATAATGTACAGTGCAGATGCAATACTAGCTCGATTTTTCTGCGGTGTATTTTTTTAAACCGGGAGTTGTTGGAGTTCATCATGCCTGAGGGTGGTGGCTTGCATCCACCGAGGATAAAGAGATGCGCGGCGCACGAGAGGAGCCGTTGATCGGCCGCAAGCTCGATTTATGTCCTTTCATGGTGGGACGGTTTACGCGTAGTACAGATGGGTTGAGATATATATATACACACATAACTGCTTTTCTGACTAGGTTTGAGCCCCACCACCAGCCAGTTGTTTTACTTTAGACTTGTTTTGTTTTATAGTTCAGAAGCTTGTTGGAGAAGGAAGGCTCCAGATGTGAGTACGATGTGTCAGAAAAAAATACTCCGTGCATTTTCCGATCATGCTAGTTTGTTTACACAAATAACAATATCATAGCAAGTACGAGTGTACCATATGTATATTGACCGATTTTTTAAAAAAAATTTATACCTTCTCTTAAATAAACAATGAGATGATGTTTCGTCACTTTAACATTCTTTTTAAGCAATTTATAGTAGCTTTTAAGACAGGACCAAAAAAATCCTCTTGAAATGTGCAAAAAAATGTTACTATTTGTAGAGCCTACGGTTTGGACGTAGAAATTCCACAGGGGATGGTTAGTCTGCTAGGCGAGCCGAAGCCATTCTTTCGAGCTTAGCCTCGTTTATATTGGCTTTCATAATTTATTTTTATATAGTAAATAGTTTTTTTATAATATCTAACTTTTACATAGAGTTTTTTAATACATGATCTATTAGTCGATTGTAGCAGAGACTGTAACGGCATCATTTCTATCGACCAAAATCGTACGCGAGTCTCTATCTTTTCGATTCTTTCTCGCGAACAGCCAAATGATGTTACTATTCATAAGCCAAAAGACATCAGCAAAATCTAATATAAACGGACTATTTATGCCTTCTCTGAATAAACAAACAAGACGGTTTCTTCGTTGCTGTTTTGAAGTGACTTATCGAGATAATCTTTTCGAAATAGCTTATCAAGTTACTAGCATTCGATTATTTCACACAAATATTTACTTAGAGTGATGAAAGAAGGCTCTATATGTTAGTACCATGTGTCAGAAAAATACTCCGTGCATTTTCCGATCATACTAGTTTGTTTACACAAATAACAATATCATAGTAAGTATGAGTGTACCACATATACATTGACCCATTTCTTTTACCTTCTCTTAAACAACTAAATAAGATGATTTTTCATCATTGTAACATTCTTTTTAAGCAATTTATCGACATTCGATTCGTTTATATAAGCGCTCACGATAGAGCTAAAAACTATAAACCACAATCATAAATCATAAGTTATAATTGAAAAGGAACCATCCATTTTATAGTAAAGCGGTGTCAATAAAAAAACAGATTAGTCATAGGCAATGTGACTCAAACACATCGATTGTGTGTCATTACTTATATAGTAGCTTTTAAGACAGGACCAAACAAATCCTCTTGAAATGTGTAAAAAAGTGTCACTATTTGTAGAGCCTACGGTTTGGACGTAGAAATTCCACAGGGGATGGTTAGTCTTCTAGGCTTCTATAATTTATTTTTCTATAGTAAATAGTTTTTTTATAGTATCTAATTTTTAAATAGAGTTTTTTTCAATACAGGATCTATTAGTCGATTGTAACAGACACTGTAACAACGTTATTTATATCGACCAAAATCGTACGCGAGTCTCTATCTCTTCGACTCTTTCTCGCGAACAGCCAAAGGATGTTACTATTTATAAGCTAAAAGACATCAGTAAAATCTAATATAAACAGACCATTTATGGCTTCTCTGAATAAACAAACGGGACGATTTCTTCATCGCCATTTTGATGTGACTTATCGAGATAATCTTTTCGAAATAGCTTATCAAGTTATTAGCATTTGGTTTTTTCACACAAATATTTACTTAGAGTGATGAAAGAAGGCTCTATATGTGAGTATGATGTGTCAGAAAAATACTCCGTGCATTTTCCGATCATGCTAGTTTGTTTACACAAATAACAATATCATAGTAAGTACGAGTGTACCACATATACATTGACCGATTTCTTTTGACTTATACATTCTCTTAAACAAATAAATGAGGTGTTTTTTCATCACTGTAACATTCTTTTTAAGCAATTTATCGGCATTCAATTCGTTTACACAAGCGTTTACGATAGAGCTAAAAACTATAAACCACAATCATAAATCATAAGTCATAGTCAAAAAGAAACCATCCATTTTATAGTAAAGCGGTGTCAACAAAAAAAACAGATTAGTCATAGCCAATGTGACTCAAACACATCGATTGTGTGTCATTACTTATAGTAGCTTTTAAGACAGGACCAAAAAAATGCTCTAAAATGTGTAAAAAATGTTACTATTTGTTCGGAAATCATACTCTAAGCCAGCTAGACGATTCTATTCCCACTTGCATGGTTTGATTGTCTTCTTATTCTCTCAGTCTTAGTTTTGAGTGCTTTTGATGAAACCCTAGAAAGATCTCTATTTTCTTGCTTATTTTTCAATTAAAGATCGGAGCAACATCTTGAGATCTTGTTTTTGCTGTGCTCAAAGGTTCATGACCAGTTGATCCTTGAATCAAAAGTTATTCGGAATTTGGATCGTGCGGTCGTGCGCCTCTCTGTTCTTCCTCTGTTTCTTCTGAGAAACTTACGACCACGTTCTCTTCTTCGTTCTCGCTCAAGTGTCTCTCCACAGCGTTTATTTTTTTTGACCACGTTGATCGTTTGACCACTCGTTAGCTTATAACTACGTTGGTTCTAGTCTCAATGGCTGTCGACTTGGGCGATTTACGACCATGCTGTCGGGTATCGACCACATAGTCGGGGTTATGATCACGAGCATTGTTTTCAGCCACGTTGGTTGTTCGACCACTTGTTGGCTTAAGACCACGTAGGTTGCGGCCTCGACGGGTTACAACAACGTTGATTGTTCGATCACTTGTTGGCATTTGATCACGTTGTCTACAACCACATTTGTCTTGGCTGCAACCATTTTCGATCTCGTTGGCTCCGGTCACGGCGATCATCGACTTGGACGATTTCGACCAGTTGTCAGTTATCGACCACATAGTCAAAGCTTACGACCACGTTGTCCTGCTTACGATTACGTGGTAGTAATTCGACCTCTCTACCAAGTCTTCGACTGTAGTCAGTTCTCTGTAGTGTTTTCTGTGCTGTTCTGTTTCTCCAGTGAGATTTCAACTCGAGTCTTCATAGCTCAGTAGCTATTGGAGAAAAGAGTTAAGTGTATACTAGGGGAGTTTTTGAAGGCACCATTCACCCCTCTGTTGCCTGTCTGGTCCTACAATACGTACCACCAACTCCTCTTTTTAAGTAGTAGAGAAATTATATGGGTACTAGTGATGTTAGATTAAGATAAACCCTCTTTGATAGATATTTCCCTTGAAGTCCTCAATTGCATTATAAGACTATCATCGTGCCTTGTTGAAAGTACTCATGCTTGCATATTTTGGTTCAGATAATTAATAATATAAAGAGAAAGTACCAGCAGATGATGGATACTATGATAATAAAGATCATAGATTCTAGATCGAGCTTGCACTCAGCGTAGCCTGTGGTGTAGCCGCCTTTTGTCATCATTTGTCTGTAATATAAGTAAGTTTGGCTTAGAAGACTTAAAACTCTGTAATTGATTGATACACCGTACTTTATGTAAGAACTCTATTATGACATTATAATCATAAACATACTATTTATCAATCTGTGTGTAACTGAAATTCTAGACAATTGCATGAATACAAAGATTTCTGATAAATTTAGGATCCTCACATGGGTCAAATAGAATCGTGCTTAAATAGGCCCGTGCCGCCCATTTAGCCATCTCCACAGTGTTCTCCTCTACCCCGAGGCTAGCTTGTCAATTGATGTTGGAATATTTAGAAATGAAAAAGATCTTGGTATATATCCCGTGAAAATCAGCACCAAATAAGCAAAAGAAGGATCTCGAAAGGTGGACCACATAGTCTGCGGACTATTGCATCACCGTTTCATTTCAGTTTCTGCTTGGTTATGCAACCAGTCTTCTACTATCTAGAACACATCTTCTACATAAAACACATTAACACATTAAGAGTAGTTCTGCACTAACGCTACACAGATTCATAGGAGAAATTTCTATCGAATTCCTTGATAAAAAATGTCAACGACTCGAGGGTTTGAAACTTGGCAGGGAAGAAATCATCATCTGTGGTGGCATTTGGAATTGTAAAAAACGAATAAAAATACGATGAACAGAGTTTGGAATTGTAAAAACGAATCACGAACGGAGTTTAGAATTATAAAAAGGGATATTTCATCATTTGCCCTAGAAGTTGAGATGAAATTTATAATTTGTCCTCAATATGTTATTGACATATAGCCCTAGAACCTATATATCAGTGAAACATTAAAGGGATAAATCAACAAATGCATATAAATTTAGGATAAATTATCAATTGTCCTTTGTAAAAGCGGAAAAAATATCGGCAAGGGCATCATGGCCAATCTCGCCCGCTCACCCCACATCCACGTTGCGCCCGGCCCGGCCCGGCCCGTCCAAGGCCACCACCGCCTGGCTGGCCCGCCTGCCCTGCCCTTTTCTTCTCGCCAGCCGCGACCGTTCCGAATTCCTCCTGTACTCTATTCCACACGGCGACGTCGCCATAGCTGCCTCCGCCCCGCTCTCTCCAGACGCGCTCCCCTACCTCCCTACGTAGGTAACCGCTTCCCCCTCCCGCGCCCCTCCAAACCCTAACTTATACCCCAAAATTCCTCTACGAGCGGACGCGCTTCCCTTTGATCCCCCCGCAGATCGCCGGCGATGGGATCCAGGGACCAGGGCGGGGCTGCCTCGTCGGGCGGCAGCGGAGGGTTCTTCTCCTCGATCGCCGCCGGTGTGCGCAACTGGGGCACCGCCGTGCACAAATCCGTCAACGGGTGAGTCTGCGCGCTGGCCTGTCCCTCTTCCCGTATCCTCAGATCCGCCTTGAGCTCTTCCGATTTTTTTCGGGGTTTGTGTTTAGAACCCTGCCGAGGAGCTGATCGGTGGGAATCGCCGCCTCTCGGCCTCGTGATCTGGCGCTCCCGCGTCCGATCACAGCTGGTTGGTGGTGTTGATCCTGCGCGGTGATCCTGGCAAATTGTGAATCGCGCGCTTATATTTAAGTTTAAAGCTCGGGGCTTTAGTGGTCATAGTTTTATATGGTATCGTTTGATGAGTAGCTTGGTGATCACATTATTAGATGGGTAGCTTAGTGCTTGTATAGCTGTTCTATCTGTAGAAATACTGAAGAGATATAGTGATATGTGTGTTAAATATGTCGAGCCATCAATTCCTACTTAATAGTATGAGAAAGGGGACGATTGATTAAAAGTTAATTCCTTGTTCTGGATGTATTATATAGTATGTAATGCCTCAAAAGAGGATATGGTAATCGTTGTGGTTTTGAATCACAGGCAATTTGTATGTGTGCAGTTCAAAGCAGATAGGGTGCGCTTTGTACAGAATTTTGATGCAAATGGCGGGAAGTATAGTTTGCTTTGACCTACTCTAAATGATTGGCATGCACAGCGTTTGGCGCCTCTTCACTTTATTCTCATGTTTTGCGTTTTGGGATCGAATTCTTCTCTAATGCGCATGGCCATTGGTTGCCTGTTGGTCTCCATAGTAAAAGATATTGTTTTTTAGTTGAAAAAATATCTTTTGTCGGTACTTGGCACTTTGTAATGAGTTATATGCAATCTATAGGTTGGTCGGCTATGAAGGGCTTGAAGTTATTAACCCAGATGGAGGCACGGAAGATGCGGAAGCAGAGGCTTTGAGGGGGAGATGGAAACAGGAGGTGAGGATCAGTGAATTAACGAGAAATGCTAATTTTATGATTGGAAAGACATGATCATGAATTATTTTTAAACGCTTAACAAGACGGGAATAAATTTTGTATGAAATTTTGGGTTTTCATAAGGGAAATTCATTGTTGAAGCTTGCTTTTGGGTATCTGCATTTCTTTTGCATTATTAATTACATATGATGTGATATGGGCTACTGTGGTGCTACATCTCATAAGGTTATCATAATTCTTTTGATAACAAAAGTTGGAGGTGATCAACAAAATTTAACATTCTGTTCAACCTTTTAGGTGTAAGTCAACTCAATGTACTAAAATTATACCTAAAATCTGAAGAAAAAGTGAATTTCGTTGGTAACATGATTCACTAAGATGTTACCTTTGTTGCAGTAAACCTACAACTATGTTCTACCACATATGCTTCTTAAACCCCCCTAAGCATGCTCAGAAATCACCATAGTAGTCTACTCTCTTATTAGTCTCAAGAATATCAGGTGTGCACTCTTCACAAGCACTCCATAGCCTTATTAGTTTTACCAATTGGTTTCAGATGTGATATTTCATATGGGACTAATGTTAGTTAATCAGTTGCCAAAAGCCCAAAATATCACCTATTTTAGTCTATTTAACTAGTCACATGTTTACTGAAGTCATATTTATGATATGGGTTCGGTCATGGTCCATGAATCATATAATGATGTGTGGAAAAAATTGCATCTCTTGTTGTATGTTATTTTAACCAGAATATTAAAAAGTGAACCCTTAATGACAGCCCCACTCGTTCCATAACTGTAAGATCAAGGGTGATTTTATCATAGACTTCTTAAGTTCTATTACTACTGAGAAATGGGCATCGCATATATAGAGTTGGTTTCCATCAAACAATAATTCATATTATACTATTAGCTGCTATGAACCTATGATAATTTGCATTGTGGTTGATTAGTGAATAATGACCTGCATCGTGGTTGCTCAGAGAGTAATGAGTAATGACCCTCATGTTGTGCACTAAACTTGCGTATGAGGTTCTCTCCAGAGGCAACTACCAGTCTGATAAGTTTGCTTGGTTTATTAGCTGAAGCAAATAAATCTAATAAGTCATTTGGAGCCCCCTCTGTATTTCAGTTGTACAACATTATTGTGTCGATTACTGCACTTCTCTGCTGTTTTTGATACTGCAGTTAACTTACAGGATCGTGATAGTTATTGGAAGATGATGAACAAGTACATAGGAACGGATGTTACATCACTTGTGACACTTCCAGTCATCATTTTTGAGCCAATGACAATGCTTCAGAAAATGGCAGAGGTTTGTACTACTAAATTCTGAACTGTTGTTCTCAAGATTTTCACATCGCAGCCCAGCTCTTGTACCACTGAAGAAAGTGCACGCAGTTGTTTGATCCTCTGCACAGAAATTTCTTTTATGCTCATTTATTTATCTTAGTCTGGACTCTGGAGAAATCATAGCAGCACTTGGTCCCTTTAGAAAACTATTACTATGGTAAGGTTAAACAAACTTGCGAGTTACCATATAGTTTGATGTTGTTTCTTAGTCATAAAATATGGTTATTCACTTGGACATATAGTCATATAGAGCTTCCAAAACTACTCAAGTACAAGTATACCCAGGATGTCAATTGTCTTCTTTGGGTGTTTGGCAGTACAAATTTGGTTAACTGTAATGTCTGAAGTTAAATATTGAAAATCAGGAGTCAAATAATCTCATGAGATTCTGTTGTTAATTAGCGTTAAAAGCACAATTTAATCAGTTATTCTTTGATGTATCTCTTCTTGTCCTGTTCTTAACTAAGCCTCATAGAGAATACTTTTCCTACAGCTTTTATATGGTAATCGCCTGCTAATATTATAGCTGTTTGTACAAAATGCAGTTGATGGAATACTGTGAACTTTTAGACAAAGCAGATGAATGTGAGGATCCGTATATGCGTTTGGTATATGCTTGTGAGTTTGCCCCTAACCTTACCTGCAACATCGGTTCAATGCCATATCCTGGTTGTCTGAGCT
The DNA here is from genome assembly GCA_036346245.1 of Bonia amplexicaulis. NCBI lineage: Eukaryota > Viridiplantae > Streptophyta > Magnoliopsida > Poales > Poaceae > Bonia > Bonia amplexicaulis. Next base: position 5,866,693 of record CM070742.1, read on the forward strand.
TTTAACCCAACTTTTCAGCTACATGGGCTGTATCGGTCTACTTTGCATACCAGCGAACATGGAAGCCTTTCAATCCCATCCTCGGAGAGACATATGAGATAGTTAACCACCAGGGTATTACATTTATTGCTGAGCAGGTTAGTAATGTGAAATATTGTCATTGCAGAAACCTTTTGCATATAAATTTTGTTAGCTAATGATGTTAATTCTGCATTTTGTCTACTGTATGTTACCTTTGATATTTTTTTGTTGTCTAATGTTATTTTCTCAGGTAAGCCATCACCCTCCGATGGGTGTAGCTCATGCTGAAAACAAGCATTTTACTTACGACATTACATCAAAGTTGAAGACCAAATTCTTGGGAAACTCGGTGGAAGTTTATCCAGTTGGAAGGTAAATTGCTTGAGCTGTAATTGCTTCCATAGATATCTGATCTGTATGTCTTGAAAGCTTTTGTGCTACTGAGCTTATGGACAAAAGTCACAAAACTACGAAACCTTTTTCAAGGTTGTGAAGAAACCAGTTATGTAAATCTTATCCCTGAATGATCTTGTTTCTGCAATACAGGACTAGAGTGACACTTAAAAAATCTGGTGTTGTGTTGGAATTGGTACCACCACCAACAAAGGTCAACAACTTGATATTTGGTCGCACTTGGGTTGACTCACCTGGAGAGATGGTCTTAACTAACCTGACAACTGGAGACAAAGTTGTGCTTTATTTCCAGCCATGCGGCTGGTTTGGGTATGGCGATGTTGATCTTCATTGTGCTGATGCATTTTTGGTTGTGTTGAAATCATTGTAGCATATTATTCAGTCTTGCATTTTATACCATAATTTCATTAATTATCATTTACCATGAAATTGAATGCGGACTCTTCCATGTGTGCACTGATTTCATTTGGGAAGGCTGGGACAATTCATTCAAATCTTTTTCTGTGGTCTTGTATTTGTTTGCCTTTGTAATGCCTCCAAAGCTTTAATGCATAATTCTTTGTCTAGGCCAGTCTCAGTTTACTTTTCATTTTAGGGCTGGCCGATACGAGGTGGATGGGTATGTATATAGTGCAGCTGAAGAACCCAAAATAATGATGACAGGCAAATGGAATCAGTCCATGAGTTGCCAGCCATGCGATCAAGAAGGTGATCCTCTTCCAGGAACTGAGCTAAAGGAGGTAAGGCTTTCTTTCAATATTCGTCAGTAGGGAGGATGTTTGTTATATTCAGGCAATACTGCAGTCTTATTTGCGGATATCCACTGAACTACCCAAATTTATACTTATCCCAGATCTGGAGAGTTGCTCCTACTCCTCCAAATGACAAGTACCAGTATACATACTTCGCACACAAAATAAATAGCTTCGATACGGCACCTAAGAAGCTATTGGCATCAGACTCCCGATTGAGGCCTGACAGATACGCCCTGGAGAAGGGTGACATGTCTAAATCTGGTGCAGAAAAGAGCAGGTAGTTACCCACTTTTTCTTAAATTTGCATTGCTGTTGGTGAGCTTTTAGCTGTTCACTTTACAATCGTCATTGGAATTTGAGGTTTGTGGTTGCCTTCCAATTTTTACCTTGTGTTCATGAAAACCTTCAGGCTTGAAGAACAACAGAGAGCTGAGAAAAGAACTCGAGATGCGAAGGACGAGCAATTTACTCCAAGATGGTTTAACATGACCAATGAAATCTCCCCGACTCCCTGGGGCGACCTGGAGGTGTATGAATACAATGGCAAATACACCGAACACCGGGCTGCCATAGACAGCTCTAGTGTCACCGAGGAGACAGACGTCAGTTCCATCGAGTTCAACCCGTGGCAGTACAGCAGCTCATCTTCCCAATGATCCTCCAGGCTCTGAAGCTACACCCATCTCTATTTATCATCTAAAACGCTTCCAGGCCGTACCTAGCGCTGATTCATATCAGCAGTTTTCGTGCCTTTGTAGTAGTATGATCTTCCCTTTTTTCTCTTCATCTACTACGGTTCAGGATGTGGTGGTGTATTTGATGTAGTCCATACCATATACTGTCCTTAATCTAGCCGAATTTGCAAAATTTCATTAAGCTTTTGTTAACTTCGTTCGTTCAGATCCACAAGATTGTCAAATGCAATGCTGCTCGTCGGCAGGGTGTGGAATGCTCAATTTTTACGAGTATCACATGAAATTGTCTAATTTCCGTGGAATTTCGCAAGAACATCACATAAAATTGTCTAATTCCCACAGAAACCTAGAGGAATACTTGCTTACAGTTTTACTGCAGCAGAGACAGTACTGGAAACCTAGAACGGCCAGAAGCTGCAACTATTGGATCGCCGTAGCTTTGGAAGTGTGTACTTGATCTGAGGGGCAGGCGGCGTGGTTGATTAATCATGACAAGCGGTTGTGGGTCAGTGTGTTCGTTGGCCGGCACTAATGGCGTTGTTCGGTGATGAATGTGATGTGGCCTTGCGTGCCTTGGTGTCTTTCAGCTAGCGATGCGTTTGGTGCAGCCAGCGCCGCTCGGTCCAGGTCCAGGCTTACCAAATGGCAAGCTCAAGGTCAGGTAAATAGTAAACTTGATTAGTAGTTTAGTACTCCCCGGGAACCAGTTTGTAAATGTCGCGTTAGCCTCCGTTTGAAATTAAAGATCTTGGAAAAGGAAATAGATATGAAGAAATCGCTGTTTCCTGTGAAATTTCTATTTTCCATGGTGAAACGGTATGGCTGTGGCAAAAGCTTCAGAACTTCAGCTAAAAAGAGAAAAGGCTTCAGAACCTCAGCTAAAAAGAGCTTCAGAACCTGATCTGAATGATTGTTTAGACGTGAATATTTGGAGTGTTAAGAGGGGAGAGAGGGAAAGGCCATTTAGAATACAACAATTTCACTGCAAACAGTTCAGCCTCCCATTTTTATGTGGAAAAAAAATCTACATTCCAAACGAGATCTTAAAGTTCTAGTGTTTCAGACAGGCACATGGACTGTCAGTTTTAGCAGTTTCCAGGTTACAACTGTCAGTTTTACAAGGCCTTAAAGGCCTTCATTTGGTTGGGTTAGCTAAGGAAATTTCTTGCATGGAGTTTGCTTCTTTGCCTAGCTAAAAAATTATCTGAATAGAAGGGGAAAAGAAAACAGGCAAGAAGATAAAGGCCACGTGGAGTACTCAGCACATAGTGAAAGGAATGAATTGACAAATGGTAGCCACCTGTCGCCTTGCATATATGATTGGATCAAGCATGAGTGGTGTCCTACGATGGACCTGTCTAATTCAAATCAGTTCTGCTAAAATCGTGCGGCATGCGTGGAGCTGGGAAATCGCTCGTTCTTCATTTTTTTTTTCTTCATTATAAACTGTCGTAGTTAAGGAGCATCACAACTCAAGTAAACAACTTCCGCATGAACAGCGACGTAGTAGTATTCAGTAGGTTCCTATACAAAACAGGGCATCCGTCTTTCAGCCATCTTGTCCTAGCTTCAGCTTCAGTTCTGTTCCTAGGTTATCAGAGACGGATTTTAGTGCCTATTACGATGTTTAGGGTCTGTTCTTTTCCTCCAAAGCTAGCGGCTTTTGGTTTTTGCTGTAGTATCTAACTTTCAAACGAAGCATTTTCTCAAGACGGGGTCTACAACTTAAACGATCTACACGTTAAAAGCCTAACATATATACCAGCCAAAATCGCAAATAAGTATCTGTCTTTCTATAATCTGTACGGTAAACAGCCAAAATTCAAAAAATTTAGCTAAAAGTCATAAGCCACAGCTCTTAAGCTCGCCTATGGTGCAAGCCTTCTTCGTGTTCTCAAAAATTAAAAGCTGGTCTATCGCAGAAGCCCGCTCTTTTATGCGCGGACCTGGACCTGGGCACTCCGATCTGATCCAACAAGCGCGGAGGAGGAGAGCACCTAACTGTCTATCTGCTCTAGCTGGACGGCAACCATCCCCAACCTAAACCACTTCAGTGAGGGATCAGGAGATGGACCACTTGGCCCCCAACCTCTGTATCTTTGGGTTTGTGACGTCACGCTCTTTTCCCGTTAGATTGAGATGCTCCACATTTTTCTTTCTTTCCCAATAAAACTATCACGATCACATGAATCACCACACACACACATACACAGGAAAATGGGGAAAAATGAAGGCAAAATGAACAGGGTAAAGCACCGTGGCAATTACAAGCTAGGAGCTACACATGCGTGTTGGGTAACGTGGTACAAGCTATTCGGTTGGCCCATGCATATGCAGCTGGGGCGCCCGCCCTGAACTGGAAATGCACACACGACAGCACAGCACACGAGCGGATGCAATGCAACAACACATGCATGATCATTCATTCAGATTTCAGAGGGGAATAGGATGAAGGGTAGTACGAGTGCCGGTGGCCCCGCTCCTTTCGGTTTTGGCTTCTGACTTCTGACTTATTTTTTACTATTTATAAATTTTGTCTCTTTCTGAACTTTTAGCTTTTTCTGAGATTTTTTGCGGGTTCTTTTTCCCGTATTCGTTTGTGTTGTCCGAGATGAGCTAACATATTTTTTTTCTATTTTTAAATTTTTAAAATTTAATTACTCCAAATAAATCATCTTCAGCTACAGTAAAATTTTAGCTGTTACCATGTAATTTCAATCACAAACCATAGCTCTTTAGGAGCGGAGCGGCACCTATTCTAGCCGTTTTCACCTCGCCTTTGGCCTGGATTGGGTTGGAATCACAGGTGAGGCGACGGAAGAAGGCAAAGTTTCTTGGCATGTGTGCACGCTGTGGTGTGTGTGCTGGTCCGGTACTAGTCCCGCTTTTTCGGTTTTGGGGCTCGTCGCCTTTGCTTAGGTCCAGAGTTTAAAATGTTTTGAACGCCACATGCCGCCATGTGTACTTGGAGGTGATGAATTATCGTTGGTTGGCTCCGCGGCAACTTGGATGGATCGTGGATGGATAAATCGATGAGGAAAGGATGTATGCATCTGTGGAGGAAAAAAACCTGAAATTTAGAGAGATGCAGATGCGGATTAGGGTTGGATGGTCAGTAGATCCAGTGTAATGCTATGAGGCATTGCCTCTCCAAATTAAAGATTTGTTCGTATTGGTTTCTGTTAGAAAAACTGAAAGCTAATACAAACAGTCGGTTTCTCAAAGTGACTTCTCCACTCTTCTCGCTACCGTCTTACTTCGAAGATAAAGCGGGAGGGGGGTCACATGTGCATCACCCACCCTATTTCTCTCACTCCTGTCACGCACACGTATCTCTCTCTCACTTTTTGCACCGCTCGTCCCCTCCTAAAGACACTTCTTTTAGCCACTACTATTTATTTTCAGCCAAAAGTCAATATAAACGCCCCCTAACTCATCTATCTGGTGGAAATAATGCGCTATTACCCTCTCTTTTTCATTTACTATCACCTCTCCGATTTGCTTGCTTGGTTCAATCGGAACCGGCCGATAACGTCTTTCCGTTGAGTTGCAGCGGTAGCAGATTAAGTTCTGAGCTCATCTCCAGCAACCTGAGGTCCTTTACCAACCTCAATTAGGACGGAGCCGAGAAGGAGTAGGGGCATGGTCGATGTTGGCGCTGGGTCAACTCTCCCATGGAGGTGCTGCAAAATCAGTGGTGTGTGGTTGGCTTCGAACTTGTGTTGGCCGAGACCTTATTGTGGGTGCGCTCTTCTGAGTGCTTGCAGACCCTCAGTTTTGTGCTTCAGTCTTGTGCGGCATTCTTCAATACCTCAACTTCTCATTTATTGTGGGAAGACGGTTTTGTATCTCCGAGAATCACGCCGGTGACTGGTTCAAGCGGTGGTGATAGGTTTTCTAGGTCGACGTCATCCTCGACATGCCTAATCAAGTTTAGACATGCCTAATCAAGTTTCTTCTAGATAGCTTTGAGTGCTATCTCGGTTATGAGTTATCTAGAGCCTTCGATTGCATATTGAATAACGTGTCACATTGTGCCATACTAGTGTAGATTCACATCTATTCTTTTCAGTTGATTAAGCACTAGAATTGGGAGAATTGACAGATTAATGGCGAGCTTGTGATTGCTAGATGAGGACTAGGCTATGTTCGAATAGTGTGACAGTAATTGAGTTGTTCTAGGCATTGAACTGCTATTGTCAATGATCTCTCTTGGTTCGTTTGGTAGTCTTTGATTCATTACCACTGTTGTAGAATAATGAATTGAATTTTGATAATTAGCTTGTTGTCTCTAATTAACTTTTGCTGTTAATTTTCAGCACTTGTTATTTCCTATTGGCTGTTTATCAAGTACCTTTTAGATATCTTGTCAATGAATTGTCTGGTAATTAGAATAGTCTTATATCTAGTTCATTTGTGCTATTACAGTTATACTATTAGTAAATTAAAGCCTTTGTGTTGAGGTGGCCTTGTTCTAATACAATTGTAGTCAACATTTTAGAGCAATAAAACTTAAATCTCAATCTGAGCAATATGTTAATTGAGTATTGTCATTCACTTGCCTTGGTTGACATGATTTTGATTATATATGACATGAGATTAGATTATTATCGTGCGATAGTTTTATTTATGCTCTTATCATTATTCTTTACATGGAACCATATATTTCGTATAATTATCAATTCTGGAATTATGGCTAAACTAATGCTAAAACCGTGTGATTTACAACAGTTAGATGTGGGGCCTGCAGAATGGAACCTATGCATGTACGCATCATTCATCAAGCAGGGCCAATGATCTCGCACATCTGGGCATGCGGTGCTTAATCCAGGTACAAAACCAACCTCTTAATTAGCATTTAGCAGCTCGTTCCTAGAAGTAGAAGCGTAGAACCCATTAGCCAGTACATGTCAATTTAGCTGTAAATTCGCTCTCTCTCTCTCTTTTTCCCTACGAAACAGATGGATTGTATGTGACCCAAGAAAAAGAATATACCCTTCTTGCATCTCTTTCTTTAAACTACGAAAAGGAAGGTAAAGAGAGACGTATATTTGTGAAGTCGGCTAGCTACTCTCCGACTGCACATTTAGAGAGATCTGAGCCCATTTTATATAAATCTCTCCTTGAAACACCTCAAAATTCAAATCATTTGATTTCTTTTAGATTTTGGTTGAACTCTTAATTCCATCCCAAATTGGCATCTTCCCTTGAGAGCCCATCTTTCCTCTCTTGGCATTTTCGCTTCTCCCTCCCGCTGGTGCCCCTAGAGAAACCGCCTTCCGCCACCGCCTCCCTATTCTTTTCCCTCCACGCGGTCACTCGCCATCGCCCAAAATTGCAGCCACGCCTTCCCCAACTGTTCACACCCTCGTGCTAGCCCTTAACGTCGTGGCCCCACCTCCCAGCCACACAGACCTCACTCCCTCCCTCGCGCTGCGCGCCTAGCTGACTCGTCGCTGCTCACTGCTATCCCTGGCCGACGCGTGTGCTTCCACCGTACCGACTGCCATCACCCATCACCGTGGGACTTTCTTTTGTACTGTAAGGGGTTTACATGCCCACTGCATCCAAAACTAGGCTGTTAAATCTTATTTCTGTAATAAAGTTTGGTTCTCATTTGTAAGCATGTGTTGAACAATTGCTTATTCATGTATAATACTCCGCAACTAAACAATCCTGGGCAGTTGTAGGGATTACTAGCGCTTGCAGAAATGGGGCGTTACACTTCTTTTGTTATTGTAATTTTATTCACCGGCAACTTAGAGGTGGCTCTTATCTTCTTTTTTTTAAAAAAAAATGCATTTACATTTTTCAACGAAATATGCCTTGTCAACATGATACGCTCAGTGTAAATTAATATTTATGTGCTTGAACTTGTTAATATGAAAAGAAACACCCAATAGAATCCAAAGAATACATTTTTTTCTCCACCCATGTGATCTGGTTACAACTCTACCATAAGCGTATCGATCCATGTGATTTCCCAACCTGGCTACATTTGCTCAACGGAAAAGAAGAGTTAAAAAGGTAATTAGGGATGAAAAAAGTATTGTTTGATCCTATGGGCTATGAGGGAAAAAAACTAATTAAGCGTGACCTGTTCCTCCGGGAAGCAACAACGTGTTCTTGTAGAGTAGCATGGCGGTAGCATGTGACTGAGGCTCCCTTCACATGTCGCCCTACTTTTCTTCTAATCAAGATGGAAAGAAACAGTCTGGTAATTTTGTAATCTCTTGCCTTTGATTTAAAGAACAAAAATAGTCATTCACCAAGTGGGCATTTGTATATGTCGAGCAGCTATAGGTAGCTCACTTTGTTAATATCTCACAGCCAGCGGTGTTGGTTGATAATCTTAGGTAGGAAATAGGCATGCAGCTCTCTAGATCAAGGTGAAACGGCATTAATGATGAGCTTAAAAAAGAATTAGTAAGTTTTAGGCTCATGGTAGCCTATGTTCACTGAAGAGTCAACTCATTAGTTTGCCTCTAACAGGCCAGTGAGCAAAAAAAAAAAAAGAGTCAACCCATGGAGTACCTATCACAAAACTCTTAAAGGTTTCACAAATATTTGATAGATACGAAAATGCATGTTATTTGCAATGTTACTTGACAGGACGATACGATATATCACGGTTTTGTGTAGTGGCCTTCTGATAGTATAGTGTTAGCTAGCTAGGTCTCACACGTCGACGCTAACAAACACCAAAACCATATAATCCTAAAATCATCTTAATTTTAAATTGAGAAAGCAGAGATTGGAGTGGATTTTTGCACCCACAGGGACAAGATCCTCCCCTGCTCTTCTCCAAGCAGCTACTAGGAGACCCCTTTTGGTAAGTAGCATGTGATGAGCCACTGAAGCCCACACCTCCCATGTGAGCCACCTTCACTTGCTAAACCCTTTCTTGAACCCTCCTACTCCAATGATCCAGTGGCACATTTCCACTATACATTTACTCCATATATATTTATATATATGAACATGAAAACTAGACCCAAAAAAAAGTCTAATAGTATTAGCAGTAGCATTGATCAACTAGGCACCACCCTTTTCCTCTTGTCTAAGTTGGGAAGTTGGTGAGTGGCAGCTACGTACTGCTCCCCAGGGCAGACGGCCAATGTGATGCACGCCTCATTATTCCCTTTCTCCCCAAGGATGGGGCCCTAATTAGAGGGGGGAATCCTTAATCATCAGCTAATTTGTTAAAAAAAAATACTTTCTAGCACTGTAGGATCCTGTGGTCAGTGAGGTTGCTCTCTCACCTCCCAAAGACTATTCACGCAATGCATGTTATGTTGCTAATTGCTGTGCGGTGATAACATTTTCAGGATGGCAGTCCACGAAATGATCAGTAGATTGTAGTTCAGCTAGTAAGGTGTTGCTCTGAATTTCTGAAAATTGCCACTGATTGGTAATTTTTTTTAATTTGGGTGTGTTTAAGGGTGACCGAAATGTTGTTATTATTTTATTTGTAGATGAAGATTGGACCCAACCACCAGCCGATTCTGACCATCTAACAGATCGGCCGCCAAATCCAGATTGCTCAAGGTGACAGTATTAGTATTATTCAATATAGACTTGAGAGGGTGACCATGACATTTCCTTCTTCTTTTTTTTGAAGACTTCTATGACTGCGGTTAGATCAAACGCAGTCACAATTAGATCAAAACATGGGGCATCAAGCATGTGACGCCTTAGCTAGTTCTTTTGGTTCTCTTGTGCAACGGATCATGTGGTATCTATAGCAAGACTTCCATGATACCAGTAGTATCACGAGAGAGAGAGAGAGAGAGAGAGAGAGAGAGAGAGGTGTCTTGCAAGTTAAAAGGTCCACTTTGAGAAGTAAACCTAAACGAAACCAATGGCAAATTAAAGCAAGGGATGAGGTGGTCCTAAAAATACTTTAAATACATGATGTCTTGGCATTTACACTTTCGAAGCAACTGATGATTTATGGCCCCAAATAAAAATAGGAGGAGACCCTGTAGAATGGATCTGTACGTATGGACAGTGATTGGCATTTAGGCCTAGTGCTTTCAGACGGTGTGGCCTCTACATCCCCTAGATATGGCACAGATCTGCCTGCCCATAACTAACTATACGCTCTCTCTCTCTCTCTCTCTCTCTCTCTCTCTACTGAGCCTTCTCTCTCTCTCTCTCTCTCTCTCTCTCTACTGAGCCTTCTCTCTCCCTTTTTGTTTGGGTGAAAATGAGACAGTTGCAACTCCTGCTTGGGTGTCTTCTTTTTCCTTTTGAAGTACAAGAGGACACAACTGCGCGTCTACTACACACGCTATGGATTTTGGAGCGTTTTTTTTTTTTTTTTGCCAACAATGATCGGCAGACACTATCTTTTTTTTATAGAGAAATGTAAATGTTTGCTAACAGCTAACATTGTCTAGTTCGTGCATAGTTGAGTGGTGGTATGCATGTTGTTGAACTAATCGCCACTCCAAGTAATCATACACTAATGGTATAGAAAAAACTTTAGTATATATCTGCCATCAGACTTTTCATACGATCGAACGGTTTCATTCTAGAATCGGCGCTGCACAGGATGCATACATGCATGCATGTCGGTGGCTTAACAAGGATGCGTCACATTACCCCCATGGGATTTGGAGAATTATTATAGCTGGCGAGTTATGTGGGCAATGAGAAAGATGTCACGCAAGAGACCTGTAGTAAAGGCCACATGGCCAGCCAATAAAGCTTGTCTCCCAGCTCGGTCAGGAGAAGGGGGGCTTATGAGACGCAAAGGATGGCGGCATGAGGAGGCGAAGGTGAAGGGGAACCGCAATTCGCAAGTTAATTGCATGCACTCCCCGGTTGGAAGAGAGAGAGAGAGAGAGAGAGAGAGAGAGAGAGAGAGAGAGAGAACAGAGGAGGCATGGAGTCTAAAACAGTTTGATTTGATGAACTGGATTCATTGTTTCCCTTTTTCACGAAATTAAGAAGTGCAGTTAAGTTTGGCATGAAGTTTTATGTATTTTGTTGTTCAAATGAAGAAAATGTATTAGCCTGCAGGATATCTAAAAAGAGTATATCTACTAGAGCTTAACTATGTGGTTGCAATTCACGAGCACAGAGTATTCTCTAGAAAACTCATAAGTAGATAACGGAGCATGACCATATAATATTCTATTTAGATGTGGCTCATTCACAGCCTAGTATCAGTTGAGATTTTAAGTGAAGTCTGATCACGCAAACCAGTGAATTCAAGGTGTAGTCCATTTATTAGTTGTGAGAAGATAAATCTTGTTAATTTATGTGTAAGTTCAACCCGTACGGGACTACATTATAACACTGGTATATTAACAATACTTCAATACAATATCATTGGCATCCTTTTGCTTATTGCTTTGGAATTAGTGGAGATTGTTATAAATAGGCCCATATGAGTGAGGCTCATTTTATATAATTTCAAAGTATGCATGATTTAACACCATATTGTTAAGGCAAAATGAAATAGATCAATTTATAAGGTGGAGTTTTTGCCACTCCTTGAATCATGTGACATATGGATGGGTATAGCATGAGGAGAGTTTTGGCTAAACATGCGCGCGTGTATTCGCGTATTTTTGCATGGAAAATCGTGTAACTTATGACTTGTGGCGTACCACTTGATAGATTAACTCCACCTTATTTTTGCTGAACCGTGTATGTGAGACCATGTAGAGGTCACACCATGGTTGTAATGAGTAATTGACTTTTGGATTAGAGTATGTGTGAATGTTGAGTTTGGTTTTTGAGGAGTTTGCAAAAGATTGCTTCTTGGTTTGTCGACTTCGTGGTCTGCGAGTTCATCTGTGCGAGTACTGGAGCATTTGCTATTTACGACTAGGTGGTCGGCAGGTCTGATCGGTAGAACGACCATAGGATGGTCGAAAGCGTCAGTACCTGAACAACCATATGTGATCAATAGTCGTAGCCTGTGATCAATGATCGTAGCTCTATCTGGTCGTGATCGGTAGTCGTAGCCTATGTGAGCGGTGATCATAGCAATCGGTTGTGGTAGTCGTAAGCCGTGGCGATCGATAGTCATAACATTTGTGAGCGATGGTCGTAGTGTTCTATGTGGTAAGTCGTAGTCTATGGGATCGTTGGTTGTAGCGATCGGTTGTGTGGTCGTTGGCTTCTGGTAGGAACTCGTGCGCTACGAGTACTTCATTTCTTGAGTACCTGAGTACTCGTAAGTTGTATCAGTCCAGCAGGTGAACAATTGGCTATGGTCTGAGGTTGTTCTCTAGAACTTTTGGGGTTTTGGTCAAGGTTTGATCGGGTTGTTCTTGCGAGTGTGCACGTGTGGTTATTGCTCGGTTCTAGGATTAGAATCCGTAATTTGGGTGCATACTTTTTGCATTGTGCATTGTATGGATAAATTATGCAAATTGATGATCTCTGTGTATTGTGCGGTGCTACGTGATGGTTTCTTGTTGGTGTTGGTTGCATGACTTTGGAGCTAGGTCAAGATGAGGCGTAGAAGGATCGAGACTAGGCACATGGTGGTGTTGAGGTCTAGAACGGTCAGTGAGACACCGAAGATGACTGAGGCTTACGGGTGGTTGCAAGCCGGGACGACGAGAAACCGAAGCGGGAGCTACCGGCGGTTGACATGATGAGCAACGACGAGGTGGACTAGGACTAGCCTTAGGGAGGAGCCGAGGTCCTGTGCGGTCGAGGATGCCGGGTGTCGTCATGCACGAGGAAAAGCACATGGTGCGCCAAGTGACTTGGGTTGTTTGCAAGTGACGACGGTTCGATGGGATTCGGACGCGTGAGAGGCTTGACGACAAGTCATTCGGGCCACATGGAAGATGGTGAAGCTTCGTGGCAAAGGAAGCGGGAAGCTTCAAGGAAGGCGGTAGAGGGCATTTTGGTAAATTGCCCAATATCGAAAAAAGTGACGGTGTGTGAAACCGCGGCATTGGCCTAAGTAGTTTAGGTCTTGTATGTGCTGAAAATGTGAAGTGGATCAAGTGTTGGTTCACGAATGGGTTAATGATTGTAAGCCGCTTTGAGAAGAGTGCGTGAGTAAAACCCGGTGTTAGGTGGGGTTAACGGGTTATCCCCGGTTTGGCCTAATGGGAGGATCCATTAGGTCTTGGGTTCATTGGTGAGCCTATAAAAGGGAGGAGAGGCAAGAGCTAGGGTTGAGAAGGTTGTCTAGGCCTTTTGGTGGCTAGCTCCTCCTCCCTCCTATGGGAGTTAGGTTAAAGAGTGGGTGTGGGCTCTATGCTTAGAGCTTTATCCTGTCGAGGGGAGTGGCTGTAAAACCAATCATCTTAAGAGAGCAATATATCAATCTTTGATCTACATTTTGTGTATTTTTTTCTGTTTGAGTTTGCTCTATTATGAGATTTTTGGTTTGATTCTTCTTCTGTGTTCTTCGGTTCTATTCCTCTCTCTTCTTGATCTGAGAGGTTGTTCTTGCTTGATTTTGTGATGATCTGACGTGTTGTATTATATGGAATCAAACTCAAAGCCATCTTAGATATTCTCTTCCTACAAGCACGGTCTGTTCATCTCTTTGATCTCGAGGTCTTGGTTTTATGTGCGCTTGGTTAAATCACAAAAAGGTCTCAACTTGATTACTATGTTTACAATCCAAGATTGGATTAGCTTCTTGAGATCTTAAGAAATTTGCATACAAAGTTTCATGGCCATTTGATGTTTTACTCAAAAGATATGAGGATTTTAGATCTTGCGGTCGTGCGTTGCTCTGTTCTTCCGAATCATTTTCGATCGCGTCTAGTTATAACCACAGTTAAGTTTTAGATCACATCGCATAGGTCTACGGGGACAATAATCCTACAAGACCTGTGTCACATATATGCATATCCGGTTGGTCTCTTTTTCGAATATTACACGCAACAGCATCAATTTTAAAGTTAATGTGTGGGCCAATTGAAAAGATGATGCCATATATTATGTTCTGATAATAGTTTAATCTTACACGCATATATAACACCTAAGCCTTATATAGTTATTTTGTATCTTAATATTATTTCAATAATAGATAAGACGATGACTTTTAGAGGCTTTAACTTTCAAAGCCATAAAACCCCTGAGTTAGGCGTGCACCTGCTCAACAGCCGACTCCATCCAAGTACGAGTACAATGAAATGGAGAAAAGAGAGGCGACATTTTCTAAAGCAAGACTGTACTTCAGGGCGCTAGCTAGATCAGCTTTATAGATCGTTGAATGTACAGATCGAAACAAAAGGAAAGGGTCATTGCGTTCCAACCACGATTGGTATCATTAGCATGATAGTAGTAACGAAAGTGGGAGGCATCTCTTTCCAAGAACGTTTGGTATCTTTGGCGTTTTACCCTCTTCGGCAGAATCCTATGACTGCTTCCGGAGCTCACGTGCACCTAGGTATGCAATGTTTCCCATCATTCTGAAATTTTTCGCTTAATTCAAAAATTTTAATTTTATTTGATTTTGCTAGAATTCGAAAAACTTGCCAAATTAGAAAACCGTCTTCATTTGCCACTTTCCCTTTTGGGAAATCTGCTTCTGCCCTTGGCGCATTTCTTCCCTGGCACCATCTCCCTGTTCTTCCTACCACATGGCCGATTGTTGTTCGCACGCTCGCTCGCCCACCCTCGCTGCTCAACGCTGCGATTTCCATCAACCATCGCATAGTGTCGTGCCACCTCGCCGACCGGCCATTAATTAGCCGTCACACCATCCTCGGCAATGCGTTGTCTCCCACTGGTGCCACCAACCTTGTTGCTGCCACCTTGGCTGCCAACCACTCAACGAGCTCTTGGCACCTTAATTCGCTCTGCTAACTTGTACACTCGCGCCAGAGAGACACCACACACCTCACATCACCACCACAGCTGCTAGCACCACTGCCACCTCACCGAAGCGCCTCGACAGCCAGCGCCATCGTCCACGCACCGGCTTGTAGCCACTACATTCCCGGCGCCACCATCTTAACCGAGCTATAAAGCCAAGCCAAGGCACTCACTAGCCCGCATTCACATCAACTAACGACCATAGAGCCCTTGCCTCCCATCTCTGGCCAAGCATCGTCGTCACCACCGAGCTCACGCCGGTAAGCTCCAAAACTCAATTCCTCCGATAACATAAATCTCGATACAATTCCTCGTTGCCATAGCACCTCCTTGACACTATGATGCCATCCTTGACCTTGTTGACCCATCTCGCGCCCCTAGTCCGCCGACGCCATGCACCACCACCCGGCCAAGCACGGCCACTATGACACTACTACAGAAAAGCTTATCACAGAGCTTATGGGTCAATAATACCCTAAGGGCATTATAGATTGTTTTTAACAGTTTGTGATAACTCTTATCACAGACGGTTCTTACTATGAATCGTTCGTGATAATCTATTATCACACATGGTTCTAGTTAAGAATCTTCTGTGATTGCGTTCATGCGATATCATAAATAGACCTCCTTCAGTTCATTAATATTCTCTAATTACGCTATAAAATAGCACAATCAGATAATACAGATGAACCAAAGTAGGCCTATTTATGATTGGCGTGTTCGTAAGCCGTGGTCGTGTGCGCCTAGTCTGTTAGCAGCCATGTGCGCCACATCAGCAAATTCTTCAATAAAATATGAATTTCAATAAGGGCCGAAACCCTAGTCATCCATCAATCATCACAAGAACTAATCGTCAAGGAAGAGAGGGGCGAGGTGGGGGATATATCACCGGCGATGAAGGAGAGGCTGGCGATGACAGCGTCACCATTGTGTCACGATGGTGACACAGCATAAGACACTCTTACGACAAGAGTACCTTATTCAGTGAACCGTGGCATCACAACTGGAGACGGAGGAGCTCGAGGAGGCAATCGACTGAGCCTTCTATTTTTAAGGAAAAATTTAGCGAGAAGAAGTGGAGGAGAAGAGAGAGAGGAGATAAGAAGAGGAGTGGAGGAGAAGTGATAAGAGAGAAGAGGAGATGAGGAGAAGAACAACCGAGCCTTCTATTTTAAAGAGCAAATTTAGCGAGATGAGCGGGAAATTCAAATTCGGCGAGAGCGGATAAGTTAAAATATTATCATAAACGGTTCTTGGTAAAGAACTATCTGTGATAAGTAGATCATCACAGACAGTTTTTGTTCCGAATCGTCTGTGATGTGACAATTAGAAATAAAAATTATCTGTGATAAGTACAGACATCACAAACAATTTTTATTCCGAACCGTTTGTGCATCACAGATAGTTCAGAATAAAAACCGTCTGTGATAAGTAGGTCATCACAGACGGTTCTTTCTATCGCGTTGAACTTAAATAGTCCATCTTATAAAACCATCTATGATAAATTTATCACTGACAGTTTGTGTTGAACCGTCTGTGATAAGACGTCTTGGATGACCATTTTTGTAGTAGTGTAACTAGCCTTGCACAAGCCAAACCCAGTCAAGCTGTCACCACCATTAGGACCCCTATGCACTGTAGATGCTCAAACCACTCTTGAACTAGCCAAAACTGCACCGTAGCACCATCATGCCATGGCTCTACTTCGATGAGCCACTAACACCGCTAGTCATCTACAACCCTCCTTCAATCGTACACATACCAAAAATAGATTACCTAGGTCCCACTACTCCATTAGCCCTCACCGCACCACCGCTCGCCATCGATCACCGTCACCCAATCACCATCATCTTCGCTCACGTCTGCTCGGGCAACCATGAGCAGAAACAGGGGTGAAATGGAAGTGGGACTGGTATAGTCACTTGTCATTCTTCACAACGGTAGGTCTACTCAACGTCAGATCGCGATTTCCGCATTGGCCTATAGATTCTATCAAAATTTGAATGGTCCCAAACCTACTAGGTTGAAGCTAGAACAGAAAGAGCAGTGAGCGATCTTGTTATCTTAACTCAGTCGCACGCTAAAATGTTACGTGTATATTGCATGATAATGTGAGTATGAGAAATCTTGTGGGTAAAACTGGGTAACTCTGCAAAGTTTGATGTACACTCATTTTCAAAACTCTGTAATTGATCATATTGGGCAATTACGGAGAGAATCAACAGCCTTAGAAATGGATTGTTACATTTTTTTTTGAATTTTTTCTCTTTGTTTGAGAGCGCCTGGAGCATAATTAAATCCCAAATTGGAGAGAGGCTTTTTTTGGGTGGGGGGTGAGGGAAACTAGGGAGAAACAAACCTCTTATGGACATGATAGCCAGTATGTAAGGATTGGACTTACACCTGATATCATATACAAAATTCATTCATATCGCACTTAGTCTTTTCCCTGTTGGGCACACATGACATTTCTATATTCCAAAATTCTGCAAGAAATCTTGCGTTCCAAATATACCATAAATGATAGTATCGTGCGTACAAAATACCCTTGCAGAATTAATGTGTAGATCAACTACTGTAGCATTCTGAGAACAAGCTGATACATTCCCAACTGCAGAATTAATTTTTTCATGAATGCTTTAGAAATCCTACGAGATCATCTTGTTTGGTAAAACAACCAGTAATCTAAACCAAGAATCTAAGATTATCTCGAAAACTAGATTACCATGATTTCTAGGAATCATTTTTTCCGTAGAAAATGGTGTCTATCATGGATTACCAAGGGAAAAGAATCTTTGCTATTGCACTTTTATCATTTTCTTTACTTTCTCATAGTCAAAATTTAAATTTTCTGAATTCAAAATCCAAATTACAAAAAAATTCAAAACATGAATTTAGAAAGTAAAATATCAAAATTTGAATCCTGAATTTCAGAATCTTAAATTCAAGGTTTGAAATTTCAAATCATGTAATTTAAATTTGTGCTTATTGGTTCGAGTTATGAAATATTTGAACTATTGTAAATATCATTTTATAGTTTCTTTAGAACCAACTAAATATTAAAATATTAGATTACCGGTAATATATGATCGATAATCAAATTGAGAAAAATATTATATCACAGAAAAATATAAAATTACGTATACCAAACACACCCTTGCATTATTCTATCGACCCATTTGGATCGCGTGATGCACGTTGCCGATATCCATCCTGGCCCGTCGACTCCGCCGAACCGACGACTCGACGAGCTCGCCTCTCACCGTGCCTACATGCATGCATGGAAGTGGTCTGCCTCTAAGGCCCCACGCACGCACTTGCCCCCCCTCTCTTTCAGCTCCAACAAGATCTACCATCTGCATCCACCATGCACGTACGTATCAGCCTGCAGGTATTTCTAGCTATATATATATTCTTTCTAGAATTTGTTACTGATAAGTTATGTATTCGGAAATTACCACTCTAGATCTCACCGATACATGGGGCATCAGATAAGTACATGTTATACAGTCAAGCCTAGTTTGTGTGCCAGTACATGTTCTTTCTATGCTCTGAGTGCTTTCTTTTCAGTTACACTTTTATATTTTATATCCTTTGGTCTTAGTATGTATACTCATGCGAATGAATCGAAAATTAATAAGTCGTTATAAAAATATTATTTCGATAAATCGTTTTTACAATAATGACGAACAAATTTGTTTGTTTAAATAAAAGTAGAAATTATAAATTGAAAAGATAGGCAGCACGCTTATAAATGAGTGGATGCATGGCGCTGGCCCTGTCCCTGACAAGAATGATGGTTGCATGCATGCATTCATCATGCAGCTAGCTAGTGCAGTACCTAAGCAAATGGTAGGCTAAGCTAAGCACTCATGACTGGCGCGGTTCATGCATGGCCTCGTGGACCGGGGTATATAAAGTTTTTATCTATAGTGGCAAACGTACGAAGGGTTTACTACTAGCTAAGCCATCTGGAATGGATAGATGGGAGGGGCAGTGCATTGACCCACCACTCGTGAGAATTGAGAATTGAGGGTGATTTTTATCTATCAATTAATTATGATAAACAATTCTTATTTTATCTATATCAATTAAATTACATGTAAATCTCTTTTTAGTACTCACACACACAACCAGTTAAAATTTAAAATTTTAAATAAAAAATCACAGCCTGAGAAGACTCACTCCAGTCCTCTTCCGTACTTATCCCGTCGCCGCTAAGTGACACCGGCATGCATTCACGCATGTCACTGTACGTCCTGGCTCCTGAGGTGTATGACGCAAGCAATTTGATGAGGTGACTACGTACGTGTGAGAGAGACAACGAGGCATCATCATCGTGGCATGAAGCAGGTGCCTGTGTCATCGTGATGCCTGCGTCGTTTTCTGATCGTTCGCAGAGCTATCGAGCTAGCTCGCAGCTTTTGCTGAAGGGGGACACGCACGGGCTAGTGTTCTTTAATTTGCGCCAGTACATCTCTTGTTTGGCATGAAATTGCAAAGGCGCAATGGCTACATGTATATATCCACTCTACGTACGTACTACTCGCGGTACGAGCATTCGTATGAACTATGAACACTAAGTGAATCAAGCCCTGCTGGTTACGACTTACGAGTACACACTAGTAACAGCAAGTGATATAACCTTTTTACCTGCCAGGTTATTAAATGATTCGACGAAAATTATTATTCTTCATCCGTTGCCATATATAGGTAGTGCTCTAAACAACTTTAGACTTATAGATTTTGATTTTTTACTGTAGCGACTAAAATTGCACTGTAATAATTATTAGTCTTTTCTAAATAATTAAATTCTAATAAATAAATAAAATAAAAATAAAGTTATATCATCACGGACAATGCAAAGAAATAAAGACAAAAAAGAAAAGGAAAAAAAACCAAAAAAAAATATGAAATTAAGAAACCGACGCGTTCCAAAAGCTAGAAGCAGATGTTTGGAGCAGGCCAGTGGACGCCCACCAGCTAAACTGTTCTACTAGTACTACTCCTACATGGCTAACACGACTCGTGTCTGATTTGGGTCGGGATACGGTACGATTCCCACCACCATGCACCGCGACACCCCCCTCTAGCTGCATCCGTAAATCCTACATATCCTCCCACATGTCATTTGGCCCCACCTCACTGTCAGTCTCGGTCTTATCTCCTCCATCTATCAAACTATTCATATAAATAGCACCGTAACTATTTTTTTCAAATTTAACCTCCGAACGTCCGTTTTTGTAAATCTAGCCCCTCCGTAGACCTACCGAGCTCGACAGGTAGCTTGCCGAGCAACCCATGTGCGATAGCAATCAATGCTATTGATTAGTGCTAAGACAATGATTAGCGCTAATTAATTATGATTAGTATTAATTAAATGTGATTATCACTAATTAAGCATGCACAGTGCCGTCATGCGACCTGCTGCACTGGGGAGGCTTAGCAGTGACCTACCGAGCTATGGGAGCTTAGCAGGTGCTGCCGAGCTACTATAGTTCAGTAGGTCTCCTGCCATGCTCCCCTAGCTCAGGGTACTTGCCGAACTCGATACGTCCATGAAGAGGCTAGATTTACAAAAATGGATGTTCGGAGACCAATTTTTGTTAAAAAAAGTTGTTACAATATCATTTATGTAAACAGTTCCCACTGTTGTCTCCTGACTCGCGAGCCCCATAATCGCTGCGGATTGCACCCGTCCCTCCCCCAAGCGGGTCCCAACAAAAACCGTGAATCCCCACCACCACAACCACAACACAAGCTAGCGCGACCCAAAAAAACCCTATGTTGTCTCCCACCACGCACAGCAGGCACGCCGATGGGTTCCCCATCAAGACACCGTCACCTTGTGTGGCTAGTAGGGCGGCAACGTATGCTGACCCCTGACGTGACGCCACAGGGACATGCCCTAAATAAAATGCAAATGTCACGTCACCACTTTCCTCTCTTAATACCTTTCCATCACCGTGGATTGAGCCTCTTCAGTTGTCCGAAGTTGCCAGTAGGCAACTCGGATGCCCTGCTCGAGCACTGCAAACGCCCATTTTGGGGTTATCGTTCATCTGACAAGGCCTTGAGCACTATTCATATAAATAGTGATCACCTTGAGGACACGCACACGTGTGTGCTTCTAGTAGTCAAAGCGTGTGCTCATGCTCCATGAAACTCTGGGGGTTTCTTGCTCACTTTAAGCGTGTGCATCGGATGCACCCACGTGGGTGTGTGTGAGTATGTGTGGTGTCGTGTGTGTGTGTGTGTGCGCGTGCGTGAGTGCATCCTTGTACTCACTTTTAGGGGGGAAAACCTTTCAATCACCGAAAAAAGAAAAGTGCAAGAAACACAAACTAATTTCGATTTCATGCTGCTTTTTTTCCTGGATACCCGGACGATGAAACCGAAGAGCAATAATATGGAATAAATCTTCTTTACCCTTTGAATTTTTGCGACTATTTAGCTTTCAACTTAGAAGTGTAAAACTGAATATGTTACAGCTCTCAACTACCAATGCTATTTATTTTACCCTATTATGACTAATTGAAGGTGTTTTAGCTGACGTGGCATTAATTTGACAGTGGTTTTCTAACAGATGAGCTAGTTTTGGAATGACATGTTAGCCAATTAGTAAAATCATCAAACAAATCAAAGAAATCATCAAATAAAATGAGAAATATATAGTAGGGCCCACCAATCAGCTTCATGTCTTTTCTTCATAACTGGGCACACCACCAGCTACTGCCAGCGACCACTGCCACTGTCGCCAGCCCAAGCTAAAGTTGCACGCCACCCTAAGCACCATGTTGTCGAGCCTCCTCTTGCAGCTGCCACACACATCAACGGGGGAGCATGACAACATGTCATCACGGTGCTTGGGGTGGTGCACTACTCTAGCTTGGGCCTGCGATGGTGGCAGTGATCGCTGGTGGCAACCGGTGGTGTGGCTGGTTGCGAAAGAGAGAAGAGATGAATGGTGAGCCCAACTATATATTTCTCATTTTATTTGATGATTTGTTTGATGATTTTGCTGATTGGTTGATATGTCATTCCAAAATCAACTCATGTGTCAAAAAAACCACTGTCACGTTGATACCTCATTAGCTAAAATCGTCTTCAATTGGTCTCAAGGGGTAAAATAAACGGTATTGATATTTGAGAGTTGTAAAACATCCGGTTTTACACTTTTAATTGAAAGTTAGACAATCGCAAGAGGTAATAGGGTAAAGTAGACTTATTTCTTAATAAAAAAGAAATGGAACAAATATTTAATTCTCGTTGTAGTTGCAGAAAAAAGCACTGTAGCGGCTGAAGATGCATTGTAGCGGTTGAAAGAAGTTAATTGGAGTTGAAATAGGCTCAAACAAGAAGAATGAGCACTGTACATTTGAGATGCATTTCAGATGCTAAATAATCCCTTTTGTGCACTTAGTTCATGTAAGTACGAATTATCATGTGAAATAATATATCCAGTAAGAGCCATCATGTTATATGTTATGCGTTCAATTTTGGGGATCTAGCACACCCGTTGCCAATTAAGCTAAAAAAGCTTAATAAAAAAAGAAGCTGAAAAAGACAGATTGCTAGCTAGTGTAGCACCACAAGATCAGTTTGATGGGGTTCGTTTCATGGCGATGTCATGGTAGTGCATGCTCCTGATGGAGTTCGTTTCGTGGTGAATTAAGTGATGGATGGAGGAAAGCGAGCGTGTCATCGTGTTTGGAGACAAAGCACGGTGAGATAACGATTGTGCGGCGGTTCATTTTTCGAAAAGGGCGCACATGTCGTATTTATTAAGTGTGACATACAGCACATGATACTGTACAACAACACGTGCGTGGCAAGTATACATGCAACTTACATACGGGTTCATCGTGAGTGGTGAATTTACTCTATACCACCAACGACACTGCTATCCAGTCATGTCATATCCATTAGTGCATTGTTAGTGGCCTGTGGAAGGCCGAGCAGCACGGACACAAGCGATACAAAAGGTCTCGCAAGCTAGGCTAGCTAGTTGAGGGCCACCCTCGTAGGCAATTCGAGGTCGATGATAATTTGTGCAACGTCATGCAAGTCATAATGATCGCACTTTTCCTACGACCCTTGTAGCTAGTAACCTTGTTGAGTATGCGCCATTTGCCTTTGCACATGCTAAACATGTGCTCGACGGTGTTGTGCAATTGCGAGTACCGATAGTTGAACAACTCCTGCATCTTCACCGAGTTCCTTCCATTGTTGAACTCGAAAAGATGATAGATGATATTGTGATTTGGAGACAGGTACCCCCAACATATTGGGATACCTGAAATCAACAAGGTAGTACTTGCCTACAACGAAAAATAGCGGTTAGTAAGCCTTGCAATGCATGATGGACTGCAAATTAAAGAGCTGTATTACCTTCCAGCAGATGTGGGAAGCAGTCATCGTACTTCGCCATGGTCTGTTGTAGGATCCGAGTGTCATGCACCGAGCCCGGCCAGCCAGCGCACACAAATATGAACCGACAGTCCAAGTCGCAAATGGCGAGGACGTTCTAGCTAGTGTAGCCATGCCTATTGAAATGACGCACCCTCTTGTTGTTTCAAACCATGACTTTTACGTACGTGCTTTCAATGGCCCCTATGTAATTGTTGAACTAGGGATAGAATCTCTGCTGCAGGAGCCTTGGATGTACTATCTGATGTCAGATCGGATGGCGCAATGATGTCACCAGCAAGGGCCACTACACTTTGTTGAACCTCTTGCTAATGGTACCTGTGGAGTGCTTAAAGTGGTTCATTCCTTGCCTTTGCGTTGGGTGCCCCACAGGTCCACAAAAAGAGTGCCAACGCTTCCTTCGAACAAACTTTCTGATATGACCACAGGTCGTAATCCGCAACAAGCTTGTTGTGAAGCACCTTGAAAACACTGGGGCTCATCTTGAATATGTTGCTACGACGCTCCTCATCGGCAAGTTGTTGGGAAACCCACTGCCATCTAGTCACTATCGGCACTCTTGGGATAGGCTGCAAGCTCATTTTGTCGTCGACGGCGTGAAACACGGCAAGGGCCACAGCTGGGAAGAACAAGGGCCACCACGCCAGTCCTCTGCATTGGGGCCTCGAATTCTTGAAGCCCACTACCGACTTCTCCTTCTGGGTAGGCACTAGCAGAAGTGTGCATTGGGGCATCCCCTTCTAGGTGCCCAATGCCAGAAGAACTCCTCTCTGCCATCACTGCACATCCATGAAGGTAATACTCATATGCATAGCCATCACTAGAAGCTCGGACTGATGCATAGATACACTGATCCACATCGGCAGTAATGCATGCATGTTAACAAGATACACAAATTGAGTGCATCGCTGCTCCAACACAAATCAGGCCGGCAGCACTGATCCAGACCGGTAGCAGTGCATGCACAACTCAGGTATTCGCAATGATAATAATGACAAATTGAGACAAGATAATTCAAACACTAACAACATATTGAGTCTACAACTAACACAAATGGCATTGGATACCATTAATCACTAACAGTGCATGTCAAAGGTTTAGAACACAGGTGACGAAAGTAAATACCATCACACAACAATACGGATTATGAAAGTAAATACAGAACTCACTGAACTCCGTGACCACGAAATAAAAAACCGACCCTCTCCTCACAAGTCAAGTCTCCTCTCCGATATCCGCCTGACCCAATCTAGTCAACCCTCATTCATTTGCATTGAGAAGAAGCTGTCATGGTACTCTGCCTTCATGAAAAGATGGGAGGCATAGTAGTACCCGTTGCTTTCTTCGGCAGCCCCCGCTTCTTTCACCATCCTCATGAGTCTCAGCAAGTCTTCCCTTGTGGAATGCTTTTCAGGGACATGACACTTGAGCCGGACACCCGACTGGATGGCATGAGACTCCTCTCGCATAGGTCCACTAGTCACTTCAGCTGGACATCTCAGTCGACGCGCTCTCTATCCGACTGCTGCTCGGGTATGCCGGTGTAGGGCGTGGCCTCTTGCTCGCAGACGAGCCCGCCGTTGCACCGCTGCCAATGGTCTGCATTGGGGTATTTATACTGCCAACATATCCTCCTTGGCTTAACGTGAGGTCATCGGTGTCCAGGTCGATCGAGTCAACACCCGGGATGAATGCACACTAGCTCGTGGTGGTGTTGCTGCCGAAGATGACTTCCAGCAGGTCCTCATCTCGAGAAACTATGCCCCTGAACTTGCGCATCCCTGACTTTCCCAGCAATGGCACGATGGTACATTAGACCGTCATTGCGGCTTTGTGCGAGGCAGAAGTAATTCAAATAGCACTACACTTGGGCGTTCGAACTCACTCCATCGGCAGCAGCCCACCAGTCATCGTTCGCCTGGATGCAACCGGTGTTAGGGTCAACGCCAAGCCCCATCACACGAAGCTTCAATCCCTTCCATTTGTTGTAATCACAACTCAATCGCTCCCACTTATTCTTCATTTGCTTTATCGTGTACGGTAAGCCGGTTCGCTCAGTGAATTTGCACACAAGGGTTTTCTTGCCCTGCATGTTCAAGCGTGAATACGGCCGGTTCTATGCCTCCAACTCTTCGGCGCATACTTGCAGGAATACATGCGTACTGTCATCGCTCTAGGTAGCCGGATCCATCTGTAGCCATGGCGCCCAGGTGCCATAGGAAAGGTGGTGGACATGCCAGAGCAAACACGATAGCTAAGTGTACCTGCCTCTACCGACAAGGCGAACCAAGAGATACAGGAAACTACGGGGAAGGGAAAGGGTTGTACCTTGCAGTGGGCGGGGTGGTCAGTGGGGTGACTTCCACGCAAGGTGCTAGGCCGACCCGAGGGGGACCTCGCCCAAGCATGTGAGTGGTTCCGACAGACGAGTCACGCGTAGGCGACCGAAGGCACCGTAGCTCTTGCCATGGGGCCAACCTGAGATGGCAGGTCCATCGCGAGACTCCACGACCCCTGATCTAGGAGTGGCCCACGGCGAGGCTGCCGCGGACGGGCATGGGGACGAAGGCCCGTTGGTGTGGGGGGAGGGCCCGAGTGGCCGCCGCGGAGGGGGTCGCCATGGCCGGCGGCGTGGGCAGAGATGGCGCAATCGTTGGAGAAGGGTGGGAGAGGGGAGCGTCCACGGGTGGGGAAAAGCACGGCTGCCTTGTGGGGGTGGGTGACATATTAACTCTTGTATAAATACCGCTTCGGGGCTCCTTCAGAAGCCGTATCCACTGACACCGCTCCAGCTCCGATCGACTTTGGGCTTCTTCCAGCGAGAAGCCATAGGCCCTGTTCTTTTTGGATTCTAAAAACTGTTTTTCGGCTTCTAAAAACTGTTTTTCGGCTTTTTTACAGTAACTAGTTTTTAAACGAAGTATCTTTTTAAAATAGGATCTACTAAATAATTGTAGTACATACTGTACCGACTTTATTTATATCGGTAAAAATCATACGTGAGTTTCTGTTACTCTATAATCTCTTACATAAATAATCTAAAAGTCATAAATTACAGTTAAAAGTTATAAGCCGTAGCAAAAAAAAAAAAAGAGTGCAAGAGATTTTAAGGCCAGCTCCATCCTCTGCTCTGCGTTCTGCGTGGGAGATAACGAGGGGCCAAGAAATTTTCCGGCCAAAAGTGACCAGAGGAAAACGTGACGGAGGTTCCACAGCAGTAGGATAGGCCGGCGGATAAGCCTAGGGGAACAGGACCCAATGGGGACGTACTGCGTCGACGCGTGTGTCGCCTTTTTCTGACGTGGCACGGGGTTCCAAATACTACAGGAAGAGGCTTGCAAGAAAACAGCAGTCCTTTTTTTTCCTCGTGGAGCTTGTCTCGGATCATCTCATTCTCACCCCGGTACACGCCAAGGGCTGCTCTAATATAACGAGGTCTTTTTTGTCTTTTGAGTAAAACTAAATTGTACTACCGATTATTAGGAAGGATGAGGACGTACTGTTAAGGTAGACCAACAAATAGTAGTCCGCCAATGTTTGTTTTGGCGATCTGGTGCTCCGCGAAAACTGGATTTTATGAACTACGAAAGCACTCGTAAGGGTCGGTTCGAGGTGCTCACCTCCTTTCTTTAGCGAACGACAGTCTTGGCGATATTTTTGGAAAAAGTACAGTATACACAAAAAAAAGGTTTAAAATTTTGTTCATAATATATCAAATTTGAGGCAACCTTAACTACATCTGACTTTATGAGCTAGAATATCAAAAAGTGCTTCCCTAAAAGCTGAAACAAATAGAACAACTTTTCGAAACTGTTTCTTTAAACGGCTTCTGAAGCCCAAAATTGTATACCTTGTTCGTGTCGACGTCTCTATTATCCGTTATCGTCTCAAAAAATACAAATAAAAACTATTGGACACAACTTAAAAGAATATGGCATATATATCCTGCTAGCAGATGAATGTTTAGTTTTTTACCTTTTTTTTCTATGAGCTGCCTATGTTAGATTTGTTTCCTGTTTTTATCTTGTTTGCATAACGATTCCGTCCCGATCTAGCATCAATTGTTTGGTGATGCTAATATAGAAATTGAGTATTTGTAGTGTATTTCATAAATATAAAGTTTGCGCAAAATTATATTATAATTTGGTGTAATTTCTTTTAAGAAATCGGGGCCTGCATGATTCTTGTTTAATTAACAAATTAATGCATTTCAAACAGTAATAAGTACTACCAAACTATTCCATATAAAAAAGGAATAATTAATTGATCTTTTCAATTACGTTAATTCAATGAATGTTTAACCTATCCAAATCTTTAACCCAAAACTTGACAAAAAAATTGAGGACGGCCATGGCCATGGCCAGTTCAACTCCGAGACTCTGGAGGCGGTGCTCAGGCTGCCGCGAGCGCCCCGATTCGGCGAGGTGACGACGGCACTTCTGGCTCAAGAAACAGCCGAGGCACGCAGGCGACCGTTCAGATCGACCGACACAGAAGATCCCGACGCGCAGGGCGTCCGCGACCACGGATCTGTTGTCCTCGAAGTCGCCGCGGCGAGGTGGTCATGTGTGTTAGTGTGTAATGTGTATGCTTGCTTGTGTCATGTTCTGCATCGACTTCATCTTCCCCAAGATCGACTTCGACGCCGACCCGCCAGTGCCCATCGTACCGCCCGTGCTCGCCGTGCTGCTTGCGCTCGCCATGCCGGCCCGAGCACGACACGATTCGTCGTGTCGTGCCACCCACCGGACCGGTTTTTCGTGCCCGGCCCGCCCACGTTCGTCTTGGCCCGACACGGCCCACCACGTGTCGGGCCAGGCCGTGTTTGGGCCGTACCGAGTCGGTCGTGCTTCGGACTAGCCCAAAAAAGCACGGCCCAAGTCCCAGTTCTACCCAAAACTGTATACGCTGTTCGTGTCGACGTCTCCATCATCCGCTGCCGTCTCAAAAAATACAAACAAAAGTTATCGATACAGCTTAAAAGAATAGGGCCTATATATCCTGCTAGCACATGAATGTTTAGTTTTTTTTTACCTTTTATTTTTTTCTTCTATGAGCAGCCTATGTTAGATTTGTTTCCTGTTCCTATCTTGTTTGCAAAACGATTCCGTCCCGATCTAGCATCAATTGTTTGGTGATGCTAATATAGAAATTGAGTATTTGTAGTGTATTTCATAAATATAAAGCTTGCGCAAAATTATATTATAATTTGGTGTAATTTCTTTTAAGAAATCGGGGCCTGCATGATTCTTGTTTAATTAACAAATTAATGCATTTCAAACAGTAATAAGTACTACCAAGCTATTCCATATAAAAAAGGAATAAGTAATTGAACTTTTCAACCACCTTAATTCAGTGAATGTTTATCCTATCCAAATCTTTATCCCAAAACTTGACAAAAAATATTGATATTTCGTCACTAGCTCGTAAGCAAGCCATACAAAAAATCTTATAGAATAAATCAAAATGCAATGTGCTCTAGGTTCTACAGGGAACCAGTATAACCAGTTTGTCAAACTCGTAGATATATTCTAGAAATTGCTTTCTACAACCGTGACAAAAAAAATTACAACTAAAGGGCATTTTGAGAAGAACCAACACCGATTTTTTAAACCCTATATATGGTACGCTCCGATCGTTTTTTCTCCCGTATAGAAAGTGTGGTCGAATCATACTCTAGGATAAAGAGGGGAAAAGCTCACCATATATTTTTTACAGCATTTGTGCGGCTTTAGAAGCACAGAGCCCACGAGCTTCTTATCTAAAAATTATCCAGCACGAACAGCACACAGCCTCTCAAAAACCCCCAAAGAGAGAAAAAAACTCTATCGAAATATAAATAAAAGCGCCAAATTAATCCAGAGAGAGAGAGAGAGGGAGCAGCACCATTCCCCGAATTTCCACGTTTTTTTTTCCTTCCTAAAAACGCCCCGCTAATCTCCTCCCTAAACCCCCACCGATTAACAAGGATCGCTGCTCCCGTTCGTGGTCACGAGGGACTCGAGGGCCACCGGGATCCAACGGCGGCGCACGCACCCCCTCCCACCGACGGCCCGGACCCTCGACACGTGGCGCGGAGCCGTGGGCTCGCGGGAACCGCTCGCGCCTGTAAGGACGGACGAGGAGCGCTGCGCCCGTCGGATCGGGGCGGAGGGAGGAAGCGATCGCTGGCGTGGGTGAGGCGACCGGTGCGGGCGGTGGTCGCGTGGTGGTTTAACCGGGAGCGGCCGGTGGCGCGTGGGTGGGCGTGGCGCAGGCGGGGGTTTAAGAAGGGGGTGGGTATTGAGGGGTTTTGACCAAACCACGCCACCACCACCACCAGAAGAAAAAAACCAAGGAGAGGAGGAGGAGGAGGAGGAGGAGGGGGGGAAAGGGAAGTAAATAAAAAGGAGAGGCGAGAAGGGAGGAGGGGAGTAATCCCGCGGTTGTTTGTGGGGGGTTTGGCTGGGGATCTCGTCGGGCGGGAGCCCTGCGCGTGATCTGAAGGCGGTTGGTGGGGCGATCGGAGCCGGGGCAGTGGATCGCCGGCGGTGAGGTGAGTCTGCCAGTTTTGGTGTGGGGGGTCTCGGGGAATTCCGGTGAATTACGCGGTTCCGGGGCTGGGTCTCCCGTTGGGTGCTTGGGTTTGGGGAACTGGGGCTGTTGGGGTTTTGCTCCGGGGTTGCTTTGGTCCAATTCTGTCCGAATTTTGGTTGGTTTCGTCCGATCGGCGAGCCAGGACGCCGAGGACGGGGAGAATTCGCGCCGTTTCGGGAATTCTCGCGCATTTTGGAGCTATCACATTCGAATTCGCCTCATTTTGGACGGATTTCCCGTCGAATTGTGTGGATCAGGCGCCGAGATACGATATGGCGCCGCCCGATTTGCGAATTCTTGGCTGGTTTTGCTCATGTGGGGTTCGCTGTTTTCTCCCTCTTTATTTTTAACCGACGCGCTCGCTTTCCTTTTGGCAGTTGCTTGATCCTCACGGATTCCGATGCATGTGATTTTTTAAAAAGGCTTTTCTCCTCTCTTTGATCGCTTGGCGTGCTGGTTTACCTGGCGAATTTATTTTCTTGGGTGCATTAAATACGGCGGGGAAACCATATCACAAAAAAAATACATTTTTTCTCTTAATTTGGATCACGAGGGGAAGTACGAATTCTCTCCATTTCCTTCGTTCTTCCGATGTTTGATGCAATCAATTCGGTTTTCATACGCTTTTCGAGCGCAGTTGGTTTGAAATTCTCTTCATTTCGGGCGCTCCACGCCCGGATCTCTCGTCCACCTGGGGCTTTGGGATTCTAATTTTTCCGTTAATTAATTACACTCCTAACTATGATCGTTCCCTGTTTAATTAATCGAGGGTTTATCCGAGATTTATCCTAAGTTCTTGCGGAGATCCCAATAAATGATCTCTCTCTCTCTCTCTCTTTGTACTTTACCAACTAGTTTTTCTTTTGGTAATTGCTAATGGGGTTTTGAACAATTGTCTGTGCAGATTTGTGTTCTGGGACAAGCCATGAGCAGCGCAACCACCGGTTGTTAACTAAGCAACGCTCCCTGTAAATTATAACCAACGGAAGCGAGGCGCAAGAATGGTGTTCCAGAAGAGGTCGTCGTCGGAGATGGAGTCGTGCGGCGGAAGCCGCGTCGCGGAGATGCCACACGTCCCGAGATCCGCGAGGGTATGCGGCTCTTCAGCGGCATCAGTTTGGTCCCTGCTGCTCTGGTTGGCGAGTCTGACAGCGACGGCGTTTCTTCTTGTTTGGTGAAATGTGCAGGGCAAGAGATCAGTTCGGAAGAAGGAGAGCCAGGGCCAGATGATGTGCGCGTTTGACCTCCTCGCGACGGTGGCTGGGAAGCTGCTTGATGAGGGCGAGGGCTCGCTCGGAAATACGAGCGCTGGCTCCCCGGTCCTCGCTGCGTCCACCAAGGATGTCCGCGTGAAGCAGGAGCAGTGCGACGAGGAGGTGAAGCATTTCAAGAATGAGGTGATGGATCAGGATAGCTGCAATGAGAGTGCATTGGTCTCCCACATCGCGTTCCAGCGGCCGATGATTCACCATGCCCGGAAGGGAGAAGATCCGGAGGCGAGTCGTGCTCTGAATGGGGATCCAAAGGCAAAGTCTGAGGCCGCGGACAAGGAATCCTCAATGGTAAGTTGTACCAAGGCTGAGATGGATTGTAATTTCGGGGCGATCGCAGACAGGTGGTCGCCTGAATCCGTGGAGTCAGGGGCCTTCACTGGTGATGCAACGGCAAATGTGATTGCGATGACTGCCGCAGGCTTTCATAAGAGTGCCCCTGACATGTACAATCTGCTTGACCCAATGGATGTTGGTGTGAAGCCGCCTCCTTTGGTCAGCTCTGACAGCACCGGCGAGATGCCATTGTACCGCAATGAAATTCGCCGGTCGATCTCCTTTCCGAGGAGCCCAAAGGGAGGGCCGGGGTATGCTGTAGATAGAGATGATGATGATGACGACAAATCTTCTGGGTGCACACAACCGAGCACCACCACTAACAGGGGTTTCAGGCCCAATCGTACAGCTAAGCATAGTAACGTAAAGAAGCTGCTCGCCTGTAAGTACAGGAAAGTTACTCCAGCCAAGATGCACAAAGGAGATCTTTCCTATAGTGGTGAGCATTGGGAGATCTCACTCATCTATTCCTTTTGACTAGCAGTACATTGATGTCATTCATGTTAAAACCAGCTTCATCTCACTTGAATTCATTGATCCTGCCAGATGTTGACCGGAAGCCTTCTTTCCGCAACAAGAAAATGTATTATACACGACAAAGGACACAAAGGAGTACATTCAAGCGGAGGAAGCTGTCGGATCGTCATTCAACTCCAGTATCTGATGAATTGGCAAAATCAAATGCAAACGGAATCACAAAGGTTACATCAGGAGACTCACATGCTGCTGCTTTGGAAGGTTTGTTTTGCTTGCACCTGTGAATTCCTCTTCATGCTATTTTCCCCTGCCTAGTAACTTATTTAGGGGCAATATTTATTCTGCAGCAAACAAGGGGACTAAGTCAACGCCATTCCATAAATCTTGTGAATCAAACGATTGTCACGGTAAGTTTAGTCCCATGCAAATTCATTCTCCTAAATAATTGGTTCTATATGGCAATACCCTAAGATTGCATGTGTTTCTTCTCGCAGTGAAACTTAGGATCAAGTCTTTCAAGGTGCCTGAACTTCTAGTTGAGATCCCAGAAACTGCAACTGTTGGTTCACTGAAGGTATTTTCAGGACATTGTGCTCCTGATTCTTTATTTGTTTGTGTGCATAAAGAGGTGTTGCAAGGATTTCACATTTTTCTTCCCTCAATGTTGTTTCCTGCTGTTTAATGTGTATTTCCAATGCAGAAAACTGTTCTGGAGGCTGTAAATGCCATACTTGGAGGTGGTCTACGTGTCGGTGTGCTTCACCATGGAAAGAAAGTCAGAGATGATAATAAAACCTTAATGCAAGCTGGGATCACTCATGATGATATGCTGGACAACCTAGGCTTTTCGCTTGAACCCAACTGTACACAGCATCCATCGAAGTTCCCAGCTCCTGAAGATATTGAATTCCTTGAAACTGTTGATACTACTGAACCCCTAGCAAGGTAACGAACAATGTTCCAAAATAAATATTGATATTCTATAATTTGATGTAAACCTTGAATATTTGTACCCTGACCCAGACTGGTGCACTTTGTTGAATACAGGATTGCACCTGCTGACTCGTCTTCCAAGCATTGTGAAGTTGATGCTTCGCAGGAGCTTGCATTGGCCCCCTTAGCAGCAAATTACGAAGGGAATGATCATGATTCTGTGCACTCTCCTGGGGGAATTTCATCATGCACAAACTCGAGAGCTATCGTTCCAGTTACACCTGCAGATTCCAATAGAGGAGCTATAGTTCCAGCAAATAAAGCAAAGAGGTCACCGGAACAGGGGCAGCGTCGAATCAGGCGTCCGTTCTCTGTTGCCGAAGTGGAAGCACTCGTGCTTGCAGTCGAAAAGCTTGGAACTGGAAGGTACATTGTTTATTTCCTTGTTTGACGCAACATCTAAAATCTCTTTATGTTTGGTTCCTTACTGTATAATTATGCGGTCTCATGTAGATGGCGAGATGTTAAACTTCGTGCATTTGACAATGCAAAGCATCGGACTTACGTTGATCTTAAGGTAATTACTGCAAATGCTTGACTTTTTATGATATTAAGGTAAGTACTGCAAATGATTGACTTTTTGACTTCGGAGACCTTTTCAAGTCAAACTAACGCAAATATATTACCGTTGCACATGCTTGTCAAAAATATTTTCATTGCTTTCCTCAAAAGGGATCATATTTATCATTATTCCTGATTTATGGATTGCTCCCATGATTTTACATGCTTTTGGCATCTTTAATTGTTGTGGCAAAAGCCTATATCTAGGGCTTTGGGTTACTTTGCTGATTCAACAAACAGTTTGGTGCTCGTGGGCTTTAGGTTCCTTACCCAACAGTGTCGTCTAACCGTACTGTTTTTGTGTTAGTAGAACATTGCAGTCAGGCTCTTGTTCTGGAAAACCTTTTGTTCTTATGATCAGTTAGTGCTGTCCTCACGCATCAGCTTCGTTGTTTGGATTGGTCATACGGGTAGTAGCACCAGAATGGTTCACCTAGAAATAAATGCGACCTATTCTTGCACGTCAACTAACTCGGTCAGGACTTTAGAAAAAGTCTCGCCAAAGGATCAGATAACCTTCCCTGGAAGCTTCTTGGCTGCTTTGCATTGCACTTGTAGGCAGCTGACTGGAATCCATTCTTCGGTCAAATTTGATGAAGATTGTAAAGTTTGGACTGGCATGTACTAACCGTGTCAAAATTCTCATGTCAACAGGACAAGTGGAAGACGCTGGTGCACACGGCGAGCATCTCGCCCCAGCAGCGGCGTGGCGAGCCGGTGCCACAGGAGCTGCTCGACCGGGTCCTGGCTGCCCAGGCCTATTGGTCCCAGCAGCAAGCCAAGCTCCAGCCTAAGACGCCCCCACTGGCTGAGGCTCGCCTGCTCACCTAATAACCTGATCTCAGCTAATGGTCTCTTAGGAAACCTTTCCAGCTTTTGTATAAAGGCAGTCAGTCCATTCAGAGGAGGCTAAGGAAGATACTAGAAAAGATATGTATAAAAAGGTTCAAGAAGTATTGACCGATTTGTTGTAATATCTACTCACCAATTATTCTTTTAAGCCAGGGTTCTCCCTCCTTGTGAATTTAACCAAAGGAAAGGGTATTTCTTTGGCAAATTGTACATGATGGTAATGGAAGAAGAAGATGATCCATGAACTGAGATCTGCAGTGACTACTAACTCTTATGTTTTACAATTGTGGTTACAAAAAGGAGGAGATTAAAGCTTCAGATTCTTTTGTTCAATTCTATTCATTATTTTGTTAAGAGGATGAGAATGGTGGAAGGATAAGCAGGAGGGATGGATCCTTGCTTCATTTTCTTTTTTTTTCCCTTCTAATTACCCTAGTTGTACTATGTTTTTACACCAATCTTGTAGTTATCCGGGTCCTCTCAAAGTTGTACTTGATCATCTTAACAATATTAAAAGAAATTTGTTTATGCCCTTCATTAGCCCCTTTAAACTATGTCTCTTGCATGTGATCGTGTTATTATGATTAAAATTTGTACTGACTCTGAAAGTGATCCTGCTTGGGATCAGCCATTTGGTGCTTATTTATTGGTGTCCTGGGGCAGTACTGTCGACAGAGTTTAATTATTGGAGATTCTTATCCACTGACCTCAATCATAATACTCATGTGCTAAAAGTTTACTGCTGCCAAAATGGATTCTACATGAACTCTTTGGTGGAAGTAGATCTTATTGTGTTGAGTTGTTGCCTTAATTACTAGTACTACTCTATAAATTTCTCCAACTATTATCTTAATTGGTATAGTACTACTAAGTTGACCTGTCTTCTGGTCCTGTGTGTTCATACATAATTTATCATTGCCATTGACACGTTAGCTGAGAAAATTCCTCGCCACTTTCGATCACAAGAAGTTTTAAATGATTTTAACTCTCTGACCCTTAGCTTTGATTCGTCCAGCCTAAGAAAAATGTACCGCCAAGCCGGTATATCCCGTGAAGAACACCCATCTCCATCTGCATCCATCTGGCTAGCTGGCTGTTCCGTATACTGGAAGTATACCGCGTTTCTTTGTGATGATTGAACCATCGAAGCTAGAATATTCCCATGTGTACATGGCGTGTATTCAAATCGGTGTTGCGAAAAACGGAATACGGAAGGCCGACGGAAAGACAATCGTCAACCGATGAATCGAAAAACGAACATTAATCAGAACTATACGGATAATTATACATTCAATGAATATATTGATATATTTTTTGTGAGGGAATATATTGATATATTTTTTGAAACCTGATTATATTGATATATTTGACACAGATAAACACACTAAAATATACTGGGATTGTTAGCAGAAAACCCAACAATCTACCGAGGAGCACAAACACAAACTGGCTGGGCGCCGAGCTCGCGTAAGGCGTTCGACGGAGCTGAAACGAAGCTTCGGCGACCGGCAGCGGCATCTTCTATTACGTTTGTTTCAAATCATTGCCTGCTTCGGCGACGCCGATGTGCAGCACCAGCTTCGATGCCTTTGTTTTGTGTTCTCGGATTTGGTAAACAAATCTTGCATTCTAATGGAGGTCTCGAAGGACCATGTAAGAAAATACAGGATTTTATTATGATGAATGTTGATATTTTAGAGTAATGTGAATTCGAATTTTATAAATTTACAATTTAACGGTTTTTCTGGTCAATTTGCTGACCAACGGGAAACGATCAGACCAGCTACCGGTCAGATTGGCCTCCACCAGCGGTCTGACCGGGTGGTGTCAGTGGTCAGACCGGCTAGGGAGCGGTCTGGTTGGCTGGAGGTGTGGCTTTCGACTAAAATGAGGAATTTTGGGGAATTGAGTTATAAGATGATTTTGTTTTATCTAAGTCAGTGTGTATGTGTTGCGTGATACATGTTTTAGCTAACATGAGTTAAGTTGTGAAGAACTTGTACCCGAAAAACTACTTCTTTGTCTTTGGATGTATATGGTCACTTGAAGTCAACCATAATCAACGACAAGAATCAGGGCTACGTTCATGGACTAGCTGAGGTCCAGAATAATCAAGAATACTAAGTGAGATAGCTGAGCTCAAGCATGACACAATGAAAGAAAATATTAAAGAAAAGTGCAAATGATGGGTTGCACCATTTAGTTTGGGTCCAAGTGAGATATTGTCCGGTTAGCGGTGGCAATTTCCCCCGCGGAGAATTTTCCCATCAGGGGTGGGGGCGCTCTCTCCCCACTAGGGAATGGGGGCGGGGCCCTGCTAGGCTAGCAAAGCGGGGACGAGGTCATCCTCCCCCCGTGGGGCCTCACGGGAATCGATAAAAATTAAAACATATTTTTAAATAATATATTATAGTTTTAAAATATAGGATATTGTATTTTTTGTATATTTAGACTAAAACTTAAATCTATATGTTAGAATATATATTTTGAAACTATATTTTATAAATAAAAGTATACATAAATAATTATAAATTAATAAATAAAGTCACATTATTATTTTAAAAATATTTGAACCTATTTTTTAATCCCTGTGGGGGGTCAGGTCCCCACGAGGACCGGGGGCGAGGGGCCACGTCCTACCGGGAAGGCTAACGGGGTCGGGGCCGAGGCAGGGCCGCGGGGGCCTCTCCCGAGACCTCCCCGGACTGTTGCCACCTCTAGTCCTGTGGAACCGGAATGGAAGAGATTTACCGACGCGTGGCAAGTTAGTGGTGTACCTACACGTGGCAAGCATGACGATTGCTCACAAGGGAAGATGAAGGCCGGGTTAAGAAAAAGGTATTTTGGTAAGTTGATCAAAATACCAAAACTACTTGGATCGGAGCCATGATATTTTGGAAAGTAAATTAGGTCAAGGGAAAGCTGAGATGATCAAAGGTTAACGATTTAGCGGATTTGGGCTTCTGTGCTGTGAAAAGTGTGCATAAGTGTAGTGTGTGAGTAAAACTCATCTTATGTAAGGTTAACAGGTTTCACGCATATGTCCTAAGTGGACAATATCTATTAGAATTAGATATATGCTGGTTGTCTATTTATTTAGTGGGTTGAGATAAAGACTTGCTCGTGAACTATTCAATCATCCAACCTTTGCTCATTGAAGCCAAGTGTTCTAAGGTTAGGATTTGAAAAGTGTGAGTTCTGTAGTGTGCTCTTTTGTCCTTTAAGTAGATTGGCTGTAAAACTTTCACCCTCAAGTAGTATATATCAATTTTGTCTATCTCTTATGGATTCCTCTTGTGTTGGTTGATTTGCTCTTGATTTGGTTGGTTTTGATCTTCTCTCTCCTTCTTGATCTTGCTGGATACCAAGGATAAGTTAGTGATAGAGATGTTCTATAAAAATCAATCTCCATCTATATAGCCATCAGGTTTAGCATGTTCTTGAAGTTATCCGTTTTTCCTTGAATTTGCCTGTCTCAAATGATTTTTTGATCCAGATGTTTTTACCTTGATTTCTTGTGTGTTCTTACTTGCTGTAACTTGTGTGAATACATCTAAAGTTATTTTGGCCATCATTTACCAATGAACAAGTTATATTCACTTTTTTGCCTAATTTTAGTGCAACATTCCTTCAAATAAAAGTTAAAACTTTGACAATAATTCTCTCGATCGTTGGTTGGAATAGGTTCGTGACATCCTAGCGAAGGTTTATGGCGAGTTTCAAATTATTTAGATCTACGGATCAAAAGTTTCATGTATTCTTAGTTTTGAATAATGTTGTATTTACTATTTTCATGCTGATTTTACTGTTTTGGTCTGATCGTTAATGTTCACTCGGTCTGACCAATACTGTTTATCCAATCTGGCCGCCTGGGGCATGTCAAAGGTCACTTTGCTCAATTTGAATCTTTTTGTGTGGGTGATTGGTCTCCGAACTTCATAACTTCTCATAGTTATCGGAGTGAATAATTGGCGAATACTTTGGAGAAAATTGAAGGTACTATTTATCCCCCTCTGTTGCTATTTTGGTTCTATAAGCTTAAACGAATTTGTCACCCGATTAACAGTAATCAACCGACTAAGGATATTCCCTGTCAGACCCGGATTTTTCAATCCAGAATCTTCTGTGATTACGGCATTATTCCCTGGATCAGTAGATAATGCCCACAGGTACATTGCTGAATCATGT
The DNA here is from genome assembly GCA_036346245.1 of Bonia amplexicaulis. Lineage (NCBI taxonomy): Eukaryota > Viridiplantae > Streptophyta > Magnoliopsida > Poales > Poaceae > Bonia > Bonia amplexicaulis. Next base: position 5,905,072 of record CM070742.1, read on the forward strand.
CATACATCGCTTAATCAATAATATTACAAACCATGACTCCAAATTAAGCCACGTCGGGCAATAGTTTACAAAAGGGGGCACTTCGGCCGAATGTCATCATTTCATGTGAACAGCGGAAGAGAAAACAAAGTGGGGCCATAACCTCGAACAAGCGGCGGGGGTAATGTGTGCGATATATATTACCTAGGATAGGCAATATCGTGCACACAATGCCTTAGGTCTAACTTGTCTAAGCTCGGAAAAATCGCAAGACGACCTAATTTCCATCGTCCTTCTCTCCTCCGGAGACCGGGCATCTTCATATGCATAATGATCCTGCGTCCCTGTCTCTGTTTTGATAATGCGAGTGTGAGCACACTAACCACCGTGCTCAGCGAATCATCACACAGAATGCAGTAATAGAATGTTGGCTGATCAAGTGAAGGCTCTAGGTTTATTTTATTTTGCCAGAAACTGCCTTTTCAATACAATACTTAGAAATCCCTATGACCTAGCCGTTTATGAAGGACAAAATTTTACTGGAAATAATTGAATTAATAGTGCAGAGTCCATCCACCGTTACATAGCCTCTGCACTTCTGACACTTTTAGCATTATGGTCGCCTATCTTACCACCGGGTCGACACCGGGACAAATCCAAACTAGGGCCTTTCACGCCTATGTTTTCCAATTTACCCACAAGTTATTTCTAAAACAGAACTATATCTAGTTAAGTCCCCATGTCTGCCCATGACCGTGGGCACGGCTATTCGAATAGTTTTGACTCTGCAGAGTTTGTACACATTCCCACAAGAGACGCCAACTCGTTGCCCCACATGATTCCTTAGTCATATGGTTGAGCGGGCCGTCACCGTAACCTTTCAAGATATCTAGCCTCTTCGTCATCTCACCCTATGGGCTTATCCCACTTGCGGTGGGTCCCATACGTTACGGGATGTTTTCCACGATTACTAACGCAGTGGGCTCCACTTCCCGCAACGCCTAGAACACTGGAAAACTTCACCCTCCCTTGGTGTCCCTTTAGGCCTTCCTTGCCCTTGCGATCCACGCCTATCCACTACCGGTGAGATGAGTCCGGGGTTTCGATAAATCTACTTAGTCGGGTTGTAATATCTGAGACTTGTGGTTGTCTTGTTTTACACGGCTAACATGACAAGATTCGATCCTTAGGGTTATCGAGTGGTTCTACCACACCCACATTTTTGTGCTTCCCTGCACCACATACCATTTTCATCATCCACTCGGATACTAAGCAAGTTTGAGGCTTTTGGGAGCATAAAATAACAGCTCCAAATTTTCTCGATCATTCCCACCATGATCGCCCAAATTATCGTCATATTTGCAAATGACATATTTTGGGATAACTAGCATCCCCGTTTATCTAGCAAACTAAGCAGTACGGTATATTATCATCCTTATTTATGAAAAACTACATTACGCTAGTTTTGCTAAGGCGACAAGGTTCACATATCTCAAAGGTTTCACAGGTACTATTAACAAGCATAGTAATGGGTCTATATCTAGAATCTAAGGAATTTGAACATACTTTAGCACATAAAATAATAGCATGCACTTGGATAGTTTAAAGAAAAGTAATTTGCATAAACAGGGTTCAATATGATCAAGTGATAACTCGCCTTGGTCAAAGTGCTCAGAGGGTTGGGGGTTGGGATCTGCAGCTGCTGCCTCGGCCTCTTCTTCTTGAGCCTCGTAAGCTATTTAATCCGTACGCGAAAATTTGCAATTGAAAGAAAAGCAACAAATCAATCCAAATAACACCAGAAATTCAGATAAAATCTAAAAATTATGATTCCAGTGCCATTTGATAGATCTTGAATTTAGATGAATTTAGAAATTTTCCTCACCCGATTTGGAGTTAAAATGGAGAAGTTATGCATTTTCAAAGTTCTCAGTTCAAATAAATTGCTAAAATAACAAAAATCTGACAGGTGGGGCCCACATAGCTATTTTATATTTTTCTTTCTCTTTTACTGTGCCACTGACGGGTGGGGCCCACTGGTCAGTGGCTCGGGTGCTGCTGGGGCCGCTGACATGTGGGGCCCGCGGGGCAGTGGTACCACCCTTGTGCTGTTACTGACAGGTGGGTCCCCTCGGGCGGTGGACCCACTTGTCAGTGGCCCGCCTGACAGGTGGGGCCCAACCGCGATGATCCCTCGGTTGGTTGCGGTGACGGTGGGGCCCGCTGTCGTGTGAAATAAGAGAATGGCTCAACTCGGTAGCGGGAGCCGGGCTCGAGCAGCAGGGAGCCGTGGGGGAGGGCTGCGCTAACCAAGTGGGCGGGAGGCATTGCCTACCCTTATGGGCGCAAATACCTCTTAAGGTATCTGTGGTGGTAGGCAAGGGTGGCGAGGCGGAGGTGGCGGCGGCGGCCGTGGGCGAGCGAGGGCGAGGAGGTGTGGGCGACGCGTGAAATACAATCCTTGCACTTGGTGGCCGGTGGAGGGTCGGCGGGGCGGGGTGCACGGCGGCGGCGGCGGCGAACAGCGGCAGCTCGGGTGGGTCTTGGCGGCGAGTTAGGGGGTTTTGGCGCAATTTACGGGAGGAGAGGATCTTGGGAGTGTGGGAGTGCGAAGGAACACTCGGAGGCTTTTATAGCCGTCTTGGCAAGGCTAGCGACAGTCTTGCCGTGTTGTCACGTCGGCGGCGGGCGAGGATAGGGGCGGCGGGGGGGCGTGGCGTGCCGAGGCTCCTCGATGGTTTTGTGGCTCGAGGTCTTGGCGCGGGCGAGAGAAAGGATGGGACCGGCGGCGCGCGGCAGGGGAAAGAAAAGAGGCGGCGGCATGGCGGCGCGCGCTTCGGACGAGGGGCGTGCTCGGACAGGCGGCGGTCGGTCAGAAGGGCGGACCGGCGGTCCGGGGGGGGTGGCGGGGCCGGGCAGAGAGAGCGGGCGCGGGGCGCGCCCGGGAGAGAGAGCGAGCGAGGCGGGGGAAGATAAGCAGGGTGGGGGGGGGGGGGGGGTGGCGGGTGGGGTGGGCCATGGCCATGGGGTGGCCGATCCCTCAAAAAAAAAGATTTTTATTTTATTTTATCTCTATTTCACCATTTCCTTTATACACAAAGATGCACATATATATATATATATCTATATATACATATGCATACTTACATATTTTACTCCAGTTTTTATGAGGGTTTATCTACATACATATATTTTATAAAACCCTTGTTGTTATTACTTCTCTCTCAATTCTTTATTTAAGAAATATTTTAAAGGAGACGATTTCAAATCAAAATGCGACAATTAAGGCAAGAAAATTTTATAATCCAGAATTCAACTTTTCAGGATGTTACAAACCTACCCCCCTTAAAAGGAATCTCGACCCCGAGATTCAGTCTAGTTGGTGAATAGTTCGGGGTAGTCCCTCCTTAGCTGATCTTCACGTTCCCAGGTGGCCTCCTTCTTGGAGTGGTGACTCCATTGCACTCTGCAGGTACGGATGGTTTGATTCCTGGTCTTCTTTTCCACGGTGTCCAAGATCTTAATTGGACGCTCCTTGTAGGTTAGGTCGCTCTCGAGCTCTACTGCTTCCATCGGGGTTTGATCTTCTGGTACCCGAAGACATTTCTTGAGTTGAGACACATGGAAGACGTTATGCACATCTGACAGACTTGCAGGCAGCTCAAGTTGATAAGCGACTTCTCCCTTCTTAGCTATGATTGGGAATGGCCCAACATAACGAGGGGCAAGTTTGCCTTTGACTTTAAATCGTCTGACTCCTCGTAGGGGTGACACCTTCAAGTAGACGTGGTCTCCAACTTCAAAACTTAACGGCCTTCTCCTTTTATGCGCATAACTTTTACGCCTAGATCTGGCGACCAATAACCGATCTCTGATCAGGCGAACTTTCTCTTCTGCTTGCTTTAGAGTATCTGGCCCAAATATGTACCCTTCCCCTACTTCTGACCAATGCGGAGGGTGCGGCACTTTCTTCCGTATAATGCCTCAAAGGGGACATCCAAGGCTAGTTTGGTAGCTGTTGTTGTAAGCGAATTCTGCATATGGCAGACACTTATCCCAGTCCTTGGAGAAATCCAGGGCACAAGCCCGGAGCATATCTTCCAATATTTGATTTACTCTCTCGTCTCGACCATCCGTGCGGGGTGATAGGCGGTGCTAAAATCCGAGATGAGTACCAAGGGCTTCATGCAGGCTAGCCCAAATGCGAGGTAAATTGGGACCCTCGATCTGAGACTATCCGTTTTGGCACACCGTGTAAGCACACGATGCGGGACATATATAGTTCTGCCAATTTGTCTCCCTTGTAAGTGGTTTTGACAGGGATAAAGTGAGCAACCTTGGTCAGTCTATCCACCACGACCCAAATGGAGTCGTATCCCGACCTTGTTCGGGGAAATCCCGTGATAAAATCCATCCCTACCTCTTCCCACTTCCATTGAGGTATCTTCAGGGGTTGCAACAATCCTGCCGGCCTTTGGTGCTCAGCCTTCACTCTTTGACAGACATCACAGCAGGCAACGTACTCGGCAATGTCCCTCTTCATTCCAGGCCACCAGTAATACTGCTTCATATCTTGGTACATTTTGGTACTCCCGGGATGAAGGGAATACGCAGAGTTATGGGCTTCCCGGAGCATTATATCCTTAAGGTCCTTTTGGGGAGGTATGAAAACTCGGTTTCCATACTTTAGAACTCCTTGATGATCCATATTCATCTTAGGGCCTTCCTTCTTCCATTAGTTTCTTCCATCTTAAAACAGTTGGGTCTTCCTTCATGCGACCTCTATCATTTCTTCAATGCTTGTTTGATTCTCCCAGGTGGTTAGGGCTCCTTTTTCTATGATCCCCAGATTCAGGGCTGCCAGTTCTTTGTAGAGTTCGGGCTGGTGTTCCTGGACCATAAGGTTATTGCAGTAGGTCTTCCGACTCAGAGCATCTGCTACCACATTGGCCTTCCCTGGGTGGTAATGGACACTCAGGTCGTAATCCTTGATCAACTCTAACCATCTCCTTTGCCTCAGGTTAAGGTGTGACTGAGTGAAGAAATACTTGAGGCTCTTGTGATCCGTATATATATCACAGTGGTTGCCGATCAGGTAATGCCTCCAAAGTTTTAAGGCATGAACCAGCGCTAATTCCGGATCATGGGTGGGATAGTTAACCTCATGAGGACGGAGTTGCACGGATGCATATGCCACAACCTTGCCTCCTCGCATCGATCGCATCCCAATCCTTGATGGGAAGCATCACAAGATACCTCAAAATCCTTGCGTACATCGGGAAGGACTAGCACCGGTGGTAGTCAATCTTTTCTTAAGTTCTTGAAAGCTTCCTTCACGAGCTTTGGTCCATTCGAACTTCATTCCTTCTTGAGTAGTCGGGTCATTGGCACGGCTATTCTTGAGAATCCCTCTATGAATCTTCTATAATATCCTGCCAATCCCAGGAAGCTTCGCACTTCAGTGACGGAGGAAGGTGGCTTCCACTCCGTCCTTCTTTGCAATCTTATGGGATCAATGATACTCCTTCTGCGGACACTATATGCCCCAAGAAGCGATGTCACTTAGCGAATTCACACTTGCTATACTTAGCATATAGCGATGTTCTCTCGGCTTCTCTAGCACTAGGCGTGGGTGCTCGCATGATCTTCTGCGGTCTTGGAGTAGATGAGGATGTCATCAATGAACACCACTACAAACTTGTCCAAATATTCCATGAATACTTTATTCATAAGGTTCATAAAGTATCTTTGGGGCATTTGTTAGACCAAAAGACATGACCAGTAAACTCATACAACCATACCTAGTGGTAAAAGGCTGTCTTGGGTATATCCTCACCCTAATTTTCAGTGGCGGTATCCCGACCTCGGATCTATTTTAGAAGATGGTGGCTCCACCAAGTTGGTCAAATAGATCGTCGATCCCGGGAGGGGTATTTGTTCTTGATGGTTACCTCATTTAATGCCCTGTAGTCCACACACATTCGTCAGTGCCATCCTTCTTCTTCTGAATAATCTTGGAGATCCCGGGGTGAGGAACTGGGTCTAATGAATCCTTTTCCTGCAGTTCATGGAGTTGGGTCTTTAGCTCTCCTAGCTCTTCCACCGTCATCCTATATGGTCGCTTGGAAATGGGAGCGACACACAGCTTCAAATTAATAACGAACTCTAAGTCTCGTGCTGGGGCATGCCGGTAGGTCCTCGAAATACGTCACGATAATCTTGCACCACTATCATTCCTTCTAAGGGTACATCTTCAAGATAATTTATTTCCGGCCCCGTGATACGGTCGGTCCACTTTCACTTCTATGGTCATCCCAAGGCATTTAGTCGGTTTCTTGTCACGGAGGCACGATCTATAACCCCTTTATATCGGCTAGCCACCCATTCCTAAGATGATGTCCGAGTGCGGGAGCTTAGTACTATCGGATCCGCTGGAAGTCACACCTTTCCATGACCATTATTACCCAGGGGCACACTAAGGTAGTCATTATCATACCACCGGTGACTTAAGTACTCTGGCCTCTTTAGAGGATAGGTAGGTAACCCTAGTTTGTCCGCATAACCCTTGGATATAAATGAATGTGAAGCTCCAGAATCAAATAGAGTTTGTGCTGGTATGGACTTGACAGAGAACGTACCCATAAGGACTCCTGCAGCTTCCTCGACTTCTTCTCCGTGACATGGTTGACTCTTCCACGGTTGTGAGTTGGGGTAATCCTGCTAGCTTGCAGGTCTCGAGGCCCCTTGTGGTGGCGTCAAGCTTGGCTACGAGACGAGGCATTACATTTGTGTGGGCACCGGTTGGCGAAATGCCCTTTTTCTCCGCAATTTAGTGCTTGAGGTTGGCGGCGGGTTTATACTGGTGTCTTGACTCCGGGTCGTGGAGTTTGGAAAGAACCTCCACTTGATCGGGTCTTGGAGTTGGAGCCCTGGATTGATTGGGTTTTGAGAATGAGGGTTGCCAAAGAACTTGAATAAATCTCCCTTGCGGCACCGAGTGGTTAGCTTGCGTTCCGTGGCCTCCAGTTCTTCCTTTCATTCTCCGAATTATGGCCTTGTTCACCACCGGTGGAAGCGGTGAAGTCTGCACAATCACCGCACCCTTAGCTCCTCATTCATGCCTTCAAGAAACCTATCTATCTTTTCTTCTTCATTAGCTATGTCGATCGAGGCATAACGAGCAAGTGGGTAAATCTTGTGAGGTATTCATTAATGGTCGAGCCTCTTTGCTTAAGATTGCGGAATTCGTTCTTCTTCATTCTTAGAACTCCGCTGGGACGAAGTTGGCTTTGAAGGTGTCTTGAACTCCGACCAAGGTATGACCTCCATGTCGTTGTCAGGAGGTCTCCTCTTGACTTCGGCCGCAAGGTAGTTCTCCCACCAATTTGCAATGCCCAAGGCGATGGGTGCAAATAATACTTTGTCTTCTTGACAGACACTTGGCCAAGCGCAACTTCCTTTCGTATCCGAAGCCAATCTTGACGAGAGGTTCATCGGTAGAGGAAAAGTGAGGGCGGGTCCTTTGAAAGTCGGCCAGTCGGTTCTAGACTGCTGGGCCACCTTGTTGCCCGGCAAATATAGCTTGCAGTAATTGGGTCTGCTGCGCCATGACTTGCGCCATGGTGGGGTTGATTGGAGGGGGCGGAAGGTTGGCTTCCTGATCGTGGGTTTGCTCATGCCCCGCTGGCATGACACCGGGTGTGGAGTCCACCACTCCTTGGTTGAGGGTGGCGTTAGCCTGAGCCCTGGTCATCCTTTGACTGGCCATCTGCAGTCATAGTTTTATGACCTAATATTATTATTAGGCTAATTAAAAGAATAAAAGAAGGTTACCAGTAAATAGAAGCCAACAAGATAAACGACAAAACACTTTTAAACACAAGGCCGGTTTCTTTAAGCATAAACTGAAACATCACATAGCCAGCTTCTAGGCTGGACTTACGATTACAACACAATTAATTAAAGTTCAACGGGGTAGTTACTACGATACAGAAAGTCTTGGATACAACAACGGGTACTGGCGCTACATCGGCGAGTACGGTGCTACCCTACCTACTCCTCCATATCGCCGACGCCGGGGCTAGAGGGGTGTAGTCCGGCACCGAGCGGGACTGCTTGCCGCCGAACTCGGAGGGTCGGTGTCGAGTCCGAGGCGGCGGTGCAGCAGCTGCTACTGGCGTGACCCTCCTGGCGAAGAGCCGATCGGGGGCTGGAGGTCGCACGCTCTTGCGTCGGTCAAGCGGTCTGGAGCCCACCGCGTCCCAGGCCGGTCAGGCGGGAGGGGCTGGAGTAGCGGCGGAGCCGGGACTCTTGAGGCTGCACCCGCATGCTGCCGCCTCGCCTTGGCAATGCCAAGGCTTGCTCGCACCGGGCGAGTGCTTTCGGAGGGTCGCCACCTCGGTGTGTGTGGCGACGAGGTGAACCCGGGGGCGGTGATCTCCTCCGGTCGGCGGTGTGGGCCGCCCCATGGCCTGGTCGGGTCAACGATGCGTGAGCATCGGGTTGTTCTCGTTCACCGCATGTATGTCTCATTGTATCGCGCATTCTCTGGCGAGGGGTAGTAGCGAAGGGGTGCGCGGAAGGCGCCTTGTAGATGTCGCACATCCGTGCGGCGGCAAGGCGGCGTCTGAAGTGCCACGGCCGGATGGTCGGCGGTGCTCGTCCGGAAGGCGTGGGGCTGGTCGTGCGCGGTCTTGGGTAGATGAACACCTCGATCGCCAAGACTCCTCTCCTCCACTGTGGTCTTGAGACCACGGTACACAGTCTGCTCCGGATAGCCTGGTAATGGAGGAGCTTGCGCGAGAATCTTGGCAAACTCCCCTCGTACACTCAAGTGGGCGGATAGTCCAGTTACTCTCATCTCCACTCCGGCCATCCGTAATTTAAATTTCTAGTGTTAGTAACTTTTCAAAATATCAATGAAGGATAGAATGAATGTGTCTAAGAAGGATAGAGAAAGAAGTAATACACTATATTTTGGAAACTCTTTTATAAGTTTGATAAAATTTTAATCCTATCCTTTGGCTAACGTCCATACTAAGGCCTTTACCCTACGATCGTATGCTCGATACCGGCTCTGTCGGACCGGATTTTCAATCCGTAATCTTACGTGATTACGGCATTATTCCCTGGATCAGTAGATAATGCCCACAGGTACATTGCTGAATCATGTCATACATCGCTTAATCAATAATATTACAAACCATGACTCCAAATTAAGCCACGTCGGGCAATAGTTTACAAAAGGGGGCACTTCGGCCGAATGTCATCATTTCATGTGAGCAATGGAAGAGAAAACAAAAGTGGGGCCATAACCTCGAACAGCGGCGGGGGTAATGTGTGCGATATATATTACCTAGGATAGGCAATATACGTGCACACAATGCCTTAGGTCTAACTTGTCTAAGCTCAGAAAAATACGCAAGACGACCTAATTTCCATCGTCCTTCTCTCCTCCCGAGGCCGGGCATCTTCATATGCATAATGATCCTGCGTCCTGTCTCTGTTTTGATAATGCGAGTGTGAGCACACTAACCACCGTGCTCAGCGAATCATCACACAGAATGCAGTAATAGAATGTTGGCTGATCAAGTGAAGGCTCTAGGTTTATTTTATTTTGCCAGAAACTGCCTTTTCAATACAATACTTAGAAATCCCTATGACCTAGCCGTTTATGAAGGACAAAATTTTACTGGAAATAATTGAATTAATAGTGCACAGAGTCCATCCACCGTTACATAGCCTCTGCACTTTACAGCACTTTTTAGCATTATGGCTGCCTATCTTACCACTGGGTCGACACCCAGGACAAATCCAAACTAGGGTCTTTCCTGCCCTATGTTTTTCCAATTTACCCACAAGTTATTTCTAAAACAGAACTATATCTAGTTAAGTCCCCATGTGCGCCCATGACCGTGGGCACGGCTATTCGAATAGTTTTGACTCTGCGAGTTTGTACACATTCCCCACAAGAGGCGCCAACTCGTTGCCCACATGATTCCTTAGTCATATGGTTGAGCGGGCCGTCACCGTAACCTTTCAAGATATCTAGCCTCTTTCGTCATCTCACCCTATGGGCTTATCCCACTTGCGGTGGGTCCCATACGTTGCACGGGATGTTTTCCACGATTACTAACGCAGGGCTCCACTTCCAACGCCTAGAACAGTGGAAAACTTCACCCTCCCTTGGTGTCCCTTTAGGCCTTCCTTGCCCTTGCGGATCCACGCCTATCCACTACCGGTGAGATGAGTCGGGGTTTCGATAAATCTACTTAGTCGGGTTGTAATATCTGAGACTTGTGGTTGTCTTGTTTTACGGGCTAACATGACAAGATTCATCCTTAGGGTTATCGAGTGGTTCTACCACACCCACATTTTTGTGCTTCCCGCACCACATACCACCCCACATCATCCACTCAGATACTAAGCAAGTTTGAGGCTTTTGGGAGCATAAAATAACAGTTCCAAATTTTCTCCAGTCATTCCCACCATGACTGCCCAAATTATCGTCATATTTGCAAATGACATATTTTGGGATAACTAGCATCCCGTTTATCTAGCAAACTAAGCGATGCGGTATATTATCATCCTTATTTATGAAAACTACATTACGCTAGTTTTGCTAAGGCGACAAGGTTCACATATCTCAAAGGTTTCACAGGTACTATTAACAAGCATAGTAATGGGTCTATATCTAGAATCTAAGGAATTTGAACATACTTTAGCACATAAAATAATAGCATGCACTTGGATAGTTTAAAGAAAAGTAATTTGCATAAACAGGGTTCAATATGATCAAGTGATAACTCGCCTTGGTCAAAGTGCTCAGAGGGTTGGGGTTGGGATCTGCAGTGCTGCCTCGGCCTCTTCTTCTTGAGCCTCGTAAGCTATTTAATCCGTACGCGAAAATTTGCAATTGAAAGAAAAGCAACAAATCAATCCAAATAACACCAGAAATTCAGATAAAATCTAAAAATTATGATTCCAGTGCCATTTGATAGATCTTGAATTTAGATGAATTTAGAAATTTTCCTCACCCGATTTGGAGTTAAAATGGAGAAGTTATGCATTTTCAAAGTTCTCAGTTCAAATAAATTGCTAAAATAACAAAAATCGGCAGTGGGGCCCACATAGCTATTTTATATTTTCTTTCTCTTTTCTTGTGCCATCGACGGGTGGGGCCCACCGGTCGATGGCTCGGTCTTCTTGGGGCGGCCACGACATGTGGGGCCGCAGGCGATGGTACCATCCTTGTCTTTATTCGACAGTGGGTCCCCTCGGGCGGTGGACCCACTTGTCAGTGGCCCGCCTGACAGGTGGGGCCCAACTGGCAGTGATCCCTCGGTTGATTGCGGTGACGGTGGGGCCCACCGTCGTGTGAAAATAAGAGAATGGCTCAACTCGGTAGCGGGCCGGGGCTCGAGCAGCCGAGGAGCCGAGGGGAGGAGCTGCGCTAACCAAGTGGGCGGGAGGCATTGCCTACCCCTTATGGGCTAAATACCTCTTAAGGTATCTGTGTGGCGGGGCAAAGGTGGCCGGGGCCGGAGGTGGCGATGGCGCCGGCGGCGAGGGCCGGGAGGTGTGGGCGGCGCGTGAAATACAATCCTTGCACTTGGTGGCCGGTGGAGGGTCGGCGGGGCCGGGGTGCAGCGGCGGCCGGCGGCGGCAGCGGCAGCTCGGGTGGGTCTTGACGGCGAGTTAGGGGGTTTTGGCGCAATTTACGGGAGGAGAGGATCTTTGGGAGTGTGGGAGTGCGAAGGAACACTCGGAGGCTTTTATAGCCGTGCGGCAAGGCTAGCGACAGTCTTGCCGTGTTGTCACGTCGGCGAGCGAGCGAGGATAAAGGCGGGGGGCGGCGTCGCGTCGAGGCTCCTCGATGGTTTTGTGGCTCGAGGTCTTGGCGCGGGCGAGGAAAGGATGGGACCGAGCGCGCCGCAGGGGGGAAAGAAAAGAGGCGGCGGCATGGGCTGGCCTTCAGACAGGGGGCGCGTGCTCGGACGGGCGGCGGTCCGGTCGAAGGCGGACCGGTCCGGCGGAGGGTGGCGCGGTGGGCCGCGGAGAGGGGCGGCGGGCGGCCGGGAGAGAGCGAGCGAGGGGAGGCGGGGAAGATAAGCAGGGAGGGGGGGGCGGGGGTGGGGCAGGCGGGTGGGGTGGGCTTACTGGCCATGGGTCGGCAGTCGCCTAAAAAAAAGATTTCTTTTATTTTTATTTTATCTCTATTTCACCATTTCCTTTATACACAAAGATGCACATATATATGTATATCTATATATACATATGCATACTTACATATTTTACTCCGATTTTTATGAGGGTTTATCTACATACATATATTTTATAAAACCCTTGTTGTTATTACTTCTCTCTCAATTCTTTATTTAAGAAATATTTTAAAGGAGACTGATTTCAAATCAAAATGCAGCAATTAAGGCAAGAAAATTTTATAATCCAGAATTCAGCTTTTCAGGATGTTACATTCCCAGTGGTAGACATTGCACAACAATATCTATAAGCTCTACGTCATATAGATACTACAACCCTAGTGCATAGTTTCCACCGATGGATCCAAACAATAAACCCGTCCCTCGATCCATCCGTCCATCATCCGTCTCGCTCAATCTTATCCAACACGCCTCCTCCCTCCGTTCCTCTCCTCTTCGGTGGCCACCCACCTCCTCCCTCAGTCGACCCTCCCTCGGTCACCCGCCTCCTTCCTCAGCCACAGCGGTGCTAGAACCAATGTTCCTCTCCCCTCCGATAGCTAGATCTGGTGCCCCTCCCCTCCAGCCCATCTCTTCTTCTCCTCTCCATAGTCCACAGTGTTCTCTCCTCTCTGCTTCTTTTTTATCCCCAAATCTCAAATTGACTGACCAAATCCCCATCCCCCAGAGAGTTGACGGCCCTAAAGCCCACCTCCCCCTCCTCGCCTCCCCTCCTGTGGGATTGGGGCGACGCAGTCGTGTCAGGCTTCTTCGGCAAGGCGGCGGGGAGGCGTGGGAAGGAGAAGCATGTCAAGGGAGAGGAAGGCAAAGGCAAAGGAGAGGTGAGGTGCTAGGTGGAGGGGTGCAGGGTGGAGCTGGGCTCCACGAAGGAGTACCATCGGAAGCACCGCATCTGTGAGGCCCACACCAAGTGCCCCTGCGTGATCGTTGCTGGCTAGGAGCGCCGCTTCTGCCAGTAGTGCAGCTGGTGGATGTGCTTGTGGTCATCGTAGTCGTGTTCTTGCCTCTGGCTGCTCACCGGAGCTATACTTTTTGTTAGAGATGTGGGCAATATTTTAATTTCAAATTTTACTAAGAGGCAAATACAATAAACCAGTGATGCAAAACTTATTACTAACAACAGACTACTCATCATATTTCAGAATATACGCAAGAAAATATAGTAACAAAGTCGAACGAATGCGCGAGCGACTTACATTTTCGCCTGATGAAGAATGTGAGGCAGCAGCAGCTTGACGTGTGCGAGCGTAGAAGATGCAGTGCAGTGAGCGGTCACGCAGATGTGCGCTGCCCAGAAACCTTATTTCCGCCCCATGCAGGTACTCTCTGCGGCAATGGTTCAGAGATAGCCGCTCTCCCTCCTTACAGGTGCACGCCGGGAAGAAAGGTTGGCGAAGTTCGAATAGTACAGTACAAGAGCACAAAAACGCAGAGAAGAAGAAAATGGAGGCAGTGAGATTCTTCTACATATTCTGGATGTCTCCAGGTATATAAATAGACAGACTGATAACTGACATGATTAAAACAGCCATTTACCCATTGGTAACTGACACATTCAACCAACCATTTATCCACTGTTAACTGTCTGTCATCAAAACCCCAATAAAGCCTCACATTCAAACTTTTGAATCTCATTTAAACACAGAGAGAGTGGTGCAGAGTTCGGCAATACGTCACAAGTCACAAATCACGCGATTTTCACATGAAAATACGCGAATACGCGCGCTCGTGCGTGCGCACGTGTGTGACTAGCTAAAACCCTACTCATATCATCTCTATCTATATTCAAGGAGTGGTGTGGACACTACTTTATAAATCGGTCTTCCTGACCTTGTCTTAGCAATATGACACTAAACCATACGAGCTTTAGAATTAAAAAAATAGGCCATACTCAAATGAGCCAATTTCTAACACTTTTCTTGCCTTCGGGTTCTCTAGCTGCTCTGCTGCAAGCTCGCTCCTTTCTGCGATTGCTTCGCGAGAGTTCGCGCCCTTCTTTTCTTGGAATTTTGGAAGTGCAAAGCTTCAACAAGCTTGCGTCTTTCAGCGATTACTTTATGCAAATTTCTGCCCTTTCTTACCAAGATGCATCACGCTATGCTATAATCGTGTGATTAATTAGCTGATTAACCCATTCAAGATTGTCTTTTATGTGCTTATCATTAGTGGTATGTGAAAAGTTTGGTGCTTTAGTTTTGTGGTTATCTTGTGCTGCGAGTACGACGTGTAAAACTGCGCGAGTGATTGGCGTCGGCAGCGTCATCCAAGAGCTGCGTCAGTGGCTTGGGCATTGTCGACGGCGTTGGCGTCCGGGGAGCGACAGACTTGGCTCCGGTGCACGGCGACGGCGCAAGCGAGGAGTAGCGGCTTGGGCATCGTTGACGGCATCATGAAGCAATGCTTTTGACTCTGGTGCACGGTGACGGTGCGAACGAGGAGCGTTGGCGGCATCATCCCGGAGCTGTGTCGGTGGCTTGGGCATCGTCGACATCGTTGGCATCCTAGAGCGGCGGCGGCGGCGTTATCTCGGAGCGATGGTGACTTGGGCACCGTCGACGGCGTTGGCATCAGCGTGTTGGAGTGGTAGCATTAATACCAGCTCACACCAACACTTATTGTATATACACTAATCTCCTTCCAATACAAATTTTTGTTGTTTCTTGTGTGTTAAATTTTATATCTATGTAGTGTTCTTTCTCTCTTTTTAAATTCTCTCTTCATCTCAGCATTAATTTTATTTAGTAGGCTAATTAATATCATGGATATTATCTGGCCTGTGGTCATCCACATATAGGAGAGATTATCGTCCACCTGATAACATACGAGAGGTCGTACACTTTCGTTACTCAGGATATTACACCCTATCGGCAGTTATATAGTCGAGGACGATGACGTGCCTGACTATTCTCATATAACCGGGTATATGTGAAGTGATCGCCGGTGCCATTGTCATAACTTGCTAAATAACATTTATCGTTAATGCCACTGTTCCTGTGATCTCTATCTCCAATCTGTATCAGTGTTTTCGATAACCTAGCTACATTGCACTTAATCAGTATCACTTGTTTATTTGCTTACTTTGCTTGTCCTTTACATACCTTGTTTGCATTATCTGTCCTTCATTCACTGGGTTGCGATTGTTGTTGGATACTTGCTGAGATTTTTAAATCTCACGCTTGCTCTTTTCATTCTCAGGTAAAAGGCCAGTGGAGTGATATTATCATGCATGAGTGGAAACACTCGAGTTTTCAGCAGCGTGGCTTGCCACTATTTATTGTTTTATTTGTGCCTTATTTGGTTAGAAGTGGACTAGTCCCATATTTTAAATATTTATTTCAGGCTCTTTTGATTCTTTAGTAAATTACATTTAAAATTATTTACTCGTGTTTTCTATTATTATTTTTATTATCCATTCTTCATTTTGGCAATGACGTTTCATAGTAATATCTTATATCGGTATGCGGGGTGCTACACCAATGCTTTTGACTCTGGTGCACGGTGATGGTGCGAACGAGGAGCGTCGGCGGCATCATCTCGGAGCTGTGTCGGCGGCTTGGGCATCGTCGACGTCGTTGGCATCATAGAGCGGCGGCGGCGTTATCTCGGAGCGATGGTGACTTGGACGCCGTCGACAGCGTTGGCATCAGTGTGCTGGAATGGCAGCATTAACACCAGCTCACAGCAACACTTATTGTATATACACTAAACTCCTTTCAATATAAGTTTTTATTGTTTCTTGTGTGATGAATTTTGTATCCAAGTAGTATCTTACATGAAACACTGTGTTTCCTTTCTCTTTTTTAATTCTCTCTTCATCTCAACATTAATTTTATTTAGTAGGCTAATTAACATCATGGATATTACTGATATAGCATCCATTGCAAGTACCCTAATTGCATTATTCGGGCAATTAAACGTCCGATGACGTTAACAGGCCTCCGCATCATTTGTTCGTGACGGTTTGGTTGCCGACACCGAATATGCGGACTACTAATCGGCCGTTTAGGCCGTTTTTTACTACACTGATTCGAATTAAAAAAGGAAAAAAAAAAAGGCAAGCGGAAGGGTGTAAGCGATGATGGTGAAGTAAACGAACAGGCTGGCTGTTGCTTGTAAGGAAACCTTGGATCTGTTCTTTTGTGGCTACGGTTTATAGTTTTTAATTGTAACTTATGATTTTTAGCTATTTATATGAGAGATTATAGAGTAACTGAAATTTATGTGTGGTTTTTGCCGATATAAATGAAATCGGTACAGTATATACTACAATTAACTAGTAGACCTTATCTTGAAAAAACACTTTGTTTAAAAATTAGTTAGTGTAGAAAAGCTAAAAACCTCATCTCAGACAACGCAAACGAATACGAAAAAAAGAACCGGCAAAAAAGCTCAAAAAACCAAATGTTCAGAAAAAGATGAAATTTATAAATAGTAAAAAATAAGCCATAAGCCAGAAGCTGAAATCGAAACAAGCAGGCCCCCATTACCTCTCATTTATTACCTTTTTCTTTGTAAAGTTGCAGCGGTGAGGCAGACATTGAGGTATGCATGATGTGTTTACAAGAGGCACAAGAAGCTCTTAGCTCTTGTGTGTCTAATGTTGGTGGATTTTTAGCATATCATCCTAATTGACTTAAGGGTACAATGGACTTTTTGTATGAATCAACAGCCAAAAAATCAAAAAACAGGAGGTAACTACATTGTGTGAATCCAAAATTCTTTAGAGTGGTATAATATAGAAGACAATCTTTGAAGTGGTATCTCAAGACATGCCAATCTTTTAGAGTGATACAGTATAAAGTATTCCATAAATATTCAGGCGGCGTGGAGAAAGTCTATGACGAAACAAGTACATATATATTAGTGCTGAGCCTAGACGGCACTGTCATGTCCCCTCCATGTGGCTCGATCTCGCCAATTTTAATACCTGTCTGCGATTTGGTCGTGACGGCCCGCCTGTTTCCGGGAAAACGGAAGGAGGGAGGTCGGCCGATCGAACCGACGAGTTTGTTACGCCGGAACGGCACCCCCCACATGAGTTCGGCTACTTGCAGCTCAGCTGTTAGGCCGGTCTGCTTTGCTAGCTGCGTGTGAGATCATCTGCGCGCAAGGGCCGTTTCTGGAGCACCATATCTTTTGGGCTCTTTTCGGTTGGGCTAAAAAGCTGTGATTTATAACTAAAATTGTATTATAGCGAATAAAGTTTTACTGTAACTAAAAGTGACTTATTTAATATAATTAATTTTTTTTTAAAAAAATAAAAAATATACTAGCTCATCACAAATAACACAAACGAATACGAAAAAAAGAACCGACAAAAAAACTAAAAAAAAAGTCAAAAGTTCAAAAAAAACAAAATTTATGAATTATAAAAAATAAGTCAGAAATCAGAAACTGAAGCCGAAACGAGCAGGGCCTCTCCTAGGCTGCATTTGGAACCGAGGGTTTAATTTGAGGTGAATTTCGTTTTCTGCAAAATTCTGTATTTAGAAATGGGCATGAAATTTGTTTTATCCGTACAGTCGATCTAGATCAAGCTTATGATCCAATTTCGAGACTGATCTGTATGTTTATTTTTCATTTTAGTATTCTAATTAAGTATGTAGGCCTAGGAGCTATAGGGGTTGGTGGCGGTGGTGGGTGACGACGGCTACAGTTGCGTTTGCTTAGCGTTACAAGGTGGTCCACCACACAGTGGCGCTTGATTAGTTTGGTTTATTGTTACCAGACGCGTTGGTGCGGATTGACATTTGAATCTCTCACTTTACGAGTGAGCAAAAGGATTTGTATAATCAGCCGCCTGCGAAATTAATTCTTGAAGGGAAAAAAAAAGAAGCAACCTGTTTCTTCTGGTATACTTGCCATGTGCTTTCTTGGATGTTATTCCAAAGAAACGTGCTCATACTTTGAAATCGGCTTGAATTAGATCGACACAAGGTAAGATGAGAATGAACCGAAATCCAGCTCCTTGTCGATCCGGCTATTGTTCCCTTCACGCTTCCTTCCTTCTGTTGAGAGTAGCACAGAATCGAGCATATTCCTAGTTGCAACTAATTGTTTTTTTGTTTTTCACCATTTCTTGAACAATAGAATGAACCAAATAAATGGACCAAAGATAATAATAATACATAAACGAAACACACGTAAACGGTAGCGAATGCCAAGCCGGCAAGTTCCACGCATGAGTGCATCGTTTTTGTTGGCTCTCCGGTACTGGCAAGCTTTGCATAGTTCGAGTACAAGTTGGCCAGGTGAGAGAGATGGCGTGACACCAACGAACACGTGAAGAACAAGGACTCCGTGGTCTTTTACAAGCAGCTGCAACTCCCAACCAATGCCAAGGCTTGCTCGGTTATCTGACGGCTAGCTTGACGCTGTACGATAATGTAAAATAGTTAAAAAGACTACTCCCATATGGTTTCGTGTTTCCGAGAGTGAAGACTATCATTTCTGACTTTTGACGGGTGATTTTTCACTGAAATTATACTATAATTAAAAATAGTATAACATGTTTATTTTAGAAAATCAAAAGACAAAAACCAGAAAAAGGAATATACTGGGCTGTCATTTTCAGGGCTAGCCTTTCGAGTCGGGTGCGTCGTACAACGAGGCCATGGCGATGGAAGCTTCTGTTCTTGGGTGGCACGCGGCGGTGTGGGTCGGGTACATTCGTTTTGACCCGGATGATCGATGGAGCAGACGTTTTGGACTCGCACAGCGCGTTCTCACCTCCCACGCTGGGCATGCGTTGTTACGACACGTAAAGAGGCGTGCACTGGATGCTTCACGCATGCACGCTGCCTGTATGTCTTTTCCCTGTATTTTTTTTTTGTAAACCTTTTTGTTATATGCCAGGTGCCACCGCACCACAGACAAGTTTTTGAAGAGAGGCCAAGAACCATGTCTTCTCCTCATAGCAACCCTCTTTGAGAGGTACACAACAATCTTTATGGGGTAAGAACCTGGACTCTTAACTGGCTGAAATACCAAATGGAAGATTTGTTGCAATGAATTTTTTTTTCATGTACAACAATGGAATTTTTTCTCTCTTTTTGAGATGAATGTCACGATGAAATCATGAAAGCTGGGACTTCTGATCGGTCTGTCACGACTCACGAATAGTATACCAACGTTCCCGAAAGAACACGTCCACCGAAGGAATGGCGCGTGAAGCCCATGAACCGGTCCATAAGATAGGCCTCGCTACACGCACTGACGCATGCAAAACGAGGCCTAAGCAAGCAAGCATGGCAAAAATCTGCGCCCAAACCCCCCAGCCGAAGGGGCCTAGAGCTTACGGCTCAACCGCGGTTCCATCCCACCGACCGAATCGGCGTGGAAACAACACCGCGATCAGCGTGTAGGTCGGCCCAAACATCGCAGTGCTGGCCCACCACATGCCATGCGGCCATGCCAGCGTAGGTTCCATCCCTGCCGGACATCTCGAATCGTTCGTGATCTTCTTAAAATTGGGCCGCTACGCTACGCACCGTGCTCGCCACCACAGAGCACGGCCCGCTTGTCCGCCTGCGTCGTGAGCTGGCTCCCCGCTCCGGCTTAGCTCCCCACACCACATATCGGCTCTGTTTTTTTTTCTGCGGTTCTTGACTTCAACATTTCTAAAAACTGAAATAAACAAAGTAGCTTTTCTAAACGGTTTTTCTCAAAGCACTTCTCTAAACGGATTCCCGTTCTCCTTCTCCCACCCTGCCGTGAGCGCCACCCCCACCACCTTCGTAGCCACGCACCCTGTTGCCACCAAGGTACGCCACGAGGTGCGCTCTTTTGTCCCCCCTGCCTGCCCTACTATTGTTTTTGTGCCTTCTTCGATCTCTGCCTTCCTGGGTAGATGGGGTTACGGTGAATCACGCGACGTGCAGCGTTACGTGTGCATCTAATCACTTAGAAATTAGAGTTTGCCAACCTCGCATGATCATTAAACTGAATTTCTTGTCGGGGTTGCGGGTATGAGATTTGAATGCTGTCACTGGACCGACTGGAACCATGTATCCATTCTCAACTGTTCTTGTTGGGGGAGTGGTCTCACCTTTGCCCATTCAGCTTGCTGGGCCAAGAGTCTCATTAAGCATGTAAAAGGATATTTGTACCCCTAGTATTGGGAGCCATAGCAAGGGTATTGTTGTAATCTAGCCCTAAGGCCATATATAGCCTTGAGGGGAGGAAGAATAGACAGGCAACTATTCTCATCATTCACCCCCACTTCTAGTGTATGCCAGATTGCCAAGCTTCGGGTAGTCCCTAGTGACCTTTCCGTAGCCATTTGTTTACTGTTTGGCTCGTAGCCACAACAGTTGACGCCATTCATAGGGGCCGACCTAGAGGCTACAAGTTAAAGGAACGATGGAACCAAAGAAGGCGACATCAACAACTAAGCGGAAGAGAAGCACAACTGCAGCGACAACCTGGACAAGGACGAGGGGGTCGGTGGTCGTAGGACCTCCGCCACCATGGTAGCGACACTTTGGCGCGACTAGCAACAAACATCACCTACTAGAAGGCACGCAAGCAGCGATGTGAAGGCCCTGCGAGCGGAGGACGCACCGACGTCTACCCCCAACAACTTTGACGGTACTCGCGCCACCACCTCCAATGGTCCTGGCACTCGGCCATCGCCTCCAATGACCCCGGCACTCGCACTATCACCTACAACGACCCCAGCACCCTCATCGCTACTGTTAAGAATGACGTGGCCCTTCACGAAACCCCAATGGAACTAGCATTGGGACCCTGGCCGGGCACGACACCCTCTCCGTCGCGATGTAGCAGACGGAGCGCCCTTTGGAAGTGGTCCTCGGGACGCTGCAATGCAACTAGCGGATCTATAGAACTCCATGCATGGGATACATGAGGCTTGGAGTCGACAAATGCCTAGACGACAGTGGTGGAGGTCGCCACAGAGAGAGCAGAAAGCCATGAGGCTAACGTCGGTGCTCGCAACACCCTCAGGCGAGTGGACCCGGAGTCCCCCTTGTCCATCGATCTGTAGCAATGCACCTGACCGGAGGACTTTAAGATGCCTATTGTAGAACTGTATAAGGACAACATGGACCCCCACAACTTCGTCAGCGCTCGTCCGAAAGGTGGGAGACGAAGCGTGCACGCCCCCCCATGACTTCATCAACGCTCGTGCAGGGTGCGCATGGACCAAATCTTACCCTACTGCTAACTTCGTGAACACACGTCCGAAGCATGGGGGATGGAGCGCACGCAAAGCAATATCACCCTACTACCGACTTCGTCGATGCTCATCCAAAGCATGGGGGGACAAAGTGCCATCAAACCAATCTCGCCCTACTGCCGACTTCGTCAATGCTCATCTGAAGAGTAGGGAACAGAGCGTGTGTGAACCAGGCTTTGTACCACCACCGACTTTGTCGACACTCGTCCGAAGGGTGGGAACGAAATGCGTGCGAACCAGGCTTCGTACCACCTCCCACTTCTTAGATGTTCATCCGAAGGGTGGGGGACAGAGCGCGCACGAACCAGGCTTCGTACCACCACCGACTTCGTCAACGCTCTCCCGAGGGGTGGGGGTGGAGCACGCGTGAACCAATCTCTCCCTACCGCCGACTTCGTCGATACTCGTCCGAAGGGTAGGGGGTCAGAACGAGCGCGGACCAAATCTCATCCTACCACCGACTTCGTCGACACTCGTTCGAATGGTGGCAGATAGAGCACGCACGAACCAAATCTCGTACTACCGCTGACCTCATTGACGCTCGTCCTAAATGAGGCAAGTCTCGGTGCTGATACTACTCCTATTCTACTTATTCGACAGTGCGTGTACAATCGGTGCACCTGTAACGACGCTTATAAAAATCAAACCTGGTAGGGAGTAATATATACAAGGAATGCACGCAATACACACGATAGCAGCAGGGACACACTACTCCTCGTCGGAGCTCTCTGCTTTTATGAAGTCCTTAGGGTGAACGTGCGGGTGTGTAGGCCGCTCCGTCCAGAACTGTAGCGACTCCTCCGCCCAGACCCAGTGTCGGAGTCGCCGATGAAGGAGCCGGTTTGGTACGAGGAGTCGGTCTTCTTCAAGTACCTACTCATGGACACAAGATCAACGAGATAAGACAGGGCAATTCTAGGGTACTCCGCGCTTTTCATTACAAACAAACGGGTACATCAGCTGGCGTCAGCTGGTAGTTCATACAAAACTAAGGGCGTTTGCCCAAGTACATATAGCCTACTTGTTGGACTACACTAGAAGAGAAGAGGTGCATCGACAGCACACCTGCAGGTCGACGAGCTAGGCATCTGAAGCAGCGTCGCGGTCTTGACTACGCCGCGGGACTCCGCCGAGCCATGCGCTGAGGTTCATCGCTGCATCAAGGGTATGCTTCAGGCAACCTTCGCCGCCGCTTCGCCAAGGTAGCCCAGTTGCATCACTACCAGGCACAGCAAAGGGTTCAGCAACAGGGTATTAGTTGCGCAGAATGGTGAAATGGAATTATGTGAGAGAATGTTTAAGCAGATGTAAACTATTGCTTCCTCGTCACACTTATGTAATATTGTGCTGATCGATATTGATAATTGATGCAGATCAAGTTGCTGAGGGTGCAACCTTTTACGACGGACAGAGATCTGATCTGAAGGTTGGTCTAGAGAAGCAGCCCAGTAAGGAGTCGATGGATCAGCCTTGTACTGATAGGATTGAAGCAAGGTACGAGGATTATTATATTCCTCGAACATTTGAAGGTCTAGAGCAGAATTTTCATGAAGACATCGTGATGCTATCCAAGGAACTACATGATGCAGAGGATGCTGAAAATGCTAGGAACAGGGAGGTAAGTTAACTTATTTGTATAAAATGTGATGCATGATTCTGCCCTGTGCTTCATACCTACCAAGAGTAGTGTAACTATGCAATTGCAAGCAATACAGTATACAGTATTAGTGGTTTGATCGGTTTTCCTCCCTGATATTTATCATCCTTAAGTCGGACTATTAGCAGGAACAAATTTGTTAAAACCTTGATTGTGTCACACGATCCTATAATTTTATTATCTAAGATTGATTATACCGATCCGATTCTATAAAAGAATCTTAATATTCTTACAATTCTACTCAAATTTTTATAAGATCGTGATCAAAATTTTCATGTGATCCTATTCGATTTTGCCGATTCTATTGCTTTATTATAAATAATTATTTGTATACTTCATTTTAATTGAAAATTTTAACTTTTATCTCCTCATGTTCACTATAATCATCATAAAATAACACTTATCTTACATTTACTCTACAATTTGTAAAGAAAAGCTCAAAAGGCATAATTTCAAAAATACAGTAGTGTTGTAATACACTATACACTTCTCAGTTTTTCCAAAGCCATATTATGCTGGAGCGTTTTTCTTTTGTGCCTTTTTAATGTGCACCTTTTAAAGATCTCACAAATGGAAGTTGCTGCGTTAATGTTTCGCCAATTACAAGCATACTGGTTAATGTTGGCCCAAATACAGCCCTTGGAAGTCAGATATGGAGATCATGCTATGCATGATTGAGCAAACTGTCATTGGCATATATAGTTTGATTGCATCTCAGTCAGAAACTTTTGTTTTTATTCTATTTTCAGTAGCACAACTACCGTATGATGTTTCTTATGCTTTCGAATACGAATACAAATGTTCTCAAATACGAATACGAATATTCTCAAATACGGATACGGATATTGTCGAATACGAATATGAATATTTTCGAATATAGATTTTGCTTACCACATTCGCGTTTTTTCATATACAAATGTCGGATAAAACGAATTGTGCATTACCGTTTCCCACCCCTAGTCATACCGCCAGGTGGTATTACTGCCCAGTGCCCGCGATGCTATCGATTTATCTGACAGAAGTTTTTCTAAAATAGTTCAAGATACATGTATAACTTTTTGTTGATCAAGATAACATAAATTAGATCCCCAAGGTACTAGCTTTGATCCTCCTTTTATAGTACAACGCTTAGCCTATAAATTTGGTCTTTTCTCCAAACACCGAGGCTAGCAAAACTATAAAAACGATTCTATAGCTATATATCACATTTGTATTTCGCTATGTCAATCATTCATAGTCTTTGCATGTCATTGTTATGCTGTCATCTATAGTCCAGGACTAAAACTTGAAAACATCTTAGCACATGTGTTAATCCTAAAATGCAATATTGTCATTAATTACCAAAATTAATTTTTAGGGATCTAGATGCTTTCAGCGTCGCCCTGATGCTTATGTATAGGATGCGTCAATGCCATTCAATGCCCGCTCAATGGGCGCAAGAATTAAGGGGACGTGCGCTACGCCGTAACTGGCACGATAGCTTGTGTTGTATGACCGGAAAATCCACCGTCGCCACGTGTTGCCTAGTCTCGAGGGTCACGCAAGCTAACACGCTCAACGACGATTATGAGGGAATTCAAATAGACTACAATTCAATGAGCCAAAGGGATGGAGGGGGGAGTAACATCAAACATGATATCAGTTCACAGAAATCGAAACCCTTCAAGAGACTACTGTTAGAAGAGTGACCCCCATCTTAACCCAATCGGTCTATTGTACCAGAAAGCCCAATAATCATGCTGCCACGTGGTTGACCTAAGAGGGCTGTCATAAAGGAAATGACGATATTGTCCCTGCGATTGTACAGTTAGATAGGAACATGTATGTAAGAAGCCTTCTCATGACGATAAATATGTGCCTAGACGCTATGAGCGGGGGAGAGCTCATTTTTTCATGAGACAAGTATATATAACCCAGAGTTATATCCCACATCTCTATAGTTTCTAAGGCTCCAAACAGTCCTTTGTGGCCTCCCTATAACTCTATTGTTTACTGTTTAGTTTATAACCACAACAATAGTTTCAAACTGATATAAACTAGAGTTGTTTCTAGCATCGAACTGATCAAAGGCTGCCTGACCTGTATTCATTAACACGCAGTCTCTTGAGCACATCCACAAATGATCGTGCAATTTGTGACCATAATTCTTCCAGAGAAGCAGTTCAGGGGGAAATACTAGCTGAATTACCTGAGAGGCTGAGACACAAGGCTATCTTTTCAACCTGGGCTGTGATACAGCACCGATGTACCGCTAAGATATATCAGCAGAAAACAGGCCACAGCAAAGAAGTAACAGCTAGCTGTACAGAAAGCAAGATATATATTATACATTCTCTTCTCGACAGATTGAAAAGCTAGTTCTCCAAGTCCCTCATCCATTCACTATTTTTACTCCCCTGAACTTTTACAAGAGGATGCCCATTTGTAGCCAGCAATCCTCCTAGGCTCCTACTTACTTGCCAGTTTTCCTTGCGGACTTCGACTCTTGAAGCTGTTCCAACACAGTCACAACCTGATCCATGTCCGGCCTGCATCGTGCGTCCATCAACAAGCATTGCATCGCAAGCGCTGCAGTCTTCTGGGCTGCGGGAAGCGAATATTGAGACCCCAATCGTGAGTCCAGGATATGGATGACCCTCCTCTTGTTGGTGATGTAAGGTCTTGCCCACTCCACCAGGTTATGCTGTCCAGGCGGGCGGTTCTTGTCCAGAGCACGCTGTCCAGACAGCAACTCCAGAAGAACAACACCATAGCTGTAGACATCACTCTTTGCGGTCAAATGGCCTGTCCGTAATGTGGGGGAAAAGCGCACACAAGTTGTCAGTCATATGCAGAGCATGTGCGCAATTGTAGATTGAAGAACAGGATGCGGCACGTTAATGATCAGAACCAGTGGACTTGAGTGGAAGGAAGATGTAACTAACCACAATTTTTGATTTTGAGGTAGTTCATGCATGAAGCCAGCTGGAGCATCAAATTATCTTTTTTGGACTAAACAAAGAAGTGGCAAGCATAAAGTGCCGTTTCAATTAGCATAGTGGTTTGCGTCGATGTTTTCCCCTTAACAGGGTGTCACACATCATCCACCACATTCTTTAAGTAATTAAATCATAAGCATCACATGAATGAAACAACAATTGTCGATCTAATAGGGATTGTCCACAGACATGCTGTGCTTACTTGCCTAGTGAACCCTGTTCTTTGCTGCTAAAATTTATTTTATACCCCTAATTGCTATAGAGAAATGTGCTCCTTTAAACAAAAGGCACATCGAAGCACAATGAAGAACAGCACAATATAAAACTAAGTGAATCTAACAGATATGGCATGCACACCATGAAGTATCCATGTCTTACTACGAAGATTCTTTTTCCCCAATGCAGAGATGTCTTGTTGCCCCACTGTTAGCAGGGCATTGCATCAACAGAAACTAGGAATTTTGTGGCTTGTGACCAAGGCTTTTCTTGAACATGAAATGGAACCTTAAAAAATATAGTTATGAAGACAATGCTTAAAGAGAACACAGTCAATTAATGTCTTCTTTCATGCATGCCACTAAGATGCATGAAACGAATAGATAAACAATATGGTTATACTAGTTGGTTGTCAAGGCACGCTACAAAGATTACCTGTCGCGAGATATTCAGGAGCAGCATATCCTTGTGTCCCCATGACCCTTGTAGAGACATGGCTTTTATCACCACTTGGGCCATCTTTTGCCAAGCCAAAATCAGAGAGTTTTGCATTATATTCCTGTAGGCAGTCGAAGAAGGTCAAAAAAAATTCAGATCAAAGCTTGTTTGACTTGCACGTATTGTATAGAGACTGATTTGCATGCACACCGAGTCGAGAAGAACATTGGAGGTCTTGAAATCACGGTAAATAACTTTAGCTTGATCGCTATGCAGGAAAGCGAGTCCTTTGGCAGCCTCAAGCGCAGCCTTCATCCGTAAATTCCATGGGAGAGGTTGGAAGTGTGAGCCCCCTGCAATATCATAGCACTGTCACTCATTTCCACCAGCAAGAATGGAACATATCATGCACATGAGAACATCACACAAGAGAATTTGAGAACTTACTCCTGAAAAGATGATGCTCCAAGCTGCCTCTTGGCATGAACTCGTACACGAGAAGCCGCTGTTCGTCCTCCAAGCAGTACCCAATAAGCTTCACGAGATTGGGGTGGGATAACTGCCCCAGGTAATTGACCTCGGCCTACAAGGTTTTTGCACAGACAAATTAAATCACATCTGTCTCACTAAACCTTTAGCCCAAACAGCCACAAAGGAACTGCAAGGCCACCAACCAGCCATTCCCTGTGCCCTTGGAAGCTGTCTAGCTTGAGCTTCTTCACTGCGACGATTATCCCGGTGCCCGGCTTGACGGGCGCAAGCGTGCGCTCATCGATCCATCCCTTGAACACGGAGCCAAAGCCCCCCTCACCCAGCAGGCTATCCGGCCGGAAGTTCCTTGTGGAGCCTTTCAGCTCACCGAAGGTGAACTTCCGGAGGTTCGACGACTGCAAGATCTCCGTCTCGGTCCGGGGGGTCGGTGGCACCGACGACGAAGAACAGGAAGCCTTGGTACCGAAGGTGCTGGTATCAGGTGCATTCTTGCTGCTGTTCTTGGAACCAGTCCCTGGATTGCAAGCATGGAACTGCACTTACTTAGCAAAGAAACTGAGTTTTATTTTTTTATTTTTTGTGGTGGTGATGAGCTGCTTTGAGAATTGAGTGCTAGTTTTTTTCCCTAATAAAACTCATTATTGTGAAGAAAACCGGCTACCATTCTTGGAACTAGTCCTACTTTCTTAGTTTGGACAAACAATATGCATGCTCCACACTTCAAATTATGTAATTTTGCTCACCACCTGCCATTCAATAATCCCATAAGTGGACTCTTCTTTCAGAAAGGGAAAAAAAAACCAAAATTAATAAACCGAAGCTGGACTCTTCTTCCCCGGTGCAACAGAAGAAATCAAGAAACACACATTCCTAACTCTTCAGAGCGAAACCAAAACACTGCAAGAGCCAGAAGCAGAGAAGGTCGATGCTAGTACTAAAACATTGATCAGACCAAGAATCAAGCGTAGCACCTGACGAGGTGGGAGCACTGAAGGCAGGGTTGATCTCGGCGTTCCCCTGCACGCCGGCGCAATTCCCCATCAGGACCAAAGATACCCAGTCCAACCCAGAACGCGCGGCGGGCGTCTTCTGCCGGTTTCTGTTAGGTGTTGGGGGGTAGAAGAACTCGTGAGGCCGGTTCGTGGTGTCATTCTTTTCCTGCTCTGCTAGGCTGGAGGATCTATCATTGCTGCCTGTGGGTGAGGGTGGTGGGACAGGAGGGAGCCGTGGGGTCGTCAGCTCATTATTAATGACGAATGCCTTTCCATCTCCCCGCTTCTCTCTTCCCGCCCTCTGTTTTGCGTCCATGTGCTTCTTCACCTATTTTGGCTTTTGCATGTCGAGAGTACTCCCATTTTTTGTTCCTGCAAAATTTAGCGTGAGTAAAACTCGAAAAATATCTTTTATCTGCTGTTCTCATGTGTTAGCATTTTGAGCTAGTACGTGTACGATTACACTTGGACGCTATGGGCCGTTCATTCTTGTTTTGTTAGCGGTTTTTTGGATTTTTTATTATTAATTTTTAGTTAGATTGTACTGTATTAACGGTTAATTTTTTTTCGAATTATTTAATTAAAGAATGATAAAAACACTATTATATCTCTATAAATAATATGGAAAACAAAAACAAAAAATGACAAAGAATGAAATTAAAAAACGAAATTAAAAATATCGTTTTTACCGTTCAGCGGCAAGGCGACAGCGTCCGTGAGGCAACGTGTCGTGCCACCGCAGCCGCATGCCGTCGGGTGGCTGGACGGTAGGCAACCTATCGCCCAGGGAGCAGACGGCAGGTAATTAGTAGCCAGCCTAATTATCTGCCTAATTTTTTTTATTTAGTATTTGTTTGAATTTTTAAATATATCAAATGAGCTCAAAAAATTACGAAAATTTATGAACAGCCTCCTAACACAACGTTCCTCGCATTTTAATTTTTTGTGGAATTTTATCCATGGTAAATATTGCTCAAAAATTCATACAGATTTTATATTTTTACGAGTTTTTACATAGAGCAAACGAGCTCCAAAAAACATAAAATTTTATGTGAAACCTCCTAATGCAGTAATAGTTATTATGTAATTTTTGGGAATTTTATGTGCTCCAAATTAACCACATTTGTTTGGATTAACTTAACTATGAATTTAACAAATATTTCATGTTTTTTTTACAATTTGATACATTATGAATTTGTATAATTAAAAGTAATTACAATATTACAAAAAATACATCACAAGATGTGATATGGCTCACTCTTCTGAGCCACTGCTATCTTCTTGCCGCGCTTGCCTACTCGTACATGGTCTTGTCTTTCGTCGCGCATGAGCATGTCTCGTTGAGTACGTCAGTCGGTCCGGAGGTTGCGTATCGGGTCAGAGGAGGTATGGAGACCGTTCTGTCTACTCAGTGGGTGGCGGCGGTCTAGTAGGCTGAGGTACAATACGCTGGGTCCAGTAAGAGTCGAAGTCGTCCAGCTGAGACGTGCCGAACTGCAAGTCGTCCGCAATAATATCGTATATGAAGGACTCTAAAAATCCCCCTTGTGGTGCGAACGAGCTCTCGCCCTGACCGTACGACGTGGCAGTGAAGCTGGAGGAGCTCTGCCCACCAAAGTGTCCAAACCCTAGGTATGCCGAGAACGCTGAGCCTTGCCCTGCATACGCTGCAAACCCTGGCGCCATGTACTGCTCTCTAGAAGCATCTGGGAGGCCTGTGTCGTCATTAGTGGACTCGTCGTCACCTCCATGTTGAATTGAAGGCATACCGACCTAGAGAAGAGGGGGGAGGAAGTCCTGAGACCGGAATTCCCGTACTTAAGTGCAATAGGAGCACGTATGTACTTAGCAAACTATACTAGATCGGTCATTATATTTGCCGTAAACCTATTAGCAAGGTATAGTGCAGAACCTCCCAAAAGGCATTGGCAGTTAATAAAGGACATCTTCCGATACCTCCAAAGAAGTAATGACCTTGTGTTATTCTACAGAAAGAACTAAGACTTGAATATAACAGGCTATGCAGATGCTGGGTACCTGTCGGATCCGCATACCGCAAGGTCACAAACATGCTATGTTTCCTATGTGGTGGAATTGCAATTTCATGAAAATCGTCTAAGCAAAGTCTTGTAGCAACTTTGACAAACCACTCGGAAATCATAGCGCTGTACGAAGCCACACGAGAATGTGCTTGGCTCCGACGAATAATTCACCACATCCATCAGTCACGTGGGTTGAATATCATGCAAACTCCTATAATTATCTATGAAGATAATGCAATTTGTGTTACACAAGTGCAGACGTGCTACGTGAAGAGTCATCTCACAAAGCATATCAACTTCAAATTCTTCTATGCTCATGAATTACAAAAGATGGACGAAATTAAGGTACTACATACTAAGTTATGTGAAAATCTTGCAGATTTATTCACCAAGTCACTCCTAGCATCTAGTTTTGAAAGATGCGTACAAGGAATTGGAATGATGAGATTTAGAGAAGTGCATAATTCAGAGGGAGATTTTTCTCAAGCTCGTTATTAAATTTGACCACAAAGATCGAGTACCCAAAGAATAAATCTTGAAGATTAAATGAAATTGGGAGGATTGTATTCATATCCCTTAACGAGTTTTTCTGAAGTTTCTTGGCCAAGGTTTTTAATGAGCCAATTCGTACAACGCAGTATAACATGTATTATGTACTCTTTTTCCAAATTTTCCTCACTGGATTTTATGGAGTTTTGATGAGACATGAACATATCGAATGAGTGTCCAAGGGGGAGTGTCAGGAAACCTATGCCTATGTTTGAAGACTTGGCCCATGGTGAGCACCTCACCACTAGGCTATAAATATAGAATGCTATTGGTTATTTTGTACAGACACATAAAAGAAATGCAATAAATAAAGACTAGAAGTTCTCCCTTCTATCTCTGTGTTTTTTAATCTACTATTTACATCTTTTAATTATCTTTTTTACATAGCACAGAAATCAATCAAACTGAGCTTGCCTGCGTCGGTTCCTCAAAAGTCACTAGTCGCCTAATGAAAGCATGCGCATAAAGAGTCACTGAAGCACGCAAGGGCGAATTGGAATGCAGTTTGGTGGCAGTGCGAGAATTGCGGGGCTATACGTACCCTGCATAGTATTAGTTCAATTGCAAATCTGAAAAAAAAAAAAGCAACCACTTGGTTGGGAATTTGGCGCGTGCCTTTCCTTGGCGTTGGAGAAAGTCAAATGTGGCTGTGGCTACGTTAGTCCAACTGCCTCGCACTTCAGGATTGATTGACCCCCCGAGTATTACTGGCTATTTTATGGAAAAGAAACGGGTCTATACATGTGTGTGGTGTGTGTATGTATCAGCTGCTAGCTAGCTACGCGTATGTGTTTTGTCTTGTCCTGAGACTGAGAGGCTTCAATAAGATACTATTAGATTCTTGCATCCAGCTCAGTGATTCATTCAATAGAAGACAGCTTCGATCGATTTGGAGTATTTGCGCAGGTTTTGTAGGACTCGATGTGACGGCCGAGCTGCCGTTGGCTTCCAAGCCATTTTTCGGGTCAAACGGACGGCTCTAGAGCCCGGTGAAGCCAGTTGAAATTGGAGCCCAAATCTATTATATATTAAAAAACAATGACAAATGTTTTACGATTGTTATGATAAAAAAATAAATATGCTACAAATTCTTTTTAGAAAAGAGAGAAATATCTGGTCATTAACGCGGTGGACCCTAACTGTTAGAAATAAATCACAACCATTCGCGAAAACAAAATCACAACCAATGAATATTACTAAAGAACATCCACCCCTCAATGCGACGGGCCTTACTCAGTTCAGCTATTTTCCGAGGGTTTTTTTTGGATGAGCAATATTCCCAGCAAGCCTCGAAAGAAAATTCAACTCAGCGAGACTGCAAAGGGACGCGCAAGATGGAAAATATAGAAAACATCGTCACGTCCGAAAGCGTGAAAGACTACGAGAACAGCTAATTCGACACGGCTTGCAATGCAACGCCAGGCATGAATTGAACGAGAGAGCGCGATCGATCGATCGATCGGTCAGTCCCACTGGCCCACTTAGCGGAGCGCACGGGCTAACGACCACGAAATGAACTGCATGCTCCGGCAGGCTAGCCATCACCGCTGTTCTGCCATCTGCCACGTTGCGTGTGCGTATGCATGCATCTGTCTCCTCCGGTGCCGGGCGCCCCTGATTTGTCGCTGTTCCTGCCTCTCAGGCAACTGCCCGGGTCAAGATTGGCGCGTCCGGCCTAGGATTCACTGTTGTTTTCAGGCAAGACAGCAGCGAGGGCCCCCTCGGTCACCACTCACCAGCGTCCTCGCCGTCATAAATTCCACCGCCAAGTAGCGCAGCACCACTGCTTGGGTGATTGATTCGAGCGTCACGCTGGCTCTGAGAGTGAACGAGGAGCGTGACGTACGCCGAAATCATCCGTCGCAGTGACGCCTTGAGCTTCCGCGTGATTTCAATGAGGGCTTGGATGGCTGGATTTGTACGTGTGCGTGTTACTACTGCTTGATTAACAATAGTTTGCAGTGGAGTTTGGATCTGTTTTTTCTTCGGACCTGTTCTTTTTTACCGCGAACATGGCTTTACTGCATTACTGATGCAGATTACGGAGAGATCGATACTCACGATTTTGGTTGGTACAGATGTTGGGATTTTAACGTGTACTACGTTTAATTTGTAGACCTCGTTTTGAGAAAATACTCTATTTAAAAGTTAGGTACTGTAGCAAAAGCTAAAAGCTAAAAGCCGGCCGGTTTGTGACTTACCAAACATGCCCTCTGCTTCTAAAAATTGCTTTTTGGTTTTTCTACAGTAACTAGTTTTTAAACGGAGTATCTTTTCAAGATAGGATCTACTAGTTAATTGTAATACATCCTATACCGACTTCATTTATATCAGTAAAAAACGCACGTGAGTTTCTGTTACTCTGTAATCTCTCGTACGAACAGCCTAAAAATCATAAGCTGTAGCCAAAATCCATAAGCTCCAGCAAAAAAAGATTAGTCCCTTTACATTTCTTTTACGTCTAGTAGCAGCACGGCGACACACACGGCACGGCCGCACGGGTTGATCTTCGAACCAATACGCTGTTATTGTGTGGTGATATTTGCACGGTCGCAGCCGTTCATCTCGAGCCTCGACAGTAGTATACGAATGAGGTGCAGCATGGTACAGCTGCTTTTGTGTCCGTGAGCCCACGACGACGAGGGTATCTCGCGCGATCTGTAATTTGACGCAGCAAAAGCGTGGCAAGCGGGCAACATTGACTCCAGCTGCAGTTTGTGGAGCGCTGCTGTGCCGACGGTGACAGGCGATGCTAACAGATTTTGAGTGAACTACAGCTTTCCTCTTCCGAAAGGGTAACGCCAATCGTTGACTAGTTGACTCGTAATTTCTTCTCTTCCACGGCGTGTAGGTCCGGAGAAAAAGAAAAGAAAAGAAGAGAGGACTAACATAGCGTCCGTTCATATTGGATGTGTTCATTTGCGATGTGATTTATAATTTATGAATGTGATTTTTAAATTTTGGACTGTTCGTGAGATGTAGTACGCAGAGAAAAATAGTCATATACAATTTTGGTCGTATAGCTGAACTCGGTACAGTTTATACTACAATTCAGCTATAGTCTCCATCATAAAAAAACACACCGTTTAAAACCTGGTTACTATAGGCTGTTCAAGCCAAAGCCCACCTTAAGCACTTCCGAACCCACCCATTAGCTTTGGTTTTTGGTTTCTGTTTCTAGACGCCAAAACTAATACAAACACCTTAAATTCTATAAGATGTTTCTATCAACTATTACTATTTATCAGTCACTATTTTATGCTTTTATATGTTGTAACGTACTTTATATTTTATTATGTCACAATTTCGTAAGTCGTATGGTGGTCCGAATGTTGTAGTGCTTTTTGTTACACCGATTTTTATATAATACAGTACTATTTATCAATCACTACTATTTATCAACTATAGCCAAAAATGATTAAGTAAAAACAAATAAGAACGTAACCTGTACTCTCCTCCATGTTTCTGCGCTGTTGGGCCACACAGGCTGCCAAGTGCATGGCATGGCTCGTCGACGTAGCCCATGTCTTGAAGCAACGCGTGCTTCGCACACAGTCAGCGCCTTGCCCTTCCGGACCGAATCACCAAAAAAGCTCATGGCGCTGGGCAGCGATTGGGGCCCCAGCATAGGCCGAAGTGCGGTCGATCCTGCTGCTATTTAGCCCACAAATCCTCGTAGCAAGACGAGCGCCGCGTGGGCCGGGCGGGACTCGGCGCGGAAGATATGGCCCGCTGGATGTTGGTGCCGTGCCGTCAGCGGATGGCAGTTGTTGGCACGTCTTCCGGGCTGACGGGTTGCCGTGCATCATGGCCTCGTTTGATCCCGCATCCTTCCAAACCCATTCGTTGTACGCTTCCCCTCTCGCAGTCTCGCCGCATCCATGCACGCCTGACCAGTTAAAGCTTAACAAAACTCTTCTTTGTTTACGCCACTTCCGTGCTGTGCGCACGGCTGGCGTGCGAAGCAGAGCTTGCTTTCCAATCTTACATACGAATTCGTGTGCGTGTTTCCTTTGTGTTGGGCGACCCAATGGAAACTTTCAGCTGTTCCACATGAAAAAAAAGCTGTACAGGATTACTTCTAATTTTGTCCAAGGGTTTTCAATTACTGTTGGAAAATTGCTTAATCGAGATGGGAGATAATTAATTCTGCTTACAAATAATAATCGTAATGAGCAACCGTTTGTTTCGCGAAAAATTGGAGAAGTTGTAATCTTCTGTGTCCACATAGTACACATCTGTCGAATTGGTTTCGTCGGTCATGCCACCAATCGAATTCAAACGAAGATGATGATCACCTTATTTGCAATGGGCACCCCAACTTTGCACCCTCGGTTGGAAAATTTAAACATAAAATGACTGTTGTTATTGTGATTTGATTTCACTGGCTCCAAACAATTTACTTCAGAAGGTTCGTACTATGTCCAACTTTTCTCACCAAACAGTTCTGTATGAAGAAGTGCTACGCCAACAATTTTCACATTTTGTTGTTTATGACACGAGTTTTAAGGTGATAAGAATGCTTCGATAATATCAAGAGAGAGTTTCGCAACACATACATCAACTTTCTTGGCGCTAATTATATATTTAATTCTTTTTCAGCGGTAACTATAGTAAAGCTACGAGATGATATGGCATTTACGAACTTGGCAAAGGATATGATTAAATCTCGAAGGTAGATATATGGTTAATAATTAGGGCGGTACTATGGGTAATTCAGGGGTCTAGAAACCGCTACACGTCATTTCATTGACCTTGTCACAATCGCCTGGACTGCGCCTAGAAAAGATACAATGCTTGTTGTCATATATATCTCAGATTTGAGGTATATAGCACATTAAATTCAAATGCGTCATAGTACATCTGTAAAGTAGGATTGCATGATGGTATACCTCTCGTTTATCGTCCACATTGCCTCTCATAGACAAATAACGTGACCTGCCATCCCATCTACTTTGTCACATCCTTGTTCCTTAGCATTGAAACTGCGTTTCAACACCTAGAATCATATGCACCGCCCGTCATCATATCTCCAAGATATGAAAACATATATATCCCCATAAATTTAGATATATCATCTTCATAGATTTAGATACTCAACTTATCTATTGTGAATTCCAGGCTCTATATAAGACGGAACCAAGACCATTCCAATCCATCCTACGGAGCCCTCAAGAGCTTGAGAGCCGTAGCCTCAGAAGCATTGCTAGCAAAATCCATAGCACGCATGGCTAGCAAAATCAGCCCGCGGTAAGATGTAGGGTACCCCAAGCAAGAGAGCCACCATTCACTCAAAAGAGGGCCTACCCTTTATTGCATCACCCAACTCCAACTATAGTCAACTCCCATAAACAAAACCACCCTCCCCCTACCCTCTCTTTCCCAAAAGGTCAACTCATCCATCCCTTCCATTCCCCGATCCCCAAAATCCCAAACCCAAGAAAAACAAAATGGGCAATGGCATCACCAAGAACCCATGCTTCTCCGGTGACCCCTACGCCGCCGCCGTCGCCTCCGACCCGCTCCCCGACGACAGCCATGGCCACTCCTTCACCTACGTGCCGTCAGCCGCAGCCTTCGACCAGCCCCCGACGGCCGCCGCGATGGCGTCAGAGCCGTCCTTCTTTTCCCTGTCAGGTGCGGCCATCAGCGCTAACCCGGCGACGTCTGCGTCGATGCCATCCTTCCGCCTGCTCAACGAGCTGACGTGGCCGCCGTCGTCCGCCTGCACTTTCGAGAGCTCGCGCTCCTTCGCCGCCGTGCCGCTCCAGGCCGCGCCGCCAAGGTTGTCCATGTCCGGACCACTCCTGTCCATGTCTGGCCGCTTCTCCGAAACATCCGGCACCGCGTCCACCACCTCCGGCCGGTTCTCGGACAGGCCCTTCATGTCCGGCCCGCTCGACCGCTCCTCGTCGGCTTCCTCCTCTGTGAGGCTCCAGCCCAGCGTTTCTCGGCTCATCGCCGAGCGCCGCGCCGAGCGCTCCCGCCGCCGCAATGAGCGATCGCTGCTCCGGTTCTTGGTCAGAGCCGCCTCCAGGCTCCGGTTCGGGGCGACGCTCTCCAGCCGCCGGCCACAGGGACCTGCTGGGCCGACAAAGGTCGAGTCCTTCAGCGACGGGGACTATCGCTCGCCGCCAAACGGCAATGTGCAGTGGGCTCAGGGCATGGCCGGCGAGGACCGGTTCCACGTCGCTGTCTCAGAGGAGCACGGCTGGGTGTTCGTCGGGATTTACGACGGCTTCAACGGCCCCGACGCGACCGACTACCTCTTCTCCAATCTCTACGTCGCCGTGCACGGCGAGCTCAAAGGCGTGCTCTGGGATGACATCCAAGGAGGCGACGGCGCCAGGGACAATCTCCGAGAAGCTGCTCCAGGCAATGCCGAACACCTCTGTTTCGTGGACAAAGGCAATGACAACCCAGAAGCCGACCGTTTGGCGAAGAAGGGACGAATGGAACGGTCCGTGCCGGGCAATGCCACGGTCGGGGGCGCGGCAATGCACCGCGACGTCCTAAAGGCACTGGCCAGGGCGCTGAGGAAGACGGAGGAGGCGTTCTTCGAGGCAGCGGAGCAGCGCGCGGCCGAGAGCCCGGAGCTGGGGCTGATGGGGTCGTGCGTGCTGGTGATGCTGATGAAGGGCGCGGACGTGTACATGATGAACGTCGGGGACAGCCGCGCCGTGCTGGCGCGGACGCGGGAGCCCGACCTCAAGAACATCCTCTGCAAGGCGGCGCAGGACCTGCAGCAGTTCAAGGCCGAGATCATGCGCGAGCTCGAGGCGCACGACATGGACGGCCTGCAGAGCGTGCAGCTCACCCCGGAGCACAGCACGGCTGTTGAGGAGGTACACTATCTTCTTCTCTTGTTTACAACTTGAAATATGACTGGAACAAATCCAGTGACAGAAATGAGAAACCTATCACAATGAATTTTCGAAAAAGCTATGCTCCCAATAACATCCTTGACCGTGCGGTGCATCGATGTCCAATTCATCATGCTGTGCTTGTTGGAATCTGGGTTGTGCAGGAGGTAAGGAGGATCAGGGGCCAGCATCTCAATGATCGCAACGCCATTGTCAACGGTAGGGTGAAGGGGAAGCTCAACGTCACAAGAGCATTTGGGGCTGGCTTCTTGAAGCAGGTATAGACCAATCAAACAGTGCCTCTATTTCTGCATCAGCGTGCATGTCCGAGCGCATTTGCATTGTCATTTGTCAGGCTTGCGCTGGGATGTGCATTGTGCAATTGCTGAAATTTCTTCTGCGCCGCACTGACCATGTGCAGTTATTATGAACATTCTATGGGTATTTTGCTATCAGCCTATCACCCTAGGACTATACGTCGGAATTTCCAATTGATTCCTTAAGACAAGTTGTTCTTCACATCTGTAGGCCCTTTAAATCATACTTGATTGCTGACTGTCCAACAGTAGCTCAATAGCGCTATTAATGCGATGCCTGTTGACGAAAAACCTAAAAGCTGTGATTGTGACTTACAATTCATGCATCCCATCCTGCAATGCAATTCATGCATCCCATCCTGCAATGTCGACATGATCCACACTGGCAACAGAACAGTTTGCTGCCTGTTCCTTGCATTTTTCTCATTGCACATGAAAACAGTAAACCTATGGCTAAATCACCATAATTAGCTCAAATGTCAGTTTGCATATCTGACAGTTCGAGGGATGTCCATTCTATTTCGCAGCCAAAGTGGAACAGTAGGTTGTTACAAGCCTTCCAGATTGATTACATCGGCACGGACCCCTACATCAGCTGCATCCCATCACTGTGCCATCACCGGATCGGTTCCAACGACAAGTTCCTGGTGCTGTCGTCGGACGGGCTCTACCAGTATTTCACCAATAAAGAGGTGGTTGATCAGGTGGAGATGTTCACTGCGGCGCAGCCCGACGGCGATCCCGCTCATTACCTCGTCGGGGAACTGGTGCTCCGGGCTGCAAGGAAAGCTGGTGATCAACCAACTCTTCTCTGGCAGCGCAACCAATCCCGCATGCGAACTTAAACCAGTTTTTTGACATCGCTGTCTTCGTATGTGACTGGTTTGCAGGTATGGACTGCCGTGAACTGCTTGAAATACCGCACGGCGACAGGAGGAACTACCATGACGACGTGTCGATCATAGTAATCTCATTCGAGGGCCGGATTTGGAGGTCATCCGTTTAGGTGTGTGTGTCCTCAACTTTCAGGAGTTTCAGAGGCCTGATGCCTAATGAGCAGATCAAGGAGTTTCGCGGTTAAAGAAGAGAAAAAAATGTGGAATTGGATGCTTAGCCTCCTTTTGGCTAAGTAGGGTATGGTTGACATCTGAAAGGCGAAACCACCCTGCACTGCCCAAGCACATGCGCCATGAACCACCTTGTTCGATTCTTCTTTCTTTTGAGAATCATGTTCTTTTCTTGCCGAAACTGTTGTATATAGTTCGGCATGAGGAACTCTAGTAGGCTTATGTAATTAGGTTTTTTGGCATGATGGTGATAGAACGAAAGATAGAACTGCTATGTTTGTCGCTCTCTGCCTTTACATGACTAGCAACAAGATTGGAATGGATATATTCCGTTCGGTCACCTGTAGCAACAACGGGTTGGATTCGTATCGCTGAAATCAATCATTCAAACAGGCGGCACCAGTGTCAAATCAAATCATTCCGCTGACTAAATAAATGAAATCAGTTCGAGAGTTTTCACAGAACAAAAATATTCCCTTAGATTCTTTAAACCTCAATTGAACTGTATAAAGTAACGCATAGCAAATTGTAGGATCGAATACCGCAATTAGAGGGGTGAATGATCGCCTCAGCTTTTTAGAATCTCTTAGTGCTCAGTGAAGATTTCGATCTGCTCGTTGCTCAACCGCCCAGCATGGTCGACGCATTTGAGTCGTCGTGCTCTGATCAACCCTGCCTGTCAATGCTGTTGGTACTGATCTAGTGATCGACTATGCGCACGATCGAGGAAGATGAGGTCGACAGAGGGACGCTATCTCGCAATGACTAGTTTGCAACGAGGACGAGTCAAAGATGATGCTTAGAAAACAACGCCGCCGGCGCCGATAAACTTTTTAGGAATAGACCTGCTCTTTTATTTCTAAAACATGCTATGTGGCTACAAAGTGCCATCACAGCAACCCTCAAACCCTAGCACAAAAGTTTTCTCTCCAAAGCCGTCTCAAGTCCTTGGTTAACACGTAATCTCTCCCCTCTAGTTATATGTTAGAGCCTCAAACAGTATCCTCATCAAACTGGATACGCAATTCTAACTGCTTCTAAAAAATCACGAGACCCAAAACCCTTCCAAACACAGGTTTTTCCATTATCTCTAATCCTTTCAGTTATGGATTCCTTCCATAACTCTTTCAACTCAGCACATGTCAAAGCCTACAGGACCGCACCATCCGTAGCTTCTCCACGTATCATCCACCTTTGATCTCCACGTGCTCCAACGTGAGCCCGATCATCTCGTGACATCGTCGACCGCCTGGACCTCATATTTCCCCTCCTAGTTCCGGTCCTCTATGTCACCATCCATGACTATCTCCATGCCCAACCTGCACATGCAAAAACCAAAGAACATTTTTTTCAGCACAAGTTCTTCCCAACTTGATTGACATTAGTCCACACATGCAAACCACACCCTTAACTATCAATAACTACGAACCAGACCATCCATGACCTCAATATCTACGCTTTCTAAAAATCAACCTTAGACAACCTAGTAAAACCGGTAAGACTGCCATGCCCAAGCCAGTCAGACCGCTTACCCAACAAACACGACTAGTCGATGTACTCAAAGATTACAAGAATTGAAGCACTCGAAGCCTACGAGTACTGACCGTGAAGCCTATAGCAACCGATCGCAAAGCCTACAACTACCGATCACGAGGTCTACGACAATCGATCGCAAAACCTACGACTACCGATCGTGATGGGCATCCATGCGGACGCCGGATCGCATGCGCCATACGAGTCGGACTTTGGTGCCGCTATCGCTACCTAGATCGCCATTGTTTGGATCCAAATGGAGCTCTCGACAGCCTGGTACACTGTCGAATATGTGCCTCCCTTCCCCAGAATCCCTCTGACTTGGGCTCACCGCCGTCGACATGTTTCTCATCAGCAAACTATTCTTGTTCTGAATTTTTCACTGAACCTGCCTGAAACCACATGTTCTACTTCTAACAACAAGAAAAACAAAATTAGCTTGAAACTTCCTAAAACTTGGTTGAAACTTGCTAAAATCTGCATGATCCTTGAATCACGGGCATCTGAAACCTAAACTTGCTATCCTATTGTAAGTGTGAAACCCACATGTTGAAGTAGTGCTCTGAAACCTGAAACATTATCGAAACACTATAGCGAAACCTGAAACTTGAGTCTATTGATACACGAAACATGTTCAAACCTTGCTGCTAAAACTGTAACATTGTTGAAACATGGCAGATGTACTGGTAGTGAAACTTGAAACCTGAACCATGAAACTTAAGCCCTTAAGGAACGAAACTTCTAAGAGGTCATCAAATATGGGAAGAGTATTGAGGTTCAGCCACTGCCGAAGGACACCGACAAGGCATGGACAGCGTGCACGGAGGCCACAGCGAGGTCTCAACTTGCAACACTTGGAGGTGGCGGATGGCAATGTTTAC
This sequence comes from Bonia amplexicaulis, assembly GCA_036346245.1. Taxonomy (NCBI): domain Eukaryota; kingdom Viridiplantae; phylum Streptophyta; class Magnoliopsida; order Poales; family Poaceae; genus Bonia; species Bonia amplexicaulis. The sequence continues at coordinate 5,946,496 of CM070742.1, forward strand.
ATGCATGATGGAGCCGAAAGAGCTTAGCGAGTATTTTGACACGCACGAAAGCACCCAAAGAGGATATGGAGTGGGTCATCCGATTAGGTTTGATCAAACTGTTGATACCACTTCTGTTGGGAAGGGATTTGACAGTATCACGTCATCTAGCCACGTCCTATCAAAATATTAAAAAAAACATGTAAGGACTACACTTCTATTGTGGGCTCCAAGAGTACATGAACCATCTGGTCCATGAGCCAATTTTAGCGACCCCATAAATTGACGTCTTTGGATGGGTACGGAGATTAGGCCCAGAAGAGATTATTGGGCTGATGATAGGCCAACTACAATTTCATCAGGCCGAGGTTTTTCTTACGTTACTAGGCCGAGTTTACACTATACTATTCGGCCTATTTTCAGGAGAGAAAAAAATGGAATTATTGGGCTCAGCCTTCACTGAGGGCTAAGGCCCAAAACCCAGTCCGCACCATGTCGTTTCTTTGGGTTACCTTTTCGACAGTGGCACAGCCATGTACGGCGGGCTGCCCTGGCACACAGCGGTAGCACGCGTGGTCGGCACTCACAGGAGCCAATGCGCATGGCACACCTACAAAGACGTAGGGATCATATACCACCATAGTCGAGGCAGTGACGCCTCCACGTGTCGACGCGCGCGCCCATGCCTATGCGTGTGCTGGCACAGCACGCCCGGGCACGGCGGGCGCACGGATGTGAATGATGCGGTGCAACAACACTTGAAGACGAAAAATTGGGCGGTATGTATATAACTCGCCATGGATGCCGGTCGTGCAAAATTCACATGTATCCTCCTAATCCACGTGTATTTGTCCAAACACCGAATAGAGAAACATGGAGGATGGAATGGCTCGCCTGCATCCTGTTTTTAGGGGAAATTGGCTACAAGACATCGTTCATTGTCCCCTTTTGCCAACGGACACCTAAAATATATAGTTTACCTAGAACACACTGAGAAAAACTGTAATTTTGCCATAAGACATTGGGCCCCATATTTCATTATTTTCGGGCCGAAGGGAGAGAGAAAATTTCAGAAAAGACTCGGGTACCCCTGCACACCCCCGATGCGATCAACCCTAAAGCAACACTGTGACGCGCATCCTGGATCCATCCTTCTCCCCCAAGTCCATCTCCCTCACACTTATTCTCCCCAAATCTCTCCCCGTCGCCACCTTTTGGAATCGGTTGGAGTATGTGCTGCTGAGGGCTGAGGGCTATCAGAGATGAAGGCGCCGGGGTCGAAAATGTGGCACCGCAGGAGCACGGACTCCCCGTCGAAGCCTGTGCAGCTTTCATGGGTCCCCGACGGGTAAGATTTTTCCTCATGCTTTTACTACAGGATTTTATTTCACTTGTTGTACTGATTTGGTGATGATCTGGTGTGTGTAGTTTAGATTTGGGTTGATGTGTGTCGATATAGTGTTGTGCTCTGATGTTGTTATCTTCGTTACACTGTAATGTGCATCGATTTAGGGTTATGCACTGATGTTGCTATCTTCGTTCCATTCTAATGTGCATAGGATGGATTCGAGATTGGCATACAGAGTAGCTGTTCGTGTTGGTTCTTATATTGAGTTCACTGATGACGGTAGGCAAGAGTATCATGTTAGCCGAGACGTTAAGTAGGTTTTAGATAGGGATACTAGTTGTTTCCTTGACTTACTAAAAGATTTGGATGATGAGATGCCACATGGAAGCAACTAAACACTTGATGTCACCATTTGGAACAAAAATTGCAGTAGATATACCGAGGTTGCTTCTGACTCAGCATTACTTGATGTGTTTTACATGTATTGGGACATGAGGAGGCTCCCTGTACTTGTTAGTGTATTTGGTTCCAATGCATGTAGGCAGGCAAGCACTAGAAACCTGTCTTGTGTCCAGCAGGCCACCTCCTCATAGAAGACATTGCCATCTACCCCTGATTTTCCAACATAAGAAAGTACAGCTTACCCAGACAATGAGCCAGGACCTTGCAAACCTGCTGCTGCTGATGTGGACAAATGGGCTGAGGCTGAGGATGACCAAGAAGAGTATGTGTGTGTGGATGATGAGAGGCTTCAATACAAAGATTTGATGTCAGGTGACGATACCTCAAACCAGGAGTATGTGCCAGGTGATGATGACTAAAGTGGGTCTTCAGTTGATGATGAGGCTGGTTGTCAATCTAATGTTCATGTAGCTGACATAGAGAATCCTAACATAGATGTTGGAGTTACTTTTTAGGATGATCAATGCTTTAAGAGGTGAAAGTAGAGGATATATGAGTCAAGACTTCAAGATGGACGGACTTGGATGGTAAGCTTTCTGTATTTTCAGAAGCTACCATGTTTCCATAGCATACATCTTTTGTCATGTATTCATGTGTAATGCTTTCCTTTGCAGATTAGGAAGATGCCATACAAACATACATGTCCAAGCTCTAGCCATGTAGAGAGGAACTATATGGCTAACAATGCATGGGTGAGGGATAGGGTTATTGCAAAGTTGAGATAAGATCCTACAATTGGTGCTACAGCTCTGAAGAAGTTTTTAGAGGAGAAATTCAAAATCTACATATCATATTGTGTTGTTCGGATGGGAGGCAAATGGCACTGGGTAAGATATTAGACAAATGGGAGGACAATTTTGAACTAATTTTCAACTTCAAGGCAAAATTAGAGAGATGTCCTAGCAGCATAGTAGAGATAGAGCATGAGCGGGTTGGAGACAAGATGAAGTTCAGCAAGATGTTTGTTGCTATCAAGGCTTGTGTTGATGGATTCCTTAATGAGCCTGTTGATGACCCAGATGCTCCTCAACCTGCACCCCTAAAGCCGAAGAGAAAGAGTCACAAACTAGTTAAGAAAACAGTCGCTAGCAATGAATCAGATGCTCCTCCAATCCTCTGTCTAGAATACCACAAAGTTCATGGTCCAATAACAAGGAGGTAAATCTTGTGTCCTCCAATCTTGTAAGGTTCTGAAGAGGCAAGGTATGGGAATGCTAGGCATAGATGGGAGAAGAAGGAAGACTTTTGTTTAGTATAATGTTATGGACATGTAATCCACTGAATTCCTGTGGCTTTTGTAATGACAACTAGTGTATGTAGTTTTGAAGTTGAACATGTAATCCAATACTTCTGGAGTTGAACATGAATTCCTGAAGTTCAAGTAATCCAGTACTTTGGGATGGAATATCTCAATGTTTATGTTTCATACATCCAAAATTCAACACGATAGAAATATTGCTAAAACTCCAAAATTCATATAGGATAGAAACATTGTTAACACTCCAAAACATAGTTGCTACAATGACAAACACATTTAATTGACATTCTTCGCAATGAATATTCCTAGGAAGAACATTAAATATACAACAAGAACCATTTTAAACTTCTCATCTGCAGTCGCCGATTTCAGGATATACTTATTAATCTCGACCAACGACTTGTTCATTTCAGCTAAATGTGCCAACACATGGTCGTCGATAGGGGAAACCATTGGATATGTTTGGTGTGCATTGTTGAACTTCAACCTAGTTATATGTGTCTCATATTGGTCTTTCCATATGAAAGTGTCGCAACCGTCAGAAGAATACTTCTGCACAAAAACATAGCAAGGTGATAATGCCGAAGTGTCTCCTCAAACATATATCTTCTACACAAAGCTAGATATATTGATTTGAATCCAGAAATAACGAAAGATGCTTAGTTTTGTATTTGAACAAACTTACGTCGATGTTGTAGGGCATTTGTAAAACTCTTTTTCTCGATTCTTCGAGATCCTAGACACTGCCCAAATTATCTGCTCACCACATTTTGGGCATGGCACAAGCTGAAGCCCCTCAGAAGGCCCCAACACGGAGGACTCCGACCACAACACTTTCTTCGCATAATCCATTGACATCTGCATAATCCATTCGGCTAGGAAATCAAATCGTCGTGATTTGTGAACTGTCAAGCAAGGGGATAGGGGCGCTCGGCACAGCACAGGCACAAGGGGATCAAGGGGACTCGGTGCAAGAGAAGGAGGGGGTTGCTTACCTCACACAGGGCCTCACCGCGAGCACAAGTAGGGCGACAGGAGGCGCCTCGACTCGGCAGGGGCGTAGCCGACTTGGAGCGGTGCAGATGGGGCAGCGGGGCCGTTGCGCGGAGACTACGCGCATGCGACTTGGCGACGGCGGCACAATCCTAATCCTAGCTCGCCTTGCGCATTGGGGAATCGGGGAGGGCCAAGACGGGCGATGGACTTGGGGAGGCGTGCGCGTCACAATGTTGCTTTAGGGCTGAAATAAGCTAGTTTATGATTGAAATTATAATGTAGCTGGTTGAAATTACACTGTAGCTGATGGTGGTTTATTTGGTATAACTAAAATTTAAAAAAATTTAAAAATAAAAAAAACAGGTTAACCCATCATGGACAATGCAAACAAATACGGGAAAAAAGAACCGGCAAAAAGCTCAAAAAATCTAAAAAGCCAGAAAAAACGAAATTTAGGAATAGTGAAAAATAAGCCAGAAGCTCAAGCCGAAATGAGCGAGGCCTTGGTTTGATCCGTTTGTTCGTTTTCTTGATTAGTTTATGTTGTTAGGTGAGGTTGTCGATATAAACCGAAATGAGCGAGGCCTTGGTTTGATCCGTTTGTTCGTTTTCTTGATTAGTTTATGTTGTTAGGTGAGGTTGTCGATATATGTAACTTAATTTGAGCCGAGTTTTTGTTTTACTTTCAGCCGGCTTATACTTGTACTATCTACAGTAAGTAGCTTTTAAATAGTGCGTTTTTTAAAACGGGTCAACAGGAAGATTGTAGTAAAAAGTGTATTGGGTTCAGTTGTATTGGCCGAAATCACATGCGGCTATTTTCCTGTGCATACTACCTCTTGCGAACAACCAGAATTTAAATATTTAAACCATAAACCATAAGGTATCAGCTCAAAAGAACTCACCTATGATATCATAGCAAAAAAAATCTTAAGGTCAAGATTCAACTGGCATAATTAAAAAATGATGCCCACTCCTATTTTGAGAGTGTTAAATATTGTTTGTCTTTTCTCATCAACTTAGTTTTTTAGGTAAATCGTGTGGTATATACAAGTCAATATAATTTTGGCTCCCATTCAAAAACATTCTTGTAAAAAGTAAAAAAGACCCCGGAGCGTCTTTCTTTCTTCACGGTCAATGTCATAGTATCTTTTTTCCTTGTATACTTGTTGCCCGGCGCAAGTGGGTAAGGGTAGATTCTTTTGGACTAATGGCTTATGAAATACAACTTAAATATTTAAATTCTGACTGTTTGTGAGAGGCAATACGTAGAGAAAAATAATCACATACGATTTTGGCCGATACAGCTGAACTCAATACACTTTTTACTACAATTTTTCTACAACCCGCCTTGAAAAAAATGCACCGTTTAAAAGCTATTTACTATAGACAGTATAAGCATAAGACAACTTTAAGCCCAAAAGAACATGGCCTTTGCTTTTAGCTCATTTCATTGTACAACACTGTTTATAACTTATTTTGGTACTATAGCTGCTATAAACTTTTTCAGCGTAATTAAATTTTAAAAAAAGTTATGTCATCCTGGACAATATAAAGAAATAAGAGAAAAAAAGGCAAAAAAATCAAAAAGTTAGAAAAAGATAAAATTAAAAAGCTAAAAGCTGAAGCTACCTTGAGTGGGGCTTTATGACAGCTCTGTTTTTTTAGTTTATGCCTTCTCCTGAATACATAAATGGGACGAGTTTTTCATCGTCGTTTTGATGTTACTTATCGGGACAGTTTGAAACAGTTTTTTCAAAACAACTTATCGGTATTCGATTTATTTACACAAATGCTCACGCTAGTACTAGAACATCTGTCGCAGCCAAAAAAGGATGAGTTCCTTTCGACTTTCAGCTGGCTTATGCTTGTATTGTCTACAGTAACTAGCTTTTAAACGATGCATTTTTTCAAAATATGGTCAACAGAAAGATTATAATAAAAAATGTATTAAGTTTAGCTTTATCAGTTAAAATTATGTACGACTATTTTTCTATACATACTATCTCTCACGACCGGTTAGAATTCAAATATCTAATACATAGACCTTCAGAGGAAAAGAACCTATCTAAAATGACACACCACATCTTCACATCTCCAGGACATGTTAGTATTCCTGCGGATGTGATGTCCAGTCGATTCACCTCGGTTTCTACGAAAGGCTGCCTCATTCAAGTGTCAGCTCATGTAAGTTCCACATCGTCAATTTCTTCCTTGTTCTTGTGAAAGTCGTGTTGAGTCTTGACCCCCTACAGTTCACTCTATACCCGCTACAATTATCTTTTTTTAATTGAATGATTTAAAAAAAAGTTAATAGCCGCTAAATATAATTTTAGTTAAAAATCATAAGCCGGCCATCCAAAGCTTGAACGGCCCCTTATTAGTCCGAAGGGAAAGTTGCAACAATCTTTGTCCCCAGCTATGCCATTACTCAGGGGATGCTAAGCTGGGCCATCATCAGATCACAATCGGAACCAAAAACTAGACAAGATTTGGACAAACTCTAAAGGCAGCACCTGAGCAATGTAGCCCCAGCCTAAGGCCAATTATATGAAGCGGCCACATGGATTTGTACTGGGTTTCTCGTTATCATCATATCGGCCCAAATCTCTGAATCAGACATGTACAACCTTTCAAGAACTCCACCGGCGGCTACCGAGCAGAGCAGGGACTGCTTATTTGGATCTAGTCTACAGAATGGCTCAAATCTACACAGATAAAAATAGCTCATTTTCCAAAAATAATATACACAAAATAGTATTCATTCGTTGATCGGTGATGAGACAATGATCACGGCGACGATCACAAGTAGGATGGCCATATGCACTGAATCCGAATGTTGAGCATACTAGGGCTTGTCGTCGACCTGTTCGCTGCTGTCGGTTTTCCGTCGGCCCATCTTCCCGATCGACGAGGCAATGCTGCCCATGAGGCTGCTGGTGCTACCCCCGTCGCTGCCGAGGTTCAGGGACCGGCGAGACCTCCTGTGCCTCGGGGACTCCAGCCTGTCTCCCTCGTCGTCGCCGGCCTTTGTCTTGGTCGCCACCACCAGCCGGGAAATGCCGCCGCGGCAGAACGGGCAGGTCGGCAGGGGCTGGCACTGCGTCGCCGGGTTGGGCTTGGTGTGGCAGCACAGCGCCAACGTGCACGCCGCGCACATCTGGTGCCCGCACTCCCGGACCTCGATGGTGCAAGCCTGCTCGAAGCAGATGCTGCAGACCTCGGCGTCACTAGCCTGCACGACGCCGTACGTTCGGAGTTATCAATCTGAACAAGATCCGCGTCATGAAGATGCGTTTGCCCCGAGATAGATGTCGATGCAGCGCAGATGTGCAAAGTGCATTGACTGTCTAGATGCGTTTGAATAATGCTCCATGCATATGGATTGGCGCAGTTGCTTAGACGCGCAATGAGCCAAGGCCTGTAGCTTTCGTGCAAGTAGGTGCGTACATTGCTGCTCGCAGTTTGACAAACATGTGCCTAACTTGTCATTACCAATAAGAACAGTACTATTACACTAGTACACCAACAGCCATTAGTAGTAGCCATCATGCTGAAGCACTACTTAAATACTTTGACCATTTATCAAGGTGTCGATCTCTCTCGGATCAAGATAAATGCTTATAGTAGTACATTTTGGAGCAAGTGACTCTGTTGAAACTTGAAGGCGCGCTAGCCAAAACCAATGCTATGATGAACTCTTGGATAATTCTATGAGATCTTGACTAAGTGCAATACCATGTATCATATTGTGTCGATGAAACAAGTGGATATCGGTACCGACGCAACAGCTATTGTGATCTGGAATTATTTCCACGCTATTACGAAACTACCAATAAAATCAGCAGAGTAATTTGCAAGACAAGACTTGGATATACGGTACCTCAGAGATGGTGGTGTCATGAGCACCCTCATCTGAATGTGACAGCGATGGCAATGCATTCTTGGTCCCTTTCAGAATCCTCTTCTCCCTCTCCCTATTGGCCTCCATCAGAGCTGCCTCCAGGAGAGCTTTGGCGTCCAGTTCGAGTTCACTGATGAACTTGAGAGGGGAAGGCCAGACTAGGGGCTCTGCCGATGATGGGTTCAGCAGTGCTGCGCATGCGGCGTGCCCTCGCTTCATCGCAACCTCATATGGAATTCTCCTGCAGAAACCAATCCACATCGGTACATCCATCACCTTTCCGAGGCAAATAGATTGACGAACACAATGTCTTCAGATTTTGCAAATAGATTGACGAACACAATGTCTTCAGATTTTCTGAAGACAACATTGTATTAGCATAGCAGCACCATTGGTGAATTGGAGTGTTAGCACTGCAGCTATAAGCCTGCTGGGCAGTTGGATTTTAACAGCGTTCCAAGGAATGCTCACTCACCCAACGGAGTCTCGCTGGAGGCGGTCGGCGCCCCAGGAGAGCAGCTGGCGGACGCAGTCGAGGCTGCCGCCGCGCGCGGCCAAATGCAGCGGCGTGCTCCCGGGGAATCTGCAGGAACGCGCGCCGGCGTCAATGTCACAGATTTTCCCCCTAAAAAGGTGCGATTTTTACCACTTAGAAGTGCGGCCTTTGACTTGAGGAAACCTTTACCCAAAGGCGCCACTGGAGGCGGACACGATGGCGCCGTTCTCGAGCAGGACGTGGACGCAGCGGCGCCAGCCCTGCCTCGCCGCGAGGTGGAGCGGCGTCGCCCCGGTGTCGTCCCTCACGTTGACGAAGCGCGCGAATCCCCTGCATCTCCACAACTGAGAACACATTGGCGAATACTAGCGGCCACGCGGCTGCCACAGCGCGCTGCAGAGAAAATGGTGGCTCCGAGAAGAAGGCCAACCAGGATTCCGACACCGGCGAGGACTGCGCCGCCGAGAGGATGGCCCGGAGGCAGTCGGCGTGGCCGTAGTACGCCGCGTAGTGCAGGCACGTCCGCCCGTGCGATGAATCGAACATCACGATCTGCGCACCCAAACAGAAACACCATTTAGTCCAACTCCAAGAACAATTCCAATGCAACACCGTCTCTCTAAGGCTCACATTGGCGCCGGCGTCGAGCAGCCGTCGTACGCACTCGGTCCTCCCGTGCATCGCCGCGAACATCAGCGCCGTCTGCGGCAAAGGCCCAAGATGTGAGGAGAAGCTTCCCCGAGAAGAGAGGACAGGGGCAAAGCGTGAAGCAACAGTGTGCAAACCTGCTTGTGGCGGTTAACGACGTCCGGGTGGACGCAAAGATCCAATGCCATGGAGACCACCTAAGCAAGCAAAAGAATCAGCACACTGCGGTTAGACCGGGGCGGCGAGAAATTGGAAGGGGAGGGGCACTGAGCACTCGGCAGTAAGAGAACCAAGCGGGGTGATGGTGGTTTGGTTGGTGCTTCGTACTTGGAGGTGGCCGTGGGCGGCGGCGATGTGGAGGGCGGAGAGGCGGTCGAAGAGCGTGGTGCGGCGGAGGAGGGAGGGGCGGGAGCGGATGGCGGCTGCTAGGCGGGGAGGTCGCCGCACTGAGCCGCGCCGAAGAAGTCCACCTCCTCGCTGGGGCGCCCGCAGCTGGCGCCGTGCCCCATCGCCGCCGCGCCTCTCGCCGGACGTACGGCGAGCTGGCCGCGGTGGCGGGTGGGGAATGGGGGGGAGGGCGGAGACTCTGAGTACGAGCGTGGGGTGGGGCGCGGTGGCGAAGGGAGCTTAATACTGCGTGCGCTTTCTTGTGTTTTTAAAAGCTTGCTTCTCCGATCGAGCAATTTTCTTCTTACGGATAAACTCTTTCTTTCTCATGCCAGGATATTTTCACAAAAAACATGTATAAACACCTTGCCACCGTCACCGAGATAAAATATTTTGCTTTACTCGAGAGAAACTATACACATACTCCTTCGTTTCAGAATAATTGACGCTCTTGATTTGGATCGGTCAAACATTGTAATCTTTGGTTCCTAATGTTTTTATAAATATTTAGTTTAGTTGTGACGAGGATTAAATAATTTATTAAATATGAATATAATACTTAATTAAGGCCGTAAGACCTATATGGTCGTAAGTTTCCAAAAGAAATTGCCTGAGTACCTCTGGTCGAAGACCCATGTATATTTTACTCGATTAGCAGCCACTTGGAGATTTCATGAACTGGTATAAAGCCTGCCTCTAGGAGATTATCTCCCGTGCGACGGATGAAGCACGCGCTTTATCCTCTCATAACCGCACAACGATTCAGCTTTATATCTTTGACAATAACCGCCATGTCGTTGTCTTTACGATTATTTTCCACTGGCAACAACCGAACATTAGTTATCATCATATCTCTCTCTGGCAGCAACAACCCCCTGACCAGACGGGACGATTCAACAATGCGCCTGCTCATGTAGACAACTAACACTCCTCCGGTGCTATTTAAAGATTGACGAGAGAGAGCGATTGAAATCAAAATTAGAATAATAAGATAGCGAACAACTCCAATGTTCATAGTTTTCCGACCAGTGGGAAGACTGTAGAGATTAGGGCTTGTTACATCTCTTTGTAATCTCTTAGCAATGACATCTTGTAACTAGTTTATAGCAATAAAGATCATTCCTATTCTTTTGTTGAATCGTTCCAAGGAATCCAGCCTATTTTCTCACATTTCATAAGATCGGCGACTCTAGCATCGACATCTGACACCGTTCGTGGGGAAGAATGCGCTGATTCCTTGAAGGGTCTTCTCTTGAAGATTTTCTTGAATCTCTTTCTTATCCTCCTCGATACCAAGAGTTTTTTCTAGTTCTTCAACCTTCAAAGCTTGCTCTGCACGAGTAGCCTAAAGTTAATCAAGACAAGTTTAAAACAAAATAAACTGCTCGGATTAACGATCAATTAACTTAGTTCTTCTTCTCATAAGTCTCAATCGCTTCTTTATGCTTAAGGACACTGTTATTGAACTTAGTCGACCAGTCTTTGGCTTTACACATCTTCAAGCTTCAAAATGATAGTGCCCTTCGTCTTTGCTTTTTTTTCTTTCAAAATCTTCTAATTCTATCTACCACAACAAGAAAAGAAGTACAAAAAAGTAAGGATTTAGAAGCAATAAAGGAAAAAAAATCAAGAAGAGACTTACTTCTTAATTGAAGACTCTTCACTTCAAGGGTCTTGAGAAGTTGTTTGTTCTCGATCAAAGTTGACATAAACAATTCTCTCTCCTTCTTGAGGGTATCCTCAAGCACCTTAATGGTGCTTCCTAACCTGTAGAGATATTCTAAGGGTTATGAGAAGAAAAATACTTCACGACCACCAAAATGTAATGAGAAGAGAAAACTCATTACCAGTTGCCAGCTTGTCGATGGAGGTTAGCCTTTTCCTTCTCGAGGGCTATTGAGTGCATGGTCATTTCACCGATTAGGGCAACTCCTTTCACTATGTGCTAAAAAAAGAAACTCAGAAAAGTTTCAATTGGATCAATAATGCATCAAATGTGGTCTTAAGAACTTACCAAGACCACTTTGTTTGCAAATGCAGAGTAGAGTTCCTCGAGACTAGTCTTTAGCTTGAGGTCGGACACCTTCCTCCAAAGCTTCTTAAGTCTTCGGTTGTTGAAGATGTGGTCCTGGTCGGGGATGTCCATCAAATGAGGAGACCTCTTTGTCAGTAAGGAACTCTCAACCTCCGGTCCTCCAAAGAAGGGAGGAATCATTTCTACTCCCTCCTCTTGGACCACCACTTTCCCAGCAGAAACAAGAGTCTACTGAGACTTCATCTCCACTTCTGGACTCTGCGATGATGTCGTAGCCACCAAAAGATTCTTAGTTGTAATAGCCTTAGTTCCCTCTGTTGACAACGCTACCAGCTGAGGGGCTGCTACGACCACTTCCTCCTTTGATGCCCCTTAAATAAAAGCACTCGGGAGAAAAGTGATTGGAGTGATAGAAGTGCTACAAAACCAGAAGAACAAGAAGAAAGAAGTAAGGACTTCAAAACACCAAGGAATAAAAATCAAATAGAAGGAAAATCTTTAAGTCGGAAAAAGTATACCAAACAAAAAATGATTCAACTGGTCGGAATTGTCGATGCTTATCTTCCGAGTTCCTAGTCGAATTCTTTGCGCCTTCATACCATAGCATGCTATGATCGTGCGATTTCAAGAGACTAATTCGGCATATGGAGAAGTGCCTCACCATGTGACATAAAGTTAGCCCCTTATCCTTAAGATAGACAATGGCATCAACCCATTGCTCTATCCTTCCATCATTCTTCAAAGAAGTCTCCATCTTAGATTCTACATTGCTACCGGTCCCACAAAGGATAAACTATCTTCTTTGCTGATTGTCATGTAGAGCCAGAATTTCTTCCATGACGACCATGAAGATTTTGAGAACCTCAAAATGTACTCCCTCGTCTTTCCATCATGAAGCCACAAGGAGCAGTTCCCGGGTGACACAGCCACCTTTCTAACCCTTCCAGTCATGCTATAGTAGTATCTAAAGAGTTTCAAGTTTGCCATAATCCCTAGATACACCTCGCACAGGTGGACAAATATGTTGAGATTGACGATTGAGTTGGGGCCAAGTTCACCAACTCAATCCTATAAAAAATCAAGAACCTCTGATAAGAAGGGATGATCTGACAGTATGAATCCACACTCTATGTATGCCCAGAAGATTGGAATCTCCCTGTCGCTCTCGCTCGAAAAGTTTTTTCCCATCGCTGACCTCCAGGGGACTAGAACCTTATCGGAGATCATTACCGCATCTTCTATGGCCTTCAATTTCTTCAATCCTAGTTCATATGCCGGCCAATTGGTGATCAAATCAGGTATTTTTATTGTGATGGCTGAAGATCTAAGTGTGGATTGAAGGGACTCGAAGCTATAGTTGGAGGGCGCTAAGACTGAAAGGCAGAGGAAATTGAAGAAGATGAAAGGTTTTCTCTAGAGAGCATGAAACCAACAGGTACCACGCCAATTTTTATAAGGATTTTTCCAACCGCAAAAGCAGTAGTTGCTATATTTGAAGCCCAACTGAGAAAAAACCTTTCAGTTTTTCCCAGTTGGTTTTCTCAACCTAAAGTGAATAAAACCTTCCTCTTTACTCTTGTTAAAAGAATATTTCCTGACTTGAAATTCAATAAAAAAATTCAAGTTATAAATTCACTTAAAGTTCAAGGCTAGCTGACGAGGATTAAATAATCCATTAAATAGCCCACTCTATATTTTACCCAAACAATAGCCACTCAGAGATTTCATGTATTGGTATAAGGGCTCGCCTTTAGGCAATTCTCTCCCATGTGACGAATAAAGCACGTAACTTGTCCTTTCCTAACCGCACAATGATTTAGCAGCTATCTCTACGATCATCTCCCATTGACAATAACTGAAGATTAGTTATCATCATATCTCTCTCTCTCTTTGACAGCAACCACCTCTCGGCTAGATGGGATGATTCAACAAGGCACATGCTCATGTAGACAATTGATACCCCTTTAACACTATTTAAAGGTTGATGAGAGAAAACACAAAGAGCTCGAACAAAGGAGAACAATTGAAATCAAAATTAGAACAAGAAGATAACAAACGACTCCAATGTTTGTAGTCTTCCGACCAGCAGGAAGATTATAGATATTAGGGCTAGTTACATACCTTGTAATGTCTTAGCAAGGACATCTTGTAACCAGTTCATAGCAATAAAGATCATCTCTATTCTTTTGTTGAACTGTTCCAAGGAATCCAACCGCTTTTCTCACATTTCGTAAGATCAACGACTCGATCATCGACAAGTTGTATTACAATGATATTGTTATTTGTCATAACAAATACTTTTTATAATATTATACCTGCCTAACATTTTATAAATATATTAGTATAGAATTAACGATCAAAATTTAACTTTAGAGTAAAAAGCCAAGAGAGCTAAGGTCCTGTTTGTTTAGGCTTAGACTTTTTGGCGTATAAATTAAAGCCAGCGTTTTGGCTTCATCAGCTTAAAAACAGTTCATTGTTAAGCCAAACCAGGCTATTTGACAGTCTAGCTTCTTTTTTTTTTGCTTTTGAGCCATGGCTTATTATTGAAATGTCTAAAATATCCATGGTTCTAATGTCATAAGTGGGTTCTGTTACAATCCAACGATCCTGAAGATCATCGTGGCCTCATGAGATTTAACAAACAACGACACGAATCAATCAAAGAAAAAATCAATTTAATCACAATAACAGTTCGTAGAATTCACAACAATTGGCCTTACCCGTGGGCCGTCGTTGTCGTTGGGACACCATCACCCTCACTGTCGGGCAGAGCGTTTTCCCATAAAAATGAACAACACAATTCAAAACCAAATTTGTGTTCAAACAATTATAATTTTTATGACTCAATTTTACAAGCAAATATGAAATCAAGCTATACTTTTCAAAAATAGAAGAAACACTAATTTGACAAATTTTGCAATGTATATGTAAAGAATAACACATTTGCATTGAAGAAATTTATGGAACTCTCCCTCGTCTAAAATCTAAATCAGGAAAAAAACAAAAAAGGGTGTGAGAAATGGACAGTTATTTTGAGCATCCATTTTTTTCATTGGACAATCTCCCAAGGCGTATAGTGCAAAATTATACGTGCTTTCTCCTTCATAAACCTTTCTTCATGTTCCATGGTTCGTGTGCATTCTTGCCAATCACACGGTCCTAATCTACTTTCAACCCTCCTCCCTCCCTCCCTGGCCCACCCACGGACCCACCCCGTTTGCAGACTTGCAGCCACTGGCGCAGCCGATCCCCGTCCACTTGAGGGCGAGCTACTCACACCCGTACGCGGACGTTGGTGCCCGCGTTGGAGACAGCAATCACGAAGGGGCAAACGCAGACGCAGCGAGCCGAGCAGTCGCGGCCCGTGAATGACATATCCCAACCGCGCATCTCTGCCGCTGTGTGGGCGCTTTCAGCGGTATCTTCGCGTTGCATGCAACGTTCTACCTGCGTGAAAGTGATCCTTCACCACACGCATTTCCCTCCTTCGCAAGACATCGGCAGATCACAGATCCAGCTTCTGGAATTGCACAGTCGTCGGTGCGAGCTGCTGTACTTGTCCTGCCTTTTTGCATCGAATGATGTAGGCTCGATTTTGTTGTTCGGTTGAGGAGTAGTAGCACGGGCTTTTGGTTAGACGCGAAGAGATTTGGTGAGTTATGGCAAATAGGTATTGTAAAGTCGTCGGTGCGAGCTGCTCTACCTGTCCTGCTTCTTGCATCGAATGATGTTGGCTCGATTAGTTGTTCGGTTGAGTAGTAGCACGGGCTTTTGGTTAAACGCGAAGAGATTTGGTGAATTATGGCGTGTGTGTGTGTGTGTGTGGTCCTTGCAAAGAGGTAGCAGTACTAGCTGCTATTCTTGCATGTTGAGACAAGCATTGTTCTTCCGGGCCCAGCGCACGGCGGTACTGATCGAGAACGAAAGGCATATGTGCTTGAGATTTGTGGTGCCGTTTATGGTCCAGCAAATAGTTGTGTGGAGTTGAATTGTTTGATGTTGCCAAGCAGAGCATCTTCCGGTTATGATATGCCCTGCGTGCATGCTATACTCCAATAGAAACGAGACAGCTGAGTGGAGTAAGCTCGGCGTAGCTACTCCCCTGAGACTGCACGTTACGTGCAACAAGCCAGGAACGTAAGTTACGTAACGGCCTGCCGGGCGGAGCATCAGATCGGGCTCGGTGCCAGTGCAGAACGCGTGCGTGCCGACCCGAGATTACCCATGCGCCAAGCAAAGCATCGCGCCGCGCACGCTACTCGCTCTTGGCCCCCGCCCGCCCGCTCAGCGGGCGTTCGGTGCGCGCGCGCGTCGCCTCCTGCGATCGAGCTCAGGCCGAGGCTTGCTGCCACCGTGCACTCGCGCGCGCGGACGAGTGCCCAGCCGGCGTCCACGGAAACTTTGGCGCTCGCGAGCGTGATCGATATCTCTCGATCGAGTGCAGTCCGGCGGAATCAGATCGCAACTGTCTAGCTAGGCTTGTAGGGATCGACTACTACTAGATTGTACTCGTACTCTAGTAGCACCACCATAAATGCCGTCGAATTGATCCTGGCATTGTTTCATTTTTACTACGGCCTTTTGAAGTCATTAGTACTGATTTTTGGGGTGCCAGAGTAACCAGAAGAATGCGACATTGTCCAAAGATGGACTACCTAAGCCCTATCTAAGGAAGTGAGTTCTTTTCAACTTATAATTTGTGGTTTTCTCTAAATACATAAATGTGATAGTTTCTATGTTGTCTTTTAGAAGTGACTATTAGGACAATATTTTTGAAGCAGTTTATCGTCATTCAATTCGTTCGTATAAATGCTTGTACTAGGATCAAAAGCTATGAATCGCAACTAAAAAAATATTCACCCTTTAAAAGGGGAAAGAGTTGAAAAGGTCACAGACTAGACTACCCAAAATATTAATGGCGTTTTGAACAGTCACGGTCAGGCACCATTTGGCACATCTAAGATCTAACCACAATTCAAGTCTTCTTTTCGTGGCAACTCGCAACCAAGAAAGGAACCACGTGCGATGCATGGTTAGCAAGCTCCTCACAGCAAAAGCCCATTTTAGTTTGGGTAAAACATTACATTTGGATGCTTCCGGGGCATCCATGCTGAAGGACCAGAGGAGGTGATCAATTCCTGCAAAAATCCAGAAAATTTTCTGTGTTCTAGATAGCGCCTAAGGTCACTGGCGGAACAACATTAGGAAGGAAGTCTTCCCTCCCTGGGCACCAACGTCATTTTGATATCAATGTTTTCGGAGCTTCGTAAGTAGAGTGAAGTCAATACAGACTCAGTGACTCTGTTAGTTAAGAACTTTGTAACACCGTGACCCAATATCTAAGTCTGAAATACTATCACTACATATTAACAATCTAGATTTGGCACTGCTATTAAAAATTTCTACATCATCTTCCCTATCTATATGATGGGTGGGTTCTTTTGGACTGATGGCTTATAGCTTATGACTTAAATATTTAAATTCTGGCTGTTCACGAGAGGCAGTACACAGAAGAAAATAGTCGTATGTGATTTTGGCCGGTATAGCTGAACTCAGTACATTTTTTACTATAATTTTTCTATTAACTCTGCCTTAAAAAACGCACCATTTAAAAGCTAGTTATTGTAGACAGTACAAGTATAATCTAACTTTAAACCTAAAAGAACCTAGCCGACTACAAACGGGGCAATCAACATATATTGAACAGATTGTATTAAAGGCAATTGATTCCATAACAATGATAAACATGACATAAATAAAACTTAGGACTTCGCGTCCAAAAATGCTCAGGATACCCACGTCTGAGAAGCGTTCATAACTAAACAGTAATAAGTTGACCATAGCATAAAACATTCTAAGGTTCAACATTAAACTCTCTACAATAATTACTAAGTTTCAAACAGAAAGAGCTAGTTTACCCCAACTAGATATACTATGTTCAAAATTGATTGATTATGAAATAGAGATTGCATTAGCATTTGAATCATGGTTATCAGAACTGGACCGGCCTGACAGTTGGACCGGAAAAACCCGGACCCAGAACCTACGCGGGGCCGGTCACATTCACAGGACCGTCCACGCAATTGACCTGGGAAAACCTGGTCGACCCGGCCGGGTTTTGAGCGACCCGGCTGACCCAGCCGGTTTGCATCGACCCGGTCGGGTTTTGTGGCTACTCTTGTAGTGCATATCGCAGTCATGGGTCATCGTTGTCCTTTTGCTGGATTTGTTTTCTGGCCTGCAACCCTTGTCATCCTTGTAGGTACACCTAAAGTAGCTCCTGCAAAATGTAATTGTAAGATTTCAATTTGATATAGCAAGTATATATGTACTATGTAGTCTGTGATGATATCCAAACCAGTATTTGAACAAGACAGACTTTGTTTCCCCCTTTAATATCTATATATGCTACTATGAAAGAAGCAAGAGATGAACTTTTAAGCAATGCCTGTTAATTTGGATGTCCAAAAAAACACTAAGAGTAATGCTAGCTAATCCTTATTCCGATCTAAATACAGATGTTCAAAGCTAGTGTTGAATTTTGTTGCATAGAATCTGAATCACACCAGGACATCTAATCCTCCAAGCACTCATGTTCTATGTGCAGGTTGTTGTTGCTAAGATTAATGATTAGAAACCAGAGGCCAGCTACTGTCCGCCCCTTTTGGTCGGGTGTAGATGCACTAGAAGAAGGGGAGGAGCTCCAGTTTGATCCTGAGGCTTACAATTATCTTTGAGGGTTTAGCATTGGCTGGACTTGCTTGAGGTTATGAAAATTTAATTTTAAAACATGCGGTCCGATCTGTGACCCAACGGTCCGACCACCAGGTCAGTGACTCGAGACCTCGGCTGAGTCGATGGCCAGTCCAGCTCTGATAACACTGATTTGAATGTGACGTGGATGTGCTATCCTTCTTTCCTAATGCATGACGACTCTAAGGATCATCTGAAATCAGCAAATATGCAACAATGAGTCCAAAGACTCATCAAGCACATAATAGAACGATAAACACCACTATAAGCATAAGCATTAACCTAGCCATTTTATTTCCCACTTGTTTCAACATAAATATAAACATAACTATATCATTCTCCACAAGTTCTAACATAGTCATATCATCATTCTCATGTCTCATCATCTTTCCATTAGGGCAATACAAAATTACTCTACATGCTCATTTGCTCATCACATTGCATATATTGGTATAGTCGAGTGAACACCTGTTGATGTTCACCCATCATGAGCCCGTCCTCATCAGCATGGGGATCTCTCCATTCCCGTGGAGGCCTATCAAAGTATGCCTTACTTATCTACCCACGGTGGATCTCTTTCTCATCATATGATAGTGCATATGATGTCAATGTATATGTCCATTGCCATAAATATATTACATCATTAGTAGGTAAGCATTATTACTTACCATATTCCATTATCATTATCATCATCAGAAGCAATATCATATAATATAAACATCATATATTCTATAACATTTACTGTCTACCGCTCTACCATGTATTGCCTTTTAACCAAGCGGAGCAGAGCGATGTGTGGATGGCACCAAACTAGACCCTCTGCCTAAACAAGCATCAACTATTAAACAATCTCAATACATCATAGAAATATAGACACACATATGAACGGTATCGTTCCTATGCGCAAACCCGGCAGATACATCACTCTTGAATCGGATGCCTTCCTGTTGTCCCGATGGTTAAACAACCTTAACTTTCGCTCTTGAAACCCAATATAGCAAGCAATATGAGTTTTGAAATATACACAAACTCATGCACATAAACCTAGTTATCATAATTTAAATATTACATCATCTAAACCCCCCGATTTCAGCCCTGAATGCCATGTTGTCCCATCCGGGCAGCAGCCGTCTTGAAAGCTTATCTTCCAAACCGTTTCACCAAATCCAATGTTATTGTACTCTATGAAAACTTTAAACAATTATCTACAATATTTGTATTATGGCAAAGTTATGAAACGGGACATAGCTACCCCAAATCTCCTCCACAAAGCAGGACACCACTCGTTATCAAGCCCCGGCTACAACCAACCATTTCGACGCTACTCAACTATCACGATCTAGAATTTGCATGACCACACAACAATCTATACCATGGAAACAATGGGAACTAGGTCTAGGACTTTACTTAATGTTGAGAATTTGCAGAAACCGACGAAACAGTCACGAACACGAAATCCTCCTTTCCTCCCCTCCTTCACTTTTCTTCTTCCCTAGGCCAGATCGATGTTGATGCAACCCCCTCTCTCTTTTTTTCCCTTTATTCCTCTCCTCTTCTTTCTCCCCCTCTTTCTTCTTCTCTCTTCTTCTCCCTACTTCGGCGGCCTAAAATCCTCTTCTCCCCCACTCCTTTCCTTCTTCATGGCTGGACCGAGGAGTGGGGCGGCAACACCAACGGAGACACAACCTGAGGGGTAGTAGCACCAGTGAAGGGAGTAGCCAAGCGACGCATGGTGGGCGATGGCGCGCGGTCGATGCAAGGGCGTGGCGCGGGTGGAGCTGCTGGCGGCCGACAATGATTGGGGGTTGCATCGCATGACTGGCATGGCGGTAGGGGAGCATAGAGGGCATGCAATGGCAGAGGAGTGAAACAACCAGCACGCAGAGCATGTGGCACCGACGGATGCGCGGGCAGAGGTCGGGCGATGGCAACAAGGGAAGGAGTGGAGCTGTGGTGGCTGTAGGAGAATGGAGTGGCTCGGGAGAGGATAAGGGTTCCTCCTCCTCCCCTAGCTTATCCTTAAGCAAGGGTCGACGTGGGATGGGCCGGCTTGGCTTTGTGCTTGGATTAGTCGCCCCAATCCTCTCTCTGTATGGTATTACATTTTACATCTCTTAACAAAATTCGACCTCGAATTCTAACACTCGATATTCCACATGGAAAACAAAATTAAACGAAACAAACTGAATGGAAAATAACTCTAACTCGTACTTATAGAGAATAACTCTGGGTACTTCTTGCGCATGCGAGACTCTAATTCCTAAGTCACTTCTCACTTGGACTAATGCAACCAAAACACTTTGACATATTTTAACGTTTTGAACCTCAACACTCTCTTCGATTCCTCTAGAATTTAAACTGCGTGGGACTCGAAGGTGAGGCCTTGCTTAATGGTTAATGGTTTTAGTGTAATCTCATGCTCTGAGATCTTTAAGTACTTTCTCAATATAGAAACGTGGAACACGTTATGCACTCCTCGCATGGACTCAGGAAGATCCAACGATAGGCCAACTTTCCACTTTGTGCTAGAATAAAAAATGGCCCAATGTACCTCGGGCTAAACTTCCCTTTGGTATCAAATCACACGATACTTTTAGTAGAAAACACTCTCAGGAGCACCTGACCACCCACCTCAAATTCTAATTATCACCTTCTTACATCCGTATAGCCTTTCTGCCTACTTTGGGTAGCTAGCAGATTCTATCTAATCTCCGCTACCTGCTCCACTCTCCAGTGGACCTAATCCGGACATAGAACCACCTTCTCGCCCATGGTATTCTAACAAAACGGCGACCTACACTTCCGCCTATAATGAACCTCAAATGACACTGCCTAAACACTGGAGTGGTAGCTGTTGTTGTCAGGCAAACTCCACGAGTGCTAACCGATACTCCTAGCTACCTTTTCAAGATAGAACATTGGACCTCAGGACGTTCTCTAGTGTTTGAATGTGCCCATCTGTCTACGGGCAGAAAGCGGTATAAACTGGAGTTTCGTGCCCAGAGTGCCCTACAGACTCTCCCAAAACATGGAGATAAACTTGACATCTCTGTTTGAAACTATGGTCTTAGGCATACCATACAACCTCACTATCTTACGCACATAGATGGGTGTCAAATCACTTGCCGTGTTCATCGTATGAATAGGGATAAAGTGCGCGGACTTACTGAATCGATCCACTACTACCCAAATCGCATCCTTACCCTGCCGGGTATGAGGTAAGCTAACTATGAAATACATGGTAATATCATCCCATAGCCATAGAGGAACATTCAAAGGTTGCAATAGCCCAACGGGATGCTTATGCTCAGCCTTCACTTAGTGGAAAACCCCGTAAGATACCACACATCGAGCGACATCCATCTTTATTCTCTTTCACCAAAAGCTCTTTTTCAAATCCTGATATATCTTGGTGTCGTCAGGATGTACTGTGTACGGGGTACGATAAGCCTCTTTTAAGATTTCATTCTTGACTTGAGCCTTTTGTGGTACGCAAAGGTGACCTTTAAACCGCAATACACCCGATCACACTATTGCGTTCTCTCACTCGCTCTGGAATTACCGATTCCAGCAATAGTTGTGCCTCAACCTGTGTTGTACCAGCAAAACAAAAGAAATTTTCCATCCGATCAAAGTTACCAATGAGACAACCGAGAGTGGAGAGTGTCGTCTTACGACTAAGGGCATCATCTACCATATTTGCTTTGCCCGGATGATACTATATAGTGATATCATAGTCCTTGATCAACTCCAGCCACCTTTTTTGCCTCAAATTTAACTCCTTCTGTGTGATGATGTACTTGAGGCTCTTGTGGTCAGTGAAAATATCACAAAACTCTTCATACAAGTAATGCCTCTAAATCTTTAGAGCAAAAACTACTGCAACTAGCTCTAAATTGTGAGTAGAGTAATTCTGCTTATATTTTTTCAATTGCCGTGATGCATACACAATCACTTTGATGTCTTACATGAGTACACAACCCAAACCCACTCGTGAAGCATTAGAGTAGACTGTGAAGTACTTTCTTGGCTCAGGAAGGGTAAGAACAGTAGCAATCATTAACTTTGCTTTCAGAGTACTGAAACTACACTTACATCCGTCGGTCCACTGGAATTTCACGCCCTTTTGCATGAGCTGAGACATTGGCTTGGCAATAATAGAGAAGTCTTTCATGAAATATCGGTAATAACCAGATAAACCCAGAAAACTTCTCATTTCCTTAACATTAGATGACCTCTTCTAGTCCACTATAGTAGAAATCTTGCTTGAGTATACGGAAATGCCTTCTTGGTTAATCACATGACCCAGCAAGCCCACTTTACAAATCCAAAACTCACACTTCTTCAACTTGGCAAAAAACTGATTCTTCTTTAGAGTCTCAAGCACAAGCCTTAAATATTGTTCATGCTCTTTCGCCACCTTGAAATAAATTAGGATATCATTGATGAACACAATAACAAAGTCATCAAGATACTTATGCATCATACTGTTCATCGTATGTAGTCCCCCTTTCTCTTTCTTTCCCTTTCTTCCTCTCCTCTTCTTCTTTCTCCCTTTCTTCTTTTCTCTCTTCTTTCTTCATGTCTCTTCTTCTCCTTACTTCTTCGTTGGCTTGAGCTTCTCTTCTTCCCCCTCTCCTTTTCTTCTTCTTCACGGTCGGACCGAGGAGAGTGGTGGCAACACCGACGGAGACTCAACCTGAGGGCAGTAGCACCAGTGGAGGGAGTACCCGGGCGGCGCACAGCAGGCGACGACGCGTGGCTGGTGCAAGGACGCGTCACGGGAAAAGCAGTCAACGGTGGCTAGGAGTGGCAGCGCACGACTGGAGTGGTGGCGAGGGAGCATGGAGGGCGTGCGACAGCGGAGAAGCAACGCAGCCGACATGCGGAGCACGAGGCATCGACGGATGCACATGCAGAGGTTGGGCGACGACAGTAAGGGAAGGAGTGGAGCTGCGGCGACTGCTTGGGAATGGAGTATCTTGGGGGGAGGATAAGCTTGTGTCCTCCTTCCCTGGCTTATCCTTAAGCAGGGGTCGACATGGGCTGGGCCAGCTTGGCTTTGTGCCTGGCCAGTCACCCCAAACCTCTCTCTCTTGTATTACATTAATGTTTTTAGTGATTACTTCTGCTGTTTGTTGAATCAGATCATACCCTCTTGTGTTAAAAGTTTGTCCTGGGTCTTAAAATCCTAGTTCGCTACTGCCTAAGGTGGTGATTTGCCAACTCATTTCCTCTGGACCTCTCTAAAACTCGTTTTACCTTGAACACCAATACCAATGTGATGTACTACAGCCCATACATGCGCATGCACAGCAGTCCAAGCCACTCCAATTTCCATGTTTAAGCACCATGTACATGTTCACTATGTTACTTAAACACCAAAATATAATTCTCATTCACACTTGTTTCCAACTCAACTTCAATAAGCGTCATGACGGAGTGCGTAGTTCGAAAACCTCAAACCCATCGCAACATGTTTTTAGTTGAGCTGAGATAAGGTTGAGCACATAAATTCTTTTTCATTCCATGGTTCGTCAATTGTAAAGTTGGATCATCAACTACTTAATTAGGACCGACAATGGGTAGTATCTTGTCAGCTGCTGTAGCATACAGTAAGTCTGTATGAGAGATAGTTAAATTTATAAAAACGAATGTTCAAAGGTTAAACTTGAAAAAAAATGGTTAGAGTCACATTTGTGTGATGGATTCGGTTATATCCAGCCAGAAAACGAACTAAAACGAGAAATATTTTCCCCTAAGAAAAAAATGTTAACATTCCATCATTTTTCAATTTAATTTTCCCTACACGCTACAGCAGCAGCTTGTGACAGCGTACGGCCTCTACTACACGTTCGACGAAATGCCCCCGTGAGTCCTCCACTAAGATTCGCAAGCATCTCCTTCGATTCCCCATTCCATTCCCGTCTGGGAATCCGGCTGATCGAGACATCTCGCCGGAATCCGGCGCTCGCCGTCCCCATCACGGCTGGATCTCCGGGCTTGAGCCGTCTTGATGGTTCTTGGGATCCGGAGGGCGAGGAGGAGTTCGCGGCGATGAATAGGTTGGCGTTGGGGCTCCACCGTCTGCGAAGGTCGCCATGGGAGGTGCTGTGGTCGGCGCTGGTCTCCTGCGGCCTGGTGCTCTTCTCGCAGCTCGCCGTGGCCATGGTGCCCCGCCTCTTCCCCTCCCTCTCCCTCCTCGCCATGCTCCCCATCGCAGGTCAGTCCTGGCTAGCTTTGCTTTCCTCTGGCTCTTTGAGCGCAATTTTGATCTTGCTTTGGTTGCGTGATGCGCAGGTTTGGTGTTTCTGGCGACTATTGTGGTGGGCAGGTTCTGGAGGAGGTTCATCGGGGTGGCGGCGTCGGCGCCGCTGTTCGTGCTGTTCAACATCCTCTTCATGTGGGGCGTCTACGTATTCGTCATCCGGAGAGGTGAAATCTTGGTGCATTTCATCGGTTGGACTTTGCAGTGTGCATAAGCAGGTCTTTCGTGTTAGAAATGGTATAGCATGTCGCTGCAATGTGGTATGATTTCTGAGTATAAGGTTAGCATTCTTATAGCTCAGTGCATTGGTAGGATGCCATTTGGGTGGTGTTTATTGCTATAGATATATGCTTTATTTGTGGCGTTGCATTGATTTTGGTGAAGCTGAGGACCGTTCCTGATGCTTGCATTGCTAGAGCTTAGTTAGATTAAATGCAATCATACATGCCATTCCAGTACATTTAGGAGTGTATCACTGGTATTGTAGATAAGGTGCCATAAATGTGTCTGGTATGCAGGCGAATAGCTTATACACTTTCATCCTTCGATTATGCATAATTTGTTGCATTTATGATGCCATTTGGGAGCAGGATATTGTAGGTAAATGAGCGTATCTAGCTTCTGTTATAGTTTTGTAATTAGTCTTATGTTTTGCAGACACATCTTCTCTGCTAGACATGCTAATTAATGCTGAGTGTGCACTGCTTCTATGGGGACTTTACAGGTTAGCTCCTCTTCTTGAACATATTTTTTTTACAATGCACTTGGCCGAGTCTAAGCTAAAATTAGTCACTTTACATTATTGTTGT
Source organism: Bonia amplexicaulis (assembly GCA_036346245.1). NCBI lineage: Eukaryota > Viridiplantae > Streptophyta > Magnoliopsida > Poales > Poaceae > Bonia > Bonia amplexicaulis. The sequence continues at coordinate 5,971,842 of CM070742.1, forward strand.
GCAAATCCTAAGCTTAGTGTTAATGGTCTACCATGTTTGGGATGGAGGGTTTAGTTTGAATTTCTTATTGCAGGATTTTTTCTGGTGATCCTGGCATTGTTGCATATGAATCTTCATTTTTGGAAGAAGCTGGCTGCAAGGATTTCGTGGATGCTATATGCCCGAGCGAGGTGCCGAGGAAGTAGAGTTTTAAATGAAGTTGTTATTATTAAGTAGCTAACCTGAAATGTGGAGTTGTCGCGTTAACATATTGACAACTTTTGTTCTTTTGCTGTAGAAACTTCCATCACTCTCAAGGGTCAGGCACTGTAACTGCTGCAAAGCAAGTGTTAGGGGTTACGACCACCATTGCCCTGCATTTGGTAACTGCATAGGTACTATATTCCATTTTTTTTATATGTGTTAGTTTTGCTTGTTGTTGCATGGCAGGTGTAGGCACACATTCTGATTTGTAGTACATATTTTGCAGGACAGAAAAATCATCGGCTGTTTATGGCCCTTTTGACAGGATTTGTTGTTGCTGAATCAACATATACAATGTGTTCAACCAAATGTGTGTGGTTTGTCTCCTTGCTCTCTGAAATGAGTTATCTGTTTTCTCCTGACAGCAACTACATGCTTTCGCAACTATGATGGTCTTTTAAAGGTTTCCCTGCATTTATAACTGCTTTTACTCTATTTTGCAGATATCACTAGATGCATAAATTCAGGAACTATAAGATCTCAGGTATCTTCTTCATCATCTTATTCTGCATACCTAGCATGCTTGACTTGCCAAGTGATCTCATAATTACACTATCAAGGAAATTGTTCTGGTTTTTCTTGCATGGTAATGGTATTAAACATTGTCTTCAGCTCATGTTAATGGCGCTAATTGATTTTCTATATGCTGAAACTGTTACCTAGGATGGTCTATCTTAGTAGCGTTCAGGTATTTAGGCACAACAGGCACATCTATATGTTTTAAGCAATATTTCCTGTTGTATTGTAGTGCCAGGGCATATAGTCTTGGTCTTTGTTTGTTTTGTCCATAAAATACCATCAGATTTCTGATTTCTGACTTACTGAGGGTACCTTTTACAGAACCCTTTATCTCTAAACATGGTAATCGGCACAATGCTCTTCTCTGTCCTCCAAGTGCTCTGGCAGGTTTGTTCTTATTCTTAACCTCTTGGGCGTAACAACTAACGACAGTTTTTGCTTCTCAAACGTTTACCTGTGCACATGCATGAGTGCAAGCATCGTTTGGGAGAAAAACATCTCATGTGTCAAAATTTTCTGCCTGGCATTAATTGATTACGAGATAGATTTATCAGCATATAATTAATGATTCATCTGACAAGGTATTCAGAAAATAATTTGTATAGAACTGACTTCATGATGCTTGTCCAGCGAATCATGCTTAATGAATTATGAGAAGAAAAGGAAAAGAATTTTTTTACTGTTTAGTAATTTCTACACAGCATAGGATCACAACTACTGATATCCAATGTTGATGGTTTTTCATGCATTAACTGTACTGGAAGTACCAACAGTTGTAATAGTAACATCAGACACTGCAATCTTGCTTAGATACCCACTGAAAGCATGCTAGTAGAAATCAGGTTTGGGTCTCTCGTACATTTGACCTATTTGGTAAGATTGACCAAGTATCTAATAATTGTGAGCTGCCATATCTTTTGTGTTTTTGGCACAGCTTGAAATTTGGCCTGTCCTTTTTGTTGTGTCAGTAACAGTTTATTTCTCTCGAGCGTGTGGAGACAACCTTCTTATACTAAGGCTGTGACTACATTTGTATTGCTGTGCCTATACCAAAAGTTCTAATTAAAACTGTTTACTACCTATTTTGTTTCTCATATATCGTGTGTACCCATTTTGCTGCTTCCTTGCCAGGTTGTGTTCTTGATATGGCACATATATTGTATCTGCTTCAACATCAAGACGGATGAGTGGGTAATGTCAAATTTCCCATGCTTTGGACTCTTTCTTCATCAATTGCAGGTCGTCTTCTCGTTTGCTGTTTCTTATAGCTAAGAGGTGAGATTTTCCAGATAAACTGGAAGAAATACCCTGAATTCCAGATGAAGGAACAGCCTCAATCAGGTGCTTTACCTGTATATACATTATATGGCCTAGCACACAGTTCCTCTAGCGTTTTTTTAATATGATATGTGTCTGCCCGTTTTTCCATCAAATGCAGATTCTGAAATCAAGTTTGTGAATCCATATGACAAAGGCATGCTTTGTAACATTAGAGAGTTTCTGAAGCCAAAATGATACAAAGCCAATCTTAGAGTACAAAGACCTGACCTGACGTGGGAAATGTGATTTGCGCCGAGACTGGAGAAGACCACCCGGGATTCTGGAAGATTGTTTTACTTGTTACTGCAGCATTGATTAAGATTCGTTGTTGTGAGCATATCATTTGGACTCTGGTGGCTGGCTTTATATGCAATTAACATTCTTTGTAAACTTCCTCTCATTGAGCGGGAACTGTAGGCAGATGAATGTTGCGGCTTGCCGCAAATTTGGTCTGGGCATCCCACCCAAGTACATGCATGATCAATCTTGTAGCTCCAGCGAATGATTCTTAACATGGAATCCACATCGTATTCCTGCCTGTGGTTTGCACGAACATAGTATTTCAACGTTTTGATTGCTATACCGTGAACAGGACATTCGGATGTGCTGAAATATGATCCATCTTTAAACAAAGCTGGCCGAGTCTGCTAATCTGGATAGATGTTTACTAGAATTTTTTTTAAAAAAATAATCCCTTTTTTATTCGAAAATCTAGAAATATACCTACGCTTTAATTTTTTTTATAGTAATAGCCTCCAGCTACCCAACCGTTGTATGACTGGACTCTCTCGTCCAAGGGCCGAGTGGCACGCAGGTCAGTCACCCAATGGTTGAATGATAGGTGCTGTCGCTCAACCGTTCGGCGACAGCATCTTTTACCAATCATTAATCTTTGATCATGTTGTTCATTTCGACCACTCACTAATCTTCAATCACGTTGTTCACTTCGATCACTTACTAATCTTCCATCATGATCTTTAGACTATGATGTTTCGACCACGCTGTTCTCTTCGACCACTCACTAACTTCAACCACGTTGTGTCAATCACGTTGCTTCGACCACGCTGGTCGACCACGTTGTGTCGATCACGTCGGTTCGACCACGTACCTGTGGACGACTGTATACTTGTCACCCAGTGGTACAGCTACTATTTGCCTATCGCTCGGCCATTGAGCGACAGGGTCTAGTCGCCTAACGGTTGGACGATTAGAGGATATTCCTATAAAAAAATTAAAATACAGATATGTTTCTATATTTTTGAATAAAAAATAGATTATTTTTTTTTAAAAAAACTCTGTTTACTCCAAGTTTCTTGCTGTCATCGTCGCTACCCCCACTAGCAATTCGCATAAGAAAAGGAGCGTGTGTGCGTGTGCATTTGCCATGACGAGTAGTAGTATCTAGCTTCTTCAAGCCCAAAATGACAGCGATGTGCTGCTTATCGGGGGTACATACTGGTAGTCGCCGACGGTGACGTGCTGCCATGACAGCCCGTCTAAACCCACACATGTACAGCCTCTACCTAGTCGCCGTCAGGGAGAGAGGTGCCGTGCATTGCCTTGTGCGGAAAGCACACTTCAGTGAATTTTGGTCATTTCTAGCTCTTTGTACCATCTACTACGTTAATACCAAATTTAGTCTCTAGATCATTGTAATTTCAAATCTAGCCTTCTTCCCGACCGCACGACTCCGAGGAACGTGACACATGTTAGTCGTGCGGTCGAGAACCGCACGACTACACTGTTCATCGTAGTCGTGCGGTCGAGGACTGTTCACGATTTTTTTTATTTTTTTACTGAAAAGCAAATAAAAAAATAAAAAAATCGTGAACAGTGAAGCCGTGAAGTAACAACTACAAATTTTATTTTCAGCCAAAAATCATAAGTCACAACCAAAGTCATCAGCAAAAGACAATACAAACGCCCCTATTTTCGCACAAATTTTACTTGCTTGCGCCGGCCACGAAGGAAAGTTGGGTGCCATGCCACCGTGCAGGTGAAGGGATGGTTGACTGGCGTTGTGCGGTGATGCGCTTTGCCAGCTGTCGTACGCCACTACACCACGTTGATTCATACACCAAGAATGCATCCAAGGCAGGTGGATTCTTGCGCCTTTGCGCACAGAACGTCACGTCGGGGGAACTACTCACATATTTGGCACTGTAAATATGTTTTTTTTAATTTTGGTCTCTGAACACCTATTTTTACAAAAATATCTCCTTCCATGAGCTCGAAAGATACAGCACAGCAGGTGGGCGACCCTAAGCATTGCCGAGCTTCCCACCTTTCGGGGTGCTTTGTTGAGCTATCCCGCTTAGTAACAGTCGTCGAGCGGTCTGCGGGGCGAGGCACATGGGTAGAAGCACAGGCACACGCGATTTGGCTATTGCCCCACGAGGGAATCACATGGGTAATGACGCGCCAAGATGTTAGATTCTCTTTTTATTCGCGTGTTAATTGCGCTGCCGTTCGCGATCACATATAAAATGGGAACCGCAATTGATTTTCTGCCGAGTGAGAGCGCAGCGAGGAAGGGGAAAGGAAAGAGAGATTTCGTGCCGAGCGAGAGAGCAGTGAGAGAGGGAAGGAAAGACAAATTGAAAGAAGAGTTTGTAATATAATTTGGAATGGTTTAGCTATGATTTATGATGCTTCACAGTTGGAAGCATTGCGGAGCGGATGAATACATTTGAAAAAAGGTATGCTTCATTCACATACGAGCAACACGTTTAATATATCGTTAGCGTTTCATTAGAGCAATTGTGGTTTTGTAATGTGGAATGAGCTATGTAGCAATGTTTAGTTGACAGCCAACCTCCACGTCGACATGGGCTCTATGCTGCCGGCTCCTGCTCGGCTCCAGTAGAGCCTCCGCCGTGATGCACTACCCTCGACGCATCCGTTGCATCCGGACCCTGGCACCCCGCCAGGTCCAACCAGGTTCACTCCCTGGTCCCCAGGTCTTAAATGGGGTGTGCACCCTGCACACTTAAGCCCATGGGCTGCCCGCAAGCAGGCCCCTCAAGCAACAACCTTATAAATGGTATTAGGCCTTCTCCCCCAAAAGACTAGTCTAATGGGTGGAGGCTCACTCACACTTATAAGTTGTGCTTTCTCTTCTCCCATAATCCATGTGTGACTATTCCTAACAATTTCCCCCTCACACATGGATTGTGCACACCGCACTCCTGGGAGATGTTAGGCGCCTTGGCTCTGATACCACTTGTTGCATCTGGACCCTTGCACCCCGCTAGGTCCAACCAGGTTCACTCCCTGGTCCACAGGTCTTAAATGGGCTGCGCACCCTGTGCACTCAAGACCATGGACTACCCGCAAGCAAGCCCCTCAAGCAATAACTTTATAAGTAGTATTATGACTTCTCCTCCTAAAAGACTAGTCCAATAGATAAAAACTCTCTCACACTTATAAGCTATGCTTACTCTTCTCCCACAATTTGTGTATAACTATTCCTAACACCATCCTCCGTGTGGCGCTGGGCATGCCTTCGCAACAACGCGCCGGCCTCCGCTCAGCTTCAACACCGCCTCGTCGGCCCCCTCTGTGCCTGGCTGCGTCACCTGCCAACCCCGGCACTACGTGGCTACCTGCTCGCCACTTGCCAATCGTCGCTGGCCCAGTGAGACAGCCTCCACGCCGCCGGCATCCACGCGGACCTCCAGCCTATGTGCGGTTAGCTTGGTGTGCAGGTTGTAGTTCATCGGTGTAGTTGTTCTTGCTTTAATGTGTGTCAGTACTTGTCCCGCATGTATGGCAGGTAGTAGTTCATTGGTGTATGCTTTAATGTGGGTCACATCATTTATTACTGTTGCAGTGCTGCATGCTAAGGATGTTTTAAGTCCCGCTCATTTTTGGTTGAGTTTCTGATTTCTAACTTATTTTTCACTATTTTTAAATTTCGTCTTTTTCTGACTTTTTGGTTTTTTGAACTTTTTTACCAGTTCTTTTTTTTCGCGTATTCATTTGCATTGTCCATGATGGGCTAACCTTTTTATTTTTAATTTTTTTAAATTTATTTATCCAAATAAGCCACTATCAGCTACACTGTAATTTCAGCCAGCTACAGTGCAATTTCAGCCATAAGCCAGCTTATTTCAGTCCAACCGAGTGGCACCTTAGGCGGCTATGTGCTATCCATATCTTTTTAGTGTTCACAAGCACTTGCGCTCCCTTTTTGCTAGCACATGCCTTAACTCTTTTATTGGTGTTGGCTCCTTTTATATGTCATTTTGGTCTGTTATAATATCTGTTTTAGAATTATTCCTCGACCATTATCGCCATGCTATCATTTCACATCACCATCTATCAGGATCTAGTGCTTCTCCATTTCAAACCTCTAGCGAATCCTTTCACTTATCATAGCCTTATCTCCGCTATCTCTTAGTTGTATTAAATTCATACTACATAACCTACCAATGATGTAACAGTTACCTTATCATCACTTTATCATTTCACATCGCCCCTATCGGGTGTTAGGTCGTTTCATTCCTAACCTTAGCAAATCTTTTCACTTCTCGTAACATTATCTTAGCCTTCTCCTAGTCCCTTAAATTCATATCATATAACATGTTAATAATATAACGGTTGCCTAGCCTAGGGTTATCCACATATAGAGGAGATTGCCACCCGCCTGGTAACGTACGGGGGGCCGTACACTCTTGTTACTCAGGATATTACACCCCGTCTATGGTTATACAGTCGAGGACAATGTTGTGCCTGACTATTCTCATATAACCGGGTATGTGGGAGTAATCACCAGTGCAGTTGCCATAACTTGCTAAATAACAATTATCTTTGATAAGACTGTTTCTGCTATCTCTATCTCCGATCTATATTAGTGTTCCGGTAACCTAGGTTCATTGCATTTAACCTGTGTCAATTGCTTGCTTACGGTGCTTGTCCTTTTCACATCTTGCTTACATTGCTTGTCCTTTACATATCTTGCTTGCATTACCCGTCCTTTACTCACCGTGTTGCGACCGTTGTTGGGTACTTGCTGAGATTTTTAAATCTCACGCTTGCTATTTTCATTCTCAGGTAAAAGGCCAGTGGAGTGATAGCAACATGCATGGGTGGGAGCACTCGAGTTTTAAGCACCGTGGCTTGCCACTATTTATTTTATTTTATTTATTTTTTATTTGGTTAGAAGTGGACCGGTCCCATGTTTCAAATATTTATTTCAGCTTCCGTTCGCTCTCTCTTAAAGTACCTTTAAAGTTTAAATTTTCTTGTGATTTTTTTGTTGCTTTTATTATTTATTTTTTATTTTGGCGATGACGTTCTATAGTAATATTTCATATTGGTATATGAGGTGCTACACTCCTGCCCCGGCATACTTCACGGAGTATAAAAACTCTACAGAGTATGAAACAAGCGTGGAGACCCTCGCACATCTCGGCCCAGTCCTGCGGTACTATAAATGAACCGTACGGTGGCCTCTCTCCCTAGCTTACTTCACAGAGTATAAAAACTCTACGGAATATAAAATAAGTGCTAGGACCCTATGCCTCTTGGCCCAGTCCCCGTATAAACAAATCTCACGATAGGCTTGTACCCGGTGTACTTCACGGAGTATAAAAACTCCATAAAGTATAAAATAAACATCAAAACTCTTATGTATCCTGGCCTAGTCTCGGAGACTTCAAACAAACCGTGCAGTGGCCTTGTGTCTGGGCATATCCTCTACTTGCGATGGTGACCTGCGTGGCTAGCTTACCTCTGCCTAAATGCGACTAGAGCAGGCACTATGAGCAAATAGCAAGTGCAGTTGCTGCAATGACCATGTTCAGTTAAGCTCAACTCTGATCTAAAGTCCAGAATTCAAGATCATTTTATTTTAATTCAAAGAACCTGTACAGACATGCGTGCACACTAGCTAGATTATTTTGCATCAAGGAAGCATGTGTGTATTGTATGCCACTTCTTACCAGGGATGAAAACGGATTGAATACGGATAGATAATATCTCTATCATATTTGTTTTCATATTTCTTCTTGGATGCGGATATGAATTCGGATACCTCGGATACGAATACAAATACATATAATATCGAATACAGATACGGAGCGAATACGAATCGAAATGAATACGGTCACGAATATTTATCGGAACATGAAAACCCCTTGAACTATACATCCAAAATCAATGAAAACACATAAATAGTTTATCTTGTCAAAATATGAATGAAATCTAAACAAGCATAAATATTTTTATCCACAATAGTCATATCATTGTACAGATTTTGAATCTTCAAATGTCAGTTAATTTTTTTAAAGTCCTAAATAATTATTAATGGATTTCTACCATTTACATGTGACTAATAAATTAATTAAGTATTTAAATTTGCATCAGAATGATTTAAACGGTAGTACATCAATTTAATCGGCAAATTTTAACCTACCGACAATACTAAATTTATTTTTAATAAACATAAATATTTGCTAGTGGTGTTTATAATTTAATATAACTAAAAAAATTATCAAATAAGTTAACCACGCCACAGAAATGACGGAATACCCAGTATAAAAACTCATGAATAAAATTCATTTCACGTGCTTTTTCTTTCCCTCTTCTCTTTTCTCTCCCTTTTCTCTTTTTTTCCCCTCTGGCGGAAGCGTTCTCTTCATTTGTTGGCCACTCGTTCTTCCTCTCTCCATTTCTTTCTTCCTCCCCTAATCCCCTTCTTCTCCCTTTCTCCTCACTCTTCCTCATGCTCCCCAAGTCCCCCCACTAGATCCGGTCGGCACTTGCGCCTCACGTGACCTCCGGTTCCATTGCTCGATCCGCCTCGCCTTGCCTACTCTTGAGCCTCCTAGCGCCAGCCGATGGCTCGGCCTCTAGGCCTCTACTCGGCCATGGCCGCTTCCTGGACTCGTCCTCGAGCTTAGCTTTGGCCACCATGCCTCCGGCGTCGCCAGTCTCCACCTCTGGGTCGGTCCCCCTTGGCTTTGCTCCCACTAGCACCGCTGCTCCATGCTCCTCCTGGTGCATCAGCGAGGGCACTGCCGTCGCTTCGGCGGTGGACGTGGACGCAACGGCGGTGGACCTTCCCATTGCGCATACATCAAGATTTAAACTTGCTAACCATGGTCCGATTCGACATGGACCTTCCGACTTGCCAACATGCAAACTTCACAAAGCAAATTCCCCAAAACCAAACTCAAACTATGACAACCCTTCGTTCACAAAATCAATTACTCATCACAAACCATGTGGTTTCCTCCACATGGTCTCATAGAATGACATTGACATAATTTTATAAATTTATCATATGGTTACATGGAAATATCCCGTGGGTTGCCGAGGAGTGGGTCTCCATTACCACCCCTAAGCTTAGGGACGAAAATATGAAAAATAAGGGCTCTTTTGTCTATGCAGCTAAGAATAAGATTAGTGGTGCGCAGGCTTCATACCTACATTAGTAAATACACAAAAGTAGTGGTGGAAAGGCACCCCATTACTTTTTGTCACAAAAGTACTAATATTACTTAAAATATCACCTGTAATAGAATAACTAATACCCCGTTGGAACGTATGAAATTTATATTCCTACGTGAACTGTTTATGTGAAATCTCAACATTCCAAGTGGGACTTCAACTCTTGCTCCATCCTAGAAGGAAAAATCCACGTGGTGAAACATGTACAACATATATACTAAGGTCCTGTTCTTTTCAGCTTTTAGAAGCTGCTTTTTGGCTTTTCTACAGTAACTAACTTTTAAACGGTGTATTTTTTCAAGATAGGGTCTACTAGTTAATTGTAGTACATACTTTACTGACTTCATTTATATTGGCAAAAATCGCACGTGAATTTCTGTTACTCTGTAATCTCTTGTACAAACAGCCCAAAAGTCATAAGCCGCAGCCAAAAGCCACAAGCCACAACCAAAAAGAACAGGCCCTAATGTCATTAAAGCAGTTATGTCAATATATGCAATGCTTAGAAAAGGTGACATCCTTGCTTGACGGAGATCATCCTTGTGAGATAAATACAAAATAAGTGGACATTGTTCGGTACAATTCCAAATGGATCTATTTGCTAACTATACCATACGATACCGAATGATCGGTTATATATGTTTAAATTAGTTATTAGTTTATGGGGGCATGACTCTTCCGAAAGTCATTGAGAACACAAAAAAACCCATAATTTTTTTGGGATTAAATTTGATGTGTTTGATCATGGAAATGTAGTGCCCCGCTGAATTCTTCGATGATTACAATCTCCAAACTTGTGGACAAACTAAAATAGATGCATGGTTCAGACAATGACTATCATTAATACATGCATCATTCTTTTTTTCTCTTGCACCTTATTTGTCCACATATTGTAGCATCCAAAATCAATGAGAAATCATCGTCTCTATCATGCTCAATTAATTTGACCAAAGAAAGCGTGCTTCGATGTTCAAATTAACTTCAAGTTTGACGACCTTAGTCCATTGTATAACAAAGTTTTGTTTCTGTCAACGAAAAATTAACAATAGTATTACCGAAGTAGACAACTTGCACCCAAAAAAATTGCTACTAGCAGCTAGGCTAAAATATTTTGCTGTTATAATGGTTGTAGCCAAGAAAGGCGCTTGCTTTGCAAATTGAACACTCTGGTAGACTAGCAAACCGGCTGCTACGCACCACCCAAACCACCGGGTCCACTGCTCGGCCCCTTCTGATTAGAAAGTGCTTTAAGCCACAAAATCCAGTCTTGTCTTAGCTAAGCAGCCAGTTCATGGCGCGGCTGCCTTTGCTTTAGCCCCCATCAAAATTAACCGATTAACGAAACTAACGAGTTACTCAACCAAAAGCGATCAAAATCCAAACAGTCCAGCCCAAAAGCCACGCCGCCCAGTCCATGTACAGCTCCAGTTGCAATCATTCCTGAAGCCACTCCATGCACCGGAGCCTATCGCTGTCGTCCATCCCTCCTCCGGAGTCTCACTCCCGGGGGTCTACACCTCCGGTTAGGGGTGAAAACGGATCGGATATTTTCCGACCGACCGACCGCCGAATCCGAGTCGGATCGGTCGGATACTTGTGTCGGATAATTGTCGGATTCGGTCGGATTCGGATATTTTTTCGGATACGGTTCGGATTCGGAAAAGAACTATCCGACGGATACGGATACTATCCGAAATTTTATCGAATAATACCGGATATAATTTTGGATATCCGGCCCAACAACGACACACTCTGCGGTGGCAAGCCCATCACGAGACGCCTCCACGCATGTCCCCAAACCCCAAAACATCTCCGACCAACCGAGAAACCGTGGCGGCGGGAGCAAGACCCGAACAACGACGGCCGACGGACGCCCAGGAGCAAGGTGAGGGCGGGCGGACGACCGAAGCTTGACGGCGACGGCGGCAGCGGGAGGGCGGCACAGAGCGACAACCGCAAGCGAGGCCTCTAGTCGCCGCCGCGCTTCCCGGTGTCAGGCGGCGCTATCCGGTGTGCCCGCAAGGACAACTCGCCTCAAACCTAACAATTCTTTTGAGCAAACCCATTAGAAACCAAAACAAAGTAGCGACCAAATCAACATCAAACCGGTCGGATCAGGAGGCACGGATCCGGCCGTGAGCCACGGATCAGCGGCGGCAGTCGCGGTGGCCAGGCGGCGCGGCATGGTGTCGAGGGGCGGCGCGCAGGAGGAGATGGGTCGGCGAGGTAGGCGACGGGGATGGGGCGCGGTAGAGAGGGGATGGAGTAGGAGACGCTAGATCGGGGAGGAGGAGACCGGAGACGGCCTTGCATGGGAGCCGAGGCGTCGAGTGAAGTCGGCAGAGAGAGAGAGAGAGCCGAGAAGAAGAGCGGGGTGGGGTGAAGACGCGAGGCGTCGGTGGAAAAAGAGAGGAACGGAGGAGGCGTGAGGCGGGGAAAAGATGAGGCGTCGGGAAGTGGAGAAAGAGCAGAGCTACGGAGAGAAAAGAAAGAGAAGAAAAGAAAAGAGAAGGAGAGAAAAAGGGGAAAAAGTAAAATAAATAAAATAGGAAAGATAAAATTGTTGCATGCTAGATTTGCTAAATACAGGAAAACTCCTAATCATGCATTACAGAAACATTGCTATAATAGATGTGTCTAGTTTAAGTAAATCAATTACAGAAACTCCTAATCATGCATGAGTTGTGGGTAAAGAGATGTATATGGTGGGTAAAGAGGTTCAGGGAAAGGATGCAGAGAGGCCAGGCGGACCTCTTTACATAGGGATATGATATAAGGACTTACCCCGTTTTCACTCTGTTAAGGAACCGTAATTATCGTGCCAACCATCCCCCCGTAGAGAACTTATGTTGTGTTCCTATTGTGGCTTGTATGAATTTACCACTTATGTATAAACTTATGTTGTGTTACTAAAGTATAAGCTTTTGGAATTATAATTATTCGTATTATCCGCCTATATTATCGTTTCAACCGAATCAGTTACATATCCGTCCCGACGGTACCGTATTCGAAACTCCAAATATTCCGAATTCGTATTCGTATCCGGTCTTACCGTATTCGACTCCGAATCTGGAGAAAAAATATGAGTTAGGATATGGTTTAAGCAATATCCGACTGAATCCGATCCGTTTTCACCCCTACCTCCGGTGCACCAGCCAGGCGCGAGCCGGAGCCGAGGGAGGAGGCAGCGGCTCGGGTAGCCCCTATATTAGCACAGCACTGACCAGTGGGACCAGTGGGACCAGCGGCCCGCATGGCGGAGCGGAGCAGTACTAGGCGAAGCAGAATCCCAACCCCTCTTGCCTACCCCAAATCCCACCCTGCGCAGTCGCACAACGCCACCACCCGGCGACTCCGGCCGCCGTACTAGGCCCAGGCTGAAGCCTGAGCCCCAGCACCGACGCCATGGACGAGGAAGCGAAGCTCAACCCTAGCGAAGACGCCAACATCAACGGCGCCACCGCCGCTGCCGCTGCAGACGAGGCAGCCTCTCCGCCGCCGCCCTCGGGTTCGGAGTCAGCGGTGGGGGAGGAGGGGATGGGGGATTTGGTGGAGCAGCTGGCGGAGCTGGTGGACGAGATCGCGGCGATCTCGGACTTCAGGAACGCGTACAGGAGGCAGTTCTGCAACCTGTCGCGGCGGATCCGGCTGCTCGCGCCCATGATGGAGGAGGCCAAGGAAGGGCCGCGGCCGCTGCCGCAGGCGTCGGAGGCCGCGCTCCGGCAGCTCAGGGAGGCGCTCGCCGGCGCCAGGGAGCTGCTCCGGATCGGCAGCAACGGCAGCAAGATCTTCCTGGTGGGATTTTTCGCTTAAAGCTCGTTGCTTTTATTTGTCTTGTTTATGTGGTCAATCTTAATTTTCTCTTCTTTTTAGTGCCTTATGCGTTAGATAAGGATTTAGCTAAGAATTTTGCTTGACGAATCAGATGGTACTTTAGTGTGCTATGCTGCAGAATTAGTACTTCCCGTTTCTCACTTCTTTGTATCTTGGTTTTTGTTTACATACATGGGTGAGGCTAGGACAAAGCGAGGCATAGTAATTGAATTCTACACCTTCTAATTTTGGTGTAACCAATACTATTGTAGTTCCAAAGATGGTTAATTTGAGGTCACATAGTAAGCTTGGTTACTTCTAGTTTCTATGAAATGTGGAGTAAAAGCTCACTGTGAATGTACTCCGTATTAACCAATTATTGCACCACTATTGCTATTTACTACAATGATTAATTTCCATACCTGGGGTCACACTAGCGTTTCTCACAAATTGCCTCTTTGCAGCTGAAAAAAGCTGATAGCAGTTGTCCAGTTGTGTGTAATTTTTGGGCGCAGGTGAAAACGATGGTGCTCAATGCTCGTAAACTATAATGGATGGGAATTGCGAAGAAGTACACCAACAAGATGTAGTTTTATGGATCTGTAGCATAAGGCCCTACACAAGGTGAAAACCCATGAAAACCATTTCTTCAAAGTTTTCACAAAATCCGAAAAAATACCATATGTAGGGGAGGGGATGTCCTCTAACCATGCAAATTTTCAGGATCAAACCCAACATCATTTGAAATATATGAAAAAGACAATTTCTGTATGAACAGTAACAAATCACTATTCATGCAGAATTTGTTTTTTCCCCATATCTTGCAAATGAGGTTGGGTTTGATTATGAAATTTGCATGGTTAGACAAAATCCCCTCCTCTACATATGGTGTTTTAGGATTTTTGAAACCTTCGAAGACATGGTTTTCACAAGTTTTCAACTTTTAGGTGGTTTTCGTCGGATATGTACTTAGAGATATTAATCAACCCAGAACATAATGCTAGTACTTATGCTGGGTGCAACACTTATTCATTAGGAAAGTAAGCTAAAACTTTTCGATGTATCATTGCAAGTATACAAGTTATGTAAGTGGATACTGTTAGACGCAACTGCTATGTGCCTATGTTTTAAAAAGCGGTAAACGGTAAGCGAGTGATTACCCGCACCGCTTAAATTTTTCGCAGTTAGCGGGCACATATGTGGCGTTGTGAGAGGATTGCATATGTAGAAATAATAATGATCATATGATATACACATATGATCAAAGTTTAGATTAAATGAAAGATCTATGTCAATTACAACCTAAAATTTAGAATAAAAATAGAGAAAATTAGCAAAATTTAAATTGAAAGAAAAACTCTATATCAAGTACAATATGAAATTATAATTAAAACTAGAAGAAACCTAGCAATCTTATTTTATACGAATTACAAAGTAAAATCCCAAAATACCTAATATTAAATGAAAATTAACAATTGGATTTGTATGTGAAATCCAAACTTAAATATAAAAAAAACTCCATGTCAAGTCAATTTGATTTGTGTATGAATTCGAAACTTTCCAAAAAAAAAATGAACATTCACAATTAGAAGTAAATGAAAATTATAAATTTGGTTTTGCAAAAAATCATAAATGGAATTAAATGAAATTTAGGAATTTGATTTCTATAAATATAAATTAGGAAGTGCAATTCGAAAAATTTGTAAATGCAAAAAAATGTTTTTAGGGCATTAATTGGTTTGAGGCTTTTCTGCCTCAAGTTTTGTTTTTGCTCTTTTAATACTTCATGTATGAAGGTCAGATACTTTTCTTTACTGTAATGTCAATTGATACTGCTAGCATCACCTAATTTTTCTGTTGGGAGAAAAGAAATACATCTTACCATAAATATGGTAATTAGAATATTGTGGAAGAATTAAATAGGTTTAAAACTTACTATGTCAACTATTTGTATGCCACATTAAGCCACCAACGTTTTCTTTCTTAATTAGTCGTGCAAGCAAAGTAGCTAGCTTTTGTACCATCTCTCAATGATACTCTGGTTTCTTCCCTGCTACATCAACACAAGTGCTATTGACTTGGTGCATGCCAATTCGTCAATTAGACATCACTTTCTGTCATTTGTAGAACTTAGACATGTTCTCAATAATTGGTGATTAAAATTAAAATTAGATTGTACTTTAATCTACTCCAATTTTATATTAAGTACTATTTTCAAAATCTAAAATTATCATTTAATTATTTTATCTTTTGAAATTGAGACTAAATATTTTATCCAAGAAGTTAGCCCGTGCGAATGCATGGGTTGCTGACTAGTAGGTATTAATAAACAAAGTTGGCAACTAAAGGTGTATGATCAACTAGGTTTTTATAGGTAATTTAAATACATTTGAATTGTCATTGCATTTAAAATGGTGAACAGGATATGTCCTGTTTACTTCTTAAAACACATAACTTTATTGTACAAGACATGATGTCAAAACTTAAAATATCCAGTTTCTTTACACCTAACGTGTATCTAAGTACCGTAGCGATGATTTTTAGCAAGCATTTGTAGTGAGCTAGAAAAAAGTATGGAAAAGGGATGTCTTAGAAAGAGAAAGTAATTAACTACCTTGATGGGAGAACAACCAGAGGACTTGGGTTCAGTGACTGTGGCTCCAATTCTTACTATGACGTGACCATGCAAGTGTGAGGAACACAGAGTGAGACTCGGTAAGTGGGTGTGTGGTGTGTTCTAATCTTCATGTCTTTGCTTCGGTCAGATGGGCTGCGATGCGAGATGGGCCCATGATCTTTTGCTCAAGAAAAGAAACCTCCAACGGGGACTGAGCACTGCCCAAAACGCTCAGCCATGGTATTTAAGTTGTAGGTTAGGGTATTCCTTTTTCTGCGGACTTGGGCCAGGACGGTCACTAGAGCTGCTCTACCCTGGTTTTGTCCCTGGTCTGGTCTTGACATTCATGTACGACGATCTTGCAGACTAGTTATTTAAGGCATTTGGGGTGGGGGGTCTTATTAGTTCAGTGGACATGCTGTGAGCATGTTGTACTGAGTTTTTGGCCCAATATATTTGTATACTGATCGTGAAAAGTAAAAACCAACTTTTCAAATAAAATTAAAATGTACCCTGCTATATGGGCATGACCGGCATGGGTGGCAAAGATGGAATAGTTATTGCTGGTTGAGTTTGCAGTCGGTGAACTTGGCATAGTTGCTGGGTACAGGGATGCCTGATAAGGGAAATACTTTCACCACAGTAGTGGCCTTGTGGGCATTCCAGCGTTGGTGACATAGGTGGCACAACTGTTGTTAGTAGCTGACTGTGCGGGTGACATATATAGTTAGGTCATGTCAGTGGTACGCGGGAGTGGTGAAACAAGCATGGCTGTCGTGCGCCACAATCACTGGTGGTGAGGGGAGCACAGTTGTTGTGAACTATGATCAGCAGCAGCTAGCAGCTGCACCACTGTCATAGGTCTTTTCAGCGGGTGGTAAGGTTAGGGACAGGGTAGTTTCTGGAGTTCCATTTGCACTCTGTTATTGGTTTTAAGATACAAATGACACTATGTTACTTTATTCCAGTGAGGTATATGACAGCTAATCAAGCACTTCTATATGTGTGCATTGTTATGAATGTTGTGTGTACATTGAAGCGGCCCAATGGGCAATACATATAGGGAGTACAAAGGGATAGTACAAAGGGATAGTACAAAGGAATATGCTATATGCGGATAAGGAAAGAGAGACATATAAGGAAATGAATAATACAATTCCTATTCTATCTCTAATACCCTTAACACCTCCTCAAATGCAAGATGTATGCAATAGCATTGCATTTGAAAAAGGGTTAACACTAAAACAAGAAAATCCGAAGTCCGAGTCTTGATAATGTCGTCGTTGCGTGCAACTCTTAAATAAACTGTCAAATCAAGCTGAAGAGGAATAAGATAGAAGCATGGCGGCACAGAAGACGCACGGCGGCCTTAGAAGTTGGGGCGACGGCTAGAGAAGCGGCGGCATCATAACGATTTCTACAATCTGCACGCGGCTCAGAGAGTAGAGCGGCGGCTACTGCTATGCAATCTATGACTGACAATAAATTTGTGGACTTGCACGACTTGGACGAACTAAAAAATTAGAAACTACGGATTTGGATGGACTCAACGGAAGAATCAAAAGAAAAATAACTCGAAGACTGACTCAAAAGAATACAGATACTAGTAGCCGGAAAAAAATCTCACTCCCTCAAAACCCCCTCTCCCCTCTCTCTCTTCCCACCCGGCCGTCCTACTCCCTCAAAACGTCTCCCCTCTCTTGTCTCTCCACGCTCACCCGGCCGTCACTCCCTCCCTCCCTTCTCTCTCCCTCACTCAGAGAGATCCGGCGGCGGCGGTAGCCACGGGAGCGACGACGGCGGTAGCTGGATCTAGGAGAGACGGCCGGAGAAGAGGCGGTGCCGGTTGCTAACAGCGGTCGGATGAAGCCGACGGCGGGGCTGCCGGGAGTCGATGGAGAGGCGATCCGGCGGCCTGATGAAGAGCGGGAGCAGAGGCGGCGTGGAGTGCGGGCACGGCGCGGCGGGCAAGCGCACAAGGGAGACACGACGACGACGTGGAGAGCGTCGGATCTAGCTAAGCGGCCGGATCCGGTCGAGTGGCGCAATGGCGGACGGATCCGGCGGCGGCAATGGATCCAAAGCGGGCGAGCGATCCGCGAAGAGGCCGTCGGCGGGATGAAGCGGTGTCGGGCGGAGAGGGCGGCGTGGGCGGAGACGGGCGGATCCGAGCTCGGCGGCGGCGAAGACGGCTGGATCCGGCTCGGAGGTGGCCGGATCCGGACTTGGCGACGTCGGAGGTGGCGGATCCGGCGGCGGCGGTGTATCCGGCCGCTTTAAGGGACAACGAGGATCCGCACGACGGCGACCAAGAAGAGGCGGCGGCGGCGGCGGATCTTGGACGACAGGGGCGTGGGTGACGGCGCGGAGTTGGCAACGAAGAGGGACCGCTAGATCCTGGCGCATCCTGGCCGGCGGCGGCCGAATCCATGCGGTGCCAGGCTGGCGGCGGCCGGATCCATGTGGTGCCTGGGCAGCTGCGCGGGCTTGGGCTTGGATCCGGTGGCGATGAGCTCGACGGCGAGGAGATGGCCGCCCCCGGGAGAGGAGATCGATCCTCCCGGGAGCAGCAGCAGCGGAAGTAGATCGAGGTTAGGGTTTTAATCTAAGCTCTGATACCATGTTATGAATATTGTGTGTATATTGAAGAGGCCCAATGGGTAATATATATAGGGAGTACAAAGTGATATTACAGGGGAATATGCCATATGCGGATAAGGAAAGAGGCATATAAGGAAAGGAATAATACAATTCCTATTCTATCTCTAATACCCTTAACATGCATGAGTTCTTTCATAAAAAAATAGTAAGGTTGTGTAGTTGAGTGGGCATAATTTCTCTTGATACTTGTATCTCAATCAGCATAAAATATTGTCTATCAGTAGATGCTCATTATTGTAGATCCCCTCCAAAGCGGATCACTTTGCGGTTAATTTTGTTTTATGCTTTTGCAATTACTTATGCAGTATGCACTTGTACATCTTTAAAGTTTAAACAATAAATACACAACCATGACCATTTTCCAACGATAAGTGGTTCCTCTGTTTGCAGGTTCTTGAGAGAGAGAAAATAATCCAGAGTTTCAAGGATATCGCTGCAAGGCTTGAACAAGCCTTAGCTGGTATCTCGTTTGATGAGCTTGATATATCGGATGAAGTAAGGGAACAGGTAGACCAATATATTCTCTATTCCCGAGTGTTTTTTTCTATTTACAATAATGCCATCTAAAAGCTTTACTTTCCCTTTTTGCCTTGTCTTTGTTTTACAACTGGAGCTAAAACATACGCAATGTTGTGCAGGTTGAACTGGTGCATGCTCAGTTCAAACGAGCTAAAGAACAACCAGATACATCTGATGGCGATCTCTTCAATGATATGATGTTTGTCTATAATTCGAGCACCAATGCTAATTTTGACCCAGATATTCTTCGAAGGTTATCTGATAAGTTGCAGCTTATCACCATATCTGACCTCAATCAAGAATCATTGACCTTGCATGAGATGGCTATTGGGGGGGATCCTGGTGCAGTTGTTGAGAGGATGTCGATGCTGCTGAAAAAGATCAAGGATTTCGTGCAGACTCAAGACCCTGTAATGGCCACCCCAGCAAGTACAAAGGACCTTTCCCCAAAAGACAACTCGACATCTCCTGTTGTTCCGGATGATTTCCGCTGCCCAATATCACTGGATTTAATGAAAGACCCAGTAATTGTTGCCACTGGGCAGGTCTCTGCTTCTTCTACTACTACTACTTATTATTGTTATTATTCTGCAGAGCTTCCATTTTCATTTCAACTCACAATTATTCCTTGAAAATGCATGTACAGACTTATGAGCGAGGTTGCATAGAGAGATGGTTGGAGGCTGGGCATGACACCTGTCCGAATACACAGCAGAAGCTTCCCAATAAATCTTTAACTCCAAATTATGTCCTTCGCAGCCTCGTAGCTCAATGGTGTGAAGCAAATGGTATGGAGCCACCAAAACGCAGTGCTCAACTTAGTAATGCACCAGCATCATGTACCGCTTCTGAGCATAGTAAAGTTATTGAGTTTCTTCAGGAATTGTCATCCCAGAATCTTGTAGACCAACGTGGAGCTGCAGGTATGCTACGGCAGCTTGCCAAGCGTAGTGCTGAAAATCGTGCTTGTATAGGCGATGCCGGGGCTATTCCTATTCTTGTGAGCCTGTTATCGACAACTGATGTTAGCACCCAGGAACATGTGGTTACTGCTCTCCTGAATCTTTCTATTTATGAAGAGAACAAGGCAAGAATAATTACCTCTGGAGCTGTTCCTGGAATTGTACATGTGCTAAAGAGGGGCAGCATGGAGGCTCGGGAGAATTCAGCTGCCACACTGTTCAGCCTATCACTTGTGGATGAGAACAAGGTGACAATTGGGGCTTCTGGGGCAATTCCAGCTCTTGTACTGCTATTGAGTAATGGAAGTCAACGGGGCAAAAAGGATGCCGCAACGGCACTATTTAATCTGTGTATCTATCAGGGCAACAAGGGTAAAGCTGTTAGAGCTGGATTGGTCCCTTTACTACTAGAACTTCTAACAGAGACTGAAAGTGGAATGGTGGATGAGGCCCTTGCTATTTTGGCAGTTCTCTCAAGCCATCCTGAGGGCAAAGCAGCTATTAGTGCTGCCGCTGCCATGCCAATTCTGGTTGGAGTTATCAGAAATGGATCCTCAAGGAACAAGGAAAATGCAGCAGCTGTTCTGGTGTATCTCTGTAATGGCGAACAGCAGCAACAGCATCTTGCCGAAGCACAGGAGCAGGGCGTCGTGTCCTTGCTGGAGGAGCTAGCAGAAAGTGGCACAGACAGAGGAAAGAGGAAGGCGATTCAGCTGCTCGAACGAATGAATAGGTTCCTGAAGCAGCAGAGTCAAGCCCAAGCCCAAGCAGAGGCGATGGCACAGGCTCAGGCCCAGGCTCAAACCCAGGCCCAGTCTCTTGTTCAAGCTCAAGCAGAGATGCAAGTAGAGCAATCACTGCTTCCTACTTCCTCACATGTTCCTGATAGATGAGGTGATTGCTCATCAGCATATTTTGTCTTAAGGTAGTGGTTTGTTTTTGGCCGAAGCTGGCAGGTGGGAGATCGCCTGCAATTCCTAGTGTGTAGGCAGGTGGGAGATCGCCTGCAATTCCTAGTGTTTAGGGGTGTGGTTTTGTTGTACAATCGGAATCAGGAAGTCCCATCAGCACGATTTAGGGCCATAAGCATGTTGACAAGTGAGTTTTGAGACCACTCACTGGAGACCATGGTGCTGTTAACCTGTGTGTCGTTCGTACAATGTGTCAATGACTGAATGTATTATCCTCGAGTTTTATGGAGGTGTCGTTGTACTTGTACCCGGTGCCTAGTACAGGACTAATTTGTGGCCTCCTAGGTTGATAATTTCACATGCGTGGCAAAGAGTTGCAGTAAAGCCTTACTGCAAGTGTTTGTTCAGATTAATTTCTGTTCAAAATACTACTACTATCCTAGAGGATGGCTGGAGCATGGAGATCTTTGGACATGGACTGTTCTTCACCTGTCCTGTTTCCTCCATAGCTCCCAGATGTACACGTAACTTACAGAAATCAATGTGATGAGACCTTGAGCTATCCTGTCCGCATGTTCTTGTAATGAATCCGCCGATGAATACTGTAGCTATCCCAGGCGAAGAATCGGCTTGTCTATCAATCAACCCAGAGCTTCCCTTTCAGAGGAAAATAGTCCGTTTCTTCAGGTGTTTCCTGCTGAATCTATCGGGGTTTTTGGTGCATCTGACTGACCCTTGCGTTTCGCAACACATACATGTTGGACATGAGGGCAATTTGGGGATTTCCCTATGTGCTTTTCAGAAAAAACATAAATGAGAGGCGGGGCCCCCTTGTCACAAAGGAGGAGAGAGATGAGAGGGAGGAGCCTTATCCTTTAAGGCGTGGAGGGCTTCTCCTGAATGCGCGTGCGCGAGAGATGGGCATGGTTTGATCCCTACCCCGTTGCCCTAGCGAAATTGATGGCAGCAGTTGGTGGCACAACCATCTCCCTCCTCTTATACTAGGGTTTATTCTTCTCCTACATATGTGAACACTTCCTCTCTTTTTTCATCGATTATCACCTCTCCTATTTGCTCATTTGATTCGAACAGAACCGACCGACAACACCTTTCCGGTGAGTTGCGGCGGTAGCAGATTAAGTTTCGGGCTTATCTCTGGCAACCCGAGGCCCTTTACTAGCCTCAGTGAGGGCGGAGCCGAGAAAGAGCCAAGGCACGATAGGTGTCGACACCGAGTCCTCGTTGGACTTGCGTGCTCCGACTCTACCATGGAGGGTCTGTATGGCCGACGGTGTGTGTGATTGGCTTCGACCCTATTGTGGGTGTGCTGTCCTGAGTGCTTGCAGACGCTCAGTTTTATGCTTCAGTCTTGTGTGGCATTCTTCAGTACCCCGACTTCACATTTATTGTGGGAAGACAGCGCTATATCTTCGAGAACCTCGCTGCTGACTAAGGTTCAAGTAACGGTGATAGGTTTTTTCAGGTCGACATCATCCTCGACGTGCCTAGCCGAGTTTCTTCTAGATAGCTTTGAGTGCTATCTCGGCTATGAGTTATCTGATGCCTTCGGTTGCATATTGAATAATCTATCATATTATGCCATACTAGTGTATATTCATATATGTTCTTTACAGTTGATTAAACACTAGTATTGGGGGAATTTACATGATTAATGGTGATCTTGCTCGATGAGAATTAGGCTGTGTTCGAATAGTGTGATAGTAATTGAGTTGTTCTAGGCATTGAACTGCTATTGTCAATGATCTTTATTGGTTCAGTTGGCAGTCTTTGATTCATTACCACTATTGTAGAATAATAAATTGAATTTTGATAATTAGCTTGTTGTCTCTTAACTTCTGTTGTTAATTTTTAGCACTTGTTGTCTCTTGTTAGCTATTTATCAAGTATCTTTTAGTTATCTTATTAATTAATTGTCTGGTAAATAGAACATTTCCTTATCTAGTTCATTTGTGGTATTACTGTCGCACTATTGGTAAAGTAAATCCTTTATGTCGAGTGGCCTTGTTCCAATACAAGTGCAGCGACATCTGAGAGCAATAAAACTTAAATCTCAATTTTACCAATATGTTAATTGAGTATTGTCAATCACATGCTCTAGTTGATATGATTTTGATTATATATGACTTGATATTAGATTAATATCATGTGATAATTTTATTTATGCTCTTGCCATTATTATTTAATCGGAATCATATATTTTGTGTAATTATCAATTTTGGAATTAGGTTAAATTAATGCTAAAACCATGTTATTTACAACATTCCGGAAAATCTATTCGTGTTTAGATGGCTTCGTCATCTGATTTCATTAAACTAGAAGTCTGTGATGGCGCTAACTTTAAGCGTTAGCAAGCCAAGACAAAGTTTTGGTTGACTGACCTAAAATTATTTTGGATCATTTCTGATCCTCCAATGCTTTATTTGGAAGGTGAGGATAAAACTTGTTGGGAGGATGCGAACCATTCTGCTTTGGCTAGGTTGTTGGCTATATCGACTTTTTGATGTGTATGTCACCTTTTACGAAGAATGAAAAGTTGTGGGATGAGTTGGATGAAAAATATTCAGAAGGGAATAACGGGAGTGAGTACTTTATCACTGCAAATTACTTGAATTATAAAATGGTAGAGGGGCGGTCAGTGATGGAGCAGCTCCACAAGCTACAACTCCATGTACATGATTTAAATTAGTACGATTTTCTCCTGCCAGAGAGTTTTCAAGTAAACGTCATCTTGGCCAAGTTATTGCACTCGCGGTGGAACTTTGTGACTGCTTGGAGACATGTTAAGGAATATATGACAATTAATGAATTGTCAGGCACGATTAATATGGAGGAGCGTGCCAGGGCCAGTAGTGGTGATGTAAAGACCTATGTCCAAGCCCTCCAGATTGAAGTCAAGAACTCTAAAAGCAATGGGAAGAAAATCAAGAATTATCCCCAGAACAAGCCCAAAACCCGGCCAATGAAGAAGAAGAAAAAGACCTCGTGTGCAGCAAGATTGGCCATAAAGCTAGCAAATGCCATGACCGCAAGGGCAAGGGACCATCTCCAGATCAGCAAAAGAGCAAGGCTGTGGTTCTAGCCAGTCCTAGTTTAGATGGTATGTACCTCAGGCTTTTATGGCAAATTTATTAATTGATTGGTGGATTGATACAGGTGCAACTAGACATATTTGTACTGATCGTTTGTACTTCTCTTCATTTCAGGGTGAAGGTGGTGGCTCCGATCTAATGGGTAACGATGCTGCTACAGTACATAGGATTGGATAGGTCTGTCTGAATCTCACTTTCAGCAAGACGCTTATTCTTATAGACATATTGTATATGCCTGCAATGTCTCGTAATGTTCTTAGTAGGTCCATGTTGTGTAGGCAATGAATAAAGCTTGTTTTGTTAGTCAAGTAAGATCGTGTTGCCTAAAATTGGTACTTTTGTGAGAAAAAGGCTATGATAGCAGAGGCATATTCCACTTATCTATTCTTGATTTTAATAATTGAAACATTTTTTATGTTATTCATTACAATAAAGTTCATGATGTTTGGCACTCTTATTTATGCTATGTTAATTTGAAGCCATAGCATAGTTAAGAAAAATAAGTTTAATTCTAAATTATAATTATGAGAAGGGTTCTAAGTATGAAGAGTGTGTGCAAACAAAGTAGTCTTGAAAATTTTTTCATAGTGTTGAGAGGTGAGATACTTCTCCACTTGAGTTGATTCATTCTGATCTATGTGAGATGAATGGTATATTAACAAAAGGTGTCAAGCGTTTTTTATTCACTTTCATAGATGATGCAAATAAGTATTGCTAAATTTATGTACTTAAGTTGAAAGATGAAGCACTAGAATATTTTTAAAATATACAAGGCTAAGGTGGAAAACCAACTAGAAAAGAAAATCAAACCGTTGGCATCAGATCGAGGTGGCGAATATATTTCTAAGGAATTCTTCCAATTTTGTGAAGAAGGTATAATAATTCATGAAGTTACCCCACCATATTCACCCCAATCAAATGGAGTTGTCGAACAAAAAAATCGAACTCTTTGTGATTTGGTGAATGCCATGTTACAGAGTTCAGGCTTGTCGGACTCATAACGGGGTGAGGCAATTCTCACAACTAATTATGTCCTAAATAAGATGGAATAGGAAAAACCAAATATATCCTTTCTTCGGACATGGAGCTACCTTGTAAAAGTACATGTGTTATTACCGAAGAAAATATAATTTGATCCTACGACTATTGATTGTGTTTTTCTAGGGTATGCACATCACAACACAGCGTATAGATTTCTAGTGGTCAAATTCGAGGTCAACGATATCGCTAAAAATATCCTTATGGAATCTCGTGATGTGAATTCCTTTGAAAATGTGTTCACTATGAGAGCAAATGAAGTTATTGGCCCTAATAGTTCATGTGAACACTCTATTCTCCCTAGTGTGGATGATACCGCTTCTGATTGGAGTTGACGAGGAGTAAGAGGTAGATGACTAAAAAGTCTTTGGAAGATAACTATGTCACCTACCTCGTGATGATGAGTCATGTAACCTTTCAGAGGCATGCACATCCCTAGATGCGGAGTACTAGAAGGAAGCAGTCCGTAGCGAGATGGATTCCATCCTAGTTAATAGAAATTGGAAAATTACTAATCTTCCAAGTAGATGGAAGCCAGTGGGTTGCAAATGGATCTTCAAGAGAAAGCAAAGACCTGATGGTACCATTGAAAAACACAAGGCCCGCTTAGTGGCTAAGGGTTACATGCATAAAGAGGGTGAAAACTATTTTGATACATACTCTCCTATGGCTTGCTTACCCACAATTCAAGTGGTTTTAGCACTAGCTTTCACGTATAAAATCCTACTTTATCAAATAGATGTAAAGACTGTTTTTCTAAATGGAGAGTTGGATGAAGAGATTTACATATAGTAGCCTGATGGTTTTGTGGCCGAAGGGCAAGAAAAGAAAGTATATTGCTTGATTAAATCCCTGTATGGTCTAAAACAAGCTCTCAAGCAATAGCATGAGACATTTGATAGTACATTAACTTCAGTCGACTTTTGTGTAAACGATGCTGATAAGTGCGTATACTATCGATTTAATGGGAGTGAAGGTATCATCCTTTGTCTTTACGTGGATGCCTTATTATTGTTTGAGACCAACATAGATGTAATTAATAAAACTAAGTCTTTCCTCCCCCAGAACTTTGATATAAAAGACCTGGGTAAAGCTGAAGTTATTTTAAACATTAAGCTATTAAAGGGTGAGAATGGGATCACTTTGATACAATCACATTATGTGGATAAGATCCTGAACCGCTTTAGATTCATGGATGCTAAACCTGTAGCCACACCCTATGATCCAAATGCCAAGCTACACAAAAATACTGGACATGGAAAAGACCAGTTTAAATATTCACAGATAATTGGATCCTTAATATATTTGACTAGTTTAACAAGGCTTGACATCTCATATGCTATAAGAAGATTGGGCTGGTATACGTGCAATCCAAGAGATGGTCATTGGATATCACTAGAAATGGTATTTAGGTACCTAAAAGGAACCGTGAATTTGGGGATATATCATTCTAGCCATCTGGTAGTTCTTAAAGGATTCAGTGACTCTAACTGCATCAGTGACTTGGATGATATGAAGGCTATGAGTGGATATATTTTCACTCTAGCAGGTGGGGCTATTGTGTGGAAGTCTTCTAAACTGACTATTCTTACGCGGTCCACCATGGAGGCTGAGATAATAGCACTTGACTCAGCGGTAGTACAAGCGGAATGGATCAAAGAGCTTCTTTCTGATCTACCGGTGTTGGAAAAGCCAATACTAGCTGTTTTGACCTACTGCGATAACAAAACTATGTTTGGTTAAGGTAAATAGTAGGAAGGACAATATAAATCCCTCAAAACACATAAAGAGATGACTAAAATAGGTTTGACATGCTAGAGAGACGGGTGTAATTATTGCAAAATACATCCAGTCTGAAAGGAATCTAGCAGATCCTTTCACTAAAGGAATGGAGAGAAAGATCATTCTTGCAGCAGCAAAGGGATGGGGCTCATACCCATTTGATGGTCTTGAACAGTGGTAACCTATCCTAGAAGAGCGGAGATCCCGTGAACTAGGTCATAGAAAAACAAACTATAAAAAGACAGGGAGTACACCTAAAGGTCCTATTGGCAACAATACTCTGTATGGCAGATCCAGCAATAGCTCTTAATGAATTTGAAGCCTTATATAGTAGCTGGAAACTATCCTATAGAGTTCCCTAGAGAATTTGCCTATGTGAATATGATCATGGGGTCGCGATCAAAGGAAGTTTGGGCATACTTTCTTAAGTACTCATGAGAGAGATATGGGGACAAGACCGTAACGTCCCAACTCGAGAGGGAAAGGGCAAGCCGTCTTGTATAGGGTGTGAACTGGTGAAAACTCTCACACCAAGGCATTGGATCAAGGTGAAATTGTCCTATGTCTGTGCAAAGTTGTAGTTCTTGTTGCTAGACATTGAGTTTAAACCCGCAAGATACTCTTTGTCAAACAACTTATATCAAACAAGATGCTTGAGTTGTGACACCAAATTGTAAAATTGGTGGTGATTTCCCAATTTGCTTTTTTCAGGAAAAAATAAAGGAGAGGTGGGGCCCTCTTGTCATAGACAAGGAGAGAGATAAGATAAAAGGGAGGAGCCTTGTCTTTTAAGGTGTGGTTAGCTTCTCCCGAATGGGCGTGTGCGAGAGATGGGGATCGGTTTGATCCCCACCCTGTTGCCTCGGCGAAACTGGCAGTGGCAATTTGTGGCACAACTATGTCCCTCCTCCTCCTATACTCGAGTTTGTTCTTATCCTACATATGTTAACACTTCCTCTCTTTTCCCATCGATTATCACCTCTTTGATTTGCTTGCTTGTCCGATTGGAACCGGCCAGTAGTGTCTTTTCGGTGAGTTACGGCGGGCTCATCTCCAGCAACCTGAGGCCCTTTACCCGCCTCAGTGAGGGCGGAGCCGAGAAGGAGCCAGGGTACGATCGGCGTCGGCGTCTCACTGGACTTGCTTGCTCTAACTATTGTGAGGGGGCTGCAAGGCCGGTGATGTGTGTGGTTGGCTTCGACCTTATCTTGGCCAAGACCTTGTTGTTGGTGTGCTCTCCCGAGTGCTTACAGACGCTCAGTTTGTGCTTCAGTCTTGTGTGGCATTCTTTAGTACCTTGACTTCTCATTTATTATGGGAAGACGGCTTTGTATATCCGAGAACCACGCTGGTGACTGCGGTTCAAGTTGCAGCGATAAGTTTTCTGGGTCAGCGTCATCCTTGACGTGCCTAGCCGAGTTTCTTCTAGATAGATTTGAGTGCTATCTCGGTTGTGAGTTATCTAGTGCCTTCGGTTGCATATTGAATAATCTGCCATATTGTGCCATACTAGTGTAGATGCATATATGTTCTTTTCAGTTGATTAAGCACTAGTATTGCGGTAGTTGACATGATTAATGGTGAGCTTGTGATAGCTCGATGAGGATTAGGCTGAGTTCGAATAGTGTGACAATAATTGAGTTGTTCTAGGCATTGAACCGCTATTGTCAGTGATCTTTATTGGCTCGGCTGGCAGTCTTTGATTCGTTACCACTGTTGTAGAACAATTAATTAAATTTTGATAATTAGTTTAATGTCTCTTAACTTATGTTGTTATTTTTTAGCACTTGTTGTCTCCTGTTAGTTGTTTATCAAGTACCTTTTAGTTATCTGGTCAATTAATTGTCTGGTAAGTAAAAAAATTCTATACCTAGTTAATTTGTGGTATTGTTGTAACACTATTAGTAAAGTAAAGTCTTTATGTCGAGGTGACCTTGTTCCAATACAAGTCCGGCCGACATCTGAGAGCAATAAAACTTAAATCTCAATTTGACCAATATGTTAATTGAATATTGTCAATTACTTGCTCTAGTTGGTATGATTTCGATTATATATGACTTGATATTAGATTATTATCATGCGATAATTTTATTTATGCTCTTATCATTATTTCTAGTTGCAATCATATATTCATAGAATTATTAATTCTGGAATTATGGCTAAATTAATGCTAAATTCGTGCTATTTACAACAATACACACGTACGTACGTACAACTACGCCACTGGAGTTGATGTGTCGTATACATATGAGTAGTATATGACAGCACGGCAGCTGTTACGTACAGGGACAAGACCTGTCTGCACATCATGGGCGCTGTCCAGTCCGGTGCACACGCACCGGCCGGAGCATGCACAACATCGGAAGCAGCAGCAATCCTGAGACCAATCGATGTGCCCGGGCTAGCTGAGGCCAAGGGGAGGCGCGCGACGATCCTATTGGAGGACGTCACGCTCGGTGCGTTAGGCCACACTACCTTCGGTCTCAAGACACTTGCTGTCATGGCGACGGCCGAAAGCGGGCACGCCGATGACTCGGGCCACATGCCTGTCTCTCACCTTTCCCTTCGTCAACGTTAGAGAGAGAGCGAGAGAGAATCACCTGCCTATCAGTACTGCCTGTTTGTCGTTGCTTGTTCGCGCAGTCATATGCAGTCCGGCCGTGAAAGTGAGCGAGGTTGCTGTTAAGACCTGAGTCAGACCCTGATGTGACTGGCTGAGATCAATGTGCTAACCAACGTCGCCGCCGGCAGGGGCCAAGAGATTATGGATTCGTAGTATTTGGATTTTGGAAGCTGTGAAATCCGCGGCAATGTGCCATGTGCAACCGCATTGCAAGACACTGTAGATTGGGCCATTACTGACCAGTAACCGCAGGCTACTGTTGGCTAGTACCACTTTAGGTGGTGATCATTTTAGCTTATTTTTAGTGGCTTATGGCTGAAAAGCACTGTAGCTAGCTGAAAAAATACTGTAGCTGACAGAGGCTTATTTAACATAATTAAATTTAAAAAAATTTAAAAATATGTTAGCCCATCACAAACAACATAAACGAATCTGACAAAAAAAGAACCGCAAAAAGCTCAAAAAGCCAAAATTCAGAAAAGATGAAATTATGAATAGTGAAAATAAGCCGAAGATGTGTCGAAAGGTCAAACGAAGGAGCCTTAAGCTTCCCTTCCGTACTTAACTATCAAACCCTTCTCGGTAAGTATATTGCATCATTCGATACAATCTATTGCTCCTCATCCATTAAGAAGCATCGTACGTTGACAGAGAAGATGTAACGTCATTGTTTTTGGGAACAGGACCGTTATACCTTCTGTAATAACCTAGCAGTTTAGTTGTAGACAGAAAGAGTATCATATCTGCTCACAAACATTTAAAATAGCTAATTTGATTTAAAAAATAGGACCTAATGGTCAACTTTAGAAATAATATGGTATTTGACGAGAATATAATAACCCTCTAACTATTATATTATTATATTATCCGATTATATCTATTATCGATAAGAGAGAGATTTCACAGAGTAGTTATAAAGTCATTCTACGACTGCATGGTTGTAAGTCCTTCTACGACTACATAGTTGTAACTTGTCTTGCGACCACCTCGTGGTCATGGACCTTCCTGCGACTAATCTATCTCCAACTAGCTTGTCTATGACAACCTATTGCATACTAGGTATGTCTGATAAGGCGGTTAGAATGTGCGCTTATCCCTAATAACCGCACATGATCTCTCTCTGTCAACAACCATCGCACGACGAATGGGCCACCACGTCTCTCTGACAATAACTTCCATCAAACGATTATCACCCGAAGCATTGAGATGTCTTTTGGCGCAGGACAATGGCCGCCGCTTCATCAACTATATAAAGGTTAATGTCAGAGGGAGGAAGAAGCATTCCGAGGGAGCATTCCGAAGGAGATCGCAGGAGATCAGTTTAGGAGATAGTGCTAGGCA
The DNA here is from genome assembly GCA_036346245.1 of Bonia amplexicaulis. Lineage (NCBI taxonomy): Eukaryota > Viridiplantae > Streptophyta > Magnoliopsida > Poales > Poaceae > Bonia > Bonia amplexicaulis. The sequence continues at coordinate 6,002,756 of CM070742.1, forward strand.
TTTTGTATTACTCTCAGTTGTAATCAATTCTCTGAGCAATAGCTAACAGAATGTAGAGTTTTTATTCTCCCGGGAGAAGGCCCAAACTTGTATAAAAATTCTTGTGTCTCTACTCTGCATATTCATCGTCCGAGTCTTCTAGAGTTTCCCCAATCCAAACAAATCATACGTAAGATCGATATTAAAACATCGATAGCTGGCGCCGTCTGTGGGGATGTTTTTCCAAGACTCCGGTAATTTTCTTGTCAGCAACTTCTCTTCCTTCTGATGTCCTCATAGCAGGGGAATGGAACGAGGAGAACTACTTCGACTTGACCGATTATGCATATCTTGATATGGACGCCTGCTGCGATTTCGAGCAGACAATGCTTGCTTCTGATGGTGAGGTTGTCCCTGGAGATCCATCCCGGGATCTCGAAGGCCACATCGTGAGAAAGGCTGAGGAGGGATCCACATCCCCCACAACAGTACACCCGATAGAGGAACCAGCTTCCCTAAAGGGCAACAGTCAATCTGACCATGAACATGATTTGCAACATGACGATGGACCCGCCCCAAATGTTTGAGTCCCCCAGCGACCGTTCGGGCAGTTTCAGCGAGTTCTGCAGTCTGTCATTCCAGGAATTCATCACCAACTGGTGATCGTAATCCTCCAGTTGACCATGTAGAGAGCGTGGGTGGGCTCCCTATGAGTCCATCCATGCTCTCGTATGGTTCACCTCCAACAGGAGACGGTTATAGTTCAAAATTCCCCTACGTGGTAGGGTTTACTCTAGGCTACGATGCGCTCTTACTGGAACATTCTTCAAGCAAGGAGTCCTTCGTCAGAAGTGGAGATTCTAGAGAGAGGTCTTTGCCCTCCCCGCAGATTCTGATCACTCTCTCGAAAGAAGACTTGGGGATCCTCCTCGCCGGTCACACACTGCCACCCCTCGTGAGGATGGCGAGGAGACCTCCAGTGATGAACCACGTCAGTTCTCTGATGAGCATGGGAGAAATCCTAGAAGTAATCGCTCTCCATTAAGGCGGGCACAACCAGCCTCAGAAATTGAGGATCCTGAGACCGCCCGAAGGAGACGACTGGCTGCCCAGAGGTCTTTGCCTAGTGTGCCCAGTACCAGTCTAAAGAAGCTCAAAAGCTTGAATGCATCAATGACTTGCTCAAGAACCTGACTTTAGAGCTGCTCGAGTTCCAGGCTACAACCACTTCGCCAAGGGGATCGCGCGAAGACTCCATGGCATCATAGCTATATTCGAGCAGCTTCGACGGCATAACTCTAAGAGTCGGACAGGTATGACCATGTCTAGTTATTCACAAAACTCACCTCGTGGGGTTAGATATGATGACAGGTCGCGACGGTCTCCTAACCACAACTCTAGCCGAAGGAGAGTTCCTCAAACGACTCCGGATCGGTGGGTCTACCGAGAAGGTGGTCGATCACCCCTTCGAGCAAGGAATCAGCAGCAGCAGATGATGTACAAGGAGTACTACCCTCGTATGGACGAGACCTACTACAGGTCGGGTCCATCCACTGTCGGGCATCAGGAACGTGTTAGCAGATGTCGAGTGTTCATCCCCAAACTCCAAGCAGTGCTGGCCACCGCGGTTTTGCCCTATAAACATGGAGAAATTTGATGGGTCCTAAAATCCCATCAAGTTCCTTCAAATTTACATGACCGTGGTTCGGACAGCAGGAGGAGATGAGCACGTCATGGCAAACTATCTTCCGATAGTGCTCGAAGGATCTGCTCGGTTATAGTTGCTCAACCAACCATTCGAGTAGATTTACTCATGGTAACACCTTTACAATCTTCTATTAGCCAACTTTCAGGGCACATACATCCGCCTTGGGAAAGAGGACGACCTGCACTAGATGCGGCAGAACAACAATGAGACACTATAGTAGTTCATCAGGCGTTTTAGCCAGGTTTGTAACTCAATTCTAGATGTCTCTGACGCTTCTTTCATCAGGGCATTCAAGTATGGAGTTTGCAACAGGAGGTTCATAGAGGACATCGCCTTGCACCTTCCGACCACTGTCCCCGAGCTCTTTGAGAAGACTAATCGATATGTGGCTACTACTGAGGTAGTCAAATGGACTAGATCCATTGATTAGGAAGGTGAAGACAGCAAGAGGAAGGAGAAGGCTAAGAAATCCAAGAACAAGACCAAAGGTCAGAAGCCTCGCGCCGACAGTTTGAAGAAAGTCTTAGCAGTAGGTGATAAAGAGCCATGGAACCCCAAACAATACTCCATTTGGGGCAAAGACAAAGCGTCCACATGAAAGAACAACAAGCTTATGCGGTGTCCACTTCACAAGGAGGGACACGACCTTCGTAACTACCGAGTTTTCCAAAGAAAGCTCAAGGATTACTATTCTGCTAAGGGTCCGCTTCACACACTCGGTGAGGTGGGGTCGTCAAGTGGTCTAAAGCACTCGGATGAGGACGAGGACATGCCTTTCTAGGATCTGAAGCACATCATTGAGCACATCGACGGAGGTTTGTCTGCGTACGAGTCGAAGCGATAGTATAAGGCTTCCAACGGCTAGTTTTTGTGTGGGGGTATAAATACTCCCTTGTGGTCGGTTGGGGTAAGACTTTTGGCACTCATTTCACTCTCTTGAGCTAGGGTTAGGTTATCTCAATTGTGCATATGTTGCACCTTATGCGCAAGGAGAAGTGCTCTAGATTGTATGTATGGCATCTAGAGGGGGATTTAGTATCCGTTTGAGCTTGTACATTCGTTGCATATGAAGAGAGTGAAGTAAGGGGCATGACTTATTACTCTTGGGGGCTATCGACTCGTAGACGACGTTGGAGGCGTCATGTGCGGTGATCTTATCAAAGAAGGTTGTGAGATGACCCGACAAGTTGTGAAGGTTAGAGCTCACTTACCCGGAGCGGAAAAGAGTTACCACTAGTGGAATTGAGGTGTTTGGCTTAATTCGTAGAGCCGGTCCAATTCATTGGGCTTATCTAAACTTGGACTAGGGGAGACCGGTAAGTCTCCGAACACCACGGTAAAAAGGAACCATACCAATTATGGTTTATTTTTTTGTACTCAATTTATATTCAAGCACTTTACATTCATGGAATTAAATTGATTGCTTGTCATTCTAGGATTGTAAACCATGACATAGACTTAGGTTGTTGGTGCACCTAGGTGAACCTAATACATTTAGGTTTTATTTGTGCTAAACCATTGATTTACGCTTTCGCATTATAAACTTGGTGTTAACCAAATAATTAATAAAGGAGAAATTTTTAAAACCGCCTATTCACCCCCCTCTAGTCGGCCTCCTCGATCTTACAGCACGGCGGCCACGGCACCTTCACTCTCCACCTCCATTCCCACGACCCTTCCCTCCTCACATCCTCCCCTTCTGCCCTTCCTCCTCACAACTTCCCCCTCTGCCTCTAGCCACACACGATGGCCCCTACTCTACTCCGCCACAACGAGATCCGGTGGACCCGAGGCAACGACATCCGACAACCAAGGGCTGGGGCAGCAAGATCCGGTGGTGGTGGGTCGAGGCGGCGCCATCTGACGATGAATCTGGAGGTGGCGGGCCCAAGGCGACAATCTGCCCATGACATCCAACGACCGAGCGTTGGGGTGGCAAGACAAATGTCGACTAGAAGGAAGGCGATGGCGCTCGATCGGCGTGGAGAAGATGCCGCTAGCCTCGTTGAAGACGACGACTGCCGTCCGCCATCACCCCTTCTCCGCCCCATCGCCGTCTTCGGCTCCTCCGCCTCTCTCCCCTCTCACAACCAGCAGGAGCACAGCAACCGACGGCGGATCGGTCGTCGAGCACGGCAGGTATAGGAGTGGACTTGGTATGTTTGCTCAAACTATGAGGATAGTTTAGTCATTTCACATAAAGGTTTAGCAAAAAAATGAAATAAAGGGAGAAGGCTAACGGAAGTGAATGGAATGGCAAATAAGTGAACGTTGTGATCTTTGAATGATATTAAAGTGTAGCGGAATCTTTCGATAGTATAAACTAAAACTTGTTATCTTTTAATGCCGCTAAACCAATTTTTGAAATATATATACTATATGCACCACCCCCATGCATAGTCCATGTCATCAGCTAGCTAGCCTAGCTGTGTGCGTACGTGCCTTTCCAACTCGAACCCACCAGCAAATGTCGCGCGGGCGGTTGAATATAATAGCATGCCTCGCATCGCATTATTGCCATCTGATTGATTGCAGCCGGCCGGCCGGCGACAACCTATCAAATTAAGAAAGAAGATGATGCTGCTGCTTCATTAAAGAAAAAGCTGATCCTGAGAAAAAGCTTAAAGCATCGATGTGGTGACCTCATGGCTGATTGATTAGTTAGTGTGATATGATGACGCTGATGCGACAAATGATCACTCAGAATCAACACGTACGGGCAGAACGATAGTTACTAATTAATTAGCACTGTCTACGCGTATTTGTAGCCGGTTTGGCATCGTTGTCTCTAACAACTAGTAACGACTACTGAGTCGACGATCGTCGTTCGGTTTTGGCCAATGGAGCCTAAAAACTTCAGCTGGCATGCCGAATAATCATTGATGAAAAAACTTGATCATGGAACTCAGGCATCATGACGCCTCAGTTAGTTATACTATATATATATATATATATATATATATATATATATATATATATATATATATATATATATATATATATATATATATATATATATATATAAAGCTTCTTTTCTACACCCGAGTGTAATTACTCTTTATATCGTATCTCACAACGTAGGATGCATCTCACGTACCTGAAGGTGTAGGCATGTAGTATATGAGTATTTAAGACCATCCAGAAGGTATGTACAATTTTTTAGAGGTGGTATGTATTCTTTAGATATACTCCTTTTTATATATGTATATGAAGATATTTACAAAATACGCTAAAAATATGGACTCCCTTGTGATTTTTTTGTATAGTTCACATTGGAGTATCTTATAATTAGTATACGAATATACCTAAAGTGATGAATGAGTATTTTGAAGTTTGTTTAGGTGATATATTAGAGGTAGGAGTAAATACACCCAGGAGTAAAAGGTATTTTTCGTGTATGTGTGTGTGTGTATATATATATATGTGTGTGTGTACACATGGTTGCGCTAACAAGCGCGTGCGCGAATCGCTGGCTCTATTCCTGGTACGGCTAGTGCATAACTTCATGAATTATAGATACTAATTTTCTTGTACGAGATAGTAACTTTACAAATGTAAATAACTTGATGAATTATTTATGAAAGCTTTATGTTCAGGAGATAGTAACTTTCTGTAGTATTGCAATGTGAAACTTATCACGTGAGAATTGTAAGTAATTTCGTGAATTATAGATGATAACTTTTTGTGCATAAAATAGTGACTTTGCTAAATGTAAATAACTTGATGAATAATAGATGATAATTTTATTTTCAAGAGATAATAACTTCATCTTCGCAAGATGATAACTTTATGTTCAGGAGATAGTAATTTGATGTGCATATGGTAGTAACTTTACTATAATTTTTATATATATATATATATATATATATATATATATATATATATATATATATATATATATATATATATATATATATATATATAGGAAGCCTCTTTTCTACACCGGTGTAGTTACTCCCTATGTCGTATCTCATAACGTAGGGAGTATCTCGCGTAACGGAGGGTATGTACGTGTAGTATACGAGTATTTAAGACCATCTAGGTGGTATGTACATTTTTTTAGACATACTCCTTTTCATGTGTGTATATGAAGGTATTTACAAAATATACTAAAAACTATGATCTCCCTTGTAATTTTTTCATGTGGTTCACATTAGAGTATCTTATAATTAGTATACAAGCATACCTAAAATGATAAAGGAGTATTTTAAGTTCGTTTATATGGTATATTAGGGTGGGAGTAACTACACCTGGTGTAGAAAGTATTTTCCTATATATATATATATATATATATATATATATATATATATATGTGTGTGTGTGTGTGTGTGTGTGTGTGTATGTATGTATGTATATATGCGCTAACGAGCGCGGGTCACTGGCTAGATTCCTGGTGCGATTGAGCATAACTCGGTTGATGTATAAGATAGTAACTTTGCAAATGTAAGTAACTTAATGAATTACCGATGATAACTTTATATTTAGGAGATAGTAACTTTTCGTAGCATTGCAATGTGAAAGTTATCACATGAGAACTGTAAGTAACTTCATGAATTATTGATGATAACTTTATGTTCAGGAGATAGTAAGTTGACTTGCATGCATGCAGCAGGAGAGAGAAGAGAATAAATGCACTTGACTTGTGATTTTTTTATCTTGTTTATAGCCTAAAAAATACAATAACTCTTTCACCAAAAGTCCAATCTGTGATCTATTTTCACCATTGTGTTCGAAATTACGAGCTTAACAAAACAAGATCAACGTTGAATTTGTTTTGACGCTGCAAGAATCATGTTATATAAAGTTACTATCGTATATGAGTGAAGTTATTGTCAAATACATGTAGAGTTACTGCCAGTTTTATAGTGTTACAGACTAGCTGCAACTCTATATATGTTTGTAGTTACTATCTCGTACGATTTATTTGCTATTGACATGCATGGTTCTCTCTCCTCTCAATGCATGCATGTTGGCAATAACTTCGCTCACACATAGCACTAACTTCATGAATTACGTATGATAACTGTAAGTAACTTCATGTATTACAGATGATAACTTGATGTACATACGATAGTAACTTTACTATAATTAACAAACGCTAGTAACTAAGTATGGGGTGGGATGGTGGAGCGGTTGGCTGATTGGGTCAGTTAGGGGCACACGCTTATTTTACATGTAGCCACTGATTAGTGTATATATATGGTTGCACTAATCAGTGTATGCAGGCATGCTACGAGCAGGTCGCTGACTGTGCACACGAGCCTCCTGGTGTAGTTCATGAATTTATAATAATTGTATGTGTATGAGATTGTAACTTTCACATCTGTAAGTCAATCGATGATAACTTTATGTTCAGGAGATAGTAACCTGATGAATTATTATTGATAACTTTATATTGAGGAGATAATAACTTGAATTGCATGAATGCAATGTAGCAGGAGAGAGAAGTGAATAAATGCACTTGACTTATGATTTTTTCTTTTGTTTACAAGCTAAAAAATACAATAACTGTTTCACCAAAAGTCCAATCTACAATCCGTTTACACCATTGTGTTCAAAATTACGAGCTTAACAAAACAAGATCTATGTTGAATATATTTTCACGCTACGAAATTTGTGTCATATAAAGTTACTATCGTGTATGAGTAAAGTTATTGTCAAATACATATGTTTGGTGGTAACTTCACTCACACACGGTAGTAACTTTTCGTGCGAGTTATTTGCTGTTGACATGTAAGTTTCTCTCTCATCTCAATGCATGAATGTTGGCAGTAATTTCACTCATACACGGCAGCAACTTCATGAAATATGGATGATAACTATAAGTAACTTCATGAATTACGGATGATAACTTGATGTGTATACGATACTAACTTTACCATAATTAACAAACGATAGTAACTGTCCATAGAATGAGATGGTGAAATGATTGACTGGTTGGGTGGATCAAGGGCATACGCTTATTCTGCGTATAGCTACCGAAGAATTAAGGTTGGTGATTCAGTCCACAATATCAAATCCATTTATTGTTCTCCGTATTCAGAATGAAGAACTAGCATGCACTTTGTCAGCTTTCTTGACATTAGTTATGCTCTCCGTATTCAGAACGAAGAACTAGCATGCACTTTGTCAGTTTTCTTGACACTAGTCATGCAGCAGCAGCAGCAGCAGCAGTAGAACTGATGATGTAATTAGTCAACCTAATTTGCTCCATTTGCCATTCAATATATGTTGACAAAGTTGACAAAAACACTGATGGAATTAGCCACTGGAAAAGTGCTTGTGTAACTACAGCAGCAGGTTCACATCACACATGCTTTTGCATTTTTTTCTCTTGACTTTTGAGATTATTGAGAGCTGTTAGCTAGCTAAACTTGCATTCGATGTATCTGAAGGCATAAGTACATGAGAGACGAGATGTATCTGTTTGTAACACAAATGTTTTAACACCCTTCGACTCAATATTCGCTAATACCAAGCCCACCCACAGGGCAAGCACACATACGTAGCGCTTTATCTAGGTTTCCGTCCTTGCATCGTCCAAAAAGACTTAACTCATAAATGCTACCTTTAGATCCAACAAATAAACATTATATGTACTAGTCCAGTGCAGTGAAAAACGCTTGGAACTGCCGATTAGTCGCCTCTTGGGCCATGTATAACAGGATGATATAAATTATCTATAAAAGATGTTACATAAGAATTTTGCTGCGGTGGATAAAAGAGAAAAAAGAGAAAAGGAGGTCGACTGTAATTTTATAACAGGTCGAAACGCGAAAAAATAATCTACTATAGACGACTTTCGTGTCGTTATATCAATGTTGTCTATAAATAGCTTGCTATAGACCGTTTTTATGCCATTGTTCTATATTTTATAAACAATCAATTATACACAATTTACAGACACTCTATTATATAATGTATCTTTATTATTATCTACAGTTGATATAAAATGGTACTATTGATAACAGCTATCCGTATAGTACGGAGACATTAACCAAAGCGTCACGACTAGCCAGTACGGAGGGCAGTTAACGGGATGGAACGTTTAGTCGGCCGATTACACCGATAAAACGGCCTTTTAACGTTTAATCGGGCGACATGTCCGGTTACGGCCCACTTAGCCCAGTTATTGTACTAATAGACGTCCTTAGCATTAGTGTTAATCAATAGTACTCGCTTTCATGTTCCAATTGCTAAACTTTGTGTAAAATTAAAAATGGGAAAGAAGAGAGATAGACTCTCACGTAAGCTTTGCTTTACTAGAAACCAAATATTTAGCACGGTTTGTTATTTACACGTTGCCTTATACAAACTTAGCTACTCGATTTGGTATAAATTTGGTACAATGACTTCAGATATCCTGGTAGATAAATAAATTTTAAGACATTCTAAATAAAAATAAATATTTTATTCAGAACGTATAACTGTCCGTTAAATTTTGATTAATTGCCCGCATAACAATTAATCGCTTAGCGGTGCGACGTCCGTCTAATCAACTCGTACTATTTTTCACAACATTGGTTACTATAACTTATTTTAGACAAATATTATGGGACTAATTCAATCGTAACTCTACATGCGCCACTATGTATTATACTGCTCTCTATATCACAACCAAGTATTTTAGTTAGTACTTACTGAACACAAAAGCTGGCTAGGGTAGTCGATCCCTACAGAAAACAGTGAGCTAAATTTTTGTGTGATTGATCCACCGATGTGCTATATATGCAATAAAGGAATCCATCGTTAACCCTTGATCCAATTAACGATCAACAGAAGTGCCAGTGACATGACAGTACTAGTCTTCCAAGGTCATTCTTGTCACCTATTTTAGAATACATTTACTGTGCAAAGTGACATGACAGTACTAGTCTTCCAAGGTCGTTCTTGTCGCCTATTTTAGAGTACATTTACTATACGTTGGGAGAAAATTTGTCATCGTGTTAGAGTAGTATATTATAGAAACCCTATGTAATTGTGCGCCAGTTGTAAAAGTGTCGCTTAAATTGGCTTAAACCAGATATCCATACCAAATTGTTTCATCTATAATCTCCAGGTATTATTGCAAAAATGTACACTTAGACCCTGTTTCAAAATAATGTAGTTTTCAGTTGAAATAACACAGTAACGACTATTAGGTTTTCTTATGTATTTAATTTAAAAAATAAAGAAAAGATAAAAAATAAACAAAGTTATATCGTCTCACGGATAATATAAAGAAGAAAATACAAAACATATTAAGAAGACCACACATTTCAAACTACTTTCACTTTTTGAAAGCTAAAGCACAGGAACTATGGTTATTTGGAACGGAAAGCACGGTCACACCTAGGGATGGAAATCGATCAAATATGATCGAATAGTCTCAAATACGAATACGAATTCATATTTTCAAAATGAATACGAATTCGAATATTCTCAAATATGGATACAAATATTCTCAAATACAAATACGGATATTTTCGAATACGGATTTTCTCGGATACGAATATCGGATAAAACGGATTCCTAGCAGTTTTACCGATTTTTCATCAATTTTTAACCGTTACTGATTTTAAACCGCCTAAATTCAAATTTTGAATCACAAAATTTGTATGAATTTTTCATGGGTTCTAGAAATGGATCGAATACGAATCGAATAGTCTTGAATACGAATATAGATACGAATATTCTCGAATACGAATATTCTTAAATACAGATATGAATATTCGCGAATACGAATATGAATATTTTAAATATGGATTTTACTTACCACACTAGCGTTTTCTCGGATACAAATATCGGATAAAACAAACTATTCGATACCGTTTTTCACCCCTAGTCACGTCGACGAGGGCGGCTGCATTGCAGGTCCCCGCGTCATACCCTTTTCTCCCTCGTCCACATGCGCGCTGAAGTATCCACTTTTGCAAATACATGGGGTCAGGGATGGACCTTCGTGACAGTTAGCTAACATGGGCCATAAGCCTTCAAATTTGTAAGCCTTTGAAGAAAACAATGGGCATTAGGTCTAATAAGTGGTTGACCTCTTTCTTATAAAATTCACTCTCTATAGGTGTTGACTCCTTAATTGGTTCATGCATGGAGATGGAGGAGAGTGAGGAAGTGGAGGAGGATGAGAATGAGGTAGAGAGCCAGTTGTGATGTGGCGGCTGTAACCAGGGCGGATCTGGACCTCGGGCTAGCTAGGTGGGCTATAGCCCAAGGTCCAAAAAAAATAGCAATGGAACTATTCCTGGGAAGCAGAAGAAAAAATCAAGTTATAATGGCCCAGCTCGAGACGGCTCAACCCAGCGGTCCCAGCCCAAAGCTAGAGTGGCCATAGCCCACGACCCTTCGCCCAACTCCCACGGCTTTACCTCCTCCCTCCAGGCCCGTGGCTCTCTCCAGATCCATGCCGCCGCCGTCTGCAACCTACATCTCCAGCGCATCCGAGCTCCGGTGGCCTCCCTCTAGAGCCTCCCTTTGGCAGTTCGGCACCTCCCGCTCCGACGACCTCCCTCCACTCCTCCAGCACCTCCTCACTCCAGGCTTAAGCGCCGGAGCCGCCGCCTCCCTCCAGCGCCGACTCCCTCTAGTGCCGACTTTTGGCCTACAGCGCGCCAGCGCCACTTGTGTCGCCTCTCTCCTACGCTGCCTCGGTGTCTCCCTCCAGTGCCGGCTTCCTCCAGTCGTCCAGCGCCACCTCAGCCCTCCCTCTAGGGATTTCGATTTGGGGATTCAATGTATAAGGTTCGGATTCTAGAGTTCCCAATTTCCTTAACATGTTAATCTTGCCTCAGCTCTTGGGAATTCTGAAATAGGAATTTCGATTTGGGGATTCTATATTTAGGTGCGGATTCTAAGGTTTACAATTTCCTTCATAATCATGCTTCTGCTTTTCGGAATTCTGAAATAGGAATTTTGATTTGGGGATTCATTGTTTAGGTTCGGATTCTAGGATGTTGGACAATTAGTTTCTAATATGATTAGCAGTAGTTTTGCTTGCAAATGTTGGACAATTAGCATGAACATCTAGAAAGTTTTGATCAAATGGTCTGAGTGACGATTGTTCCTTTGAAAGTCGTAGTCGGGTTCACATGCATGTTGCAATCTTTTCATCATTCACATATATATAGTGTATAGATATAATTCTTATCTGCAATCTTTTCTTCATCCAAAACTGACAAGAGTGACTAGCGATGAGTAACCCACGCTACTAGCCAAATGTTTCTTGCTACAAAATGCTCTTGAAAAAGAGGGCTCAACTGCTATTACATATCAAGTTGTTGCCTTCTATTCTTGGGGCAAATGACTTGTTTCATCTCTTGTCGTCTCGTAGGATGAGGAAGAGAATAGCGAAGATGAGGCCTCCTGGGTCCCTGAGCTCTTTGTCTGCTGGAAGTTTACTCCCCAACACATGCCTTTTCTCTTAAACGACAATCAAAAGGATTCAGATCTTTTGTGATTCAAACAAGTTAGTAGTCTCATTCTATCCTCCAGCAGAACAACAAAGTGGCTGGCTAGCTGCAGAGCACAAGTGAAAGGCAATTTCACAAATTTTCTTTCCATTAATTCTAGTTGGTCCAATCATATTTTGGATATCTTCTGGTAATAGGTTGTTACCTGTACTTGTTTTCATACCGTCAAAAATTGTGATACTTACATTGATTAGATTAAAAGGATGAACCTTGACATCTTCCTTTGCATTAACTTTAAGGTGGTGAAAGAAATGACTAAAGATCTTTACACTTCTTAAATTCTGTTACTATGTTGTTATTTGTTTTACTTTATTCTATCCTCACAATACCTGCACCGTATAATCCGGCACCTGAATTTGCATCATGTATGATTTAGGCCCTGTTTGTTTCCACTTAAGATTATTATAATCTAGCTTATAGGTGCAGATTATATAAGCTAGCTTATAATAAGCTGGTGGGAAATAAGCTGTCAGGTGTTTGACAGCCTAGATTATCAGAGTTATGAATTGTTGTATTCGAATGTTTAAAGACTACAATGCCCTTAAGCTTATAATGTTTAAAGATTGGGGAGTTAATGAATGGCAAATGTGGGTAATTTTTCTGAAGTTTTATGATCATTTAGATAAAAGGTGATCTATAAGCTGAAATAAGCTCCTTTTTTGAGCTTATTAGATTACAATAATCTGGGCTATTAGATTATAATAAGCTACCTTATAATTTGAACTGTTTGTTTCCACTTATGATTTATAAGCTAGATTATAATAATCTTAAGTGGAAACAAACAGGGCCTTAATCTGGGGGATTATAATCTTGCTTTGAGCATGACTTACTGTTTTCTGCTTCGATATATTGTGTACCAGGTAGCTCAAGATCCTACTCAAAAGTATTGCAGCTTTTAACTAAAATAGTATTATAGTGGCTTTCCAGTATAGTTTTTTTTTGTAATAATGAGATAAACTCTTGTGATATCCATGGTCAAGATGTGCCTCCACGCCTCTTCTGACACAAGCTCTTATCGATGAGATGTCATGAGATCCCAGTTCGGTAGGTTGACGATGCTAACGATAAGATAGTAAACCACATACTCGAGACCTGGCCGATCACACACTGTGGCCAGATCACCCGATCGATCCGGTCCACCTCCGCGCAGCAACCATGCATGTCATAGATTAAAGGCGAAGCGATGCTACAGGGTACGTACCCCCGACACGATTATCACCGCCTCGATTTGTTCGATCAGCGCCTCATGTCATGTGGTCGCCACTGAAATCGATCGCGGGGGAAGGGGCTGTAACACCCCTATTTCTAGAAGCGTTATAAAACCCTCACAACTGCCCAGAATTGTTCAGCTGCGAGGACATCCATCGAGTGTATAACATTGCCAGCACATGCTCAAGAACAAGAGTCAACTTTATTACATTATAAAGGCTTAAAGCCAAGATTCACAGTAGGGCCAAAGGCCTAATTTACATCACAGCCAAAAAGATACCACAGGCATACTCGAGTGCAGGATAACCCTAATCCCAAGCTTCTTCCACTTCATAGAATTCCATCTCATCATCTTCACATGGTTCCTCAAGACTGGCAGTTTCTGTTTATGATTTTAGCAAGTATGAGTACAACTACCGTACTCAGCAAGTCACACGGAGCTTATCATTAACTATATGCATGGCATATCAAGATGGGGGAATACAGGTTTATTATTTTGTGTAGATGCAGATTTAGTTGAGAATCAATTAAAGACATGCAGATAACTTCATTAAAGTAAACAGGGGTTTTCAAGCGTGTTTATTCACCTTCCACAATACCAAACCACTCTCAAATCTACTTATGCTTTGTTTCTGGAATCACCCATCAAACATAGCTTCATTTACCGGAAGCACGGCGTATTCGAATACCATCATTTTATGACTCGCAGAGTTGCCTGCTTTACCCACAAGATCTCTCAACTCCATGACGAGTTAAGAAAACAAAGTTGTTCACTTGCTCAATTCTTTATATAGTCCACGCCCAAGAGGGTTCTTGATCCCCATGAGCTCGGATGACCCCACGGATCTCCTCCGACTCATAGCATCCCCTTGTTGTATGGTTAACCACCTCCCATACAACTCACCTCAGACTCCCCAACCAGTTGCAGATGTTCAATCGAACTTGAGCAGTTACTAAACCAGGTTTGACCAAGTCAACACTTGTGGTTGGGCGAGTACTATGTTCTTTTACTCAGCATAAGGGTCTAGTCCTTATATTTTTCACTGAGGCCATAAACATGCACAAACCCACATTCAGTGCCCTCGGCACTGCCACCATTCCTCAACCAAGCCTCCACCCTAGGGTAAGGTCTTCGGACTCACCTCTGTGATCCTCGCTCACCCTAGTTCCAACTTTTCAAAATTCTAAATAAATAAAAAATCCTTAACAGTGAAAATATTTTGGTGTGTCCCTAAACTACCATGTTTATTTAATTATTATAATTATTTTACTATGTCATTCAAGGCAAATATGTCCATCAAATTAATCGGGGCTTTTCAGGTGGTAGGGCATAACTAATATCATGACATTCTAATATAAATTTTACCCCAAAATATTGACTTGAACAAAATAACATAATGAAATTACAAATTAAATAAATAAATAAGGCAATTACGGGTTCAACATGATCAAGGAAGCGTAACTTGCCTTGCGGGTCTATAATCTCGACTAACTCGTATTCTCCAGAAAATTGAGCTTGAGCTTGATCTTCTTCTTCTAATTCTTGAGAACCTCCGGCGTCCGAAGCTAACACAAACAAATTAAAGTATATTAATTCCATGCCCAAAGAACTAGGCTAGGAATAAAGAAATAAAATTAAAGAAAGAAAATCTGAAGAAAAATTGAATAAATGATATTTTGGGCTTAAAGGAGGGTTTTATGGAAAAATGGGCTTGATAAATGGGTTGGTGGGCTCAAAACGGTCAAAATGGATATAAATATTTTTTTTTGGATTTTTCTAGATTTTTCTGAATTTTTCTAGGGTTTACTATTCATCGGGCTCAGCACTATTCCTCGGACTCGAGCCGGATGCAACGGGCACGGGCGAGGCGGCTCGGTCGAACCGAGACAGGCAGGCGAGCTCGGTCGGGCGGGCGGTGGCGCGTCGGGCGCGACAGACGGGCGAGCGGGCGGCGGGGCGGGCGGGTCGGGTGCGGGCCTGGCCTCGGCTCGGTCGGGCGTGGGGTCGGGCGGCTCGCGGGCGGCGGTGCGGCGCGACCGGCGGCAGCTCGGTCGTCTTCCTCCTCCTTGCTTGCCGAGGCAGCCAGCAGAGGAACAAGGCGGCGGTCGAAGGACCGGGGTAGTTCAGCGGCAACGGAGGGTATGAGCGGATTGCTAAGGGTGCGGGTTTCATTTTGGGGTTAGGGTTCGGTGGGGGCGGCAATCGCCGGCGGTGAGCTTCCCCGCACCGGCCGATTTTAAATCACGGGGAAGAGGAGGCCTCTTAGGGCAAATTGGCCGGTGTTTGAGCATTAGGGGAAGTAGGGGAGACTAGGGGAGGTGGTGGTTTGGGCCGAGAAGATCCGAGCGGGGCTAGCCACGGTGGCCGGTTTTGGGGATGAAGAGGCTCACGGTGCTGGAGAAGTAGGGTGGCCGAGGAGCTAGGGCAAGGATGGGGAATTGATTCTAGGGTTATGGTGAAGCTATAGGCGCAAGGAATTGAGGAATGGAAGGGCGGAGAACCGACATTACTCTAGGGCTATACTTTGGGAATTTTTGCAATTACCGGGAATGGAGGCGGCTAGGGTTTTCTTGGGGGTGTCGGTCGACTGCGGGGAGAGATTGCGTCCACCAGGGAAGCTCAAGAGCTTAAGTAGGCGAAGTATGTCGGTTTGGTTTGAGATGGCCGGAAAACGGATAGGGGCGGCGACAATGAGCGGCCGGCAATGCGCCACGTTTCGTGGGTGGCTAGGGTTGCCAAGGCGGTGGGAAGAAAGGCTGCAGGATGCTGTCCGCCGGGAGAGGTGGCGCGTCGGGAAGCTTCGGTGAGGCGGTGGCATGCGCGGAATGGGCGGCGGCAAAGGAGGACACGGCGGCTCGGCCGTGGGGTTGGCGCGATGCAGGCGCTGCCCACCGTGCCCACCGTGGCGAGGCGAAGGCGCAGGGAGAGGGTCACGCAGAAGGTGTGGCGGCAACAACAGTGTGGTGGCGGCGTTTTGTCGAGCAGGAAAAAGCAGGCACGACTTCTCCCCTTAATTTGGATGATCTGGCAGAGAACTTTGGGGATTAGGCTTTGAGATTTGAGGAGAATAGCTTGAAGAAACAAGAAATCCAAAGAAAAACGAAAATTCTTTTGTTTTGGGAAATTTGACAAAATTTGAGTTCATTTCAGGGGCTCTCGCGCGCGCACTCATCTGTATTTATGTATCAGTAATAATCAGAAGTTATCACAGATAATTTATGAGTTATCTATAAAAAGACAACACAAATAATTTATAACTAAAACCGTCTGTGAAGAAAAATATTACAGACGGCTCCAGTTACCAACCGTCTGTGATTGGTGAGTATCACAGACGGTTGGTATATAGAATCGTGTATGATTGGCGAGTATCATAGATGGTTGGTATATAGAACCATCTGTGATGGTCCTTCATAGATGGTTTATACCACAAATCGTCTGTGATAGTTCACTCTATACCTTAAATTTTTTCTGCTTTTTAGCTAGCCTCAAGAAATAATGTTACCCATGCCCTTTGAAAACAAGCAAATACAGAGACAAGCACAACAACATATTCTATTACAGGATGACAAGCTAATGAACCCTTCGTGTCACAACGATGAGGCTGAACAAGACACACTTACGACAAGAGTGCGTTGTCCAGCCTACCGTGGTGCCACAACGGAGACGCTAGCTCACGGCAGTAGTCGGCGTCATCGAGTAACAAACAAATACGGAGGCAAGCATAACAACACATTCTATTATAGGATAACAAGCTAACGAACCCTTCGTGGCACGACGTTGTGGCTGAACAAGACACACTTACGATATTTACAACAAGAGTGTGTTGTCCAGCCTACCGTGGTGCCACAATGGAGGCGCTAGCTCACGGCAGTAGTCGGCGTCGTCGAGGAACAAGCAAATACAGAGGCAAACACAACAAGACATTCTATTACAGGATAACAAGCTAACGAACCCTTCATGGCACGACGGTGAGGCTGAACAAGACACACTTACGACATTTACGACAAGAAAATGTTGTCCAGCCTACCGTGGTGCCACAATGGAGACGCTAGTTCACGGCAGTAGTCAGCGTCGTCGAGGAGCAAGCAAATACAGAGGCAAGCACAACAACACATTCTATTACAGGATAACAAGCTAACGAACCCTTCGTGGCACGACGGTGCGGCTGAACAAGACATACTTACGACACTTACGACAAGAGTGTGTTGTTCAGCCTACCGTGGTGCCACAACGGAGGCGCTAGCTCACGGCAGTAGTCGGCATCGTCGAGGAACAAGCAAATACAGAGACAAGCACAACAACACATTCTATTACAGGATAACAAGCTAACGCACCTTTCGTGGCAGGATGGTGAGGCTGAACAAGACACACTTACGACAAGAGTGTGTTGTCCAGCCTACCGTGGTGCCACAACGGAGGCACTAGCTCACAGCGGAGGGGAGGATGTAGGAAGCTAGCTAGTGAATGAATTCACGCGTGACTACCGGTGGAAAGGTAGATGGGGAGTTATTAATAAGGGCCGAGCAGTGGGAGGAACTGGTGCCTGCCATTTGATGTGGAGAGAATGGACGGTTGAGATCGAAATCCTGGGGTATACGCCACGGATCGATGACGTTTCATTATCAGAGACGATTTGTTATACGAACCATCTGTGATAATGAATATTAGAGACAGTTTGTTATACGAACCGTCTATGATAATGCACATATCAGAGACGGTTTGGTATACGAACCGTCTGTGATAAGTTAATATCAGAGACGGTTTGGCATACGAACCGTCTGTGATAGCCCTTTAATATGCGCGCTCTAATCCAGTTCTGCTACACTGTGAGATCATGTCCCTCATATTCTTCACCAGATTTCCCAATAATGACATCTAATATTCTTTTAATCTCCTTCCTCTCATCTATCCATCATGAGTTGTTCGGCCGCAACCTTTCACATGCGGCCAGCAATTTACGCCCGGAGCAGCTCATCCGCTCACGCCCTGCTCTCATTCCTCGACTCGCTTCTATCCGTCAGTTGCACCTCATCATTCATCGTCGACGGAGGTATCTCGTTGCAGCTCAGGAAAGGGAAACCGCTCTCAGCCTCGTTCTTTTCTGCAATATGCACAAAGCGGAGGAAGCTCTTGTGGCAGTGGAGAGACACGTGGATAACCTTGTCGATCAAGCAGAATATGCCGATTCTGAGAAAGCTTATCATGGCATCCTCTTTAAGATTATAGGCCATGCTAATGATTTGCTTAGGATAGAGAAGGTAGTGGAGAGGGCAAGAACAATCTTCACATCATTCGAGAACTTAACGGTTGATCCTCCAACTCCAAAAGTTGAAGAAGAAGCATATAAAGCTCAGAAGATTAGGATCTGAGAATCTCTTTTTTAAGACTTGTAATAAATTTGCCTTGAATTTGACTCTCGTTTCAGTAACTTCTTTAGTTCATTATCAAAGACGGTTTGTTATACGAACCGTCTGTGATGTCTCAATTATCACAGACGGTTCGTGTTAAGAACCGTCTGTGAATGTTCACAGACGGTTATTAACAAGAACCGTCTGTGATGTCTCAATTATCACAGATGATTACTAGAACAAACCGTATGTGATAATTTAAGCATAGGAACTATCTGTGATATAGCTGTCTAGTATAGTTTTTTTATAGTAGTGAGATGAACTCTTGTGATATCCATGGTCAAGATGTGGCCCCACGCCTCTTCTGACACAGGCTCTTATCGATGAGATGTCATGAGATCCCAGTTCGGTAGGTTGACGATGCTAACGATAAGATAGTAAACCACATACTCGAGACCTGGCCGATCACACACTGTGGCCAGATCACCCGATCGATCCGGTCCACCTCCGCGCAGCAGCCATGCATGTCATAGATTAAAGGCGAAGCGATGCTACAGGGTACGTACCCCCGACACGATTATTACCGCCTTGATTTGTTCGATCAGCGCCTCATGTCATGTGGTCGCCACTGTCATCGATCGCGGGGGGGAAGGGGCTCTCGCGCGCGCCCTCTATGCATGTGACGTGCCGCGCGCGCACCATGCACCACTGGCCGGCCGGCCGAGCGGCCCCCCCTAACCGCTGCAGTCATGCATTGTTCTGCATGCATTCATGCATGAATGGGTGTACCAAACGCATATGCTCGCTTTCTCTCTAAGTCATGCACCTAGCTAGCTGATGCAACCTAGCAGTCTTTAGATCAGTGCTTAACCAAAAGCCATATATAAGCATACCTAGTTGCGAAGCCAGCAACAAGATAGAGGGTGGACTAAGGCATTAAATTAGATTGTCATAAATACAATATTTTAGTCTTGTTCAATTCAAATTCATTCATGAATACAAGAGAAACAAAGCTAAAAAGATAAAAAAAATACAATGAAAATATCTTAGTAATAGAAGACACATCACGAAAATATATAAATATGCTTCCGATGAGTAGAGATTATTCATCTACATCTCAAAAATAGCCAAATTAGTGATATGATAACTAATTGTAACGGCCATGAACATTCAAGAAAAACATAACATACCAGTAGCACGCAAGATTAGATCACGAAGTAAATTTACTCTACGAGATCTCATGCCATGGAAAGCAATTGAAACAAAAAACAACATCATTTTCCACACTATATTACAATCAATCGAACTTTTTATACCATAATTCTTGAAAGCATCACGACACTTTGCCATCCAATGTCTTTGGAAAGGCATACCCAAGTGCTCGAGTTGGACCATTCAACAAATATACCTTCCTCACTTCATCTCTAATTTCATTAGCGTAATCTTGTATTGGTGTGTGATGCGCCGAATCGGCAATAATATCACTAGGATTAAATTCTACTCTAAAATACTAAATTGATAAGAAAGAAACTAGAGAAAAATTACTCACTGTTCAATAAGAAAGAATCTCTGATATGTGACTTATCACAGATGGCCCGTATAATAAATCGTCTCTGATATGTGCATTATCACAGATGGTTCGTATAAGAAACCGTTTCTGATATGTGACTTATCACAGACAGTTCATATAACAAACCGTCTCTGATAATGACACATCACCGATCCGTGGCGTATCTCCCAGGATTTTGATCTCACCCATCCATTCTCTCCACATCGAATGGCAGGCACCGGTTCCTCTCACCGCTCGGCCCTTATTAATTACTCTCCATCTACCTTTTCACCGGCAGTCACGCATGAGTTCATCACTAGCTAGCTTCCTGCATCCTCCCCTCGACGATGCCGATCGACTACCACCATGAGCTAGCACCTCCGTTATGACACCACGGTCGACTGCATAACACAATCTTGTCGTAAGTGTCGTAAGAGTGTCTTATGCAGTCTCACTGTCGTGCCACAAAGGTGGTGCTACCGCCGCCTCTCCATTACCGGTGATATCCGGCCGCTATCTGATGCATCCAGCTTATTCCTCGACGACGCCGACTACCGTTGTGAGCTAGCGCCTCTGTTGTGACACCACGGTCGACTGCACAACACACTCTTGTCGTAAGTGTCGTAAGAGTGCCTTGTACACTCTCACCGTCGTGCCACAAAGGTGATGCTACCACCGCTCTCCATTTCCAGTGATATCTGGCCGCCATCCGATACTCTCCCCTCTCTTCCTTGATGGCAGGCGTCAAGGACATCACGCGCTGCATCCAGCTTCTACTGTCTGCTAGGATATTTGCTTCTTATATATTCTTGTTGTGTTAAATAGTTAGAGTCGTTATCTTATTATGTTGTAATGGTAGATTCTAATCTTAATAGAAATGAGATGTGCTCTTGTGTTTGCCACTATATTTGTTTGTTTTCAAAGGGTATAGGTAACATTATTTCTTGAGGCTAGCCAAAAAAAGAAAAAAATTTAGGTATAGAATTAACTATCACAGACGGTTTGTGTTATAAACCGTCTATGAAGGACTATCATAGATGGTTCTATATACCAACCGTCTATGATACTCGCCAATCACAGACAGTTGGTAACTAGAACTGTCTATGATGTGTGAGTATCACAGACGGTTTTTGATTCTAGCCGTCTGTAATAGTTTCTTCACAGACGATTCTAGTTACAAACTGTCTGTGTTGTTTTTATCACAGACGGCTCACAAACTGTCTGTGATAATCTCCGATTATCACTACACATAAATACATGTGGTTCAGAAAACCGTCTATGATGACAGTTTCGAATCGTCTGTGATGACCCTTTTTGTAGTAGTGATACCACTATCATCATATTATCATTCCACATCGCCCTCGTATCGGAAATTATGTTTGTCCATTTCTAACGTCAACGAACCCTTCCACTTATCATAATCTTATCTTAGCCTTTTCTTAGTTCCCTTAAATTCATACCATATAACCTATTAACAATATAACAATTACTTGCCCTGGAGTTATCCACATATAGAGGAGATTTCCACCCACCTGGTAACGTACGGGGGCTGTACACTCTCATTACTCAGGATATTACACCCCGTCAGCGGTTATACAGTCAATGATAGGGTTGTGCCTAACTATTCTCGTATAACTTAGTATGTGGGAGTAATTGCTAGTGTCATTGCCATAACTTGCTAAATAACAATTATCTTTAATTTCACCGTTCCTGTTGTCTCGTTTCTCAGGATATTACACCACATCTGCGATTATACAGTCGAGGATAGTGTTGTGCATGACTACTCTCGTATAATCGGGTATGTGGCAAGTAATTTTCAGTGCCATTGACATAACTTGCTATATAACAAATATCCTTTTTTCCACGGTTCCTGTTACCTCTATCTCCGATCGGTATCAGTGTTTCCAATAATCTAGTTCCATTGCAATTAACATGTGTCAATTACTTGATTGCATTGCTTGTCATTTAATCACCGTGTTGCGACCATTGTTAGGTACTTGCTGAGATTTTCAAATCTCACGCTTGCTTTTTCATTCTCAAGTAAAAGGCCAGTGGAGTGATAGCATCATGCATGAGTGGAAGCACTCGAGTTTTCAGTACCGTGACTTGCCACTATTTGTTATTTTATTTGTTCTTCATTGGTTAGAAGTGGATGGTCCCATGTTTCAAACATTTATTTTAACTTCCGTTGGTTCTCTATTAGAGTACTTTTAAAGTTTTAATTCTTTGTGATTTCTATTGTTGCTTTTATTCTTTACTTTGACGATGATATTCTATAGTAGTATCTCATATTGGTATGTGTGATGCTACATCATCCGATCAACATGAACAAAAATTTTACAGAAAGATATTCAATCCATCTACAACTTTCTAGTTGATGGCATTTCCAAATTTCACCCACACCATACCAGAAATCATGGTACAACGATACAACAGATGAAACCAATCCATCTACCGAACACGTGCAACCTTGCTCTCTAATGTGAAATTTCATCTCTAATTAAAATTATCAAAATAGAGAGGAAATAACATATCGTTAGCCCGCACGACTAACGCCAAAATCCTAATCTCTTTCCCACTTTTCTTCCCTTCTCTACTTCCTCTAGATTCTTGCGACAGTTCTTTTCTTTCCCTGAGTTTCCTCCGGTTTTCCCCAAGCTGGCCTCCTCCAGTTTGGTGCACAAAGGATCATGGGAACCCAAGGCACCCCTTCACACACGAGCGCTGGTCGGCAGCTCCCAGCGATGTGTCACACCGAAGGGACACAATAGACGCGATGCGGGCGCGAGTCGGGCGGCCGATGGAGCATGCAACCGCACGGGAAGGCGCTACCATGCGCTGACTGGGTGTAGGCGCTAGCGTGCACCAACAAAACCAACATGGCGGGGAAATGCGGTGGTGCATCTGGCTCCGGCGTGTGGCGCTCGTACGTGCGGCCGAGTGTGGCACCAGACGTGTGCATGCCTGCACGTTGGTGGGCTAACCGACGCAACGCTGGCGCTCGACAGCAACCGATCGAAGGTGACGTCTATGATTAACTGGCTCCGGTGCGAGAACAGGCAACGCGAAGGTAAAGAGGCATCGGTGACGACGAACGAGAAAGAACGAAGTGATCCCTCACGCTTCTTTTTATCTTGGCACGGGATCTAATTCGATTCTAATCCCTCGTACCACTCGCTCTAGGAGACCAAACTCTCCTCCAAAAACTCTTTTCACGTATCTATTTTTCTTAATTTATGCACAGTTCTTTAAAAGGGATATTTTCATTATATTACAGCCTTATTGTTCAAAATACTCTACTGGTTCAAAGCCTTCAACGCCTGGATCTAATCCTTGAACTGTTGCCTCGGAGAAGTTGGATGCTAGCGTAAATAATTAAAATAATATGAGTCCATACTTGAAATAAATCAAACTAGGAAAATAAATAAAATAAAAATGAGCAAAATCCAATAAAATCTAATAAAGGCTAGGTTTGGTTTCTGTCAGAGACTAGGTTGGCAAAACGGAGCTGGGAATGGTTTAAATGGACTCGAAACAATCAGAATAGGTATAAATATGTTATTGGGTTTTCTGATAAATAGTAATGGGTCTAACTATTCATTGCAGATCGGGTTGGGAACAATGTTGGGTTTGGAATAGTAGTGGATCAAGTTTGCAAAAGCATCGGGTCGGTTTGTGAACAGTAGCATGCTACAGTGTTGGATCAGCCCAATATGGGTTTTTGTCCACTAGGCCAAGTCGGCCTTGCCCACAGTTCAATTGACCTTCGTCTTCCTCAGGCGCTACAGTGTATCCGAGCAGAGCAAAGGCGATGGCAAGCTATAGCGGCGACGGCGTAGGCTGCCGATGATGAGCAAGTGTACTATTGGGTTCAAGAAGGTCATGTAGTTTCATTTTTTAGGTTGGCAAGATCTAAAGTGCAACCGTGGTGGCCGGCGGGGAGAAGAGCTCGTCGGAGCTTTCCCACGGCAGAGTGAGGCCCTAGTAGTTTTCTGGTGTGGTTGAGAGGGCTTTGGGCATCTAGGACTATTCAGAAGGCTAATGACAGTGACCATTTAGGCTCAGATAGCTCAAGGCGAGCTATCCTCGCATGGGTGGCTTGGACGACAATGATAAATAGCGTGAGCATCCGAGCGACCAAGGGAAGGTCAGGCGAGGTTGGCAATGTGATCGTGGAGGTCTGTGCGTGCTACGGTAGCGATGAATCGGTTTGTGATTGCGTGTGGCAAGGGATTGGTTACTAGGGCTCACCGATGTAGTGGAGAGCAATGGCGGCGAAGAAAGCCAGGGCTTGGGGACAAGAGTGTTTCGGTGATGCAATTGGAGGCTATGTGAGTCACCCTAGTGGTTGGCTGGGCTTTATAGTGCGGGAATGGCGGTGGGAGCAGGGAAGAAGGCTCGGCAGTGCTGGTGCATGGCTGTGGCGATGGCGGCCGAGAGGGTTCATCGGGGCGAGCTGGCGCGACGATGGGGCAGCATGGACGACAACTCTGTGGCACGGTGACATGCGCTAACGGAGGCGGCATAGAGCGGACGCGTGCGTGGGCCACATGGAGCGCCGAATTGCGGCGAAGCTCGATCAAGGGCGCGGCACTCGAGGCGAGGACGACACTGAGATGATGGCGAGTTAATGAGCGGTCTACAATGGCAGAGCCATGGAGAGATGTGAACGTCAAAATGGCGTTGGCTGGCAGTAGCGGGCGGGGCAAGCCGCCAAATGGCTTGGCACAGAGGAGGAGGAGGCAGGCTGAAGAACGGTGCCGATGGAAAAGGAAAACGGAAAGGCTGGTAAGAGAAAGCGGTTTTTCACATAGAGTTGCCAAATTGGGAAAGTTTGGGAAATCAAAGCAAATTCAAACAAAATAATTTAGAAATTTTGGGGTGTTTCAATATGTTAATGCTGGTGGAGGCAGCCGATCGCTGGTGGTGCAACAGGTGCACATTGCAACAGGGTGTGGTGTTGGGTTCTGTGTGCGTGACTGCTAGTGGTCTCGATCGATCTGCAGCATGGCGTGTACCATTGGGCGCTGTTGCTGGTGGCAATGGTTGCGGTTGTGAGTCGATCGTAGTACGTCCATGATGGATCATATTATCATCGATCCTGGGAGCCGGCCAGAGATCGAGTGGTATATGTGTGGGTACAGTTGGTAGTGGTATATGGATCATATTATCATCGAACATATTTATTGCTCACTAGTTACTCATGCTCTCTGTAATTAGGGCATATTCTTTTCCTTCGAAACTGGCGGCTTTTAGTTTTTGCTACAGTATCTATCTTTCAAACAGAGTATTTTCTTAAGACGGAGTCTACAAGTTAAACGATCTACACGTTAAAAACCCAATATCTGTATCAGCCAAAATCGCAAATGAGTATCTGTCTCTTCGTAATCTGTATCGTAAACAGCTAAAATTTAAAATTTTCAGCCAAAAACTATAAATCACAGCCGCACCTAAAGAGCCCTTAATCAACTATGCATCTTGCGGAGACTAGTCATTCTCCGTAAATAGTAAGAGGGCCTAAGAAACGGGAATTCGATCGAATAATAATGATTAGCTAGATTTAAAATGGGTCGACAAATCTCCAAATTATGCAGCACGTACGCAATATATATAGATTATGGAGCTCTTGTGCCTCTGCATGATGCATGTACTTGAGAGCGGAAACGTCAGTAGACCTTTTAGTCGCCAGAATGATTTTGTTTAGAAAGGCTTCAACTTTCAAGATTCCTCGGAGGTTTTTCTCTCCATGGATTGATCTCAACGCTAGACCGATCAAGGTCGCAAGCTGCGCATAATTTCCAACCGATCGATGGATGATATATAACTCTGTTCGTACCACCGGCCGTCGTCGTCGTCACGCCATGGTAGCATGGTACGGTCGATCTATCGACTGAAAACACAAGAAACCGGAGGAACTTCCTCTGCTTTTCATCCTGTGGCGCCGTCGACCAGCCTGACGGCAGCTGGTCAATAAAAGTTTGCCGGTTCGATAACGACGTCCCGTGCCATCTCTCACTAGCCATCTGCGTACGCTTAGCACGCACGAAACATGTTTTTAGCTAGCCTAGATCGATTTATATACATTCTGCTGCTATCATGCAGATGAAAGTATCCGATCAATTAATGAGATTAAACTTGGAAGCCTCGTGTAGCTACTGCATGCGATTCACAAGCATGCATGCGTTGCATGTACCGTACGTGCTTAATTAATTAGACATGAAAGCTCGTCGAGCTGCATACGTATGTGCATGCAGCGTCGAATGAACGTGCACGTACGTACATTGTCACATCGCTAGGTAGGAACTGTACATTATACCTTTTCCCTGCTCACTGTTCATATTATGTTGTTGTACAAAAACATATCATATGGACATCGCATGGATGCTTTTATTCTCACTCCCCGTTCATTCCATAGTCGGAATAAACGTGTTGACTTTTTAATTTTGATTTTTTAGTTTTTTTTAGTTTTCTTTTTTTCGTCTTATTTGTGGATATATAAAGGTATTTTATATTTTTATTATTTTTAAATTAAATATATTGAAAAAACTAATAATCATTATATTATAATTTTACCCAAAATAAAAAATCACTAAAAAAACGGGGTTGAATGGGCCATATGTCACCCTTGGCATCTTATATTCTTTTGCAAGGATGAGTGTATTAGTGCCTCGGTACTCGGGAAAGACTCTAATGCTGCTGCCGCTAGGTGATGATCGATAGATGAGGTAGCAGTAGTACACGAGTACCCCTCCACAGATTCCCTTATGAAGCAAAGCGACCAGCAAGGCATTGGCCAAGCCAGCATGCACGGCAGCCATTGGCCCTCTTCAAGCCTCGTTTTTGGCTCCTCCTTTACCCAGTCCTTGCAACACTCTTTTGCCCGCGCTCCTTTTGATTGCTAGTGCATGCATCTGTGTTCACGATGCGTCGTTAAATTTGTTTTGTCATCACAGTTGTAAATGTGTTGCAACACTTTTTATTCTTTAATTGAATACACCTATATTATCGTTTCTGGTAAAAATTCAAAGCCATGGTACTTGAGAAGAGGGCTTGGTTCTCTCTCCCCCTGCTGGCTATGGATCATGTTGATGTATATGTAACCTAGCTACTTGCATGCCGATTGATTTGAATGGCAGTTCCTTTTATTATTGTTTCGAGAATCTTGAAATAACATTGTTTCTTAATTGTTTTGATATTTAAAATCGCCAGCATTGGCTGGTGTTATAAATCCTGGTGCCCAATAATTAGGATTAAATTCCAACAAATAAAGGGGTTGGTTACCGCGTCGAGATTTCGAACACAGTTCCTGTGTGAAAAACAAGTAGAGCTAATTTTGAGAAAATCCCTAAATATTTAAGGATGTTGTAAATTTAAATTTTGAGTTTCAAATTTAATTCTATTGACATTTTGCGTTCAAGTTATGCATTCAATTTGCAATTCTAATTCAAATATGAACCTAACTCTGTGTGTTGGTCCATTAATGGAAAAAATAACCTATATTATTAGGCACATATATTAATTTGAATTTTAGTTATTTATGGACTTAAATGCTTAAGGGGCATTCGTTTTGGCTTTTGCTGGTGGTTTTTGGCTGTGGCTTATAACTGAAAATAAATAGTAATGGCTAAAAAAGTGGCTTTAAGAAAGAAAGGGCGAGCGATGCAAAAAAAGGAGAGATATGTGCGCGGGATGGAAGCAAGAGGGGGTGGGTAGGTGATGCATAACAAAAGAAGTGAAGAAATTACTTCGAGAAACCAAATATTTGTATCAGTTTTTGGCTTTTTTAAATAAAAGACAACAAGAATAAGCCTAAGCATTAGCTTATTATAGTCAGTTGTGAGGACGAGTCAAAAAGGAACAGTCAACTGTAACAACGTTTATATTAGTTACAAAAAAAACTAAGAGTGGCCATTAATTCTGTTCCCCTACAGAATAGTTGAACTTTGAGGATCCCTTCAGCCATATAATGATCCAGCTACAGTGCAGCTGGTGGAGTACTACTTAATGTGTAAATCTTTAATCATGACCATCATGTATTCTTGTTTGCATTTAACTCTCTGCACATGTCCGTGCGGGGGGATAGCACCACGCATACACACGGCAGATAACAGTATAACACACAGGCGCAGCTCGCGCGATCTGCAATACTTAGCCCCAAATTAGCATTTTAAATTTTCAGTTTCTATTTTTGCAAAAAAATTCGATCTTCCCTTCGGAATTTAGATTTCGCTTCAATTGCAAAGTTGTAGATCTTATTGAAACCTTTCAAATGAATATACATAAGCCATATAAAATTTTGCTATTTTATCTTTTGAGACTAGCTATTTATATTGTACCGATATATTATCTTTGTGACGCCATTATCACCGACTATTTTTGTTATGAACCGTCTGTGATATCTTCTGTTATCATAGACAGTTTTTGTTATGAACCATCTGTGATGTCTCTATCATAGACGGTTTGTAATCCGAACCGTCTGTGATGTCCCGCCACGTCACCGATCCGTGGCATATCCCCGAGAATCCTGATCTCACCCGTCCATTCTCTCCACATCGAACGGCAGGCACCGTTGTCCTCCCCATCTCTCGCCCCTTATTAACCCCCTCTCCCTACTCGAAGAATCAATACCACCAATACTACTCCAACTCGTTTGTGCGCAGCAAGGGTGGGAAGGGGTTCGGCGAGGGCGACTGAAATTTCGCTTGAAGTAATATCGAAAGGAAGAAAGCAATGGTAAATCTGCACTATTCTAAGTCGCCGGCATGGTGTTTATTGCTTTTTGTTTATACTATTTGAAAATTTTTCCGCACCACTTGTTTTATATTGTAGTTTAATGAAGGATGTGTAAGTCTAGTTTACATTAGCTTGAAGTTTCTTGTAGTGTAATCATTTTTCTGAATTATAGCCGTGAAGCTTATCTTTGTAAAATTGTAAATTTCCTCTTGTGTATACAGTACTATGGGTAACCTACTGGATATCTTGTGATATTGTAATGGTGGATTCTAATCTTAATAGAAATGGAATGTGTTGTTGTGTTTGTTGTTGTATTTGTTTGTTTTCAAATGATATAGTTAACATTTCCTGAGACTAGCCAAAAAATAGGAAAAATTTAGGTATGGAATGAACTATCACAGATGTTTTGTGGTATAAACTGTCCGTGAAGAATTATCACAGATGGCTGGAATCAGAAATCGTCTGTGATGGGAAAGTATCACAGACAGTTTTATATACCAACCGTTTGTGATACTCACACATCACAGAGGGTTGGTAGCTAGAATCGTCTGTGATGTGTGAGTATCACAGACGGCTCTAGTTATAAACCGTCCGTGATGTATTTATCATAGACGCCTCACAAATCGTCTGTGATAACCTGTGATTATCACTGACGCATAAATTCAGATGGTTCAAAAAATCATCTGTGATGACAGTTTTGAACCATTTATGATAACCCGTTTTGTAGTAGTGGGAGCTTCCTTCACCACATCGGGATGAATAAGAGGCAGAAGAAGCAATATGACAAGATGATGAAGCAATGGGAGAAGACCCGTGAACTAACAAGGTCTGCTGCTGCCCACAATGAACAAGCAAGGGCTGCTGCGGCCCAGGCTGAACAAGCGGAGCGTGCCAGGACGTTAGCTCCCCGCAATGACGTCCCTCGTAGCAATAACCCCATCCCGAACGTTCCAACAGAGTGTTAACCGCAACACCCACCCAAGGGAGAGACGCCGCCCTTCTGTTGGTGTACAGACCCATGCAAACTTTTGAAGTCTAAGCAACGGCTTAGTCTGGGCATGCGTTATTAGGGTTGCGAGAGAAGTAGGATATCAAAAGAGCTGCGAGATGCGGGAGGATATATATATATATATATATATATATATATATATATATATATATATATATATATATATATATATATATATATATATATATATATATATATATATATAGGAAGCATCTTTTCTACACCGGTGTAGTTACACCCTATATTGTATCTCGCAATGTAGGAAGTATCTCGCGTAACGGAGGGTATGTACGTGTAGTATACAAGTATTTAAGATCATCTAGGTGGTATGAGCAATTTTTCAGAAGTGGTATGTATATTTTTCGACATACTCCTTTTTATACGCGTATATAAGGGTATTTACAAAATACGCTAAAAACTATGAACTCTTTTACAAGATTTTCGTGTGGTTCACATTGGAGTATCTTATAATTAGTATACAAATGTAACTAAAGTGATAAAGGAGTATTTCAAGTTTGTTTAGGTGGTATATTAGAGGTGGGTGTAACTACACCGGTGTAGAATGTATTTTCCTATATATATATATATATATATATATATATATATATATATATATATATATATATATATATATATATATATATATATATATATATATATATATATGCAGGTCCAGCATGGCTAGCTGCATGCTAAGCTGCATCACATGCATGCGCATGGTGGGCGTGCTGCAGGCCGGCCTTTTCTTTGCTTACAGCGAAGCTCTTCGCGGCAGGCGTACGTGGGATGGGCATCAAAGTGAGATAGATGTATCGAGCAAGCGATCGAGAGAAGCAAGGAAGAACAGGAGAAATAAATGGACGTTAATCCCAGTGTACGTGCGCGCATGCCCGGCCTATCCTGTGAAAGCTAGGTACCTAGCTGCGCTATGATCTTCTGCAACAACCTTGTATTCAAAGCCATAAAAACTGGAAGGTAAACTTAACGGCTCTGACAATAGAGCTAGTAGTTTAGGCAGAAGAAAGCAATTGTGATGAGCCATGCCATCACTACCTTAGTAATAATACTCATATGTGATTATACTCAATAAGACATGATAATTTTCTACTTTATCGAATAATAGTTACATAAGAGTGTTACAGGAAAACAATAGTCAGAGACGGTACAATATTATTCCAATATCATTATCATGCAGGGCTAAAATCTTTAACAAGACCATAAGCGCATGAATATTACAGCACTAGAAGGTAGAAGTAGTACTGACTAATAATTATGCAAATACTAAAGCTAATGGATGGCGACAAGCAAAAATACTAGGGATCATGTGGATGACTATCGGCCGTCGTCTACTCCTCCCATCTTCCATAAGGGAACTCCATCTCGTACGCATCATATTCCGGACCGATCTCACTCCCTTCGGTATAGCTATCCTCAGCATAGACCTTAGCATAACCGTGTAGTTTGTTGTACTGACTTCACCTCTAACAAGAAGTATTAATAGCAAGGGTAAGTATAGCAAACAGTAATAGCAAATATGCAACTTCATGCTAAACATCATCAGATCAAAATTCATATCTCTTCATATCATCATTCTTCAAAAAAGTTTTTAAGTTTCGAAATTGTCAGGCTTTTAGTTTGTAAAGTTACTAGTCATTCATATTCAAATAAAAGACCCCATGTAGGCTTTCGTAGCCTACAGTATAGGAGATAGATGAGAATTCACAGTTTATTTAGCACTGCGCATGCTTATATCGCTTTACCCATAGCCACCTCGACTTTGACTGCAACAGTTTCATTCGTATTTCCTTATATGTGATGCTCAAGTCGAAGTTCAGAACGTTTTCTCCACTTCAGTGTATTATCATTCCATGCAGTTATCATGATGTTGACTCTTGTGCCAAGGAGGCTTTTTCATCACTCGACACATGTTGGAGAGGCATATCCATCACCTAGCACCCACCTTAGGGGTCATCACATTGCTAACTGTGTGTCAGGGAGGATTTTCCATCACCCAATATGTGCTAGGGAGGCTTTTCCATTACCCAATATGTGCTAGAGAGGCATATCCATCACCCAGCACCCACCATGGGTCTTGCCCCTCTCAGCCTTACCCAATCTCTCGTACTCAAATGGAGTGTATAATAAACATCGATAGAGTAACATATTTTGTCTGTCCTAAATGAAACCATGGGCAATACGATAATACAGCTCGTACACAAGGAAAGTTGGTTGGTCCTTTTATTATATCCATATGTAGAGCGTCCTAAAACATGCCCCTTTTCTTTTTCTGACCTGGGCACCCCTCCACCTACTTATTATTTACATGTCAGATAGTAGCTTCTTTAACTGCCTACCTTGCTATATTCATCATCATTAATCTCAAACACATATTTACCATTATTATCATCAAGCATGTGATTTCCTTCCAAAATTCATTTTATATGGGGAATGATATTAATTTAGTATAAAAATAACTTTAAAGCAAAATTACTCTAGTCCAATGATCAAAGGCGTTCTTGCCTAGGATTCGGTAGCAATTCCCAATTTCAGGTTCGTTTAGACGAAGTCCTTCTCCTTGACTTGGTTTGTCGCCTGCAGTTAATACATAGGCTACAACTTAATTTGCAAAAATGTAAGAAAATGTGTCATGTCGATGTGCTCCTATGGTGATATTGTGGTTAATTAAACCGATTGTGGTAATTTAATTAGATTCTATCCTATGCACGTCGCTTGACGTTATTTTACTGGCATTAGTGTGTGTGGGCTCATCTAAGGGGTGTACTCGACATTTTTTTATTGTTGGAAAATTATTGTTCAGGCGCAAATGAGTAGATATGCTTACATATAAAAACACCTCTATCTAAATATACACATACAAATATACATGTTCGCTCTTACGCAGGTATTCATGCATTTGTATACTTGTAAATAAATCTAGGACCTCCCTATTATATATGGGTGCACGTTAGTTCATAATGTACTCCTAATCGACCGATTTTCCCTTCGGCCCAAAACCGCCCTTTTTTCCTTCTTAACCCAATGTCTGACCATTTTGCCCTCTCTATTTCCTTCTCTCTTTTCTCCCATGCGCCTCCTCCATGCCTGGCAAATGTCCCCTCTCTCTCCTCCTTATCTCTCTCTTAGTTCCTTGCTCTCCATTTATCTCTTTCTCGATTCCCCACTCCACCGACGCCTCTGCCGATAGCGTTGTCGCCTCCCTCCCTCTAGCCTCCGGCCATCTAACCGTTGTCTTCTCTAGAGGTGCCGCCACCACCTGGCACTCTCCCTCTCTCTCTCTCTATATCGCCATGCACGCTACTCCCCTCCTCTTGGGTCGCCATTGCCCAAGGTGTTGCAGGCTTCGTCGATGGCCGAGCCCAGCCGCTACTACCTAGATCCGCCCCTAGCACCACCTCCGCTCAGCCTCTCCCAGGCCACCTTCGCTTGGCTGCCTCAGCTCGATCTCCGTGTCGCCACTGCTCCTACATGCCACCCCTCCCAAACTCTCGTCTCGCCCCCTCACCGACTGGATCCACTCCACCAATGGTGATCTCCACTGCCTGTCGCCAGGATTTGAATCCCCCTCACTATCTAGCCCTCTCTATCCCCCTACTACGATTTACATTTTATGTTCTTTAATATTTTGATTTGCTTTCGATTTGTTTTGTCCATTCTTCGATTGGTTAGTGATTTGGGTGATGAGGATGGTGGTGCAGTGCCTTGGTCGTGGCTCACTACAATGGGGCTCAAGGCCTCCTCATGCATCGGGGAGCACGGTGGAGTGCTGCCGGGTAAGCATGGTGGCCGGTGCTGAGTTTGCAAACGTCATGGTGGGCTTCTCACTGGTATACTCTACTCTCTCTAATCTCCATCTATCCATTTTAGCGATGCAACCTATTGACTCCATTGTGGTGGTTCCACTGTGAATGAGGGCTTGAGCATATGTGAATGAGGGTTTGAGAATGTGCTCCTACCATGGTGATGTGGGTTTAGTTGGGAATGATAGAAATAGAAGGCTTATGGGAGCATCTTACTTGTTGGTCGATGGTTGGATGTTTTGGTGCGGATGATGTTGGTGTCGATGGTTACAATTCCTTTACCGGCTCTCTCAGGGTTTGGCTCATCTTCTCATGGTTGCTCTTGGTTCTGGCTTGGTTCCCTTGCTCTAGGGCCATCGAGAATGTGGTCACCTTCTCTTCCCCTAGTGTCCTCTGGTTTCGGTCAGTTCTTCGCTCCTGAGCTGCTGAAGTTGTGGTTCCCTCCTATTCTGTCTTCCCCTACTCCTCTTGAATGCCTCATCCTCCTCTAATGCCCCTCTAGTGGTACCGACTCTCAACTCTCTCTTTCACTCTTGTCTTTAGTGGGATGAGCTCTAGGAGGTGCTGGAATAGGCTAGGAGGAGAGGTGGCTTCCTCCTCTCTTCCCTGCTCTGGTAGCTTTGGGTGGGGTGATGGAATGCTCTCTCTCTCTCATTCCTTCGGCTGGCTTGGTCTTATCCCCTGGCCTCCTCTTCTCTCAGTTGGTCTTCTCTCTTGGTTGCTCTCATTCCTCTGTGTGGTAAAAGTGAGGTTTTACCCTCATGGACTGAAGGTCTCTAGGGTAAATTCGGCACTATGACTTGGTTTGCTACTAGTTAAGTTAAGGATGGTAAATTCTAAAGTGGATGCTGGCTTGGTTTTCGCTAGATGATGAAGCCTATTAAAGTGAGAGACGTCTGACGGCATCAGACGGTCCTGGTATCTCGATGAGTGCTAAGGTTCGGTATTCTAAACCGGACGGCCTTTTTTAGTCTCTTGTTACTAGTTTTCTTCGCAATTAACAATGTCGGTTACTCCAATTTATTAATTGTGATGTAATTATTTATATTTTGGAGACGATTATTTTGATTGAGATTGAGAATTGTAATTCGAACTAAAATTGATGTAATATGGACTGTTGATATTTTTATTTGATTCGAGGAAAAATTTTAATTATCGCTTGACTGGTGTAATTATTTATTGCAACTGGACTGTAAATATCTATAACTGACATGTGTTAGTTGAAATCGTGTTGAGATGTATTCGGATCCAAAATTTGTACATTGCGATGCGACTTGTAATTATTAATTGGACTTGTTATTTGAAAAGTTTTTATTAATTCGGTCTATTCTATATTTAAAGAAAAAGATTCTTATATAATTATTTTAATCAGTTGTTTAATTAAATTTAATTACTTTAATCAGTTGTTTAATTAATTTTAATTAGTCAAAACTCGTTGATTAAAATGAATTAGAAAATACAGGGCCTCAAAGCGATTCGTGAAGTGAAGCAGAACAATGCTCTAGCTAGCTAGCGCTAGAGCATATGGCTAGCTCGATGGCCCTGCTCAATATAGCTTAAGCTTATTGGCTTAAGCTTATTTTTGCACTATTCATAATTTTGTTTTTTTCTGAATTTTTTACTTTTTTTTTGAGATTTTTTGTCGGTTCTTTTTTTCTTGTATTCGTTTGCGTTGTCTGTGATGGGTTAGCATATTTTTTATATTTTTTTAATTTTTTAAAATTTAATTATGTCAAATAAGCCTCTCTCATTCTGTTGTTTTTTTCACCACTCACAAGTGTTTTCAGCCATAAGCCTTCAGCTTTCAGCCGAACCGATCACCACCGAGTCGTTTGCATAGGCCGACAAATCGATAGACTCGTAGACATGAATGTGGTGTGTGCAGGTTGGTCAAAAGCTACTCTTTCTCGCAAAGCCAAACAGCGGGCTCTTTTTTTCTCACTTATAACTTATGTCTTATAAACTAGTTTTTAAATAATATATTTTTTAAATAAAAATAATGGAAAGATTATAATAAAAAATATACTAAATTCAGCTGTATCGATGAAAATCATATGCAACTGTTTTTTTATATACTGCATCTCACGAACAGTAAGAATTCAAATTTTTAAACTATAAATTATAAGCTACAATCTAAAAAATCCACCCGATCCTATCGCAAGATTGGGAAAGCAGTGCTATCTCACACTAGCTTTATAGCTATGGCCACGCTAGCGCGCACACACACTGAGCTTTCACCGAGTAGTACTGTGTGTTCCAAAGAGCATACAAGGCTTCAAATGAGAAAGGTGTACTGAATTTAGTTGTACCAGTCAAAATCATATGTAATCATTTTTTTAAGTACTGCCTCTTATGAATATTGCCTCTCATGAACAGTAAAAATTCAAAATTTTGAACTATAAATTATAAACTACAGTCTAAAAAAATTCATCCGATCCTATCCAAAGATTGGGGAAGCAGTGCTTTCTCACACTAGCTTTGTAGCTATGGCCACGCTAGCGCGCGCACACTGAGCTTTCACCGAGTAATACTGTGTGTTCCAAGGAGCAGACAAGGCTTCAGATGAGCATCCCTATCCACCGCGGATCGTATTTTCATATCGCAATTAAGATGAAGATGGCCAGATTTCAGAGGTTGTGCATCCCAAATAAAGGGCATTGCGCTGGTACGATCTTCCGAGGGAAAATGACGCAGGTTTTAGATCGGCGGGTGGCGGATGATCAGCCGGTCGGTCGCCAGTTTGATTAGTTTTCATTCCTTCAAAACTGGCAGTAGTCTTAATTTTTAGGAGTGTACAAAAACACTACTACATGACAGATGAGGCATACAACTAAGAAAAGAACTATACATGCATGTATGTATATATATAGCTAGCTACGTAGAAAGGTCTACCTAGGCGTGCGTATATATATTAAACTCGACATTTAAAAAATTCTAATTTTTTCATATGATACATAAGAGAAATAACTATTTGAGATCATGGTGTCCATGTACCATAGTGTTCTAGGTGTGTGTATATACGGTAGCGCTATTCAGTGTCTGTGCGCATGCTACGTGCAGGTCCTGCTGCCAGGCTTCCTGGTGCGTGAGTGATGGTTTAACAATAACTTTACGTAGTATTGCAATGTGAAAGTTACTATCAGACACACATGGAGTTATTGTCACTAGTTAGGCCAAACATCAGTTACTATCCCAACTAGATATGGTTTATTACACGTGAAGTTATTGTCACCAGTTAGGCCAAAAGTTATCACTCTTGTAGTAGAAAGTTATGGTCTATTACACGTGAAGTTATCATCGGTTACTTACTTGCGACTGGAATAAAAAAACATGAATTTCGCAGCGTTGAAATATATCTTGTTTTATTAAGCTCATAATTTTGAACACAATGGTGCAAACGGATCGCAGATCGAACTTTCTTTGAAAGAGTTATTGTATTTTTTAGCTTGTAAACAAGATAAAAAAGTCTCCACATCAACTATACTACTGCATGCATATTTCTCTCCCCTGTTGTGCGAGAGACCTAGTAGTAACTTCTACTACTACAAAACAAGCTATATTGAACATCTCATCACAGACGGTTCATGTGGAGCAGTATGTGCTTTGATTATTACAGACAGTTCATGGATTAAACCGTCTCTGAAACTATCACAAACGGTTAGGTTTAAAATCCGTTTGTGATATATGCATTATCACAGACGGTTTTTAATTAGAACTATCTGTGAAACTATCACAGACAGTTTTTATTTACAACCGTCTGTGTTTTGTCCTTTGTCGTATGAACTACAGAAGCTACTGAGATGAGAGACAAATTCAAGACAAATTTATTACAAAAGTTCCAAAAAGAGATTCTCAGACCTTAGTCTTCTGGGCTTCATATATATGTTTCTTTTTCGACTTTTGGAGTTGGAGAATCAGCCGCTGAGTTCTCGAATGCCGTGAAGATTGTCCTTGCCCTCTACACTTCCTTCTCCAACTTGGGCAAATCATTAGCACGGTCTATAATCTCATAGAGAATACCATGATATGCTTCCTCAGAATCGACCGCTTCTGCTTGATCAACAATATTATACATGTGTCTCTCCACTGCCGCAAGAGCTTCTTCCACTTTGTGCACATTACAGAGAAGAACGAGGCTGAGGGCGATTTCCCTCTGCTGAGCGGCAACGAGACACCTTCGTCGACGGCGGATGATGAGGTCCAGCTGACAGATGGAAGCGAGTCGAGGAAGGAGAGCAGGGTGTGAGCGGAGGAGCGGCTCCAAATGTAAATTATTGGCATTTCCCAGACGTTTCATATAACAAACCATCTCTGATAATGACATGTCACCAATCTGTGGCATGTCCCCTAGGATTTCGATCTCACCCGTCCATTCTCTCCACATCGAATAGCAGGCACTGGTTCCTCCCACCGCTCGGCCTTTATTAATTACTCCCCATCTTCCTTTCTATCGGCAATCACACGTGAGTTCATCCACTATATAGCTTCCTGCATCCTCCCCTTGACGACGCCGACTATCACCGTAAGCTATCGCCTCCATTGTGACACTACGGTCGACTACATAACATACTCTTGTCGTAAGTGTCATAAGAGTGTCTTAGCAGTCTCACCGTCGTGACACAAAGGTGACGCTACCGTCGCCTCTCCATTGCCGGTGATATCTGGTCGTCATCTGATGCATCCAGCTTGTTCCTCGACGACGCCAACTATCGCCGTGAGCTAGCGCCTCCGTTGTGACACGATAGTCGAGTGCACAACACACTCTTGTCGTAAGTGTCGTAAGAGTGTCTTATGTAGTCTCACTGTCGTGCCACAAAGGTGGCGCTACCACCGCCTCTCCATTGCCGGTGATATCCGGCCGCCATCCGATGCTTCTAGCTTCTACTGTCTGCTAGAATATCTGCTTCTTATATATTCTTGTTGTATTAAAGAGTTGGGTTAGTTATCTTGTTATGTTGTAATGGTGGATTCTAATCTTAATGGAAATGAAATGTATTGTTGTGTTAATTTGCCATTGTATTTGCTTGTTTTCAAAGACATAGGTAACATTATTTCTTGAGACTAACCAAAAAACAGAAAAAAATTAGGTATAGAGTGAACTACCACCGTCTATGGTAGTTCTTGAGGCTAGCCAAAAAACATTATTTCTTGAGGCTAGCCAAAAAACAAAAAAAATTTGTGGTATAAACCGTCTATGAAAGACTATCATAGGTGGTTCTATATACCAACCATCTGTGATACTTGCCAATCACAGATGGTTGGTAACTAGAATCGTCTGTGATGTGTGAGTATCACAGATGATTTTTGGGTCGAGCCGTCTGTAATAGTTTTCTTCATAGATAGTTCTAGTTATAAACCGTCTGTGTTGTTTTTATCACAGGCGGCTCACTAACTATCTGTGATAACCCGCGATTATCACTGACACATAAATTCAGGCAGTTCAGAAAACCGTCTGTGATGACGGTTCCGAACCGTCTATGTGACCTTTTTGTAGTAGTGTTCTTGCATTACAGGTGATAACTTCATATGTATACGATAGTAACTTTACCACCTGCTGCGCGAGAGACCTGGCAGTAACGTCATGCATTATAGTTGATACTTGATGTCCATACAATAATAACTTCTAATTCGCGACAGACCTAGCAGTAACTTCATGAATTATAGGTGATAACTTGATGTACATACAATAGTAACTTTACCATACTTAACAATCGCTACAACTTTATTAGTAACCATTCATAGGGAGGGTTGGTGGGTGACTTGCTGACTAATTCGAGGGGGGTAGCGCGCTTATTCTATGCGTAGGTGTTGGTTAGCGCTTATTCTACGCTATTCTACGCCTACGTGCACTATGCGCGTCGGAAAGTTACTGTCATGTGTGAGTAAAGTTACTGTCAAATACATGTAGAGTTACTACCAGTTTTATAACGTTACAACTGACAGTAACTCTATATATTTTTGGCAATAACTTCACTCACACAGGGCAGTAACTTTTCAGCGTGCATTTTACACCTGCACGTATAATAGTAATTATATATACATATATTTGTATAGAAAGCCTCTTTTGTAATCGTTGTTAGCATAATCATGTGCCTAATTATCTTCAAGGAAAAAACAAAATCACAAAATGGTAGGTGTCACCCTCGTCCACTCCAGCCACGTCCTCGCCGGCCCCGCTAGTTCAGCCGGTGCCGCACGCTACCGTAGATATACTCCTCCAACCGGTGTCATATTTTGCCACGAAGATACTCCTCCAGCCGTAGCCTCACCATGGAGATACTCCTCCAGCCACAACCTTGTCGTGGAGATACTCCTCCAGCTGCAACCTCGCCGTAGAGATACTCCATCAGCCATGCTGCACGTTGCCGCGGAGATACTCCTCCAGCCGCAGCCTCACCGGCGGTGCCCTCAACCAACCATGGCTGCACATCGCTGTGGAGATACTCACCAGTTGCGGCCTCGCCTGCTCCGCCCTCGACTAGCCACAGTCCGTCGTGGTCATGGTGCCGTGGTTGTGGCGTCATGGTTGAAGAGTCGTGGTCGAAGAGTCATGGTCGTGGTGCCGTGGTCGAAGAGTCGTGGTCGTGGCGTCGTGGTCAGAGCTACAGTAACCGGTTGTTGCTACAGTGAACCGGTCGTAGCTAGCGGCACTGAAGGGGCCAAGGAGGAGCTCCAGGGCGATGGATCTAATGCCAGTGGTGGCGAGGGTGGTCGAATGTAGCATCGGGCGAAGTGGGGAGGAGGGAGGGGCTCGGGGCGGCAGGGAAGTCGGATTTGATACTACCATACAAATGATCATCATAGACGATTCTAAACCTTCATCACAGACGATTTTCTGAACCTTTTGAATTTATGTGTCTGTGATAACAGCGGTTATCACAGACGTTGCGAGCCGTCTATGATAATCCACAACACAGACGGTTCGTATTAAGAGCCGTCTGTGAACGAGACTATCACAGACGGCTCGAACCAAAAACCATCTATGATACTCAAATATTACAGATAGTTCGAGCGACCAACCGTCTGTGATGGACGAGTATCATAGATGGTTGGTATATAGAACCGTCCGTGGTACTTTCCCATTACATATGGTTGGTAGCTAGAAACGTCTGTGATATACGAGTATCATAGACGGTTTTTCATTTGAGTCGTCTATAATAGTTCTTCACAGACGATTTATACCACAAAATTGTATGTGATAGTTCATTTTATACCTAAAATGTTTTCTATTTTTTGGCTAGTCTTAGTAAATATTAATTGTGCTCTTTGAAAACAAGTAAATACAGCAGCACATTTTATTTCCATTAAAATTAGAATACACCATTACAACATCACAAGATAATGAACAGGTCACCCATCTAACACAGCAAGAACATGGCGAGAACACATCTCCTAATCCTATGAACCCAACTCTTAAACGTGGCAAGAACATAGAAGAAGCAGGATCGTAGCAAAGAGTAGAATCTCAAACGCGCTCATGAGGCCTCTATGCCTAGGCTCTCTCGCCCCTGATGCAGTGTGTGAGCTGGATGTCCTTGACGCCCACCGTCGTCGGCGTCGACTTGAGCGACGTCTTGGTAACCAGCTGCTTCCGCAGCACCAGCCCTTGCCGCCCGTAGACTTGCGTGTCGTCTACTTCATAAGGGCTATCGGTGCCGAGGAGGAGGGCGATGAGAAGGCTAGAGAGATTTTGAGCGCAGTAGGTAGGGGATGGGTTTGGGTAAGTATTTATAGGGGAGGGAGAGGCGGGAGTAGGGAAATTTTTGGTGGAATGGGCGTGGGGACAGATAGGTGGAGCTATGATCCATGGGGTAGGGGTTGGTGAGTTTCTATTAGCTGGAATTGGTTGGGGAGAATCAACGGGCCCATCGGTCGGGACAATATATATATCGATGCAATTTAAATAACTAGTCTCAAAAGATGAAATAGCAAAGTTTTATATGACTTATATATATTCAATTGAAATGTTTCAATGAGATCTATAACTTTCCAATTGTGGCGAACCCCAAATTCCAAAGGGAGGACAGAAAGAATTGGCAAAAACAGAAACTAAAAACTTGTGACAAAAATCGGGGTTAAAGATGACCAATTTTGGGGGTCTTAGAGGGTGACTAGTGCAAGTAAGTCATCGTTTTCGATTGGGATCATCGTTAGCTTTCCAACAAGTACAAGAACATCGAAAACGGACACTGTATGTAAAAGTTATGCCCGTTTTACTGAAGGTGTCTCGGAACATAATCCTACTCGGACTCGAATTTGTCTCGGGTTCAAATTGAAACTGATATATCTTTCAATCCCGTGGGCCAAACTTGCTAAATTTTTTGTGAAAGTTTGTAACTATATGTAGAAGGACTCCACAAATTTTCACTAGATTTGGCATGCTTTTCAATTTTTCAGAAGGTAGACACTTTTTTGGAAGTTCTACATGGCAAAATTGGAAAAACAGCCACACTGAATTTAGATTTTAGGAGATCCAACAACCCAAACAAGGTAAGAGGATTTAGATTTCAAATGATTTTTAATTGCAACATAACATACGATTTTAAATCCGAACCGTCTGTGATAATTATAGACATTACAGACTATTCTTAATTCGAACCGTCTATGATAATTGTAGACATCATAGGTAGTTCTTAACAAGAACTAGTTGTGCATTACCATAGACGATTCTTATTAAAAATCATTTATGATAATTGCAGACATCACAGACGGTTTTAAATATGAACCCTTTGTGATAATTCACAGGCGGTTCTAGCCATCACTTATAAAATTGTCCGTGATAATTACAACATAGACGATTCCAGGGAACCGCCTGTGATGAGGCATCTAGTATAGCGTTTTTTATAGTAGAGTAACGCCGAGGGTGCCGGGGAGGAAGGAGGAGCTCAGGGCGGGAGAGAGGAGCTCGGGGCGATGGGGAGGCCAGATCCACCTCTGAGGGGGCTGGGGAGGAGGGAGGAGCTCAGGGCAAGAGGAGGGAGCTCGAGG
Source organism: Bonia amplexicaulis (assembly GCA_036346245.1). NCBI lineage: Eukaryota > Viridiplantae > Streptophyta > Magnoliopsida > Poales > Poaceae > Bonia > Bonia amplexicaulis. Next base: position 6,045,561 of record CM070742.1, read on the forward strand.
GTGGCGGGGAGGTCGGATCTAGCGCCGAGGGGGCGTGGAGGAGGGAGGATCTCGGGCGGTGGGAGGCGGTTCGCTCGATGGGGCCGGGGAGGAGGGAGGAGCTCAGGTAGGAGGGAGGAGTTCGAGGGTGGCAAGGTGGTCGGATTTGGCGCCGAGTGGGCGGGAAGGAGGGAGGAGCTCAGGGGCGGCGGGGAAGCCATATCTAGCTCTGAGGGTCTGGGGAGGAGGGAAGAGCTCAGGGGCATGAGGGAGGAGCTCGAGGGCGGTAGGGTGGTCGGATCTGGTGCTGAGTAGGGTGGGGAGGAGGGAGGACCTAGCGTTGAGGGGACTAGGGAGGAGGGAGGAGCTCGGGGTAGCAGTGCCATCGAAGAGGGAAAGGCAAGGCTGCGGCCAGATCGCTTGAGAGGGTGAGGCTGGAGAAATCGCCTGAGAGAGAGATGGGGAAATCTCGAACGGATCTTATCCTATCTCGAACGGGATTTTGAAATGTACAAAAGTAATAGATTTGCTCGATAAGAAACCTGCACTCTTGCATCCACAACCCACTCAAAGCCGTACGAATCTTGAATAAATTGCGTGGTCGATGGAGTGGGAGTAACTACAATCAAGAGTAAATAGTATTTTTTTCCTATATATGTTCATGATCAGCTCGATGCCCTGCTTGTTTCGGCTTCAACTTCTAGCTTTTGGTTTCTAGTTCGCTATTCCTTACTTTTCATCTTTTTCTGATTTTTTGGCATTTTTGGCTCTTTTGCCTTTTCTTTTTTTCTCCGTATTCGTTTACATTATCCGTGATTAGCTAGCCTGTTTTTTCTATTTAAATTTTTTTTAATTTAGTGATGCCAAAAAAGTCACTAGCAACTATAATATAAAATAAGCTAACTATAGTGCAAAATAAATTTGAAGTTAAAAAAAAACTCTAATGAGCAGCGCTCGAAAATCCATCATTTCCTATCATAATCTAATCATGGTGCTACGGACACTTGTGACCTGCCGAGGTTACATCATGGTGTACACTAGCACGGCAAAAACTGATCGAAAGTTTGCATGTACAAGAACACTGACTTTTATGTATATTTTACCTAAGTGGATTTTTTTTGTGAACGCAATATTTCGTGTACCCGATGATCCCTCCTTATACACACCTCAATATTACGGTAAGTATGTTGGGTCTTTTTAGTAGAGGTGCACAAATTAAGATACACCTGGTATATATGCATGTCAAGAAATTGTTTTTTAAGAGAACACGTCAATCAATTATTGCTACCTGCCCAAAGCAAGAGAACTACGAATAATGTGTCCACAACTCTAGATTTGTGGGTTTTTATACTATGATTTTAGCTTTTGATTTATAGTTTTTAAATTCTAACTGTTCACGAGAGACAGTACGTAGAGAAAAATAGTCGCATACGATTTTAGCCGGTATAGCTGAACTTAGAGGTAGTACGTAGAGAAAAATAGTCGCATGCGATTTTAGCGGATAAACTTAAACTTAGTACAGTGTCTAATGCAATCTATCTGTAGACTCCACTTAAAAAGATGTACCGTTTAAAGGGTGGTTACTGTAATAGAAAATAATAAGCTAAAATCAAAGGAAAAAAACCGGCCTTAGTTATTTGACTGAAAAAAAACCGGCCTTAGTTATTTGACTGGTTAATCCCCCATGCACATGGACACATAATCAATTGGACGGAGCATAAAAAGGGGAGAAAGATCGTGCCCGGCCCTCTGAAAACGCAGGAGATCCAATGCCAGGAAGTCCAAAGAAATCAAAGGAAAAGAGTGCAAAGGAAATTTGTCAGAGAAGCCAGAAAAAGGGTATCATTTCTTCCTATGTATTTTGTAGTTTGTCAGAAAGAAGCACAGAAATCTTAAACAGCCTTTGCGCTAATTAATAATACGGTACAGTGGCATCTAGATCAAACTTCAACTACTATTATCCTTTTGGATTTGCATATATATTTTTTTAAAAAAATAGAAGACCAAAGAAATCCATTTCATTTCATTACCTCTACGCCTAGAACAGGGACATGTTTCCATGGTAGTCAAAGGGCCGTTCACGTAGGTTTTGATTTTGGCTTATGAATAGTGACAGTTTATAGAGAAATTTATAGAAAAAGATATTCATGTGTGATTTTAACTAATCTAAATTAAGTTGCTACAATGTGACTACAATCAACTAGTAGTCTCTGTCTTGAAAAGATATTCTATTTAAAAACTTAGTACTGTAGAAAAGTCATTTACTATAGAAAAATAATTTTTAGAAGTCAATATGAACAAGGCCAAAGGCTATCATATATTTAAAAGAAAATATGTTTCATGGAGTTAAAGGGCCTTTTATCTTCATATCAGTATGACGATCATTGATTCGGAAAACCATATATGCTAATTGTATTCTGAATTGCATAGCATCACAACCATGTAATTATAATGCATACAACACGTGTAAATGTTGTAATTTATTACTCTCTTCGTGTCGTAATATAAGAGCATGTATAATAATTTATTTCTTAAGGTTGTTTCTAAGACTTTCACCTCATTTAAAGACAACACTAAAAATAATCTCTCCAACAGTAAATCATTCCTAACTATTTTATATTTTTTCATTATAATTTCTTGTCTCACACTGCCTTATTATTTGCGTTAGTTTGCGGGTTCAAATCACCTCTTGCATAAGAGATAGCACATTATCTCTCATCACCTCCTCTTTCCTCCACATAAGATTTCACTCGTTTAATATAGCTAAGAGATATCTGATATGATACTATTAGAGATGATCTAAGTCGTCATTCTTGTTAAACGTCATCCCCACAATACACAATATAAGCCACACATATACCCCTACTTTAATGCTGAAAAAAAAGAGTGAGTAGCTGTAGTTTGCCACTTAATAGAGGTATGTATCGTCCAATGGTATTAACTTTTTTTAAAAGAAATTAACGTCTCCTTAGTCTATGCATATATAGTGTGCTTTGGACTTATGTTGTAGGACGGAGGGTGTAGTAGCAGTAGAACTAGACATTTTGGCACAATTTAGAATTAATTGTAGAACTGAATAGTACTTCTGACATGGTATCAATTTAATCAACTCAGAGGCAACTAGAAATGAATAAATTCACCAATGTACGTGCACACGAAGATTTATTTCGAGTGAATTAAATAACTAAATGTAGTTTCACTAGTGAAATGACCACGCATATATATGCATGTATTCCACCGATTAATACCAAATGCATGCGATTAAGAACTTGCTCCTGGCACGCGAGTGTGATCGCACTGCTTCTACTGTAATGTGCATAGTTAAGAACACTCGGAAGCTTACTCCTAGGTATAATTACACATATCTCTAATATACCATCTAAATAAACTTGAAATACCCCTTTATCATTTTAGGTATACTCGTAAACTAATTATGAAATACTCCAATATAAACTACATGAAAAAATTATAAGAGAATCCATAGTTTTTAGCGTATTTTGTAAGGGAGTGACTATTGCCAAGGCGACTAAATTTTTTTTGTCTCTCAGTCACTTGAAGTTGCACTCTCAATCAATTAAAATTGCAGCTGTTCTTTTTGGAGGGGGGCTATTTTTTTAGGGGGGCTGCAATTTTAGTTGATTGAGGGTGCAACTTCAAATGACTGAGAGATAAAAAAAATTTCAGTCGCCTTGGAAATAGCAAAACCGATTTTGTAAATATCTTCATATACACATATAAAAAGGAGTATATCAAAAAAAATATACATACCACCTCTGAAAATTGTTCATACCACCTAGATAGTCTTAAATACTCGTATACTATACGTACATACCCTCCGTTACGCGAGATACTCTCTACGTTGTGAGATACGATATAGTGTGTAATTACACCTAGAAGTAGAAAAGAGACTCCATATGTTGTATGTATGTATGTATGTAACATTATTTGGCAACAAATCATACATTAATTTCATGCATGCAAGTTTCACAGAACTAAATCAACTAATGAAACAGTTTGAGCACTCTCTAATCTCCAAGTGAAATATATTTGATCATATATACCCTCATGCACCAAGTTTGATTAATTAATTAATCCCTGTAAACAACAGTGTGGAAAGGATGAAAAGTGAGACTGTGGACACAATGGTATTAACTTACTTTAATGCTGAAAAAAAAGAGTGAGTAGCTGTAGTTTGCCACTTAATAGAGGTATGTATGGTCCAATGGTATTAACTTTTTTTAAAAGAAATTAACGTCTCCTTAGTCTATGCATATATAGTGTGCTTTGGACTTATGTTGTAGGACGGAGGGTGTAGTAGCAGTAGAACTAGACATTTTGGCACAATTTAGAATTAATTGTAGAACTGAATAGTACTTCTGACATGGTATCAATTTAATCGACTCAGAGGCAACTAGAAATGAATAAATTCACCAATGTACGTGCACACGAAGATTTATTTCTAGTGAATTAAATAACTAAATGTAGGTTCACTAGTGAAATGACACGCATATATATGCATGTATTCCACCGATTAATACCAAATGCATGCGATTAAGAACTTACAGCTCCTGGCACGCGAGTGTGATCGCACTGCTTCTACTGTAATGTGCATAGTTAAGAACACTCGGAAGTTACTCCTGGGTATAATTACACCTATCTCTAATATACCATCTAAATAAACTTAAAATACCCCTTTATCATTTTAGGTATACTCGTAAACTAATTAATTATGAAATACTCCAATATGAACTACATGAAAAAATTATAAGAGAATCCATAGTTTTTAGCGTATTTTGTAAATACCTTCATATACGCATATAAAAAGGAGTATATCAAAAAAATATACATACCACCTCTGAAAATTGTTCATACCACCTAGATAGTCTTAAATACTTGTATACTATACGTACATACCCTCCGTTACGCGAGATACTCTCTACGTTGTGAGATACGATATAGTGTGTAATTACACCTAGAAGTAGAAAAGAGACTCCATATGTTGTATGTATGTATGTATGTATGTAACATTATTTGGCAACAAGTCATACATTAATTTCATGCATGCAAGTTTCACAGAACTAAATCAACTAATGAAACAGTTTGAGCACTCTCTAATCTCCAAGTGAAATATATTTGATCATATATACCCTCATGCACCAAGTTTGACTAATTAATTAATCCCTGTAAACAACAGTGTGGAAAGGATGAAAAGTGACACTGTGGACACAACACAAAGCACACCTTTGAGTTCAAAACCAAATGGCGGAAAAAAGAAAGCGTTAACCAGCAAGGAACAACTTTAACTTAAACCCCCTACCTGAGACCATCATGAACTAGCAGCACTTCTACGGTAGCTGATGAAGAATTAAAACTTGAACCTCTTCTTTTCCTCCTCCTTTCATTTGCTCAAACCATGCATCTAGCTAGCTAGAAAAACCTTCTCTTTGTCCAGCCAATTGACCTATAAGAAGCAGTAAACTACATCAGGCCGCCGCCATCGCCGCCGGTCGACGAAGAATGGAATCCGGGAATGTTTATGGTCCAACTGCTACTGCCATTGCCGCTGTTGCCGCCGCCGTCGCTGGCATTGCCACCACTTCCACCCCATGCGCCCTCTCCTTGTCGTAGAGCCTCCATGTACTGCCTCTGCAAGCTCATCTCCTGCGCTTTGCTATCTTCCAACTTCATTGACCCTTCGTGCCTTGCGGTGGTAGCACTAGTCTGCCCTAGCGTGAACGCCGCCTCTGCGCCGGTGCCTGATCGAGTAACTTCCAGTCCCATTTGGTACATCGGCGGCGGTGGCGGAAGTTCCAGTACCCTTCCCCCCAAGAATGGGAACTGCTGCTGTGGCTGCTGCTGCATTCTCCACTGCTCCAGTGATGCGCCAATGGTGGAGCCACCGCTGCTTGCCACCGGGAAGTGATTCACCGCGTCCACGTGCTGCATGCCGAGCGGCGGGAGGCCGGCGGAGAAGGCTAACCCTACGTTGGGACCCGGTGGGTGCATCGGCCCCAAGAACGGCAGGTGGTGCGACATGGAGCTGAGCCCCGGGGGGATGATCGCACCGGTGGGGCCCGGCCCGGACGCTGAGGTGGACGGCATAGACGACGGGCCACCGGGAAGCTGCCTGGCCGACGACGATGGCTTGGAGGAGGAGGAAGCCGCGGCGGCGGAGGATGATTTGGACGAGCGCTTGTTGCGGCGGCACCCGCCGCCGACGGGGACGTTGCGGAGGGCGCCGCCGCGCGTCCAGTAGCGGCGGCATGTCTTGCAAAAGTGGCGGGGCTGGGAGAGGGAGTAGTTGTTGTAGTAGCAAAACTTGGTGTTGGTGGAGTCGCAGCGCGGGCACTGAGCGCCGGCTCCGGCTGGGGCACCCGCGCCAGTCGGGCTCGCTCCGCCATCGAGTTCGGCCGCGCGTGCTGCGCCACGGCCGCGCCGGCCGACGAGCTGCTCGGCAAGCCACCGACCTCGAGCGCCGAAGTTGTAGCCGCGTTCGGGCCCACGGGCAGCTGCGGTGCATCGCCACCGCCGCTCGCCCTCGGCTGCTGGCCTTGCTGTTACACACATATTGCATACACATGCAAGCATGTCAGAGATCAAAAGAGGAGAGGAAAAGGAGGAGAGAATTGTCTGTGAATATTCAAGGGGAGAATCTCTTTCTAGCTTCTTTGTGTCAAAATTGTTTTGCCATGAAGAAACTGTGTGTGTATGGATGGATCAAGGCCTAGCTAGAGTGCTCTACACAAGAGGGAGAAAGGAGAGTATTAAGATTATGCAGTACCTGGTTATTCCAATTAGGTGGATCTAGGTAGGCAGGCACTGAAGGGAACACCATGGAGGCCAGTTATTGGTGAGAGAGAGATATTTCCTCTCTCTCTCTCTCTCTCTTAACTCTTCCAGGCTTTCTGCTGCTTTGAATTCCGATCTTTTCTATATAATTTGCACTTTTCTTTGTTGTGGATTTGTGTTTGGAAAGAAAAGGGAAGCAAGCTTCAGCTGGGAAGAAAGGAAGGAAGAGGTGGTGGAGTCCTCTGGCTAGCTAGGAGGTGGTGGAGAATCACATCCAGCAGTTGCAGGGGAGAAGACAGCAATGAGAGAGGGAGAGAGAAAGAGAAGCTAGGAAAGAGAAAGAGAGGAAAAAGCATGAATTTATCTTCTCCTTTTATGCGTATGGTGGCTTTATATTTCTAGTTTTTGCTTTGTGCGGTTGGAAAGAATGTTTGGGGGAGAGAGAGAGTAATTAAAGATAGCTTACTTAGCCTTTAAGATTGTACTACTCATTTAGCATTGTGCTCAGCAGAAAAAATTGAAGGCAGTCAGCTGGTGGAGGTACAGAGAGACTGAGATGGGTAGTACCAATCCAGTGAGCATTCTTGATGTGTTTCTAGCATGGAAAAGTAGGAAAAGGAGTAAGAGGATCTGAGGATGCAATGCAAAAAGATACATGGCCCTTTGGAAACGAAAATGTCGAACCACAAAACCTCGTGGATACATACACTATCTATACCCTTGATTTTCACTCCGAGATTCGTGCACCCATCCCCGCTCTCCCTCTCTCACTCTACCGTCGCCAGGTGTGCACGCCGCCACTGAATCCGCTCCGAGCCGCCGCCGAAGCCACGCCAGGTCGCCGGCCGAGCCGCAGCCATCGAAACTGCCGGCCGCGGGCCACGCCGCCGTGCCGACCGGAGAAGAGAGGGAATATCGGAGCAAGACGGGCGGTTTAGATAGTGCATGTGTAGCCACGAGTGCTTGGGGGGAAATCTGCACTTAGAAACGAAACCCTAATAACCGCAGGAGTACTCCAACCAGCTAGAGCTGAGTAGTAGTTACATGCATGGAAGATGTACGTACGAAGAAGTAATGCTGCTTCAATTCCCATGGCCCGGATCAGAGATTTTAAGTTTCTGGGTTTTCCATATAAAAAGTGTTGTAGTGAGGTCCTTTATTCTGGTTGTTTTGTTAAGGGCATTTCCAATGGGTAGTTTTTATAGCAATATTTATGAGGAGAGGGTATATATTAAATGAGTGTTTAGATACAATTATCTCAATGGATAGTGTTTATATGTTTTATTCCAATATCATTATTGTTGCATGTATTATGATCTAATCCATCTTTTAATCTTGTAGCCTACGGGCGCATAAAATCCAGTTGGGCGTATAAAACGTGTGCTATAGACATTCAATTCATCTTAATAGGGCTTCTTCTGGTGTTCATCTGCCTTGGTCCTTTAAAAAATATGATATCTTGACACTACTCTCACAACTTTCCTTCTTAAATATGCTTTTACATCAGATATTTACTTATATGGTAGACTAATTAAAACTATAGACATCAGCTGATGTGGACTATTGAGAGTGCCCTAATTGTCCAGTTGCAAATATCATATCTCCAATTCCAAAGTGATCGGTTATAATACTCGAGGAGTCAATGCAGTCAAACCTTAAATCTGCTAAAACACTCACTACCGGAAAGCTCCTATATGCCGAGTGTCCGGAATTGTGCCGAGTGCAATACATCGGGCACTCGGTAAACAACAGCTTTGCCGAGTGCCTTAATGGGGACACTCGGCGAAAACAAGACACTCGGAAGATCTCTTTGCCGAGTGCGAGGATTAGACACTCGGCATATAGAGATCTTTGCCGAGTGCTAACAAGAAAACACTCGGCAAACATAAAACACTCGGCACCAACCGCCGTCATTAGGTGTTAGCCGCCGTTAGACCTTTGCCGAGTGTCTGGAGATGACACTCGGCAAAGAGCTCTTTGCCGAGTGTTTTGTTTGCGACTTTCGAGAAAGAAAGAAAAACCTTTTCCTCTCCTACCCTTCAAACTTTTTCTACTCTCCACATACAAAATATGGTACTCCATGTTAAAATTTGGTATATTTTTTTATTTGTTTGTTATATTTAAATAATTAATTGCATTTTAAGCAATTTTTTGAATCAAGTCAAATTTGAACTGCAAGTGATTCAAATAATAGGAAAAAATGAGTAGAAAAATGATATTCATGTTATTCACCGGTTTGAGGCCTTACCGTTAAATAAAAGGAATTTCGAACATCTTGTTCAGAAACACGACCACAAACGTGTGGTCGAATAGTTTTAAATTTTAAAAAGCAAGCGAAGTCCGAAAATCATGAGATTTGTCAAGATATCATGATATTATACGTGGAGGTGTGGTAAAAATTGATAAGATTTCGCATAAGTTGTCACATACGATGTTTACAAACTAAAGCAATTCTGAAGAAGAAGCGTAGAGTTGAGACGGATCAGGTAAGATTTGGAGTCAAAGTGACGGTCGAATTGTGGTTTGACTACAAAACTTTTTGTACAGGCAATAGACAACAGAGATTGTTTCATGTGAAATTTTGGTAATTTTTCGGATCCTTTTGATAGTTTTAATTTTTAAACGCAATCGCAATTATAGAATTTTACTTGATATAAATTGAATTTGAGCTATAACCGCATGAAATAATGGTCTAATATTCGTAGAAGCATCGAATATGCATTGTTGAGTGAATTTGACAAGGCATTTTCAAGTACATTCGAACAAATTTGTAAAACACGCTACGAAAAAAGAGAGGAAAGGAAGTTTTATTAAAAAATCTTTGCCGAGTGCATTGTAAAGGCACTCGGCAAGATAAGGTTTGCCGAGTGCTCGATCGGGGGCACTCGGCAAAAAGGAGGGGTTTGCCGAGTGCCCGATCGGGGGCACTCGGCAAACAATACAGACACCTCCAGATCGGGCGATCTCCGTGGTTGGATCGCGGACACGGAGGCGAACGTGACAGCCCAGATCGGGCGCTGGCCAACCTAACCACGCGGTCGCATGAGGCGCCTCGGCCTCGCACCCACCGCCTCAACAGATCTCTGCACCTCCACCAGCAGATGCGACGCGCCCCCACCGCCCACCGCCGCCCGCCAGGAGCCTGACGTCGCCCCGCCTCGGCCCGCGGATCTCCGCTTCTTCTTCTCGCCTCGGATCTCCGCTTCTTCTTCTCCGACTCTCCGCCGACCAGCACGACACTGGCCTCCCGCCTTCTCCGCCGAGCCACCGGCCGCCTCGGTGCCTCCTCTCGCGACTCACGACCGCGGCACCCCCGCCTCCTCTCGCCTTCTCGACAAGTAGGGTGCGTATTTTCCGAACCTCTCATCTCTCTGCCGCACTTCTCGTTCCCGATCTGATTGTTCTAGTATATACTCTACAGTGTAGATAGATCAAGATGATCTCTGTCGGGTTAATTGCTTACGTGGTACGAATTATGGGTGTTTAATCTCTGAATCCGTTCTAACTTACTGGGGAAAAGATTACCAAACAAAGTCCCTTAGTGGTTTACTGGTTTGGTTTGCTGTTGTCGCGAAATATGGTGGAGTGTTCTGTTGCATTTCCTTGGATGGCTATGGCGTTTAGGGTGCCGATATGACGAGGAAATAATATGGGGTTGTGTGTCGTTAGTGCATCTAGTAGTAATTGCGGTCACTTTTGTTGCGTTGTGTGATTGTGTCAGCCACTTGTTAATAGAAGCAATCCAATATTTGGAATAAGCCAATAAGGTAACACCATTGAAGGATCAAGTGTTCCAGATCAACATAGAGTTGGTAGTTTGTATATGTATGTTGAATATGAGGGGAAAAGTGAGGACTTTAAACACCGGGAAATGTTCGAGTATAAGACTTATGTTTCTTGTAGGCTAATACATGACAATTGTACATGTGAACTTATCTGCTTGAAATGTGATAGCCCGATACCATACAAGGTCCTTTATAAGCGTGAAAATGAATCAAGAAATCGAAGGAAAGATCATGATGAAAAAAGATATGGATTTATGTATGTATGAGACACACGAATAGTTTGTCATGTATCACTGTATATAATGCAAAATTGTGGCTTAGTTTGCTCGGTATTTCAAATGTTAAAAGCATGGACCATTGGTGGAATATGTCATGTACATAAAATGGAGATATACATTAGCTGTACCTTTCCACTGTTCAGTTCTAGTCATAAAATGACTTGGAAGTTGGAAGTACTAAGGCACGGAGTTTATTGGAATGAAAAGGTTCATCATTTTGTTTTGCAAGCACTTAACGCTGAAATTCATAAAAAAGGAGAGCATTAAGGATACTTATGTTTGTCTCATAGATTGCGCCTTGTCTAAACATGACTTTGGAATTCAACTTGCAATTTCCATCTTGGTATAGTTGCTATAGTTCTTGAGAAGGATCATTATAAGTTCAACCATTATAAGTTCTAAGTTAATCCTAAACTAATCATAATCACAATGTTCTTAGGTTTGTATTCATTGAATTTTAGATAATCAAATGTAGGGCACAAGAATACCAAAACTCTAATTGGTATAATCAAATGAGGGGGAGTTGAATGCCATATCTGATTGGTATATCACTTTGTTATTGCTATATCACTTTGTTGAATGCCATTCTCTGATTGGTCGGCCAGTTTATTCTCTGGTTAGGTGTAACCTAGTTAGGCGTCTCCCGTTCGAAAGAGATACGGTTGGAAATATGCGATCTTTGCATATCTATAACCGTATTTGTTTCAATTGTCCACGTTTTTGACAGCAGAGATGCGTAGATGGGGTTAGTTTCCATGGTCTACTCCGATCCGTGATAGTTTGGCAGACATCTCCTGTTGTTCTCCGGATACACAATCTCCCCGCCAGACGTGTATTTGGAGAACAATGGGAGGTGCTGCCAAATTGCCTCTGATAGGAGTAGAGCATGGAAACTAACCCCATCTACGCATCCTCTGTGAGATAGGACCTACCTTCACCTATTAGATAGGAGAAAGATCGTGTAGATGCATTTGATTCTTATATTACTCCCTGATATGTTAGAGGATGGATGACCGTGAGTGGATGTACACGGCCGCTCAAGTCGTGGTTCGTTGTCCGATGAATGGATTGAGAAGACCGATGCTTTCTTGGAACTAGCATTTGCCAAGGTTAAAGGAGCGCGTGCCACTTGGTGTCCCTGCAGCAGATGTGCAAACACGCGTCGACAAACAAAGGAGGTCATGGGTAAACATCTTTGCAAGTTTGGATTTACGGCAGACTATACCGGTGGATCTACCACGGTGAATCCGATCGTACGAGAGAGGAGGTCGTGAGACCACGCGTCGAGGATTATGATGCTGATGGCGGGGTAGGAGACATGTTAAATGACTATCATGAAGCACACTTCGCTGAAGGACGTAGGGAGGAGGAGCCAGAGGCAACCGCAAAGCGCGACACGACATGTTGTCGTGCACGAAACCCCTTCACGGCCGTACGAAGGTTTCTCAACCGGATGGCATTGGACGCGTAATGGCCTTGAAGTCCCAGTTTAGCTTGAGTCGAGACGCCTTCGATGCTATGTTGACAGTTTTTGGCAGCATGCTTCCGGAGGGTCACATTCTGCCAAAGAGCATGTACGAGTCAAAGAAACTCCTTCGTGCACTTAAGATGCCATATGAGCAGATACATGCTTGTCCGAAGGGGTGCATCCTATTTAGGAAAGAACACGCGGAAGCAAAGTACTGTGGAAAGTGTGGATCCTCTAGGTTCCTGGAGGTGGACTCTGGTGATGGTCAGAAGAGGCAGCTTGCGATCCCCGTGAAAATCCTACGGTACCTTCCGTTCATACCGAGGATCCAACGGCTATACATGACCGAGGAAACCGCGAAACAGATGACATGGCACAAAAATGGACGTCGATACAATCCTGAGAAGCTGGTACATCCATCCGATGGTGAAGCATGGACCCACTTTGATGTGATTCATCGTGAGAAAGCTCTAGAGGCTCGTAATGTACGTGTTGCGCTGGCAACAGATGGGTTCAATCCTTATGGAATGATGGCAGCCCCATACACTTGTTGGCCCGTGTTCGTTATCCCCCTCAATCTCCCCCCCGGCGTCCTCTTCCAACGACAGAACATATTCTTGTCGTTGATAATTCCTGAACACCCGGGGAATAATATGGGTGTGTTCATGGAGCCTGTGATTGATGAATTGGTCCGTGCTTGGGAGGAAGGGGTATGGACATACGACCGAGCTACAAAGAGAAACTTCAAAATGCATGTTTGGTACCACTACTCCCCGCATGACTTCCGGCGATGGGATATTCTCTCTACGGTGTGTTCACGGAAGTTCCCATGCCCGATGCAAGGCGCTTCAAGTTCATTTGGTTGCTGAAGGGTGGCAAGTATTCTTCGTTCGACAAACATCGACAATTCCTCCCTCTTGACCATGCATTCAGACGAGACGTCAAGAACTTTCGAAGGTGTCGTGTTATAGACCCCGCACCGCAGATGATGACCGTGCTTGTGGTTCGTGCTCGATAGATGCTCTCGAGGTCAATCAAGAAGAAGGTGGTTTTGTGGGATATGGTGAGCAACATGCATGGACTCATAAGTCGGGCTTGTTGAGGCTCCCCTATTTTGATGACCTTCTTCTTCCACATAACATTGATGTAATGCACACTGAAAAGAATGTCGCCGAGGCACTTTGGGCAACAATCATGGACATTCCTGATAAGACAAAGGACAACATTAAGGCTAGAGTGGATCTGGCAACGTTATGCGATAGACCAAAGCAAGAAATGAAGCCTCCTAGAGGCGGCAGGACATGGAGAAAGCCTAAGGCCGAATCGCCTTGACCAGCCCCAAAGGAGGAAGTACTACAATGGTTCCAAACGTTAATGTTCCCCGATGGGTATGCAAATAATCGAGGAGGGAGTGAACTTATCTACTATGCGAATCAATGGGCTCAAGAGTCATGACTACCACATATGGCTTGAGCGGCTTCTTCCAAAGGATGGTTCGAGGCTATGTTCCCGAGCATGTCCGGCTAGTCTTGACAGAGTTGAGCAATTTCTTCCGCCACTTTGTGCCAAGGAGTTATCTCGGACCGTGATTGCAGACTTGGAAAGAATGGCACCGTGTTGCTCGTAAGTTGGAGAAGATCTTTCCACCGGCTTCTTCAATCGATGCGACATTTGATTTTGCACCTCCGTATGAGGCACGAATGGGGGCCGTCTTGGTCGTTGGTGCTATCCAATTGAGAGATGTCTAAAGGTTCATCGAACTAAATGTAAAATAAATGCAAAATTGAGGCTTCCGCTGCGAGGCATACATTTTGGAGGAGGTGTCAAACTTCACTACAACGTACTATGGTGACAACCTTCCTAGCGTGCACAATCCACCCCTCGTTACAATGTTGGCGAAATGAATCGAACCTCAGCATTTTCCGATGGCAACTCGGAAGTGCAAGTGATGCGACCCCCAAGACCTTGAAACATGAAGAGTGGCGCACTATCATGCTATATGTGTTGAACAACCTTTCCGAAGTGGAGCCGTACATGCGGTAAGTTGTCAACAAACTTGTTCTCGAGTAGTCACTATTCTGCATCCAACCCCCTTGTTTCTCGTTGGTGTAGGGAATTTCATCATCAATTCTGGCGTGAATCAAGGGAACCTACCCGCAGAAGTCGAGACCCTTCTTAGCCGTGGTGCGGAGCCGGAATGCCCGATTTCATTTCTTGGTTCAAGCGTAAGGTCTTGTCCAATTTAGCTCGTACTTAGTTTGACATTACAAGTTGCTCGTGACGGCGAATAATATAACGAACTATCCTGCTTGAGCTTGCAGGGCCAAACCGATGCGTCTATGAGTGCCAAGTTGAGACAGGTTGCCGATGGCTGTGCCTATAGGGTAAGCTCATTTACCGGTTATGACGTGAATGGATATCGCTTTCACACAACAAGACATGAGCAGAGTCGGCCCAATCGAAGAACCACAAATACCGGAGTTTTTACGCCGGGCCTTGATGGGGTCGAGTATTATGGAATAATTGAAGAAATATACGAACTCACGTTTCATGGTTGCAAACCTCTTAATCCTGTCATATTCAAATGCCATTGGTTTGATCCTGAAGTAACGAGACGGACCCCTAATCTTGGGCTAGTTGAAATTCGACAGTCATCCGTCTTACCAGGAGACGATGTGTATATTGTGGCTCAACAGGCCACACAAGTTTATTATCTCTCATACCCGTGCCAAAAAGACGACCGTCTTAAGGGTTGGGATGTTGTGTACAAGGTATTGCCACACGGTAAACTACCTGTCCCAAACAATGAAGATTACAACTTTGACCCAAACACATATGACGGATAGTTCTTTCAAGAAGAGGGGCTAGAAGGCAGTTTTGAGATAGACTTAACCGAAGCGATCGGAATGGAAGTAGACAATGAAAGGGTTGTTGACGAGGACGCTGGAGATGAGGTTCAAAATCTGAAGGACTTAGAATTACTTCAGCGATTACATTTAGGCAATGACAGTGATGACAACATTGCTCCTTCGAATAGTGTTGATTATATGGATATGGCTGATACTGATGATGAGACTTATGATCCAGCTAATCCCGATCATGATGATTATTTCTAATACATGTAATACTTTGTTATTTTTTAATTATGTTTTGTTTATTTTGCATCTCTTTCTAAGTACGTATTGTTTATCTGTGCTTATTGGTTTACTCTTTTTAATTGCAGGTGATTGACCAAAGATGGTGGGCGGTTTGAGGAACGTAAGGTCGCTTTACCAAAGACGGCCCGATGCAGCTGAGCAGTCGGGGAGCAAGAGTAGGAGGAGCGGGAGGAGCAGCAGGAGGAGCAGGAGCACTCTTGAGAGGGAGCGGGAGCGGGAGCGGGAGGAGGAGCGGGAGGAGGAGCGGGAGCGGGAGGAGGAGCGGGAGGAGGAGGAGGAGGGAGGAGGAGCGGGAGGAGGAGCGGAGCGGGAGCAGGAGGAGGAGGAGGAGCAGGAGGAGGAGGCGGCAGGGGATTACGAGGACATGCATTACGAGGCGCGCGTCCAGGCCATCGTAACATACAACGCTACCTACCTGGGAGTGAAGATCAACAAAACTCAAGCAAGAAACATGAGGCTGACCCGGGAAGACTACATGCAGGTAAATATAGAATATTAATACTGATTTTTTCTGAGATTAAGTACGCTTAATTTGATCTTCTTATATGTTATATACTTGATGACGTGTAGGTGCCTCCGTGGTGGTGCGCCCAAGATCTCCGATCTTTGAGCACGATGGTGGACAAGTGGTGCGCCGCCGAGTGGGAGGAGACGACAACGCTTGGGAGCGGCGTTTGATGATGCCAGTGCACCACACCATCAAGGCAACAGTAGCCTCGGCAATTCGCGGCTACATGGGTACGCAATTCATTTCTTTATTATAACGCTCAATTCGCATAATTTCTAATCATCTTGTTTTTTTTTCGCAGTCGTCGTCACATGGTGGCCAGCCTTGCTCCCAGTTCAAGGCATGGGCTTTGGCCCACAAGGGCAAGGCGACGTCCGACGTCGACTACAACCCGGAGGACCCGCCTCGGTGTACAAAGAATGCGACCGTCCACGACCGCCTCGGTGAGTACACATCGATGGCAAGGCGGTCCATGGGCCGTAGTACGATCCGAGCACCCGGGACCTTGATGGAGAAGTCGTCATGAGGGTGGGAGGAGGCAAGAAGCATGGGCGGTACTGGATTGGCGACAGCACACTCGACACGGCCACTACTCCCACTCTCTCCCAGATTCGAGCAAGGAGCACGAGCTCAAGCCCGCCATTCGCCAACCACGGACACTTTACGATCCGGATGGAGGCACTCCGTGTTATTTTGTTTTATTCGTTGTTCATTAATTTTACATACCTTTGCTTTGCATTGTAACATTGGGGTGAAATATTGTAGGCCCACCGGAAGAAGAGAAGAGGCTACGGAGGAGATGGAGGCGAGGATGGAGGCCGATCGGCAGAGGAGTGAGGCCGAGCGGAGGATGACACAGATGTTTCGGTGGATGCAAAGTCTTGGCGAGAGGATGGGTCAACCTCGCCACCGAGCTATTCCCTCCACCTCCTCCTGCAACTACTCCTGTGAGTTTCTAGTGGAGTATGAATGTTTAAGTTTGTATGTTCCTACCTTAAATCTTGTCTCACACATGCAATCTCTTCTCTTTGTGCGTAATCAATCGTGGCTTGAATAATATGCCTCATGACCCACCACATCGGTCGGGTGACTATATGTGACTTGTGATATGTGATATGTGATATATTGTGACTATATGTGATATTGTGACTTGTGATGTGATATTTGGAGACTTGTGGTGATATATGTGATATATTGTGACTTGTGGTGACATATGTGATATATTGTGGACTATATGTGATATATGTGATTACTTGTGGTGATTACTTGATGATATATCTGTGATATTGTGATTTGTTTGAGTGGGGTGCAATAAACATTTGAAATTGGCAGTTTTCGGCCACTTTGCCGTGTGTTACACTCGGCAAAGGGATACTTTGCCGAGTGTCATGCTAAAAACACTCGGCAAATTAACGTTTCTGGGCATTCTGGGAACATACTATGCCGAGTGTTGTCATTTTGCCGAGTGTCATGGTAAACACACTCGGCAAAGTAACGTTTCTGGGCATTCTGAAAATGTACTATGCCGAGTGCTGTGATTTTGCCGAGTGTTGTGGTAAAAACACTTGGCAACGTTTTAAACTTTGCCGAGTGTTTTTACCATGACACTCGGCAAACTTCAAGGCTTTGCCGAGTGTCTTTATGAGAACACTCGGCAAAGTTTAAAGCTTTGCCGAGTGCCATTCCGTCCTGGCACTCGGCAAACGACGCCGTCACCGTGTTCTCGCCGTCCACTAGCCTTTTTTTTGCCGAGGGTCGTTTCGGCACTCGGCAACGACTTTGCCGAGTGCTCGATGAAAAGCTCTCGGCAAAGAGCTCTTTGCCGTCAGAAACTATGACGTGTGAGCTATGCCGTGGGTGGCACTCGGCAAAAACTTTGCCGAGTGTTTCTCGTGCTTTACCGAGTGCCACCGGCACTCGGCAAAGCTGCTGAACCCGGTAGTGACTGAACCACTCCTTTTGAACAAACGAGGCACTTCTTTTATCTCACACTTGTCTGACCAAAAACTATTGTGACAGGATTGCAAAATCGTCGTCATGTAAATATGTAATATTGTAATATGTGTGTTCCGCGAGAAAAGAACACACTACTAACCGCGCGTGTTCGTTAAACAGCCAACATCGTTCCACTTCCTTTGAAGACGTGACAAGTTGTACAAACGTAAGTCTAATCGAACCAATCAAATGCAAGCTACACTGCTACAGGGTGTTTTCTTTTTTTTGCTATAGATGATAGTTTATGGCTATGGCTGATATATTTTGGTTTTAATATAAATATTTGCGCGAACGAATCGAATATGTGTAAACTAAAAACCCGTTTCAAAAAGACTATCTTAATAAACCGCTTTAGAATGATGATGGAGAAATCATTCTATTTGTTTATTCGAGAAAAATTATAAATTATAAGTCATAAGCTTAAAAAGGAATAGGTTGAGTTCTTTTCCACTTATGACTTGTGGCTTATGGTTTATGCTATAGTAACCAGTTTTTAAACGGTGTATTTTTTAAGGCGAGGTCAACGGAAAAATTGTAGTAAAAAGTATACTGAGTTCAGCTATACCGGCTAAAATTACATGCGATTATTTTTCTGTGTACTACCTCTCATAAATAGACAATTCAAAATTTTAAGATATACGTCATAAGCCACCGCTAAAAAAACTTATGACCAGTGGCCACTCCCCCTCCTCCACGTACCCATGCATGAACGTACTCATGTTGTTCGGCCAGCCGCGGTGGGGTGGTGTGCGTCCGTCGTCTCGCTACGTATGTGCGTTTGCAGTCACCGTGGCTACTAGCCCATGTATGCAGTCTTGACATCGTAGTTACACACAGAAGTATAGGCCGCCCAGCATAAGGCCAGGCTTAGGCAATAATTTCACGTCCAATGGCCCAAATATGTTGTGCTCAGCCTAGCCCGGTGAACAACAACTTTTGTTTCAGTGTGCAATCCTGTGTTCAAACCCGGCCCAGCCCGAACAAGCTCTACTAACAAAAATCGAAATGGACAGAAGAGAAGATTAACAAAATCAATTCCCATGAACATTCTGCTTTAATTTCTCTAGCTTTAAAATTCCGAGGCCCTATCCATGTATAGTCGTAAAGAGATTAAAGTTGGCAGCGAATATTCATCAAGGAGAGTGAATTAATCCGGTGTTGCTGCACAGGGGAAGAAAACAACAAATTTGTTTATGCGATCACGATGTGTGGGGCCAGATTGGCCAAAGCCAAAGGTGTAGCCGTGTAAGGCTAGCTGATCACTCTGCTGTGGAACGAAAAGGATGGAAGAATAAAAGTGTGCGCGCCTTTAGCCGGTGCCCGCCGATCTCTGCCTGGTCAGGCTCCTCTACATCTCTGCGTCAAACCCCCGTAGCCCTGATTTGATTGTTAGGAATAGTCTCATATGGATCGTAAGAAAGGAGAAAACACAACTTATAAGTATGAAGGAGCCCCCACCTATTGAACTAGTCTTTTGGGGGGAGAAGACTTAATACCATTTATAAGGTTGTTGCTTGAGGGGCTTTCTTGCAAGCAGCCTATGGGCTTGAGTGCGCAGGGTGCGCATCCCATTTAAGACCTAGGGACCAGGGAGTGAACCTAGTTGGACCTGACGGGGTTCTAGGGTCCAGATGCAACAAGTGGTATTAGAACCCAGGCGTTTAACATCTCTCAGGAGTGCGGTGTGCACAATCCATATGTGAGAGGGAGATTGTTAGGAATAGTCCCACATGGATTGTGGGAAAGGAGAAAACACAACTTATAAGTGTGAGGGAGCCTCCACCTATTGGACTAGTCTTTTGGGGGGAGAAGGCCTAATACCACTTATAAGGTTGTTGCTTGAGGGCTTGCTTGCGAGCAGCTCATGGGCTTGAGTGCGCAGGGTGCACAGCCCATTTAAAACCTGGGGATTAGGGAGTGAACCTAGTTGGACCTGGCGGGGTGCCAGGGTCTGGATACAACAGATCGCTACTCATATCTCGTTTGTTTTTAAAGTGGTTTACATGCACGGTTGGAGACGAGCTAGGAGTAGCAAAGTGAGACTGGATGAATATGTGCAGTTTTCGGTGGTAAAGCAAGTGTGTCGGTGTGAGAGGGAGGAGAACCACATTGACAGAAAGACGGTATATTAATAGGATGTGACTAATGTACGACTAGTCGCACGCCAATGTGTTAGCGCTACCATCTCTTCCATCTGCTTTCGGTGTATGTGTTTCCTTCTTCCCTTTCCTTTTTCATGCACGTCGGGCTTCTTCATCACAACCATGCTCCATTCTCCAAATGAGACACCAGCAAGTCCTTGTGTCTCCTCTCCCCACGCGCATGTGTAGCTAGGGTTACACTCTCCTGCCTCTACGTGATGCCACTCATATCTGGCTCTAATTCATGCAACAAACTTCAAAGGACAATCAGTTGGCAACTAACACCCACTCTACCAGAAATTAGATAGAAACCAAAAAACTAGAGAGAAACTTCAATATAAAGAGTAGCATCTCACAAAAAAAATCAAAACGGTTTGTAAATCACATAAAATCTAGATAGAAACTGTAATGTAAATCTACTAGCAACTTGCAGGAGAACTCAAATCGGGTAGTAACTCACAATAAACTAGATATCAACTTCCATAGAAATCGGCTAGCAACCCATAGAAAATCTAGGTAGCAACTTTAGTAAAATTATAGTAGCAACTCAAATGAAAACTCAAATCAATTAGGAAATTATAGGAAAACTAGGTAGCAACTTAAATTAATTGGCTAGCAACTTACAGAAAACTCAAATCTTTTAGCAACTCATAAGAAAATTAGTAGAAACTTCAATGCAAATTAGCAGCTTACAAGAAAATTAGGTAGAAATTTCAGTGCAAATCGGCTAGCAACTCTAAAGAACTCAAATTCGATATGAACTCATAGCACAAGTAGGTAGCAACTATAATGAAAATTGGCTAGGGACGTAGGAAAACTAGATAGAAACTACAACGAAAATAGAGTAGCAACTCACATAAAAACTCAAATCA
Organism: Bonia amplexicaulis; assembly: GCA_036346245.1. Classification (NCBI taxonomy): domain Eukaryota; kingdom Viridiplantae; phylum Streptophyta; class Magnoliopsida; order Poales; family Poaceae; genus Bonia; species Bonia amplexicaulis. Next base: position 6,066,534 of record CM070742.1, read on the forward strand.
GGTAGCAACCATTGGAAGCTAGGTAGCAACTTTAATGAAAATAGGCTAGCAACTCCTCTGCACGTAATCCTTGTTGGATTGTGCGGCTTGGCACCTCACCGCCTACCCCTCTTGTGACTCTAAATCACTAGTAATCTTGCTTTAATTGGCTCGCATCACGCTGGCTCGAGAGAGATGTAGTGTCTACTAGAGATGAGAGAGTGTGAGAAGGATTAGGAGAAAATGAGGAAGGAATAGCGATGAACAAGAAAGTCAAGACATAAAAGCATAAGTAGTGTAGTGGTAGGATCCACATAAGCTATCCATGTGTTGGGTTTTGTCTCTTAGGTGTCCCAACAACTCTGCTTTTAATGAACATGGCATGGCTTTCTCATCCCTTTGCATCCGATGGTGCAATGTGTGGTCGTACAATTCAGCTAACGTGTGACTAGGAGTAACAAAGTATTATCGATATTAATACATACAACAAATCGCACAACCCTGCAAGAGAGTGGGACGTCTTTCTGGAGTATTATGCATGGGCCCATTTGGTTCAGCTGAAACTTGTGTGCCCACCTAGAAAGGATGGTGTAGCTTCCTCGGCCGGCGGCCCAAGAAACATCCTATTTGGTCTAGGCCTATGTTAACCAAAAAAGAGAAGAAGCTTCAGATGATGAAATTCGAGAGCATGCATGTCACACATGTGATGATTCTAATGTGAGTCGCTCCGGTTTTGTGTTTTGAGATGGTGAACTACTACTTGAGCATGAATCTCCACGTGCAATCCAAAAGTGAGCAAAATCGATTGAGATTTGTTAAAATTTTAGTTGCTTGAGAATTGGCAATTCCCCAAAAAGAATTAACACACGACAAAAATACCAAGAGGAAATTGTAGTGGATTATCTATTGGGCCAATAAGAGCCAAAGGCTATCATCAACTAGAACAAAATTTATCACTTTTGAAATTATGGATTTTGAGTCAGCTTATAATGCCATATTAGGTAGAACATCGCTAACAAAATTTATGGCAGCTACTCATCACGCCTACTAGAGTATCAAATTCCTGGTCCAAAAGGCGTCATCTCCGTACAAGGTAATCAGTCTACTGCACTTAATTCCGATCATAGATCTCTAGAGTTTATTGATCAATTACCATTAAGAAATTCTAATGAAGTGGAAAACACGAGTAAGGCCGAGAAGTCGAGCAAGACTAAAAAGCTGAAAGCAACTCAACAACTCAACGAAGAAGTGAAGCAAGTGCCACTCAACCCTGACAACCTATCCAACATAGTTCAGATTGGATCAAAATGGAAAAGAAATAGGAAACTGAGCTTGTCGATGTTTTAGTATCAATCTTACGTATGATTATTTAGATTTGGGAGAACTCTCAAAGACCTAGCTACGATCACACCGAGGGAAGACACAGGGATTTTATACATGTTCGGGCCTTCTCTTGGGAGAATAACAACCCTACTCCTGTGTAGCTATTGCTCAATGAACTGATTACAACTGAGAAAGTAATACGGAATATCTTGCTCTACTTCTATTAGAGAGATGCCCTAAGGTTTCGGATGGTAACCGTCCAACAAGAGTTATTGTCAGAGAAACATGCTATCTCACTCGTCGTGCAACGGTTACTATTAGAGAGAAGTTATGTGCAATTATTTTAGAGAATAAATGCACGTGCTAACTGCCTCGTCGGACAAACCCATAATGTAATGGGTTGTCGTAGATAGATCAGTCGAAGTTTGGTTTAATTGTAGGAGGATCTACAACTACAAGGTGGTCATAGGATAACTTACGACTATGTCATGATCATAGGAGAATTTACAATCATGAAGTCGTCGTAGAAGAGCTTACGACTAAGAAGTGGCCGTAAAAAGGCTTACGACTACCTTGTGAAATATCACTCTTACAGATAAGGGGTATACTCAAATTGTACAATAATGTAATAATATCATTTACAGATAAATAATAATCTGAGGATTGTTATATCCTCGTCAGAGCTCATTGTCTTCCTTCGGGCAAACACAGATGTGCTTACGTGGAAATCATCCGATATATCTGGTGTCACAAGGGAGGTAATCGAGCACAGGCTAGCCATACAGCCTAACAAGTGACCAGTCAAATAGAAGCTATGGTGTTTAGCTCCTAATTGGTAAGAAGCCATCTGACAAGAGTTGGACAAACTCTTAGATGTTGGTTTCATTCGTGAAGTCGACCATCCAGACTAGCTTGTGAACCTAGTCATCATTAAGAAAGCCAATGGTAAGTGGTGCATGTGTGTTGATTTTACCTGTTTAAATACTATTTGTCCTAAAGATGATTTCCCTTTACCCTGTATGAACCAACTAGTTGACTCAACTGTGGGATATGAATTGATGAGTTTTCTGGATGCTTACTCAGGGTATCATCAAATAATTATGGCAACAGAAGATGAAGAGAAGATCTCCTTCATCACCCCTTTCAGTGTCTACTGCTACGTCAAGATGCTATTTGGTCTAAAAAATGCTGGAGCCACGTACCAATGTCTAATGCAGAAGACCTTCATAGACCAGATAGGGTGTAATATAGAAGCTTGTGTGGATGATCTTGTTGTAAATAGCACAAAAGGCTTTGATCATTTGTCTGGTTTGGAAGAAACCTTTAATAATTTGAATAAACATGGGATCAAAATGAATCCAGAAAACTGTACTTTTGGTGTTTGTTCTAAAAAGTTACTTGGTTTTCTTTTTTTCTCGTGGAATCGAAGTTAATCCCCAAAAAATCTAAGCCATTGTGTCACTACGACCACGTTCTATTGCAAGGAGGTCCAAGGATTAACTGGTTGAATGGTGGTACTTAGCAATTTTATTTCTCGATCAGGTGAGTGCGGATTATCATTCTTTAAAGTAATTCATAAATATGATAAATTCCACTAGTCGGATGAAGCAAATAAAGCATTTGAAGACATTAATACTTATTTGGCAAGCCCACCCATATTGGTACCACCCTACCCAGGAGAACCTTTTGTTGGTATATTTGGCTACCACACCTAACGTGGTTAGTGTGGTACTGGTCACGGTATGAGATAAGGTACAAAAACATGTTTATTACATAAGTGGAGTATTACATGGACCAAAGGAGTGATACTCTCAAGTCCAAAAAATACTTTACACTCTATTAATGACTTCTCATAAACTTAGACATTATTTTCAGCCACATAACATTACAACATCAGCGTCCTTTGCCTTAAAAAGTATTCTTCATAATCAAGAGGCAACTGGTCATATTGCTTAATGTGTAGTAGAACTGGGTCATTTGATATCCATTTCGTTGCTTGGACAGCAATTAAATCGCAGGCTTTGGCATAATTTATTATTGAATGGACTAATTATAAACGAAAGGAACATAATGAATCCAACTCAGATGACCACTGAATGTTCTATTTTGATGGTTCTCGAGAGTTGGTATAGTACTGGTCATGCCACAAGGCGACTAGTTACAATATGTAATCCAAATACAATTCCTTGCTATAAATAACATGGCAGAGTATAAAGGTCTTTCGCTGGGCTGCGAGCATCTAAATCCCTTCAAGTCTGTCGACTATTAGTGAAAGGTGGTTTTCAATTGTCATAAACCAGGTTGCCAAGAAATATTAATGTTCCAACGAGACAATGGCTCATTACCTAGATGAAGTGAGGAAATTGGAAAAAAAAATTCAATAGTTTCGAAATCCAATATATTACGTGTAATGATAATACTCTAGCGGACTTTGGGTTCCTCACAATCACCTGTTTCAACAGAGTTTTTTCTTGAATATTTGTCTAAACCATCTATAAATACATCCATAGAGGACTAGCCGACTACTTCAAAAGTCGCTTTACTCGAGAATTGTGCAGATTGTGATGAGGACATCCCAGTGGATCAGCTGCCATCGCAAGTAAACCATGAGGTAACCCATACACAAGCACATGGCAAAGCAACACCAAACAATGTAAGCAACGTAATGGAACAAGGACCGCTTACGCGAAGCCGTGCCAAGAAGCTACAGCAACAGGTGACTTCACTCCTTACTGAAATTCACTTCAATTTAACCAAAAACTTTATACTACCTAAATCATATATACTATTGTTGCTCAGGTTCACACATGAGGAAATGGAGGATATTGAAGTGTAAAACGGTTACACTGAAGATGAGGAAGATTACACGGAGGATAACAAGGAGGCCGCACATGTTGAAGAAGGTTACGCGAACAAGACTACAGCTTACACAGCAAGAGCTGCAACTTCATGTGGATGGACGTACCAACCTGTGAAGTTCTGGGTGGCATAATACATATGATTGGAAAGCTTATCAAGTCTATTTTTCAACGCAACAAAAGGTGCATCATTTGGTCTTCCCAATAAGGAGTTATGACTGTTTTAGTGGAAACTGCACAGAAGTCCAACAGCCACGCGAAGCTCTATGGGAATTCATTTTTGTAGAGACCTTTCAACTAGCCTATCTTCATAAACTCAAGAGCCATTTCATACTCAACTAGGAGGGTTGTTCCTAGTATAAACTCTCCTTGTATCTAAGCTATTGGGCAAACAATTGAGAATCGAATACAAACCCCTTTTGTTCAGCTGTGTACTAACAAATTCAGAGAGTGATCTCTACCCCTTTGCTCTTGTAATTTCCTACACGGGATTTACAGAAGCGTCCGCATCATCGGCACCCAATCTGTGCTCCTGGTCCATTGATTCCAGGTTGCGTAGGTTGGTTCCTTGAGAGTGTGGTTGGGCGAATCCTTGGTTCAGGCTACCGTATAGAGACGATGGTTGGCTCCTTGTGCGTATCGTCAGGTTGCACTATTTATCTGCTGCTTGCAGCAAGTTATCCCAGCTGTTCTTCAGCTAGTTATCTTGGTCATGATCCTACACCGTGAAGATCGGGACTGAGCCTCATCATTTGGTATCAGAGCCTTCGTTGCCTCGGTAGGATTCTTTACCCTTTGCTACATATATTTTGTGTTCGTCCTATCAACCAAAAAGCCACAAAAAAATTTTCATAGCCCTTTGTTTCAATCTATTATTTTAGTGAGTTTGGTTAAGTTTCAATCCATTAAAGCCTTTGTTTAGTTATTGATCATATCATCCTTTGCCTGTCCTTTGTGCCCTTTCATATACCTAAAAAATCCCCACAAAAAGAAAGAGTGTAACCGATTCATTCTTTGCGTAAACTTTGATCCTATCAAGTTATAGCAACTGGTTTTGTTTGATTTTCTATTGTAAAATTGTGCAAGTGTCATATCTGATCTTTGTTGTTAGTATTGTAAAAAAAGTGTCAAAAAAAGAGAGAGAGAAAAATATTGCAAAAAAAGAGAAAGTTGTGAAAGAGAAAGTGAAGGATCAGATTGTTTATGTGCATAAGTGCTGAAATTTTTCGCATCAAGTTGTGTAACCAATTTGCTATATTTTCTTTGGTGCAAAATTTTGCTTGGGTTTGATTGCAACACTTGCATCCTGAGCATACTCCTTGTTTGTATCAAATCTGAATTTTCTTTACACGTGCATTGATCCGTTTACATCACTCATATCTTGTGGTCAGCACTAGGCATCGATCTTCTAGTTTGGATTACTACTTAGCTTTTCAACAACTAGAATTCAAATTGTATTCCTTGTGCATCATTCTCCACCAAGCTCCACATACAAGCCACCGTAACCAGGACGCTGATCTTGTATTCGCTTAACCATCACTTTCTTGTTACCACCACACGTTGCCCTTCTGTAATCTGCAGGGAATTCATAAGAGCTTCGGTTGGTAAGAGAGGTGAGGTTGTGAGAGCCACCAAAATTTCATACACCACATATATTTTTTGTTCGTGCTTCACTAACCTTGCAGGAAGATGTCCGGAGTTGATATGGAGGATTGTGTTACAATGGCACAATTCAATGAGATGAAGCAAAAGCATGGAGGAGAAGCAAGACAAGATGTCACAAGACCTTCAAACCATTATGGCTCAACTGCGTAATCTTTATCATGCTCCTGAAGGTGTAAGTAATCATGAAGATTAAGTTGATGAAACTGATGAAGAAGCTGCTACCCGACTTGCAAGACAACAACGACAACGCCGAGAAAAAGTTGTTGCCCATGCTAGGAGACCTACTGCTCCAGGCCATGGAAATGGAGGTAGAGCTGCTAGTCGTGGTGGAGGAAGAGGTCTTGGACAAGAGGGAAGTGATCATGAAGAATTTGAGGGAGAGGTTGAAGGAGAAGACCTCGAACAGCCCCAAATGATGGCAATTATCGTCGCGGCAATCGTGCACGTAATCAGCCCAATGAGGAAAGATTTAGCAAGCTAAAATTCACCATGCCCAAGTTTGATGGAGGATCTGATCCCGAAGTGTATCTCACATAGGAGTTGAAGGTTGACAAGATTTTTCGCTTGCATAATTATTATGAGCAAAAGAAGATTCCTCTCTCTCATGTTCCTATTAAATGACAAGATGTAGAGCAGAAAATATTCTTGATGCACGTTTCGAGGCAAAGAGTATAGGATTTTGGAGAGAGAAACACAAAGAAAAATTTTCATAAGATTGGATCTCATGTTATATTTCCTCTAAAATTCCTATGGATTGTCATTCCACAGGAGTCATTCCATAGGAATTTTAGGAGCTCATTCTTTTGTTCCAAAGGGGCTCATAGGAGATTTTTCACAGGATTTCAATTGTAAAAAATTCCTCTATTTTTCCTTTGTTCCTCTATTTTTACTTTGTTCCAAAGAGGCCCTAATTCTATAGCACTTTTTACCCTGCATGATGATACAATCAAATACTCCCGAAACAGCATTTTCCTCTCCTGCGTAGGGAATGCAGGCCAAACCCGGCGGTTCCTCCTGGCGTCTGAAACGGGCCCAACACGCCGTAGGAACCAATCAACCAACCAATTGCTACCGGCCAATCGGCCACTAGTCTGAAACGAAAGGAATTTCTCCCGTCTCCAGAACCTTCCGGTACTCTCCAGAACCCAAACCCAACCCCTCTAGGCGAGTCCGAGTCCCCACGACGCGCCCGTTTCCACGCCCGTCCAGATCGCATCCGACGGCAGATGCCACCCCGGAACATTCTAGAACCCCTCCCCACCACACAAGCTTATAAATCCAAACCCCATATCGCCTCCTCCCTCACGTCCACCAATTATTCTTCTCGCCCTCCTCGCGTGCTCTGACACCAATCAATCGCGTAGATTTTTCTTCGAGTTTTTTTCCCCTTTTGCTTGAGTAGTCGACGAGATCATGGCCGGCAAGGGAGACGGGCCGGCGATCGGCATCGACCTCGGCACGACCTACTCGTGCGTCGGCGTGTGGCAGCACGACCGCGTCGAGATCATCGCCAACGACCAGGGCAACCGCACCACGCCGTCCTATGTCGCCTTCACCGACACCGAGAGGCTCATCGGCGACGCTGCCAAGAACCAGGTCGCCATGAACCCCATCAACACCGTCTTCGGTAAGTACCATCTGCTCTGCTCTGCTCCGGTCCTCGATTTAGAAGTTGATCGAGATCCGTGCAATTTATATGGATCTAAAACGCGCGCGTGGTCTCTCTTGTTTGCAGATGCGAAGCGGCTCATCGGCAGGCGGTTCTCGGACGCGTCGGTGCAGAGCGACGCTAAGCTATGGCCGTTTAAGGTGATCCCGGGCCCCGGCGACAAGCCGATGATCGGGGTGCAGTACCGGGGCGAGGAGAAGCAGTTCTCGGCCGAGGAGATCTCCTCCATGGTGCTCACCAAGATGAAGGAGACGGCCGAGGCCTACCTCGGCAGCACCGTCAAGAACGCCGTCGTCACCGTCCCCGCCTACTTCAACGACTCCCAGCGCCAGGCCACTAAGGACGCCGGCGTCATCTCCGGCCTCAACGTCATGCGCATCATCAACGAGCCCACCGCCGCCGCCATAGCCTACGGCCTCGACAAGAAAACGAGCAGCGTCGGTGAGAAGAACGTGCTCATCTTCGACCTCGGCGGCGGCACCTTCGATGTCTCGCTCCTCACTATCGAGGAGGGCATCTTCGAGGTCAAGGCCACCGCAGGCGACACACACCTGGGAGGCGAGGACTTCGACAACCGGATGGTTAACCACTTCGTGCAGGAGTTCAAGAGGAAGAACAAGAAGGACATCAGCGGCAACCCGAGGGCACTCCGGCGGCTGAGGACGGCGTGCGAGAGGGCGAAGAGGACGCTCTCTTCCACCGCACAGACCACCATCGAGATCGACTCCCTCTACGAGGGCATCGACTTCTACACGACCATCACCCGCGCCCGCTTCGAGGAGCTCAACATGGATCTCTTCCGCAAGTGCATGGAGCCCGTCGAGAAGTGCTTGAGGGACGCCAAGATGGACAAAAGCAGCGTCCACGACGTCGTGCTCGTCGGAGGCTCTACCCGTATCCCCCGCGTTCAGCAGCTCCTCCAGGACTTCTTCAACGGGAAGGAGCTCTGCAAGAGCATCAACCCCGACGAGGCCGTCGCGTACGGCGCCGCCGTCCAGGCCGCCATCCTCACAGGCGAGGGCAACGAGAAGGTCCAGGACCTGCTCCTGCTCGATGTCACGCCTCTCTCGCAGGGCCTGGAGACGGCCGGTGGCGTCATGACCGTGCTGATCCCGAGGAACACCACCATTCCCACCAAGAAGGAGCAGGTCTTCTCCACCTACTCCGACAACCAGCCCGGCGTGCTCATCCAGGTGTACGAGGGCGAGAGGGCGAGGACCAAGGACAACAACCTGCTCGGCAAGTTCGAGCTCTCCGGCATCCCCCCGGCGCCCAGGGGCGTCCCCCAGATCACCGTGTGCTTCGACATTGACGCCAACGGCATCCTGAACGTCTCGGCGGAGGACAAGACCACCGGGCAGAAGAACAAGATCACCATCACCAACGACAAGGGCCGGCTGAGCAAGGAGGAGATCGAGAAGATGGTGCAGGAGGCGGAGAAATACAAGGCCGAGGACGAGGAGCACAAGAAGAAGGTGGACGCCAAGAACTCCCTCGAGAACTACGCCTACAACATGCGCAACACCATCAGGGACGACAAGATCGCGTCCAAGCTCCCTGAGGCCGACAAGAAGAAGATCGAGGACGCCGTCGAGGGGGCCATCAGCTGGCTCGACAACAACCAGCTCGCCGAGGCCGACGAATTCGAGGACAAGATGAAGGAGCTGGAGGGCATCTGCAACCCTATCATCGCCAAGATGTACCAGGGCGCCGGCGCTGACATGCCCGGTGGCATGGAGGAGGATGCTCCGGCCGCCGGCGGCAGCAGCGGTCCTGGGCCCAAGATCGAGGAGGTCGACTAAACCATAGATTTAGATCGCCTAGGCTCTGCTTGAAATAATCTCTCTCCTGTTACAGTGGATTCTTAGTATCGTTCTGCAGTTTTTAGTATGGTTTAATTAGTATATGCATATCGATGAATCCAAGTGCTTCACCACTGACACTGTAGTGAAGATCGGACATTTAATGGAACAATAGGAAAGAGCAGCTTCAATGAACCAAGGGACAACAACAAAATTTCACCAACCACAACAAAATTTCACCAACCATACAGGCTGAAATTTTGTCTGAAACATACAAAATCCGTAGATGTGTGAATCCTCTGGGTTTCACTGTCTACGTGTTCTTTGATTCAACCAGGCATTGCCGGATTGCAACTCCATGTTCAACAAGGTAAACTCATGCAAACCATCTACTAAACTAACTTCGCAGCCTACCCCAATCAGAAAAGATGGAGACCCAAGTCTTGCGTCCTTCAAGCAAAGAGGATGATAGTCAACAGAATTGCAGCAATAAAAGGTCTTAGTTTGGACCACAAGAAAGAAAGCTTAAGAAATTAAAAAGTAAGCATTTTATCCTACACTGCAATTTGTCCAGACATACAAGAATCACTTACTCTTGCAGTCACATTAAAGTACTCAAAACAGAAAAGTATTAAGTGCTCCCCGTCTTGGGTCACTCCGATTGATACCAACAACAAGCTTCGCAGAGAATGACACTGAATATATATATATTTAGAAACTGAACACAGTAGTGTAAATCAGAAGGTGCCAGAAGATATAATTGCTAAGCAATCAACTGACATCCTAATGACAAATTGCAAGCTTAAACTGTAAACAGTGCATGCAGTTGTTGTTGGAAGGTACAGAAGTGCATATGCACAGCTGAAATCAATCAAGTAGAAAGTTTACATAGCAGATCTGCTTTTGGTGGTTCAAAATTATCCAGATTGATATTATGGCTGCTCCCAGAGGAATCTATGTAGACACATTTACTGCAATACAGATATCTCCACAATTACAAATAGCTCTTTGTAACTACTTACGATGGTTACCATTAAAAATCACTTGTGCTGATGCTAAGTGATAAAAAAGGCACTTAACATCATAGAATTAATAAGTAAAACATATATTACACACCCAATTTCAAACTTGAATTACAGTAATTGGCACGGCAACAATTTGACTGTGGGAGCAGCTTCAAGGGTCCATGCATTAGGCTACCACTGTGTCCATGCATGCACCAAACTCACCTTCCTTTGAGGACTTTCTAGAGCAGGGGCAGAATAGTGGGCAACATTTCTTTCCTGAAAACAGATCATCTCATTATCAAGAAAACAACAGAAACCAAGCTGTCCGGAAGTCACCTAAACTTAACTTTCCAGAGTTTGATGGTGAGGATCCAGATGGGTGGATAACCAAGGCCAAGAAATACTTTGATGCTGCTAGGACTCCACTGGGACAGAGAACCAACTATGCTATTACATATTTAAAGGGTAAGGCTAACTATTGGTGGTGGGGTACTGGTTGCAACTCAGCCATTTTTCCTTGGCACCAATTTTGCAGAATGTTGGGTGATAGGTTTGCTAAGACCTCCATCTATGACAATGTGAGAATGTTTCACTGGTTGAAGCAGAATGGGTCAGTAAAAGCATATGTATAACAATTCTAGGAGCTTATGAGTCTTGTGAAGAGGGACAATCCACTACTACCTGATGAGTATTATATATGTAGCTTTGTGGCAGGGCTGCAAGACTATATTCAAAATCATTTGCAATGCCACTGGGCACTGGCCCAGAAACCTAATTGAGGCTATGTGGATGGCAAGAATTGAACAATCTCACCCCCTCAAAAGTAGAAGCTATGGAAATCCTTCCAAGGCAGAATATAGCAGCTATATAGATAGAGAGAGTGTCAAAACAAGCCATAATCCTAGTTTCAAAAACAAGACAGAAATGAAGATGAGAAATGGGAATGTACAGTCAAAAATGGGCAAGGACTATGGAAAATGCAAAACATGTCCTGAGCCATGGGTCTTGGAAACAAGTGTAATTCTGTAAGATTAATGAAAAGCAGTTATTTATTGTAACTAATGGTGGACAAGAAGAGGAGGATAACGGTGGAGATGAGATGGATGAAGAAGATGGCCAGCCTTATGAAACACCATCCTCCAGTCCTACAGAACAAAGCAAGAAGGAACCAATTTTACAAATTTCAATGCATGCAGTTCAGGGTACTATCCCAGTTTACAATACTTTCACCTTATGGCTCAATGTAAAAGGTGTTAAGGCTACTGCATTGGTTGACAATGGTAGTAGTGCTACTTTTGTAAGCCCACAATTTGCTATGAAAGTCAAGTGCAAGATCACGAATCATTCCTCGGTTAAGGTGATGATAGCTGATGGTGGAGTCTTGATGAGTCATGAAAGTCATGCGATCATGCGTCCATCGCCGGCCTCAATGTCATGCGCATCATCAACGAGCCCACCGCCGCCGCCGTCGCCCACAGCCTCGACAAGATGTCCGGCAGCAACAAAGAGAAGAAGGTGCTCATCTTTGATCTCGGCGGCGGTACCTTGGACGTCTCCGTCCTCACCATTGATCCGGGGGTCGACATTGATATGGGCATTTTCGACGTCAAGGCCACGGCCGGTGACACCCACCTTGGCGGGGAGGATTTCAATAGCCAGATGGTGAAACACTTAGTGCGGGAGTTCCTGAGGAGATACAAGAAGGACATCAGAAGCAACCCGAGGGCGCTCCAGCGACTGAGGACGGCGTGTGAGAGGGCGAAGAGGATGCTGTCTTCCACGGCGCAGACAACCATTGAGATCGAGTCGCTCTACGACGGCATTGACTTCCACGCGACCATCACCCGCGCCCGCTTCGAGGAGCTCAACATGGACCTCTTCCGCAAGTGCATGGAGCTCGTGGAGAATTGCCTCCGAGACGCCGAGATGGACAAGGTCCAAATCCACGACGTCGTGCTCGTGGGCGGCTCCACCCGCATCCCCAAGGTGCAGCAGCTGCTCCAGGACTTCTTCAACGGCAAGAAGCTCTGCAGGAGCATCAACCCCGACGAGGCCGTCGCGTACGGCGCCGCCGTCCAGGATGCCGTCCTCAGCGGTGACGGCAATGAGGAAGTGCGGGATGTGCTCCTGCTCGAAGTCATGCCACTCTCGCTCGGGATAGAGACGGTCGGTGGTGCGATGTCAGTGCTGATCTCGAGAGTTGCATACACCAATCAGTTCTTACAAAAGTTTAAACTAATAAGAAGAAACGAGCAATTCACTTATACTCCAACATCCTCCTCACAAGTTTAAGCTGATAAGAAGAAGCGAGAAATTCACTTATACTCTGACACTCCCTCACGTGTAGGCTTTTTCAGATCTAAGACGTGAAATATAAGTGTGCTGTAATTATTTTTTTAATTACGCCAACTAAGTCTTGAACCTAAGACCTCGTGGCTCTGATATCATATTAGGTTATATACATAGCTAATTCACCTAAAAATTTAAGCTGATAAAAAGCGAAACAATTCACTTATACTCTAACAATACCCGTTATACTCTAACAATACCCGTCAAGAAGGAGCGGGTTTTCTCGACCTAACTCCAACCAGTCTTGTATGCTCATCCAGGTGTATGAGGGTGAGGGGACGAGGACTGAGGACAACAGACTGCTCGGCAAGTTCAGGCTCGAGGGCATCCCACCGGCGCCGAGGGGTATTCCCGAGATCAATGTCACCTTCGACATCGATGCTAACTGCGTCCTGAAGGTGTCCGCGGGCGACAAGACGACCGGACGCAAGGAAAAAATCACCGTCAAAGGCGACAAAGGGCGGCTAAGCAAGGAGGAGATCGAGCGGATGGTGCAGGACTGCAGGAGACCGATAAGCGCTAGGCCGGGGACGAGGAGCAAAGGAAGAAAAAGCCGGAGGCCAATAAGGCCCGCGAAAACTACGCGTACAATGTGCTTCTGCAGCCCTACTACCACGCTTTTTCTTTACAACGGAGGATGCCTGCTTAGTACTACTAAACGGCTCACCGAAAATGCTTATTTCAGGGTTGGGTCATCAGAGCTGGAATTGCGCTCATCAGTCATCAGATATGTAACTATGCAGTAACAAACTGAAACTAAAGTAATCAAAACTGGAATTGCGCTCAAAACCACAGTTCACAATCAGTGTTACAAGTGACACAGCTTACTCTCTAACAAACTTTGATTTAGCTTTTAGTTTCAGGTTTGAAAGAAAAAAGCACTGTACTGAAAACTGCTAATTGTGTGACCTATGTAGTCTAGTCTATTGTTGTGTTCGCTTGAATGGATTGCTGAATCATGTTCCAATAAAAATTCATTCTCAAGACATGGTCGAATGTAAGCTCACAAGTCATACCTGGAACTCACCAAGCAACCAGAGCCGCAATTGGGTAAGGTTCAAACCACAGTGCACGAGTAGTAGTGCTATATTTGAAACAAACGCCCCAACCAAATTAGCAGCACAACAGTTATAAGGAAAGAAGCAAGGTCGGCTGTTCTTTATTGCATCAGAATAAAGCCATATTGATTGATAGTCTACTATTTCTGCTCCATTTCAGCAAGGCTACTTAGAAAGAAAACTGTTTGTCCTGCGGACCTCAGCACAAGGCAATAAGGAAATGTCTTGATTATCATCTGAACTAGCCAAACTTGTCTCTCCCAAGCCGCTGGAGATGGTAATTGATAGTCTTTGCTGCATTCTTCGGTTTCCCTTTCTGCAACAAGTACAAAAGGAGGCATCGGGATTCAGCAAGCATAATAACGACTAGCTTCAACTCTCAACTTTGGGTAAACAATAAGTTGTGCGGGAAACAATCTGAGGGATGATAAGACTAAATAGTAAGTTGAGGTGAGTAATTTTGCTTTATGAGGGATGCAAAAAGAACTAAACGGTGTTGCAGGCAATGACCTGAGCCTGACTGCAAGCAACCAAGAGTTCCTTCTGCCTCGAGCACTTGTCATCGTTCTGCTTGTTCAGGGCCAGGCAGTTGAGGAATGACGCCATCTCCACCATGCAAGGCTTCACGATACCACCAAACTTCTTCGGGTTTATGTACAGCCCATCAGCCTTCCGACCCATTCTGCCAATCCACCAATTAATATGTGAGATCAACTCTACAGAGAGTAATGCTTGCGAAGAACGGGCCTCAAGAGCATTAACAGATGGCAAGAACTTTACTATGCACAATACAAGCAATGTAGGTGTGTGAAGTACTAACTCCAATTTTACCGTGGTGCTAATGTTGGGAATTCTAGTTCACACAAGTAAAGCTCTTAACTTGTATAAGCGAGAGAACAGTTGCAAAGGGCACGACCGCACCAGGACTAAACGTGGGAAATAGCACGAAACTACGAAATCATCAATTCGTAGAGGAGGCATTCTTTTGGCAGGAACATTTGGTCGAACAGGTTGTGGCAGGGGCGGACCTAACGTGGGACATGGGGGTTCAGTTGAACCCCCAAAAATATGGAAAAATAAAGACTGCTACTGGTAATCCACAACGCAGCAAGCAAATCCACCACAAAATCCATGGACTGGACTATCCATCCCAGAAAGGAAGATTTGGATGAGATTGCTCACGGAAAAGAAAAGATCCTCAGGACAAAGCTCACTCTTAGAACAATCCAAGCAAGCTAGGGTTTCCTTACCAGCGAAAGAAGAGATCAATCCGGCAGAGCGGAGGACGACGACGACGCCTAGGAGAGAATAATTCCTTCGCTTCGAGGGTTGCTTCGCCGCAGCCGCCGCCGTCGCGACGGGAGAGTTCAAGGAAGAGGATGGGCTGGATCTAGAGACGAGAGAGCTTCGGGATTTTGGGCTATTGCGGCGGATTTGGGGAGTAGGAGGAGGATAGGAACCTTACGATGGTCTGTTCCTTCGAACGAGATTCTCCATCCATCCAGCCATCAACGGCTCAGATTAATTTAGCGTTTTTTTATTTTTTTTTATTTCTAGTTTTTAGTTTTTTTAGTTTTATCTTTTTCTAGTTTTTTTATTTTTTCTTATATTTCTTTATATTATCTGTGTTAAAATAACCTATTTTTTATTTAAAAAATAGGTTATTTTAACACAGATAATATAAAGAAATATAAAAAAAGAAAAAAAAACTAGAAAAAGATAAAACTAAAAAAGCTAAAAACTAGAAATCAAAAAATCAAAAAAAATTGGGCCGTTGATCCACCGATGATGGACGTTACGAAGCAAAGTCACGCTCGTTAGAGAATACGCGCCGCTGTTCCTTGTGCTGAATATTAGGGATCCATTAGTCTAGGGATCGTGTAGAAGAAAACCGAACCGGGTTCGTCAGTTCCAGCTGTTTGTTAGCGGAAGGGAGCAGCGACAGTGTCAATCAAGAAAAAAAAGCAGAAATAGCAACGGCCAAGAGCCGGGAGAAAAAGGCGAGGAGGAGATGGTGGTTTTCTTCTTCTCTAGCTTAGTTAACGATTTGATTTTCCTCTGTATTTATTAATTTAATTAGAGATTAGAGTTGAAATTAGAGAGGAAGTAAAAATTATTCGTTAGAGAAAAGACTAGTATATCGACTAATCTGCTATATTGTTCTCCTATAGTTTTAGGTACTGTATGAGAGTAATTTAAGAATATCATCTACTAGATAATTGTAAAGAAAATATATAGTTTTCTGTACAATATTTATTTATATTGATCAGATAAATAATTTTAGGCTATGAATTTTGTAATCCAGCTATCTAGTAAATTTATCATCTTCTAGTATCATATATTAATCTGTAGATTAAAATTACTGGATGGAATATTGGATAATTTATCTACATGAAAGATATAGATAATTAAGGGTTCTAGAGATCTCATGAACATGATCTTAAATCTAGATAGTTTCCTAGAAATATCTAGATATTTTAGATGCTTTATTCGAAAGAATTTGATGGTGCCAATTGTCATAAATCTAGTGGTCACAAGAATTTATATAATCCTTTCAATCCAAAATATACATCATTTGAGAGAGTTGGTTTTGATTTATAAATATTTATGTTTTATTTTTCGAAGCAATATGTTCATCAAAGTGCCCATGTTAATTGCTATTCTTAGAGAGGTAAATCATAAATAGAGACAATATATGTCAAAAACAAAATATGTACCACTTCTTTTCTATGTGTGAAAAACACCGTTTAATATGCTAACATAGAAAATAAGAAAAGTATGGGTTAAAGTTAATATCTATTTAAAACAAAGTGCATATTTGTGTTGTCAACTAAAGGTGTAATTGTGTGCCACCAAATAAAGTGTTAGTATTAGTTTATTATTTCAAATTTTTTAGTGTTATTGACTTTCAATAGACTTAGAAATGTGACTTTTATCTTCAGTTTTTATAAACCAATATAAATATATATTAAAAAAATATAACACAATGTAATTAGCGAACACCCATTCATAAAATCCTAAATCCGCCATTGGGTTGTGGGCGCCGACAAGCTGCCCCGGTAGGAACACGAACAGCTCATCAAATCATCAACGGCGACACCAAAGAATCGCAGCGG
The DNA here is from genome assembly GCA_036346245.1 of Bonia amplexicaulis. NCBI lineage: Eukaryota > Viridiplantae > Streptophyta > Magnoliopsida > Poales > Poaceae > Bonia > Bonia amplexicaulis. Next base: position 6,083,360 of record CM070742.1, read on the forward strand.
CGATACGTCTGCGACGGCCAAGACCGAGGCCCTCAAAAATGGGAGGCCGAGACCATTCGGGAGACCTGCTAACTAGCAACCCTAGCTTCCTCACGCGGCGGGACAAAACCGACGGAGAGAAACGGAAACGATGCTCGATGGTAGGTCGCGCGCGCCCGAACAAGAGAAGGGGAACCAGAGGGGAAGAGAGCGCGTACCTCGACGGAGAAACCGACGGGCAGGTGACGGCGCGGCGAGGGGAGGAGAGGAGAGGCGGTGCGGTGCGTGGGACGAGTGGCTTCTGGAACTCGGAAGAGCGGAGAATAGATCGGCACTTTTGCGAACGAGGGCCTGCCGAAGCCGGTAACTCCGGAGAAAAAACACAAGGGCTTCCATTCTAGCGTATACCGTCCAATTGATGATTAAGTAGGGGCCTAAATGTAAATAATGCCTAGTGGGCTGCCTTTCCTCAGGAGGAGGCGTCACCAAATTGGTAGAGAGCTGTTCCGTTATGTTCCTGGGCCGACTGGATACTAACGCAGCACGTGATTGACTATGAGATTAGGGCTGACTTGGGCTGGTTTATTTTTTACTATTTATAAATTCCGTTTTTTTTCTAATTTTTAGTTTTTTAAGCTTTTTTTGCCGATTCTTTTTTTCGTATTCGTTTGTATTGTCCATAATGAGCTAATATGTTTTTTTTTCTATTTTTATTTTTAAAAAAAATTAGTTATACCAAATAAACTACCATCAGCTATAGTGTAATTTCATCTGGTTACAGTGTAATTTTAGCTATAAATCAATTTATTTCAGCCCAACCGAATGGCACCTAGAGCACTTATTCCTCTACAAAAAAGAGATTAGAGCTCTGATTCTTACTTATTTTTACAGCTCAACCCTGGATGTATGCACAGCTATAGAAGAGAGACCAACCAGACTGCGTACATGTATAGCTTTCCAGCTGCGAGTATACAACAACACGCCATGTGCCTACCGCCGAAACAGTCAGAAAACGACCTCATCAACGCTCTTGCCCCTGAACACTACCAAAACTCTGCTAGAACTGGCTACATGTCACACGAGTATTATATACACTGTTTAGGCCTGAAGTTATTAGGTTCCAAAAGTTTCAACAACGACATCTCTAGCTTCGCCGAACTCTTCGTCGGCCTGAGAACAAAGGACCTTCCGAAGAAGGTACACGGGTCTTTGCCACCTACCAAGCTTCCCAGGCACCATCCACCCGGCGTGAAGCGGTCGTGTGCTCGCCTCAACAGCTTGGCGTCGATCAATTCCAGGACCGGATTGCCGTTCGCAAAGGAGTGTGCAAACGGCGCCCCGCTGTTTGCGATTGCGCCGAAATACTCTGTTGTCAGGTTAACAGGGTGCGTCCGAGGGGGTTTGCCCCACGCCATGAAACGCAGATCGTTGTTAACGGTGGTGTTCTGGTAGTACTTTGAGTTGCAGATCACTGTGTGGAAGTAGCTCTCTGAGGATGACAAGAAGTTGGCGAAATACATGAGTAATGTGCGAGGAAGGTTGTCCCATTCTAAGAGGCAAAACTCTAGGAATGATCTGCTAAGCATTACCCATGAAGAACCTGCATCAAGAGATTTGGTTATAGCTCAAATATACAGATTAACAAAGAGTAGCATTTGACAGTTAGTCATGTATGAAGTTTCATCTTCAGGAGAAAACTTCATTAAGGAAAACTTTATATAATTCTGCAAAAGGGGAAAATCCAAATATCGAACTAAAGCATATTCCCTTTTTTACCCTCGATTTAAAGCTCCTATTGAGTTCCCTTCGGATGTCAACACTCAAAATTACAACTAAGATAACGGTTGGCCAAGTGGTCAACGTTGTAATGTGCTGCATTATTAAGGCCCTAGCTAACATATATATGTAGAATGCAGAATAAACTGTAGAGATAACACCAAATATTTTCTACCTAGTAGCTCCAGTGGATGCTGCTTGTCTAGATGGAACATTAAAAGTGCATTATATCCCTGTTTGTTCATTTGGACGAGGATTTTTCTATCTCAATATCCTCATGACCATTTCTTTTAAAAATAATTCGATACGTCTGATATTGTAATATCTATTATGCAAAACCTACTTCGCATCCATTGAATGATCTTGCCATAACAGTTACAGCCTTGAGGAAGTTCATTTTATGACCATCCATGAATAATTTAATGCCATACATATTTTCTACAATGTGGAATAATAAAAATTTGGTTCACAAGGCAATTATTAATTCAATTGTTATTTACTACTCTATACCGTAGTAATATGGATGGGAATTTATCAGTATTGTGCTTGAAGAGATTATTCACAAAAGAAGGCAGATAGGCAACAGTAAAGTGTTACAGAGAATTAGTACAGAACATCTGAATAGTATAAAGTAGACAACAAGGATGAGACAATACCTACAAATATTTTGAAAGCTGAAGGCATGCTTCTTTTCTCCTTTGTTGTCACAACCTCAGTTTTATTTGAGATCTGCAATGCTGGATCTACAATGATTGGTCTTGCCCTTTGAAACCTGTGCATGCAACCAAAGAATCATGATAAAGAACATATCAGGAGGTTAGGAAACAAAGAGAAGAACAAGAAAAAAATGCTTACTCCTTCCAACCAATATTGCTTGTGTGCTCAATAAAATTCAGATCTCTTGGAAGATATGAGAAGATATGAAGGATGTCTGTCAAGTAGGGCAAGAACATGAGTATTAGTTTTGAAAGTTAGAGAACACCAAATATTTTGGTAGAGCATTGCAATCCATTAAAGTGCTATCAATCAACATATATGTATACATCAGTAATTTATTGGAAAAACTAGGTGTAGAAATTGGAAACCTTGAGAACTATAATTTAGTCCAGAAGCACAAGCAATCTTTGCTTTGCATCAAGTCCTTCAACATCATAAAGGTATTGACAAATGTATGACATTGAGCATCTACCATTCTTGAGTTGATGAAACATCAGTAACGTTCCAATTAAATTTTATACAAGATGATGAAATTGACTAATTTTTTGTACTCCCACATAGCATTTTCAATGAAAAATGCAGCACTAGTACTGCTAGCCCAACAAGCACTTAACATCATTAGTGTACAAAACATCCCAAGTGATGGAATCCTATGAATGCAGTAATTTATTGCAATTTTACATTTTTGCTGTACATTTGTAATACTTAATGGGGCATATATGATGAATTTCAACAACATTTCATATCATAGTGGCATGGATTTGCTGGTATAATTGTATAAGATCTAAAGCAGAGATGAGGTCTGACTGTTTCCATGCCTATTATCATGGAAGGACTTTGCCTCATTTAGTGAGATAGATAGAAGGAAGGAATTGTGTAATGTGTGCACACTTTTTGGAGCATTCAAGGGGCATTTGATGCCAGGGTCTGGACTCTGGTGTGCATGATCCTTAGCGTCTTTTAGGTGGCACCCAACTGTGGTAGAGGCGTTGCTTAAGTCTCTCTCTCCCAAATCTTAATCAAACTAAAGTACATCTCTTTCTATTCAATGCAACCGATATTTTTGTGTAGAAAGTTTTGTGTTTTCAGGTCAATGAAGAAACCTAGGATCGTACATTGCACAACAAGAGAGAGCATATCGCCCTGGAAGCGCAGGATTTTTTGGGCATCCATTTCAACAATATGAACACTACAAGCTGTAGGTAATTGAGTATGTATGGAGAAAAATAAGGTAACTGAAAACACTCAAGCTACTGTTACAAATAGCCTTGCCAATGATTAAATGGTATATTCCTTTTAGTAGGCCTTTGTGCGTGGCAGATCTACAGGAATGGAAAAATCTTAAAGAGAATCAAGGTCGAATTGCACAGCGAAAGTGGTGCAGGGATATGGTCTTAGAAACGAACTGCCGCGGTCACCTTATGAAGTTGTTTATCAACTGACATACTTGATGTGACCTACTTGATGTAATTCTGAGTGCTGTTGCAGGGTGAGGACATACAACACCAAGTGCACGATTTGAAGATGTGGATTGCTGAAGTGTTGAATATGGTGACGAGGAGCTGAATTTGAATCACTGTTGCTTATCCTTTTGTTATGTTACTTCCCTGGAAAGTAGTTTATTTTCAGTAGGTATGTCTGCTTGTTTGCATTTTGTGCCATGAGAACTTGCATAACAAGTTGGAAAGCTAGCGCTCCCAGCTTTATCTGCATTCTTTCCTTCCTCTCTTGTCTGAATTTGGCTTTCAATAGAACCGGGCTATATGCCTTAGTTCTAAGAATTAGCTACACCAAAGGACAAAATTGCACTGTTTTAACACCAGACAATAAAACTGATTGCAAGGAGTTATAGCAATTGAAGACCTGCCACTGCCACCTCACAGAGCATAAATTGCAACAGAGTACAGTAGGAAAACAGTTAACAGACCCAACCTTGATGAAATGGATAGGTAATCACAAACGAATTCCATAATCGAAAGCTCCTAAATGAACAGAAGCTACACCTAATCTACCCTAGATACATTGAAGCTAGTATAGCAAGTATTCAACAGAATACAACAAAACATGCCACATATGAAACTGAAGTACATTAATTTGCCATCATTGGACATGAGAAGCACTTAATATCAGTCTGAGTCGAACTACACTCTAATTAATATCAGTTAGACTAATTACTGCAATATTGCGTGCACTAAGACACAATCTATAGTATTCGGCAACAGAAGTGTGTGGTATGGCCAATTTAGTAAGAAAGAGCAATTTATGCTATAAAATTGAAACGTAGACACATTTAAAACCGCAAGTGCTCTACACTATCGTTTGGAACTAGGGGCAATCCATCCACGGAGGAGCTGAAGTTACCATCTTGTGGCATGAGCGGGTAATCGGAGGCGCTGAGATTGATGAACCAGCTCCATCCCTCGAACTCCCGGAGCAGTAGGGCGGCACCGTGGAGCGTCGCGGCCAGCTCGGTGGGGCCCCTACGCGAGACTGCGCCCCACTCCCCCGCCGCCGCCACCCGCACGTTGCCGTACCGCAGCGGCGCTTCCTCGCCGCGCACGAGCGCCTCGAGATCCGCGCGCTCCTCCTCCCCCACGATCCCGACGAGGTAGTAGTTCCAGGGATGGTACAGCGCCCGTAGCAGCCGCCAGATCCGCGGGACGTCGCCGGCGCCGCCCGATATGAGGTACGCCAGCCTCGGTGGCTGTTCGGGCGGCCGCCTTCCCCTCCGCGGTGGCGGGGGCGGCGAGCGCGCCGCCCCGAGCGCGGCGTAGAGGACGGGAAGCGAGAGGAGCGGAAGCGCGAGCAGCAGTGTGCGGAGCCACCTGAGGCGGTGTTGCGCCGGCGGCAGCTGCTTCCTCATGGCCGTACTCCGCGCCGCCGGCGAGGGAGGGAGGGAGCGCTAGAGCTCATTCGCTCTCGGCGGCTCGCCAGCGAGGCGTACGGACCGGGGGCCTATCTGTAAATGAAATAAAAGCGGAGGGGGCCCGGTTGCTGTGGCTGCCTGGCTGGTGGGGGCGGAGCTGAAGTCGGTGCGTAGCAGCAACTGCTCCCTATTAGCGATGCAATTAGACAGTAGTACTGTAGTACTCACTGTATGTGGTCTCGTGTTTGTAAACATTATCTTAGACAACTGGTTATAAACGGGTAATGTACGTTCTATCATGCTTAGGAACTAAAGTTTTGATATCTAAAAGAGTTTACTAATTATAACGTAGATGACATATTAGTTTGATAGCTACTAGAAGTATAGCACGTATTTTACTAACTAGAATGATGGTGAAAGAGCTAATATGGACATCTACCATATCTTGTGGTAAAATTATTGCTAATCTGAAAAACAAGGAACAAGCTCATATTCTTAATTTACATACCTGGTGTTATCTTCGAGGGAGCTATCCTACCAAGATACCACTTGCTTGGTGGATTGGCGCGTGATCCAGGCCGTCAAATGTAAGTCAAGCATAGTTATTGAACTCGGACCGAAGATCGAACCGGTAGCGTCACCGGTTCATCGGTCCGACTGGCGGTTCAACCGGTGAACCATCGGTTCATTTAGCACTCAGATCTCTGTCTGTCAGCTTGAATCCACCCTAAATCCATGAAGAAGATTTCTTCGAGGACTATTTCATAGGATCGCCCGGTGACCCCATATCAGTTTTGTTCAAATTTCATGTGCAGTCAAACTTTTAAGACTTTAACTACTCTATGTATATATATACATAAAAGTATTTAAATATGTTATACAGTAATTATGCTAGTAGATTTCTCATCAACAATGCTTCTATATTATTATATCTATTATATTATTTAAACGATGGATAAAAAAGTGACGCGTTCGCTCTCAAGGGCTATATATTTCTACGTTAATCTAAGTAAAAAGAGACCATATCCCGCACAACTTATACACATATTTTGATCAATATTTTTTAATGGTATGTTAGCAAAAAATATTTTAATCTAAGGAGTAAAAAATATTTTTCGCTAATATATCATTAAAAAATATTGATCAAAATATGTGTATTTTGAAGACCATATCAATATTTAAAACGATAAGTTAAAAAACACTAGTTATATACACTTATACGAAGCAAGTGCAAATGACAGGGTACTTCACGTGAAAGCAAAAACTTGGGAAGTTAAAAATTACTCTCCTCCTAGCTCAAACTCGCCGGGTCAAAGTCGCAGCACATCGTAATAGATTCAGTGTTGAGGCTACGACAATTTGCTAACGACAGTCGATCATTAGTTCATTATTACTACTACTAATATACAATTAAAATACTTGCTGGGTGTGTCCGAAATTTGTATCAAAACTTCAAACGTAAGTACCTGTTTATCTTTCTTGAAGCACCACGCTTTTCACCAAACTTGTCAGAGGTACAAATTTTGCTGCTGCTCTTGTGACCCCCTAATCGAGTGGTTCCAACAAAAAAAGAGGTTTTTTTTTTGAATTGATGGTTTATAGCTTATGATCTAGATATTTGAATTCTGACTGTTTAAGAGAGGCAGTATGTAGAGAAAAATAGTCGTATACGATTTTGACCGGTACAACTGAACATAGTATACTTTTTACTACAATTTTTCTATTGATCCTGTCTTAAAAAATACATTGTTTAAAAGATATTTACTGTAGATAATCAACTATAAATCAACTTTAAACCTAAAAGAACTCGGCCAAAGATTCTACCAGCATACGATATTATGGTGTCAATTCAAGATGCTAGTTTAGCGCCCAGCTAGAAGATGGAAATGAAATGATTCTATCCAAGATGATACGTACTACTAGAACCAAAATAAAGATGAGGATGGTGCTTATATACTTTTCCCAACAATAATTTGAATAATTTTTAAAACATGATAAATAGTGGATAGATGTTACTTACCTCTTTATATGCTTTGAAATTAGTGTTACTCTTATTAGATAGAAAAGTATAGAAGCACTTCTTTAAAGGTTGTTAGCTGTTATGACATTGGTCACAGCAATGGACAGCAATGGGTGCTCTACCCTTGTTCTCTTGGGGATATGGAATCAAGAGAGCTAAAGATTGTCAGTAGTGGGAGAGAGATAGTGAGTAAAAATGAGTGAGTCCCCCTACATCATATGGTCATACCCTTTTGGGGTTTATATATATGAATGGAATAGGATGAGAATTTTCTATCCTGCTTCTTAATAATTGCAAAGAGTAAGAGCATATTAGTATGTTCCTTTAGACATGCAATAAAATGTTATTGGGCTTGCTCAAAGGCCCACTAGCTAATTCTAATGGTCCAAGGGTTTGAGCACCCCATAATAGTACTCCCTCGACGGCGAGCTATGAGGTTCGGAAGGCGAGCCAACGCAACCAATTGCATCATCCCATTAGGGGCCTAGATGCTCCAAACCTCAAGGAACGAGTCCACTTCCATTAGCGGAGTCGTCGTCACCTCGTCTTTGGAGCACGCAGTGCGTACAGGCGGAGCCATCAAGGTTGGGTCATCATGCCAAGGCGATGCCTACCAAGCAGGCGGCAAAGTTGTGGCCATCCCGTCGAGGCCGTGCCTCTGAGACGAACAGTGCGTAGACACAGAGCTGTCAAGGTTTGGCCATCTTACTGAGGCGATGCCTGCTAGGTAGGTGATGAAGTCATGGCTATCATGTCAGGGCCGTGCCTCCGAGACGGGTGGCGCATAGAAATGGAGCCATAAAGGTAGGACCGCCCTACAAAAGTGATGCCTAACAGGCAAGCGATGAAGTCGTGGCCGCCCCGTCGAGGATGCGCCTCTGAGATGGGCGGCGCGTAGAAACAAAGCCGTCGAGGTAAGGCCGCCCTACCAAGACGATACCTACTAGACAGGCGGCGAGGTCATGGACACGCCTTCGAGACAGGTAGCGTGTAGAAACGAAGCCGTCGAGGTAGTGCTACCCTACCGAGACGATGCCTACCAAACAGGTGGTGAAATCATGACCATCCCGTCGAAGCCATGCCTCCGAGACAGGCGGCGCTTTGTGCACTTGCTGGTGACCCGGTGTTGTGTGAGATTCACCTTGTTGCTACCTTTTCTAATGACCCAGTAATGTTCCCCCCTTCCGCCACGGTGGCATGCCTACTATAGGCAAAAACACCCTATGGTAGCACGAAGGGATAGATGTTGCCATGCGCAAAATAAGATGTGTAACAGAAATATTATCCACAAGGGTAGGGAGGATGGGCCACTGTTTTCCTACCTTGAAAAACCAGCGCCCACGGTGAGGCAATGTCGCAATAAGCCAACAGGAGTTGGGATGATCTCTCATGTTGCCAGATCGACGCGCGCCACTACGAATTTCAAGCCTACTTTGGTGATGCCATTGTTTCCTAGCCCCAATCATTTGCATCTCTTTGAAGTTTTGGATTTAAAAAATTATGGACATTTTGCACCGTCTCTTGTAATTTTATTCTGAATTTTTTGTTTGCATTGAAATATCATATTCCTTTGTTTTTCCTCTTGACACTCACAAAAATATGTTGAAATTTTTGCGTTTTGAAACATGAAACTCACGTAAACTTGCATTTTGAAATATGAAACCTCATAAAACTTACAATTTGGAACATATACCACTTGAAACTTTGTGTTTTGGAACATGAAGCTTTGTGAAACTCACATAAAACTTGTATTTTGGAATATAAAACCCCATAAAACTTATAATTTAGAACATGAAACCATATAAAACTTTGCATTTAAAATATGGAACCTCATAAACCCATATGGAACTTGTATTATGAAACATGAAACCTCATAAAATTTGTATTTTGGAAAGCAACGAGTGGCCACAAGCTCACCCGCGCTGCAACGAGCAATGAGCGGTAGTGTGCTCGCTCGGTGTCCACATACAAGTGAGGTTGTGGGCTCGCCTGAGCGCCATAGTGAGCGATGGTGGGCCATACAGCGACCACTGGTGAGTGTGGCGATGGGAGTTGAGTGGCTGAAGATGAGCACGGCAACTTATGGCATGCTCAAAATTCACTATCTCCTCACCTCTAATTTGTTGCAGTGAAGATGCTTCTTTGAAACTATAATAAAAACATGCAGTTTGTGACTTTTGTGTTCAAAATTTTCTCGAATCTTGTAGTTTCAATCTAGAATTCGCCTAAAATTTATGAAATTTGCTTGGAGTTTTTGTCAACTCTATGAAACTTTGAAGTTTGTTTTTGAATCTTTTTTGAAATTATTCTTAAACTTTTTTCAATCAAGTTTCATATTTAAAACACGCTAAAACACTCTGATGATGCATTGAAACTCTCCGAAACATATTTGAAACTCTTTGAAATCTAGTGAAATTTGATGGAACAAGGATGAAACTTTTGCTTGAATTTTTGGGACTTCCTTGAAACCTGTTTAAATCTTGTTTAAATTTGTGAAGTTGTTGAAATCTACTTGAAACTTTCATGAAATTTATTGCATCATTGGAACTTACATACAACTTACACTGCCTTACTGTAGTATATTGAAACTCCATAAAACTTTACTATACCGTTAGCATTGGCCAGTTGCTCCCCTTAATTTATCCTTCCTACTGTCATCAGTACAAGAGGTAGATGAGCATTAGAATATTTCCCACTGCCTAAACTCTGTTTTCTGCAGGGTTTTATTCGAGGGACACAGATCTGGAGATGTTTAGTCTTAAATGGGATATGTTCAAAATGAATAGAGATGAACAATGCAGTTTGTAGTCTCGCTAGTAAAAATGTGTGGAGAACTGAAGATTATTATTATATGTATATATAAATACATGATACTGTATTTTATTTCGTAAGGTAAAATGAAACTCGAAAAGCAAGAAGGAAGGATTTAATTTAACAGATCCATCTATGAAAGAACAAAAAAAATTGGAAGAAGCAGCTCTCACTCAAGCAGCTTCAGGTTCAGCAGCGCTAGCAGCATTCAGATCAACAGAAAGATCAAGTTCCTGCATTGCATGATTGCAAATTGTTACTCCAAATTGCTCACTAAAGGCGTCGATCTTTGCTCTACTAATAGTGCACGTCAGCATTGAACACTTGGTACTTTATTTTTCTCATACAATTAATTACCTTTCCAGTGATCTTGCTGTACAAGGCGAGCACATCCTTCACCGTCGTCTCAAAATGAGTAGTTGCGTCGTAGCTCTGTAAAACGCAGGCACTTATTAACAGTTCTGCAGTGTGGTCGCTAAAGAAATTTGCTGTTGCTTGAGCTTACATTTGTTACGAAACAGTTGTCCTCCTCAGGGCTATTAGCAGGTTCGTATCGGTCGTAGATGTCGAAGAACGTTTCCTCCACGGGGCCGAGCAGATCGATCCCAGGTTTCAGCTCGATCTCAGGCTTGTCAGTCTCAGCTTCAGTAGACACGAAAGCGATGAATTTTCCGTTTGGCGCGACATTGTGAGCGTAGGAGCAACAGAACACGTACCTGACATGAAACATGGAAAATAGCAGAGTATGTGAAGAAATTACACTTCATAAGATGAGATACCTAAATGCCATCTGTTCTAGCAAGATATTTTTATCTAATGCACTAGTATTATGCATACTAAGCAAGACAGCTACAGATTTAAGGGCTGTCATCACGACAAGAACCAGCTGAACAGTACCCCTTATATAATTAAGATGGTCCTAAAAATCACTATATTGCTTTTGTTCTAAACTACTTACATGTCCGATTTGCGCTTCAGCTGTTTCTTTGGGAGGATAATCTGCACGGAATGAGAATCCTTGGTGTCAGGGATCGGATGGTTCATTATGCATATTGCGCGTGCCACCCTTCCAACCTTCTTCACCTATTCATTGTTTGAAAGATTTTATGGCCACATACTACCATAGACCTGAATCTGAAATGTACTGCGAGCGAGTGACGAAGGTTACCTTGTCAGGCAAGTACGAGGGATCACAGACAATCTTCTTGCATTTCGCGGTCTCCCCTTCGGAAGTCACACCAAATGCTTTACCACTCTCATCAAACTCAACCTGCAAACAATCGCCAATTTGATCATATTTGACTGAAGATCTGTAAAGTAGCATTGGGGCATTGTCGTGAACTGTCTGAAAATTCTCAGTTCAGTTACCTTGCATTCTGGTTTGTTGAGCATGTATGTGCCACCGTAAACAGCGCTGAGACGAGCAAAGGCCTATTACAGCATTCTGAATTTCAGTTGTAATGAAACTAAAACATGTGCCGACTCCTGATAATTTGACAATGGCATACCTGAGGGAGCTCTCCTAGCCCATACAGAGGGTAGATATAAGGTGATCCACCTTGAAAGCGTGCTAATGATTCCGTGTAAAGCTATTGAAACAGAAGACCAATGTGAGGATCGTATTTTAAATTTCTTTTTCCCTCCACTCGCATTACAATATATTTATTTGTCCAACTATCTATCTTGTGGAATAATTTTCAGCTAAAGATATGCAATGAGGCTGTAGAAATTTTCTCAGCTAAAAGTGTCATGTGGGTGCAACCACGGCAAATATCTATTATGTGATGACCAGATTATGCATATTTTGGTCCATAAAATAAACCCTGAAGTTTTGAACAGCAGAAGAACATCACATTATCAGAGCAACGTGATCGATCACTTATATGACGGAGTTGTGTGATCACAAGGTCTAGAACAACTAACCAGGAATTACAGTATATGCCATTTTGAAGGTCATTTTAATGTACATGTGCTTAACCTAATGTTTGTTAGTCTTAATCACATTGAACGAAAAAGGACCACAGAAAATGAGAGGACACAACAGACATTAATAACAAGGGAAGCGTCTCAAAAGAGAAAAACAAGGGAAAGAAAAAAAAACTTCCGGACAAGTAATGGTTCCATTTGTAAGTCTTCAATTGGACCCTAATGTCCCTAACAGCTAGCTTCAATCATGCTCTTATTAAGATGTATCGTTCTAGTACTAGTTCCTTGTGTAATCTACGGTTCGATAATATAGATTAGGATCTATTGTTTTTCAAAAAAGAAACAACATAGCTTAGGATATTGAAATATTGCTTCCAAGATGCACAGAGAATTCAATACCTTCATTCTCTTGACAGTGTCAATTGCAGGCTCACCCAGATAGTTGTCATCCTGGTGAAGTGCTAAGGCATGCCCAATAAAGTCAACTGTGTCATCCTCCAGTCCATACTTGCTGATCCAAGCAAACATCATATTCTTTACATTAGGGCATGGTGGCAAAATACAACTTGGTTTTCTGATATTTCCGATCAGAGTGCAGCAACTGAAATATAACACAAGTGAAGCAACTCACGAGATGACTTCTCTCGTCGTGACCTTGTGCAGATCCAGGCCCTCGTGTGACTTAGGATCATCCTCTTCGTAATCCTGCACGTATATGAAGAACTTGCGAGCACGGCGCTTTTCAAAGAGGCCCATCAGGTTAGATTTCAAGGCTTCAACATCGGTCGCAGGGACTTTGTGGATCTGTCAGAATCACCGAAGAAGGAAAGGAGAATCAGCGCGTCATATATACATGTTTCACAGTTGGATGGCATCCGAATGTCAGGTCCACACCTTGCCATTGTTGTACACGAAGCTGCCATCGACGGCCTTGAAGTTCAGATACTTTACCACGCTCGTGTGGATCAGAACGCGGACCAATGCACCGTTGGCCATCATGAACTGCAAACTCACAATTTACGGTGATCTGCATAACACCAGAAGCACAGGAGATCAAGGAACATATTTCAGGCGCCAACAGACCTTGGGCACCATGTCAACATTGTACTCCTTGCTGACACCCAGATGTTCAGGAGGGTTTTCGTTGCCTTTGAATCTCCTCCAGAGCTATGCGCATATCATGCGAATGGAAGAAAAAACATTAGCCAATATAACTTCAGAGTTACGAGAATTTAAGATCGTTTCCCATTTTGGAAAACATGATGGTGTTTACCGTTCTTCCTATGCTAACTGCTCGGAGCAGAAATATCAGTGTAAGGATCACGTTACCACACCTTATTCAGATTAAGGGACGAAGATTCTCCTCCGTAGTAATCATTCCTGTCCATGTGAAGAATCTGCATATACACAAGAAACAAACAAAAAGAATGGCTTCAGAGCGTGCATTATTGTACCTTCGTCTAGAACGACTAATGAGACCAATTTTTTTTTTTAACTTGAGGTCGCAATCTGCGGAGATTTTGCTGCGAGATACATACTCAGATGCCGACCAATAAAAATCAGGTAGATCGGTTTGAATAAAACGCTACATGTCAACGATATTTGTAGGAAATGCATGGAGACAACACTTTGCCTGCCCTTAACATGTCCAGGGCCATCATCCAAGAATCAAGATTTCTCTTCTTTAAGCAAGAGACCATCCTAAGATCTTCTGGTCTTTACACATACGGTTCCTGAACAATAGCGACATACCCAGCCACATTTCCCATTTGACACGCAAAGTTCCCAATAGTACAAAGCCGAAATGTGAGTTCGAAGAATCTCATGTCAGATCGCATCGCACATTGTTATCAGAAACAGGGCGCGTGAATAAAAACAAATCAGAAGGGGAAGATCTACCTTGAGGCCCTCGACGGAGAGGAGGCCGCTGAGGATGCACTCCTTGAGCCCCGTCCCCAGCACGATCACGTCGTACTCCTCATCCATCTCTCCTCCTCCGGATCCGCTAGATCTCTTCTCTTCTCCCCTTCCCTTCCCTTGTGCCGACGAGCCTTCTCCTCTCCTCTTCCCCTATACCTTGCTGGTGATCTCTTTCTTCTCGATAGGCTCATCGTATATATGGTAATATGGAGGGGGCGGACAAGCGCACGTACGTACATGCATCGGTCGCAGCTCCCCGCAAAAAGATGCGTCGAGGCCGTTGCCGTTGCAATCGCCGCGCCCGGCAAGCGCGACGCGTGGCGTGCCTTCTCCCGTTCCCTCGGGCGCGGTGGGCCGGATCGCAGCGTGGGCCACAAAAGACCAACCCAAGGGGCCCAGCCGGATGCTTGTTCGGTGCTCGATTTATCGTACCGTTTTCGCGTTTTGGGCTGGGAAATCGATGGCCCTGCTCGTTTTGTTCTGTTGCGCGTTGATCTATATCTATAGCCCGGTGGTGTGCAGCTTACGTGGCCATGCTCCATCTTGGCTTGTCTTGCTATCTCAAAGGTCCTTTAAAAGAAGGGTATACATACGTGCACGTTTAGTGAAATAACGTGTAAGAGATGTATGTGCGTATAGTGTAAGTGTGCGTAGTTTATGTGTGTGTGCCTTGCACTCCTAAGAGGCTGATTAGCCCGGTCAAACTTGCTTATTGCCCTAAAGGCTGTAGCGTAACGTTGAATTAGAAAAATGACGGCGATTTGTCGCCACAAGGGTATCCATTGGCCTGGCGATTGCAGTGGTCCAAAGTCCAATCTCAAACCACTGAGAAAATTTGTGTGGTACTCAAACGTTTCAGAATACTTGGTTCTCTTTTAGACTCTGATTAGTCAAAACTTGGCAATCTTCGACTAATACGGTTTTTCTGAATGTCAAGTTGCTCGTATTAAATTAGTATTGTTAGATTTGTCATAAAAAATATCTTCATAATATTATATTTATATAGTATTTTGTAAATATATTCATATAAAATCAAGAGTTAAAGTTTAATTTTAGAGACCGTGAAAAACCAAAGAGCGTAAGTACACCGGAACGGAGGGAGTATAAACAGAGGAGTATAACATGGTGACGCATTTTGATTCGGAGACACCAACCACCACGTGTCAATTACTATTCTGCGCGATAGCAGCCTGATCCCCTCTTTTATACTTTTAAACCCCACCCAAAATTGACGAAGCACACAGCGCTAATGGAGTCGCCGTTAAAGTGGGCCCTCCTCTCGCGATCAGATACGCCTACGGCGCCGTGGACTTGAGACAGGTTCCCTCCCCAAATTGGTTTCGAGATCTTATCTCGCCCTAAAATACGTCGCGTCCCGGAGCGGAGCCGGAGTTCTCTTCTTTCCTTGTCTTTTCGTCTCGTTTCGTTCTCCCATGTCACGCCAGCCAAACCCGGCTCAATCACATGAAAATCCCTCGCAGAAAAAAGAAGCGCGCAGATAAGGAAAGTTGCCGTCCGTGCACTGGTATACGGGGCTATAAAAAAAGTCGGGTCAACAAACTGCTTGAGTTCGACTCCATTTAAACTCAACTCGAGTTCGACTCCTAGGAAAATCGGACTGAGTTCGGGCCTACACCTAAGCTCATTGAGCCCAACAAGCTGAGCTCAAATAGCTCATTGGAAGACAGAAGGGTTTCTTCTTTTCAGATTTTAAAAGTTGTTTTTTGATTTTTCTACGATAATTAGTTTTCAAATGAAGCGTCTTTTCACGATAGGCTCTATAAATTGATTATAATATATGTTGTAGCGACTTTATTTATATCGGTCAAAACCTCACTCAAGTTTCTGTTACTCCGTACTCTCTCACACACAAACAACTCAAAAGTTATAAACCACGGTAAAAAACCATAAGACAGCTAAAAAACGACCGAGAGTTCTTGAAAGTAGCGCCAAAATTTCCCGCATATGACTTCCCCCGTTCTATCCTAAACTTTCATTTGCCCTAGTCGAGGACATGACCACACCCTCACGTGACTTATGCCACCCCGGCCCCACACACCTAGACCTTCTCGTTGCTCATCCACAACTAGGGGTGAAAACAGATTGGATAGTGCATAGACTATATTCGTATTCATATTTATATACAAATACGAATATGGATACAGATAGTCTGGATAAAATAATATTTTGGTTGGTAAAAGTTCATATCATATTCACATCCATATTATTTATACGAATTCAAATACGAATACAAATATAATAGAAATTGTTAATTGAATAAAAAATTATACCATATTTATATCCTATCGAATACGATAACCAAATAATATAAATAATTCGTATTCACTTTTCACCTCAATCCACAGCCACAAAGACCGCCTCCGTTTAGGGGCTCACCGCACGAATGTGCCGCCGCCGCGGTATGGACATGGCTTGCTAGCTTGTTGGGCTCTCCTCGTTTCGGCTTCAGCTTCTGGTTTCTAGCTTATTTTTCACTATTCATAAATTTCATCTTTTTCTGAACATTTGCCTTTTTGAGCTTTTTTGTCGGTTCTTTTTTTTCTCGTATTCGTTTGCGTTGTCCGTGATAAGCTAGCATATTTTTTTATTTTTTATTTTTTTTAAATTTAATTACGTCAAATAAGTCACCTTTAACTACAATGAAATTCCAACCGGTACAATGTAATTTTAATCATAAGCCACAGCTTTTCAGCCCAACCAAGCGAAGTAAACTAGTCCGGCTTATCCGAGCGAGTTTTATGGACCCGCTGGCTAAAAGCTTCTCAAGCTATGTCTGAGCCGGCTTGTGAGCTTGAACTTTTTTCCGCCTCTAAATACAAACAATTCCGGAGGATACGACATAATTTCCTCCTAAACCAGTTCTTTAGTACTGGCTTACTGCTACCCATGCAAAGCATCCTTTATTTTATCCCCCTAGTCCCAAAGAAACACGGAAGCAAGATGGCACATAAAAAAGACCAAAAAGAAAAAAAGAAACGAAATGTTGTAGTCCAGGGTCCAGAGGGGAGAGGAGACTCCGGACTAGGGGTGAAAAAGAAGCGGATAGTCTTCAACTATCCATTTGACCGAAAGCATTCGGAGCAAAAACCGAAATTCGACTATTTTGCATATTTTGGAACCGAATACTTTTTCCGGATATAATATAGGATTTGAAATAGAAATATCTGTCAGATTTGAAACTATCTAAAAAATTAATCGGATAGTATCTGATAAACTTATCCTAGATATTTAGTAAACTCTAGGAGCCCATGAGTCATATAAACTTATCTCAGATATTTAGTAAACTCTAGGAGCCCATGAGTCATACTTTAGCCCACCATCCCAATAAACAAGCCTATGAGACCATGGCCTCATGTGTACATGTTTAGCCTCTCACTTATCTAGAATGGGTTGGAGAGATAAATCGGCCTACAAGGCTTTTTCAGTATTAAAATTAGTTTTTTATTTTAAGAAAATATAGGAAATCCAAATAAGTCAAGAAAAATAGTAGATGAACTCAAAAAATTCTAAACAATTTAGGCAAATACTTTTGAACATAAAGAACTTAAAAAATACTTTTGAATTTAATTGATGTAGTTAACTTTGCTTGTTAAACTACTAATGAGTTGCATGTTGGACATGTAGTACAGTTGATTGATCCTTCTATGTGCAACACATATGAGTTCTATTTTTGTGTGATATCCAACTAAATATTCATGACCAAGACTAACCATATTCGGAGCAACATGTATTCACTCCACATTCGTGACAGAGACTATATGTATCTGTATTCGTATTCAATATTATCCATGTCCGATTTCGGCAAAAGTATGAAATATAAATAAGATAAGATAAATATGCCTGTATCCGCTTCGATTGCACCCGTGCTTAGGACTCAGGAGGGAGCCCCATCTAGGGGTGCAATCGAGTCGGATTCGGACAGATATTGTTCATACTGTATTCTAACCCATATTTTTTCTTGGATTTGTGGTCCATTTGCGCCGGCTTGGCCCAACTTATTTAGTCCAGGATGGCCCATCTGGCCAATGTTTCGGACCCTAACTACCAGTTTCTTTCCCGTGGCAGTGACGGTGGCACTTCGAGTGCAAGTGGCGGAGGTCGGGAGGCCAAGCGGCGGAGGCGCCAGAAGCGAAGGTGGTCCGTGATGCCAGGCGATGGCCAGCGGGATCGGGCGGCTTCAGACCCATCGGCTTCGGGCCGCGCATGGGGCTCCTCAAGGGCCGACGGGGCAGTGGCGCATGGGGAGGCTGGCGGCCTGTGCGGGGGCAGTGCGCGTGGGGAGGCCGGTGGGAGCTCCAGAGCGCAGTGGCGGCCCATCTGCTTCTGGCATGTGGCCAGCGGGGCGGGATGCAGTGGCATCCGAGCGCGGCGTCAGGAGAGCCGACAGTGGGTGGTCTTTGAGCTTGCGGGGCTCAGTTGCACTGGGAAGGCCGACGGCGGGTAGCATCAGGTGCAGGAGGTCGAGCGACTTCAGGTGGTGCGACGACCGATCATCTTCGGGCAGCCAGGTTTTTCTACGGTTGTGTGGCTACTGTCAAAGCCGTGTGCGACAGCGGCCATGGCAGAGCCTCACCGACGAAATTGTTTCCTTTTTTCTCTCTTTTTTCAATCTACAGTGCAATTAACATCTACTCTTTCATGTAATCTATCGATCGACATTGTGCCAGCGACTTCAAGTCTGCTCGCGATAGATTAGAGCTGATTTGCACCGTAGAAAATAATCTAGAAAGCGAAATCTGTGAAATTTAAAGCGATCTAGATGTATGCAATTCAATCTACTAATGCTTCGATGATTTCCTTTCGATTCACCGGAGCGATTCTTGCTGATAACGTGCTGAGAAACCGTTGCTGGCGAGTCCAGTCCGATCGATTCCTCTGCTATGCAAAAGAGATAATCAAACACAGATGACGTAAATAATAGATATTGAAAATACAGAGATAGGAGGAGAACTCCTGGTCTTTTTTATTACTTTCTCTTTCTTATACATATGTACAAAATAATCAATAATATATCTTATTTATAACCTAGTGATAAAGTGACAAATCTTCAAACCCAAACCCAAATTTCCCCACACACATCTCTACCCTAGTCCCACACAACCGCCGCTTTCCCGCGGCAAAATGACCAGCGTGCCACCACTGCCCTTCGCCTTCCCGATCCAACCCGAGCCCAGCCGTCACCGTCAAGTAACGGACCCCCACCCTCTCCCGGTCTCCCCTCGTCCAGGCGCCTCCTGGGGGAGGCCCACCGTGGCACCGTCGCCTTTAACTCGCCCCTCCTCCGTTATCGTCTCCCCCCTTCCGACCTCCCCCATCCGCTGCTCATCAACACGCCTTGGATTTGATTTCGATTGATTGGTTGGTTGCAACTCTGCCGCGAGGAGGGGGAGTTTCCTTTTGTTAATTGTTAGATTCGTCTTCATGGATGGGGGTGGTTCTTGATTTGAGAGTTGCCGAGTTCTTGGATTTCCTGTAGGTATGTAGCTTTTCTTGGGGTTAGATTTGGATGGGATCCTTGTTATCGTGAGTTGATGTGATTTCTTGTTAGTTTTGAGTTTCGGCTGAGAGTGTGTGTGATTTGCAGGGAAAAGATCATTTTTTTCCCTCTTTGCTGTGGGATGGACGCGAGGGAGGTGTGAAGCCTGGTCGCTAACTGATGCTCGTGGAGAGGTTCGGGGGAGAGGAGCGCGCGGTGAGGAGGCGGTGGAGGCGGAAGCGCCGACGAGTTGGACAGCAGCGCAGCGACGGACGACGCGCAGCCGACGGGAGACGAGGCCAGGAAGAGGGCTGCTCCGCCAACGACGGCCGCCGACGCCGCCGCTGCCATGGGGGAGTCGCTGCTCACGGCGCTCTCCATGGACACCGCCACGGCCCACCACCCGCACCAGGGCCCCTCCACCTTCCTCTCCATGGACACCGCCTCCCACGACGACTTCGACTTCTTCCTCCCGCCGCCGGGGCCCTTTCGCCGCTGCCTCCATGCCGCGGCCCCGCCCCTGACATCAATCTCCCCTCGCCGCTGCCCCCTCCCGTCCCCCTCCGGCCCTTCAGGCCACCACCTTCCATGACTCCAACGTCGACATGCTAGATGTCGGCCTCGGCGGCCCGCAGCTCTACGACTCGGACTCGCCTGCCGCCGCCGGCGCTGCCTCGACCCCTGCAGTCGCAACGACCACGGTCGCCGTGTCTCACACCAAGGGCTCCAGTTCCAGCGCCGCACGCAAGTGCGTCAAGAGGAACGATAGCATCTGGGGCGCGTGGTTCTTCTTCACCCACTACTTCAAGCCGGTCATGTCGGCTGACAAGGGTGGCAAGGCAAAGGCAGCCACCGCGGGTGGGAATGGTAATAATGCCACGCTGGATGCTTTCCTGGTGCAGCACGACATGGAGAACATGTACATGTGGGTGTTTAAGGAGCGGCCAGAGAATGCCCTGGGGAAGATGCAGCTGAGAAGCTTCATGAATGGGCACTCGCGCCTTGGGGAGCCTCAGTTTCCTTTCAGCACGGAGAAAGGGTTTGCACGCTCCCACAGGATGCAGCGTAAGCACTACCGGGGGCTGTCAAACCCGCAGTGCCTGCACGGGATTGAGATCATACGGGCACCGAACCTGTCGGGTGTGCCTGAGGCTGATTTGAAGAGGTGGATGGAGCTCACTGGTAGGGATGCCAATTTCACGATCCCTGCCGAGGCAAGTGATTTTGAATCATGGAGGAATCTGCCGAGCACAGACTTTGAGCTTGAGAGGCCAACAACTGCTGCTCCAGCAAAGAGCACCTCACATGGCAATCACAAGAAGTTGCTGAATGGTTCTGGTCTTAAACTATCAACACAGCCATCGAATCATGGTTCTGGGGGTGGTCTGGACACCTTGGCCATTTCCCACAAGCGCAGGAAGGATTCCTCACCCACGGCCATGGAAGAGGATTGCAGCAATTCAAATTCAGAAAAGGTCCAAGACATGGATGTGAGCCACATTTTTGAGCCATCATGGATGAATGACTTCTCTGGTGTGATGCGCCATGCTTCCGGGCCAGTAACTGCTGCAAAAACAATATATGAAGACAGTAAGGGCTACTTGATCATCATTAGCCTGCCGTTAGCTGATATACAAAGGGTGAAGGTTTCATGGAAGAATACTCTTACAAATGGGATCGTTAAGATATCGTGCACTAGTGTTGGCCGGATTCCATTATTGAAGCGACACGATCGGACCTTCAAGTTGGTGGATCCTTCACCCGAGCATTGCCCACCAGGAGAGTTTATCCGGGAAATTCCGCTGCCTACCCGGATCCCAGAAGACGCTACTTTGGAAGCATACTGTGATGAAACAGGAACAGACCTAGAGATTATTGTCCCTAAATATCGTGTTGGGCCTGAAGAACATGAAGTTCATGTGTCTATGAGGCCTCCCTCGTCATGGTGCCAATGAAAACATGTTGAAGGTGTGTGATAGATATTTCTGCAGTAGTTAGAAGTCCATTATTGTCAACTGCTCGTGACTGATCTTTTACTTTCTGCTAACCCTTTAGCTCGCGAGGAGATATATGGTGTGGATGTTACCATACAACAAATGCAGCTCAGTTTTGCTAATTGTGATGGGAAACAGTCCTAATTGATTGAACATTCTGCTAGTTGGCAATTGCAACAATTGGAACATTTTAGGAATATGCTACAGGTCACAAGGAACATATCTGGATTACTTCGTTCTTCTTTTCAATATTATTTGTTTGGAAATACCTTATATTTATTATCTTTTGCTTCGTCAAAATTTTCTTTGTATGAAAGGTTTGTTGCCTGCTTGATGTGCTTCCATCTGTGCATTATTGTCGTGAGCAATTTGCTTGTTCTACATAAATGACTCCTGGAGAACTGTATAGGCATTTATAGTCAATTTCCATAGATAGGTGAGAAGTTCATTTTGTGGGCATTCTTGGAAATTTCATCTCATTTATTTGATGGAAACTAGGAAATGAGTACTTGTGAGTGCTTTTAGGATTTGTCCATGTTTTATGGGAATTAGTGGGTTTGTTTAGCATTTGTGGACGTTTTCCAGGAATTACTGGAAGTTAAGTGTAATTGATTGAAGGTATGTATCTATCTATCAATATAGAAGTGATCAGTGTTTATCAGTTAAGAGCACTACTATATATTTACGTCTTTTCATATCTTCAGTTATGATCTAATATCATTCAGGGCATGTTTCGTAGAGCTTCAAATTCTAATTTTTTTTTAGCTCCTGTTCTTGATTCTCTAAGAATCCACTCCTTCGAGAATTTGGAGTTAGCTGAGGGAAGGGTTTGGTAGTATGTTCGCTCCTAAGACCTTAAAAGAGAGGATTGATAGGAAAAAGTCTATACTACCATTGTTTGTAACACTTCAATTCTAGAGATGTCTTAAGAAATATTGGTTGGATTTTTTTAGGTTGTGACTTTGATTTTTGGTTTATGACTTTTGAATTTTGGCAGTTCACGAGAGACAATACGAAGAGGGAAAAAGTCGCATGTGATTTTGACCGGTACAACTGAACTCGGTACAATGTCTACTATAATTCACTTGTAAAGAAGTGATAAGCTAAAGCTAAAATCGAAAAAACCCAGCCATTATCCAAAGCAACATTTGTGCTGCACAAAATCCTTTTTCACAAAATTTCTATATCATAGAAATAAATGCAGCAATCATGAATCATTTCATCAATTTGTCAACATATTCCAAATATTAAATTCACACAGAATATCCATTTGAAGAATTAAGCTTTTATATGTATTGAAACTTTGGAAGAATCTATACAATTGCTCTCATCTCCCAATGTGATTCAATTGCTCACTCTAAAGCAAACAATAATAAAATAATAATTACTCCGCTAATTCAACTGGAATCTGAACAAACTTTTTATGTCCATATTAGGCTGTCAATAAGCACCAGCACCACTCTCACATGGATGAGCTCGATCACTTTTTTCCTGATCAAAGCCTATTGCCACCTACACTCAAACCCAAGCTGGACTGTCAAATGGCAAGAAAATTTTTAATAAAACACTATTACTCAAGTGGCAATTAGCAACATTACAGAAATATATTACTCAAATATAGAGTTCATTGCAAATCTAGGCTATTATTTTGTTGTACTCAGATGAACCTATATACTATGATAATAGCACCTATTAGCCAACATTTCATTGCACGTATAGGCATGCAATAGTACAAAAATTATTAATAGCATGCAGTAGAACGAATCGAAACAAAAGAAATTACTCAAATCTAGGTATCTGTTCATTTCAGATCTAGGCAGCAAATTACACCCCTTTCCATCCTCAAAATCCGAATTTCAGAAGAAATGTGATGTATTTGGCAAGATCTACATATGTTTTTCTAGATCTGGCAATCCCGGTGGAATTAGAGGATGATAATGGGAGCATACCTGAACGAGGAGTGGTGCACGGGGGACGTCGCCGAGGTATCTGTAGTCGTCAGTCGTCGTATTGGATGCTGCCATGGATGCCGAGGACCAAGGGGTTGTCGTAGGGTGGGACGAGAGGAGCTACGTGCAAGGGAAGCCACCGAGGTCGTCTGCTCCAGGGTGAACGAGATGCGGGACTGGCAGCAATGGTGAGGTACTACAAACACCAAGCGAGGAGTGGGGAACAACCGACGAGCCTAGCATAGGGCAACGGCGGAGATAGGGTTAAAAGCGGCGGTAGAAGAGGGTAGGGTTAAGAGCTAAGACGGATGTTGACCTGAACAGGAAGAGAGAAGGTCGGAGAGTTTGCTGGGGTCATCGGAGTTTGCTGTGGTCACTAACCTCGCTCCATCTGTGCATTGCTCACGCTCGAGCTCTCCCAGCACCCAACATGAGACCAACTCGAGAGGATGAGTGAAGGAGTACAGGAGAGGTGTCGGGTACAGGGAGTATACAGGTTAGGTGTATATGGGTGGCAAAACACTGGTAATTTCCTCCCATTTCTGAGGGTATTTTTGTAACATGGGTGCTGCCCCGTGCGGAGGAAAAAATCTATTGTATCATCGTTGCACAGCCCAGGATATGTAACAAGCCAACCAACGTCTAACACGTGGCATAATATGCGCTGTAGTAATACTGTAGCAGACACGTTTTTTTGCTGTCCTCGCGTGCTACAATGCGTGCTACAGTACTGCTGCAGTGCTACGTGCCACATGTCAAACACTGGTTGGCTTGTTACATATCTTGAACTGTACAACGGTGATACGATAGAATTTTTCTGTGCGGAGAGCAAGTAAGATGGTCGCTTCAGTTGAGAATCCAGTTGGAGCTGTGCCAAACAGGCTCTCCGTATGGGATGTTTGGTTCAGCCCCACGAAATTTCAGTCTGAGGATTTTGCTGGAATGCAGCTGTATTTGCAAGGATTAGCCTCGTTGGGATATTTCTGCAGAATGCCCTTTTGGATGGATTTGCTTATGCCTTTACACAACACCTTGTTAACTACTGAGAAAACACAGTGAAGGCTGGCCCATTGGTTTCTAATGTTTCCCTGAAAGTGACAGTTGTTTGGACAATACTTCATTTCACCTCTGGTGCATGGCTAAACCTGCCAACTGGCCACCCTGGATTTTCTGCCCCATGTTACCATCTACATCATTTTCATGTTCTCCTGCAAGTCGGTGTGTTCTTTTCCCTGCCCCCTGGCATTTTTACGATTGACCGATCCTATTGACATATAGGCAACTAGCGTGGCGTCATTTCTGCTCAAGTTGCATTTTCTTTTGAGTTCCCGTTTTACGACGCTTCCTTCTGCTGTTGATGCATGCACTTTGATTAGGGTCTGTTCTTTTCCTCCGAAACCGATGACTTTTGGTTTTTACTATAGTATCTAATTTTTAAACGGAGTATTTTCTTGCTCTGCCAAGGCTTGAGAATCTTGCTCATCTCCACTTGATCTGTAAATAATAACTCGGTTCTGGAAGATAATTGCTTGTTAATTCGACCCTGGTTGTCTTGTTAATTGCTCAAGTATGGTTTGGATGTTTTTTTTTTTGAAACGGGAAGGAGCACTGCCTTTTATTAAAAAGAGGGAAATAGAAAACAGGCGACCGAGACTAGCCCACATCCGGGTTTCAAAAAAAGAGAGTATATTATAGAGGAGGAGAAAACTCTGTTAGCCTTTTGACCCCTCTAATATCTACTTTTCAACCTCTTCCTTGATCAAGGCGACAAGGATATGGACGAGGTCTTAACCGAACAAAAAATATAGGAATTTCGTTCTTTCCAGAATGTTAATTGAAAAAGTAAATAAGTTGAAAAGGAAATAGATTATTCAATTAAGCCATTTCCTTTTTTACATCCAGAACAGAGTCAATAGACGACCTCCGGCCTGTTTGCGATGGCTGGTATTCTGAATTATTGGTGCCGAAGTTTCTAGCGTGATTAGCGTATGCAATACCATGGAATGGGATAAGCCGAAACGAGACGCCACTCTCCAGCGACAAGCCAGCCAATCTCTTGGATGCGTCAGGGTCAGGCCTCCCACATGTTCAAGCAGCAAACTAGGGGCATACCTATCAGCTTTGATTTCTAGCTTCTACTTCTAGAAACCAAAGTCATTACGAATATCCCAACTTCCATACGCGCTTCTATCGGCACTACTATTAATCACTTTGTGCTTTCATATATCATAACGCACTATGTATTTTATTACATCGTAATTCTGTAAGTTGTATAGTGGTCCAGTGCCTTGCGTTGCACTGTCGTTTACTTTTTTTTTACATAATATACTCAGCAATAAGTCAAAAATTACAACCCAATACGAACACCTTAGCTCGTATAAACTGCTTCTATCAGTCACCACTATTTATCAGTCACAGCCAAAATTCATGAGAAAAAACCAATACGAATAGATCATAGAGTACCCTGGTGCTGGTAGAATATAATCCAGATTTGTTTCAGAAATCGGAAGCCATGAAGCAGGATGTCCGCGGTAGACTCCAGCGCACTGAAGAAGCGGCACAGTGTAATTTGTTTTGGCGGCGCTACCATATCGGCAGAAAAGAAGCCCAGCGCCAGGCCCTTTTTCTGCAAGTCCATGGCCAGATTTGGTACAACACCATGGGCCAGATTTAGTGCAACAAAGTGCACAAACACTAGTATCAAGATTAAAGACGGCGTCAACACTAGTATCTTGCATCCTCCTTGATTCTCCTCCTCCTCCTTAGTAGTAACATGGAAGAGCTTGCTCCGAACACGGGGAATCCTTGCATGCGTTGCTTCCGCTCGTTTTGTTAGTCCTAAGTTAGGACTCATAACCATGCATGAACTATCATGCTGAATTGGCTATGTGCCCATGAGAATGCCGCTGAATTGTGTGCGCGCCGCACGCCCGCGTCCCCGTCTAATTAGCCTCAGGGCTCAGGCTCTCGGTCGGCCATGAGCATTGGCTGCGAGCCTCAGAATGCTGCTGAATTGTGTGCGCGATGCATGCTGCATAAGCAGAATAAAGAGTGAAAAGATTGTAGAACTGCACATGAGCCCAAGCTAGTAAATTAAAGACTTCAAGATGTTCCGCAGCAAGGTAAAACCTGATGAAATTTGTTTGTTTATTGGTACTGGAGATCTTACTTTTATCTAATTCTGATTGGCACAAGTGAGAATGACAAGAGCATAGCAATGAAGTGAGAGGAAAGAACAATGTATCTAAGTATTTGATTTTGTTGTGCAAATGTTGTGAACATTGCGAACAGAACTACAATCACGAGAACTTTTGATCTTGTGTCTTCGTCTTTACTCAAACTAGTTTTCTTTCTTTACCATCCACACATCTAATTCCATGCATTGTTGGCTTATTTGCATTACACAAAGGAGGAATCACAAAAGCATCCGCACGAACTAGGATATTCTTCTTTCTCCCATAACCGATTGCTTCTTTCTCCTTGCGCAATTCCGAGCTACTAAGCATTGTAACTTCAGATTGCATGAGTGAAACACAGATCAATGTAATATTCACACTCTTGGCCACATCAACCCCTCTCTCAATGGGAGACAAAAGCTCATCTTCAGGCATGCACGTGTAGGGAGCGCGAGGATCGTGAGAGGGAGCACGAAAAAAAAGAGAAAAATGACGACCAAGGCAAAAGAGGCCGCCGACGAGTTCAACGTCGAGCTCGCAATGAAGAGAAAATGGCCCCGGTCCATGCAGTAGGTCGTACGAGCAGTTGGGTTGGTTAGTCGCACATGATGCTCTATATTATGCATATAATCAAACCCTACGCGACATGTTACTCCCAACTGTATTATGAAGTCTGTTTTAATTCAGACAAGCTTACTTTCTTGTCTCTTTGCATTCAATTATTTCCCTAGCAAGTCATCCAACAATATTAACAAAGCAGTTTTCCTCCGTGTATGAATTCCCGGTAACATCACAATATCACTTACCATCGTACTTACATATCGTTCTAAGTTTAATCGTTCTTAAAAAAAGATTATGAAATTTTTTACGCTACAACAACATACAACGATCATAAAGTTTTATTACGAATCCAACATATTATCTTCCAGTCATAATCTACAAAATTCACAAAGTGCAGCACTAGCTCGTTTGCGATCGCCTGGTCAAGCGATTGTAGTTCTTGTCATAACAGTTCTGAGACCTTTGTTGTCGTTTTTCTATTAGTCGATAGGCTCCAATCGCTTGACGGTTAGACAACTAGAGCCTATTTCTATAAAAAAAATATAGGTGCAGGTATATTTCTGTTATTTCGAATAAAAAATAGATTATTCGTAAAAAAAATTTGTAGATCTTTCTCCTGCTATGTTTAATTTTTTGGTTGTGTACATATTTTGTTTTGCTTTCCTCCGTGTACGAATTATCTATTGCATCGTAATATCACTTATCTTTCTACTTACGAATCATTGCTATCTCAATCGTCTTCACAAAATTCTTCAGAAATTTCTCGTACTACAATAACGTATGACAATCACAAAATGTTATTACGAGTCTAACATATTTCTGACCATTCACAATCTACAAAAATCACAAATACATCAAACGACATCGTCTGTTCTTTTATTTAAAAAAACAACTACAAACAAGATTTATTAAATGGTTTACCTATAAAAAATTGACATTTACTCCCCGCAATTATTTTCATCGGATTAATACAATAATTACATTATTATTTAAAATCGTCCAACAGTTGAGCGACATGTGTCGCCCAACGGCCTAAGTCGCTCAACCGTGTGGCGATATGTGGTCAAAACCGTAAACAATTTGTTTGTAATACCGAATAAAAAAATTGTTTAAAAAAATTCGTGTATAAAATTCGTATGTAATACCGAATAAAACATAATTATTTAAAAAATGCGTGTAACCATCCCACTAACCATGGCCCAGTGTGTAACCACCCACTAACCATGGGACAAAAAGATTGGGACTTATTGGTGGCGCAGCTCGGACTATAAAATACTAGTGATGTGTAGCCTTGATGTTCATTAATCTCTGACGTGGTACGCATTTCGTCTAACCTCCTCTCTTTCCTTTTGCTGCTCATGTTGTTCACTAACCAATCCAGGCTTTAATCGTTTTGATTTCAGCTTCTGATTTTTGGCTTATTTTTTATTATTTATAAATTCATCTTTTTTTAAACTTTTGGCTTTTTTGAGCTTTTTTGCCCGTTCTTTTTTTCCCGTATTCGTTTGCGTTATCTGTGATAGGCTAACATATTTTTTTATATATTTTTAATTTTTTTAAATTTAATTATGTTAAATAAGTCTCTGTCAGCTAAAGTGTTTTTCACCTAGGTATAGTACTTTTCAGTTATAAATCACCAAAAATAAGCTCAAATAATCACCACCCCAATCTAGTCGGGCCCAAGACCAATCGCAGGCGCCCAAGTTCCCAGCCGCGAATCACGACGCACCCGTATCCGTATGTCCCAAGCAACGAGTCCCACGCTGTCACACCGCGCCACCTCACCGCACATCCTCCAGCTCCGGACCGGACAGCCCGTGCCGGGTCGGACGAACCCCACGGCCCCGAGCTTGTCGGTCGGACACTCGGACCTGCGAAAGGCCCGACCAGTTCACCTTACCCGCCACTAAAGTGAAGGCAATGCCTGGGGCCCACCTGGCAGCGAGGAGGCCAGCCCTCCCCGTCCTAAACAATCACCCAATCCCCTACCCACTACCTAGTGCCGAGCCAGTCCCCACCTTCCAGAGCTAACTAACCCGAACCGCCACCAAATCCCCGCCTAAATTACTGGAGCAGTACAAGATTAACACTGGCGCGGGTCGGGCGTCCAGATCCGGGCTCGCTGAGCTGTCGCCATCGATGCACGCACCACCCGTTGGAATCTCGCGGGGAGGAGAGGCACCAGCCCTTTTGCTTCCATTGGAAGCTGAATTATTATTAGGTTACCCATAAACCATAATCAAATCACCAGGTTTTTCTTTTTCACCATCATTTCTTCTTCTTTCTTTTGAGGAAGAAAAGGGGGGAGGGATCAATTGTGGAGTCGGGTGGTGCGAGTGAGATCTGATCGGAGATCAGCCCGGCCGGCCCCGGTTGGTAGCAGTGGCCAGTCGGTGCGTGTGTGTTTGTGTTTCGCGCGCCTCCTATAAATATGGCTCAGATCTGGGAGGCTTCCTCCTCGTCCGCCTCCGGTCTAATCCGATTCAAACCCATCGCTTCCTCGTGTCCGAGCTAATCCCCAATCCCGGCGCCGCCACCGTCCGGTGAGCATTTCCGACGCTTCCTCGTCCGTGAATTCGTTCGCGATCCCTTCCGAGATCGTTTCGTTTCGTTTCGCGTTGGTTTTGGTTTTGGGGGGATTGGCGTGTGATTCCTGACGATTTTGGGCTGGGTGGATTCCGTCTGTGGGTGGTGTTGCAGACCAGGTGTGCTCGACACGATGTCGCAGAAGGAGGCCAATGGCAACGGCGAGCACACCACCCGCCCGCCGCCGACACCCTCGCCACTCCGCTTCTCCAAGTTCTTCCAGGTACCCGTGGGATCTGATCGCTGGATCTCGCCGCTTGATCGTTCGTGGTTTTGATCGATCGGTGCTAATTTGGCGGTTGGGCAGGCGAACCTGCGGATCCTTGTCACTGGCGGAGCTGGATTCATCGGGTCGCACCTCGTCGACAAGCTCATGGAGAACGAGAAGCACGAGGTACGGACGAGATCCCGGGGTATCGATCACTGCGTTGCTTGTTTGCTGCGGTTCGCAGCGAGGTCAACTCCTTGATCCCGTCGTGAGGGAGAGTAGCTAGATTTGAGTGATACAGTCAAGGGGATCTAGATCTGTGCGAAAGGGACGTTGTGAGTGGAGCTGCTTTGTGCTAGATCTCTGGGGTTTAAGCTTTTGTGCTAAGTATTGCATGGTGTGGGGCATTACTGTCTAGAGCTTAAGTTGGAAGCTGTGCTAGTCTTGAGTACCTGAGAAAAATTTTAGGAATGGGAGAGTTCAGAGATCCGGCGGCAATGCTTTAAAGATCTTGCTGCGGTTGCTTATTCAGAGTTTTGAGTTTAACTTGGATTTGTTTGGGAATGTGAGAGATCACAGAGATCCAATAGCAATGCTTTAGAGATCTTGCTGCAAGTACTTTGTTCTGTCAGTTACCTGAGAAAACTTTTCGAATTATGCGGACTGCCATGCTAATGGTTGAGAGCTCTCGCTTGTAGTGTTGTTTACATGCTTTGGGTTTCACTAGATTTTGCAGAATTGAGTAATGTACTATGTGGATCTGTATTACTGACCTTTTAGCTGAGAAAATGTACACACCTTTGATCATGTGTTCTTTTCGGTTCAGGTCATTGTTGCTGATAACTTTTTCACTGGTTCAAAAGACAACCTGAAGAAGTGGATTGGCCACCCAAGATTTGAGCTCATCCGTCATGGTAATAACTACATGCTTAAGGCATCATCTAGTCAATTGTCAATGCAGCTCATTTCTACATAGCCACAAACTGTTTTGTTGTGGTTACAGAAAATTGACAGCCTTTGGGTCTTTTCTTTCAAAGGTTCCTCAAGATTATAGATCCTGGTTAGTCAATGACAAACAAAGTACATAAGTTTATCTTGGCATATAATCAATGCATGTCCAAAAACATGTCCTGAGTTGCCTGTTGAATGATATTAAAATTTTCTGAACTGGTCATTTAAGCCATTGTAGTTCAATACATCTTAATATCTCATTTGACTGTGGGTATGTGTATGTGACTTTCTATTGGCAACTTCTGTTCCAAATAAAAGTACGCCCATCCATGTCAGTATTGTGAGGCCAGGTGTTTAGTCCAACTATTTAAACATGCGCATAGGACAGTTACTGTGCTCATCTTAATTGTGTAATGTCCTTACAGAATAACCTTTATATTTCAAATCACTTCCCTCAATGTTCCATTTTCAAAGTTATATTCTTGTGCTTGAGTTGCCCTATAATTTTATTTTTGCTTCATTTCAGATGTCACCCAACCGTTGCTTGTGGAGGTTGATCAAATCTATCACCTTGCTTGCCCTGCTTCACCAATCTTTTACAAGCACAACCCTGTCAAGGTGTGCAGGCTCTGTTTTTGTGATTATTCAAACCTATGATTAGTATAACCATTTCAAATATTGGTTTGTCACTTCATTTTATTTTTTCTTGCAATGATTACACATAGACAAGAAATAGTAGTTGGTCCTGTCCTGTCCTGATACTGAAATGGGTGTAAATATCGTGTACAGACCATCAAGACAAATGTTATTGGGACCCTGAACATGCTGGGACTTGCAAAGAGAGTTGGGGCTAGGTCAGTGTTTATCACGCTGATTGATCCTTAATACATCTCATGAGAAAAACTATATTAAATGGAGGTTTTATGTTCAATCACAGAATTTTGTTGACTTCAACCTCTGAAGTTTATGGTGATCCGCTTGAGCATCCTCAAACGGAGGCCTACTGGGGCAATGTTAACCCAATTGGTATGTCTGTTCATCTGACAAATGCATTATATTTTACCTGCCTTTTCTTAATCTATCTCCCAAAGTTCTCTTATCATTTTGAGTTAATTTTCTTTATCAGGAGTTAGGAGCTGCTATGATGAGGGTAAGCGTGTAGCAGAGACGCTGATGTTTGACTATCACAGGCAGCATGGCATTGGTAATACTTCGACATGTACTTAAACTTCACTGTTAGCTCATAATGTTTTTGTCCTGTAATAAGTCTTGGATTATGATGTCCTTAATAAGTATTTGTCATCTACTTCTGTAGAGATCCGAATCGCCAGGATTTTCAACACCTATGGACCTAGGATGAACATTGATGATGGGCGTGTTGTTAGTAACTTCATTGCTCAGGCTGTTCGGTAATATGCTTGTTGGACTTCTTTGAACCTTTTTCTGAGCTTCTGTCCAGATGGTTTTGGAGCTTATTTTGTCATAATTTTGCAGTGGTGAGCCTCTGACTGTTCAGAAGCCAGGAACACAGACTAGGAGCTTCTGCTATGTCGCTGACATGGTCTGTCTTACAGTGTGATTTGTTATCATTTATTATCTAGTCAAAACTCTTAAAAGTATCACTGGCATCACATCATCAATGGTACCATTTCAATGCAGGTTGATGGTCTTATTAAGCTGATGAATGGGGACAACACTGGACCGATTAATTTGGGGAACCCAGGTAAATTTATCTTTGCATTTGTTTGGTTTTTTTGCCACAGCGAGCAACTCGATCTGTGATTTATTTATATTTTTGTACTAGCATTCCTGTGGTAATGAAACGGACTTTCTTTCACATTTTCACTAAATGCCCCATAATTTATTGTGCTGTAGGTGAATTTACCATGCTGGAACTTGCCGAGAACGTGAAGGAGGTAAGCTGGATATTCTATAATTCCATTCCATTCAACTAACAATGCATGGGGTTTCTGGAATGTTTAATAAGGCGTCTGGTTTTACTCTGCAGTTGATCAACCCAGACGTGATAGTCACGATGACTGAGAACACTCCTGATGACCCTCGCCAGAGGAAGCCAGACATTACAAAGGCTAAGGAAGTCCTGGGGTGGGAGCCCAAGGTCGTTCTGCGCAACGGCTTGGTGCTCATGGAGGATGATTTCCGGGAGCGCCTGGCAGTGCCCAGGAACACCAAGGCCTAAGTTGCTTCTTCGCATTTGGCGGAGAATTATCACCGGAGCATACGCACAGTTGGGTTCACCACTATTCGTGGCCGCGTTTCATTACGGAATTTGAGTCCCAATAAAATGAATTACACCATTGTCGTTCGCTTAAAAAGATTGTATTATTAGAATTTTCATACGGGGCTGGCTATTTGTACTGCTACCGCTTTTGCAGAACTTGTGATACATTTGTTTGTAGCCTATGTACTCCCTAAATCGATCGTAGCAATGTTGATGTCATTTTTAAGTTTGTTGAAAATTTTGCCGCTGAGAATGTCAAGTCTGACCTGGCTGCACATTTGTGATGCTTCTACCGTGGAACATCTGTTGTCATTACAAATGGAGATCTTTTTTTTGTCTGATGTGCTGTATTGCTGCCATTTCTTATGTTGTGGAACCTTCCAGGTTCCAATTTTTTATTAAAAAAAATTACCTTGCCATTACATTACTGGCTTGTTCAGTGTGTAACGGCGTGTTAAGCTGCTGCTGTTTTTTTGATTGATTGAATAATTCGTACGGATCACCAACCAAAAAAGACCACTAGCGAATCTGGTCTTGGTCTTTTCCATGCTTCCAACAAAAAAGCAGCAGCAGCTACGAAGGAACCTGTACGGCTATAGTGCTGATAGCTGATTGGTTTGTTGCAACTTGCAAGGCTGTTCCTCATTGTCGACTGCAGTTTCTTCAACGGCCTGGCTTCCACTCGGGAGAAAACATAAGCCTTAACTTTTTAAAATAGTTTTTTTATTTCTCTCTCTTCTCTCACTTTAAAGATAAAACAGAATATCATGTATCCCACTTCTCTCTCGCACACACATCTTTCTCACTTTTCCTACCTCTTTCTCTCTCCTTTTAAAACTATTTATTTCAACTACTATTTATTTATTTTTAACCAAAAATCACCAGTTATAATAAAAAAACATCAATTACAACTAATATGAACAGCCCGTACTGCTATTGAATGTCAAACAGACGCTTCAAATTAAGCAGTGAAAATAAAGGGCACCACAAATTCCTGCTTTTGGAACGGGCGTCGCTGTGGAGGGTTGGTTGCGTGATCTGACGGGCGAAGGAGGGTGCAACTGCTGCTACGGCTGCAGTGGATCGTACTCCAAAACTGCTAGCTAGCTAAGCTGGTAGCATGACTCCATCACGTTTACAGAAAGTTTCGAGGATAATGATCCAATGCGTCGTTCGAAAGCAAGCACATGTGCATCGAAATCTACGTGTCCATGTCCAAGCGTGGTCCGCGTGGAGCAGGACGCGCTGATGTCGGTGGCCACTCAATGCCAACCATCCACCTGGATGCACATATCTCTTCAAGGCAAAAGTTCAACGCAAAACAGGATTGCTCACTCTCGAAGACTCTCACCTCAGCGGTCATCCAAGAAACCTCCCCTTGTCATCCGTGAACCTTCCTTGCCACTGCAATTTACTGAATATCTTCCGATTCTCTAAGCCCGACAGATAACGTCTTCCAATACTCCAAAACCACGCATCCTACCTCTATGACGTGGATTCTTTTAGACTATGATCTTTAACTTATAATTTTTAAATTTTAGCTATTTATAAGAGATAGTATGAAGAGAGAAACAATTGTTTATGATTTTAATCGATATATCTGAACTTAGTGTAGTATCCATTGTAATCTATCTATACACTTCGTCTTTTAAAGACAC
Source organism: Bonia amplexicaulis (assembly GCA_036346245.1). Lineage (NCBI taxonomy): Eukaryota > Viridiplantae > Streptophyta > Magnoliopsida > Poales > Poaceae > Bonia > Bonia amplexicaulis. Next base: position 6,118,197 of record CM070742.1, read on the forward strand.
ACTATTTAAAACTATTTACTATAGCGATAAATGATAAGTTAAAATCTAAACCCAAAATAACTAGTTACTATAATAAACAATAATAAGCCAAAGCCATCTAAAACAACACAGACAGACTGACTTAAAAAAGACAATGTGGAGTAGTAGTACTCTTTTGCCCTTCCCTAGCTGATTCGTCTCATTTGCCATGATAAAAGTAGCGAGAACCTATACAACATTTTTTTTATTTATTTTTTTCTCCTCCCACCTCAATAAACCCCTACTGCTGGCATTCTTCCCAGGGCGCTCTCTGGCTGCTCGACCTTAGATTATCCTTGCCATCGCCTCTAGTCATAGTTAGCAGTATCTTTGATATACCTCCTTAATATAAAAAAATGAATTAGACATTGGGAGAGCGTGCATTCGGTGGAGCGCGCTCGTCCGAGGGGCGTGCGGTGGTCGCTCACGCTTGGACATGGCTACGCTGGCGGCAGGATGGTGAAGATGACGTCCTAGAGAATAAATCGCAAGACCAGAATTATGAATGATATACAAGAAAAAATCATGCAAATAATGTATAGCAATTCTGCATAAAGTTTCCGACAAAAATTCTACATAAAATAATGGCAAGAACGACAGTAAATTTAACAGTCCTTTTTTTTTACTATAGCTATTTCTGGCACTATAACAGACCACTGATGTAATTAACCTAGACATTGTGTTTTCTTGATTGAACTGCCAAATTTAATATCACACGGCACTGCAGCTTCCATGCGCTCTGTTCTAAACAAGTTTTTTTTTGCTTTTACCAGCCGAGTTTTAAATAGAATGATTTCTTAAAATAATTTCTATAAATTATTTATAAAAATTACTATAGGAGTTATTTTTGAACAGAATAGATTCTCAATACAAGTATCTCTTACTCCCTCGATCTCTCTCGTAAACAATCAAAATCTAAAAAGACACAAACAAAAGAAAACAGACAATTGATATTTGCCACTTTATAGAGTGGTCTTTCCAGATTTACCATTATATAAAATGCAATTTAGAATTTACCACTCTATATAGTTATGCTTTCATCCTTTTCCACTTTAGATATTTTGCCCTTATCTTTATGCATTTTAACACCGTCTTACCTTGGTTTTACCCTTGTCTTTATGCATTTCTACATAATGATAAATCTAGAAAGATAAAAATGCACAGGACACACTCTGAAGTGATGAAAGATGAAAGTGCCACTTCATAAAGTAGTTAGTTCTAAATTGCATTTCTATATAACGATAAATCTCAAAAGACTACTCTATAAAATAGCAAATTACCAATTGCCCCTAAAGACAAAAGGCACAGCACTGGTAAACAGGTGGCCTCCACGGCCTAGACACGAGATGGACGATCGCCACCGGCACATCAAACGCGGGAGCGGTGGATGGAACCGTCTCCATTAGAGATGGCAATGGGTACCCGAAACCCGATACCCAGTGGGTTTTTACTCTATTAGGGCATGGGTCTGGGTCAATTTCCTAACCCATGGGTCTCTTAATGGGCAAAAAGCCTAACCCATCGGGTTTGCGGGTTCGGGTACGTTCCTATAGTACCCAAACCCGTAAACCCATGGGTAATATAAACCCGATCCATGGAGTTATAAACCTGCACTCCCACCTCCCAGCAAACCAATCCAAATTTATAGCCCATTAGTCAAGTACAAGGAGCGGTTGATGTCTCTCCTTTTGGTTTTAAATGAGTTGTGAACCGTGAACTTGTAATGATATGCTATGCCAATGAACTATGAACTGAGAATTGATGGAGTGAACTAGTGATGTGCATTGTGGATTTGTCGTTGCTTGTTTCATACATAGTAGCACATAAATTGAATTTATTATTGACTTGCTAAGCATTGCACCGTCTCGCAATCTGCACAATTGTTGTTGAGCACGGCGACCGTGGTACCGTTACCCGAGTGGGCATGGGTGCAGGCAAAATCTGCACCGTCACGGTATGGGTTTTTAACGGCACATCTAATTTTCACAAGCGGGTTTGGGATAAGAAACCCAGCGGGTTTATGCCCGTTGCCATCTCTAGTCTCCATTGCAAGAGCAGCGTGTGAGAGACGAAACGGGAGGCGCTGTCCACGCGGCAAACCGGTCAGTATCCTCCGCTTCTCCAGGCAGCTTTTATGAAGGACCCCACCCCGACCCCACCTCTCCACCGTCGCCCATACCATTCTTTCCCACCCATCCGTCCGTAGTTTTCGCTTCGTTACCTCCTCCTCCGCGACCGTTCGTCGGTTCCCGAAGCTTCTCCGTCCTCCGACTCGGTCTGTTCGTCTCCGACGCGCCGGCGCCCCCGCTTCCCCCGTGTCTCCGCGCGATCTGCGCTCGGTGAGCCAGCACTCCTCCCAGTTCTCCCGTTCCTGGATTGGGTCGCGTGGTTCGTGAATGCATGCTGTGTTGGATTGCTTGTGGCGGCATTGCTTTTTTTTTTACTCTCGCCCCTGGTGTTAGATCTGCGTCCTGTACGGCTCTGCTGTCGAGTGTGTGGGGGTTGCGTGATCCTGCGATCTCATGTGGGAACTCCGTCCGGGTCCCTCTCGATCGGCGGTGGTGGTGCGGTCTAAATTACAGGTTTGTTTTTGGTGGCGAAGGGCTCCATGTTTGTAGCACATGGCACGGCGGGCAGTGGTGCTGATTTCCATCGTGGTGTGATGTGATGAAGCGTGAGTTGGTTTTGCCTTTGCTGGACTTTTGGATCGTGATGTGTGCCTCGTAGAATTTGCGTTTGTAACTGATGTAGGATATTGTAGTAAGGGTGTTCTCGTTCTGTGCCGGCTGATGGCGCTAATGATGTTTAGTGGTAGAGTTAATTAGTTATTTTTGCTATTTAATAGTATTTCCCTTATTTGCCATTGGTGTTAGGGAGTAGATCTGCTTTTAGAAGTTTGTGTTTTCCCCTTCTCTCAGTAACTTTGATGACACCTTGTGAGAGTAATTATGATGTCACTTGTAACACATAACAGGTTGCTAAATTAGCAGGCAAAGATGGCGACTTATGAGCCCAAGAACATTCTCATAACTGGTGCTGCGGGTTTCATTGCTTCACATGTGGCGAACCGCCTAGTTAGGAACTATCCGCACTATAAGATTGTTGTCCTTGACAAGATTGATTACTGCTCCAACCTTAAAAATCTCAGCCCTTCGCGGCCATTGCCAAATTTCAAGTTTGTCAAGGGTGACATTGCAAGTGCTGATCTGGTGAACTACCTTCTCATCACTGAGTCGATTGACACCATCATGCACTTTGCTGCTCAGACTCATGTGGATAATTCATTTGGCAATTCCTTTGAGTTCACAAAGAACAACATATATGGTACCCACGTCCTTCTTGAAGCCTGCAAGGTTACTGGTCAGATCAGAAGATTTATTCATGTCAGTACTGATGAGGTGTACGGAGAAACTGATGAGGATGCTGTCGTTGGTAACCATGAGGCCTCACAGTTGCTTCCGACAAATCCATATTCAGCTACAAAAGCCGGGGCTGAAATGCTTGTGATGGCTTATGGAAGGTCTTATGGTCTTCCTGTGATTACAACTCGAGGCAACAATGTGTATGGGCCAAATCAATTCCCTGAGAAGCTCATTCCCAAATTTATTCTTTTGGCCATGAGAGGCTTGCCCCTTCCAATTCATGGCGATGGCTCTAATGTTAGGAGCTATCTGTATTGTGAGGATGTTGTTGAAGCTTTTGAGGTAGTTCTTCACAAAGGAGAGGTCGGACATGTGTATAACATCGGTACTGTTAAGGAGAGGAGGGTGATTGATGTGGCCAGGGACATATGCAAGCTGTTTGGCTTGGACACTGAGAAAGTAATCAGGTTTGTCGAGAACAGGCCCTTCAATGACCAGAGGTACTTTTTGGATGACCAGAAACTAAAGAACTTGGGATGGGCAGAGCGCACGCCATGGGAAGAGGGGTTGAAGAAAACAATCGAATGGTATACCAACAATCCTGATTACTGGGGAGATGTCGTTGGTGCATTGCTCCCTCATCCAAGGATGTTGATGACGCCTGGAGTTGAAAGGCATAACTGGACTGAGGAAATCAAATCTCTTGCTTCACCAGCGGAAGCTAAGGAAGCTAGCACAAAAGCTCCCGCAACCACCGCCAAGTTCTTGATATATGGTAGGACTGGATGGATTGGTGGTCTACTTGGGAAGATATGTGAGAAGCAAGGCATACCATATGAGTATGGGAAAGGACGCTTGGAGGAGCGCTCTCAGCTCTTGCAGGACATTAGAAATGTGAAGCCAACCCATGTTTTCAATGCTGCCGGTGTCACTGGAAGGCCAAATGTTGACTGGTGTGAGACCCACAAACAGGATACTATCCACACCAATGTTGTTGGGACCTTGAATCTTGCTGATGTTTGTCGTGAGCAGGGATTGCTCATGATCAATTATGCTACAGGTTGTATATTTGAGTATGATGCTAAACACCCTGAAGGTTCTGGAATTGGTTTCAAGGAGGAAGACAAGCCCAACTTTACTGGTTCATTTTATTCCAAAACTAAAGCAATGGTAGATTCATCTTTATTCTTTGTGAACTATGACATTCCTCCTTTTACTTCTTTCTGAAACTAATGATGTGTTGTTTCATGCGATGCAGGTGGAAGAGCTATTGAAGGAGTACGACAATGTCTGTACTCTTAGAGTCAGGATGCCCATATCATCAGATCTTAGCAACCCTCGTAACTTCATTACAAAGATAGCTCGTTATGACAAGGTGGTGAACATTCCCAACAGTATGACAATTTTAGATGAACTTTTGCCTATCTCCATCGAGATGGCAAAGCGGGACTGCAGGGGCATATGGAACTTCACGAATCCTGGGGTTGTCAGTCACAACGAGATTCTGGAGATGTACAAGAAATACATTAATCCCGACTTCAAGTGGACCAACTTCACACTTGAAGAGCAGGCCAAGGTTATAGTTGCACCAAGGAGCAACAATGAAATGGATGCATCAAAGCTAAAGTCCGAGTTCCCTGAGCTACTGTCCATTAAGGAATCTTTGATTAAGTATGTCTTTGAGCCAAACAGGAAGGTTCCTGCTAATTGAAGATTTATGGGTGCGGGTGTGGTGGAGGTTCTTTATATTGGTTATTTGACTCTGATTAGCTAATATTGCATGGTGGCAGTTGTGATCCATTCTTTGGGGTATGGCATGCATACTTTTTTTTTGTATTTTGTTTGCTACGCGTCCTGTTTTACTTAAGAGATATCCTTAGATGTTCTATATAGTGTCGGATATGTTTTTTTACATGGTTATCAATGAACGTCAGAGATTAACTTATTTCATCATATATTATAACTATCAAATACAATTTCGTGCACAGTGTTGTGCATTCTATCTCCTCGTTGCTCTTTGTTGTTTCTTTAGTTTTCTTTTGAAGCTCGTATGCTTATTTTGTTGCTACGTTAGTATGCTTTTGTTGTTGTTGTTACGGTAGTTCAGGTACTCTATGCTTCTGGTTTCCCCGTGAAACTTTATATTACGTACATATTTAGTGTGTTGTTTATATTGATGCTTCGTATGATATTGTACACCCAGAAGTCGAGAATATGGTCAGCCGGTGTGCGCCAGACAGCACGACGTTTTATTTAGTATCGCACCTAGAAATCTTTCACTTCGGCGGAAGATTACACGTTTCTTGGCGAATTGCACATGACTTTGTCTCCCGCGTTGAATCTGGTCGTGCGTGGCGTGTCGCTTCGAACTTGTTGTCTTCGACGGTTCGACATACATGGCGCATCGCTGTCTTTTTGAGCTAAACAATGCCTCTTGTGAATGAGAATCGCTACGGCCTGCAGCTCTAGTGTTGAGGTGCCTAGCGAGACATCTTTGTTCGCTTGTCGGCTGTCGGTACAGCAGATCGGCAGCACCCGCAGCATGCATAGAGGCGCCAAGCCACCAACCACGCAGAGTGCACTTGCCCCAACGGCCCGCGCGGTTGCACCCGACGGTCCGAGGCGGCGCCCGAGCCGGCGAGCCATCCACCCATCCGCGTAGCACAGAAAATCGCGTCGGAGAGTTGGCAAACTCCGGGGTCAGTCAAGCTGGACGAGCCTCACGGACGGACGCCGACTTGCGCCCGCGCGCCACCCACGATGCCGCCCCGCCTAGTGTCGCATCGCACCGTTCCCTGTTCGCTCGTTCGCCAAGGAGGCGCGTGGGTTGGGCGGTAGTTGCTATCGCGCGGGCTTGTGCCGTGCGCGCATCCGCGGCTGGAACGTGCCAGCACCCAGCAGGCGCCCGTGTCATGTGGCGGATGCGCGTCGGCCAGGGACAACACCGATCATGCTGTGCACACGAAGCCGCTTGGACAAGGCTCGTGCCAAGCGCGTGATCTCTCGTCTCGGGACGAGATGGGGAAGACGGTGTTAGTCGTGCAATTGTCACTAACTAGTGGAGCCGGTACTCCGCTGAAGACGACAGATCGAATGCAATCGGAGCTCGCCGCAGCCTAACGTCGCCTTGCGAGGCTTCGAAATCCGAACCATCCAAAGTGAAGGAACGGTCAAGATTGCAACGGCAGACGATTTGCTGCCTCGACGGTCTCCCGCGTGTTGGCCATTGAAGCAGGGACGAGATGGGTCACCGCAACGGCTGGACCGGCATGAGCCCGGGCTGCCACCTCAGGCCCTGCCTGCCGGCGCTGTGGTTGATCACGGCGTCCCGCGCCACCTCCGCGCGACTGCACCGGCCTCGTGCGCCCGTCTCTCTACCTCACCCAGCCGTGCCAAGGACGATTGTGCATGTATGCCAGTGGAGATCCGCCTTTTTATTCGACTTTCACTTCTCTTGATGTGGCCCCCTTGGTTGGGTTCCGGTGGTTGCCATGGTTAGACAGCCGTGGACTCCATTGGGAACTACTCATTAGATGAATCTAAGGCTAAGCATAAACTATAGGCATTAATCCTAGATTAAACATGAACATATAGCATGATCTTTAGAGCGAAAACTTACCCGAATTTGAAGATGCCATGGAGAGGTGGTCGGCGGTGCAGATGATGCTGTGGACGGAGACGAAGGAGGCCTTCGGCCTTCGTTCACCTTAGCGCTCGTGAGAGATCGGGTATGTGCAGAAGTTAGTAGCATTGAACAAAAACCTGAACAAAGCATGCTAATCCCTCTGTTTTTATGTGGCGCTAGGTGACCAGGACCGAAACCAAAAGAGCTAGTGCGCCTCCGATCAAGACACAAGTAGAGGTATGGCCTCTCTAAAATTTCGAGATGCTGTTAGTCGAGATCAATCCAACACATGTTTTAGGTGGGAGAGACACAGGGGAAGCCCGTAGAAACAAACAATGGGACGAAAACATTTGACTTCGTACAGGCTTCGTGCAAGAAACTTGGTGTGCACAGCATTTCCAGGGACCACTGTGTTGTACAGGGGCGGCTGCTGTTCAAGGCGCGTCGCTGGGGCCTTGTAAAACAAAGGTCTCCTCCATCGCGCTTCAGTTTTTTTTATTTTAATTTTTTCTCCTTATTCTTTATATTATCTGTGATGATGTAACATTTTTCTCTTTTTTTATTTTTAAATTTAATTACACTGGAAAAACTAATAACAGCTATAATATAAAAATGAACCCTAAACAGTAAAAAAACTGGTTTAAACCCAATGGAGCACAGTCAATCCTAAACAGGAACGACTTAACGTAGCTCGTGTTTGTTAGATCAAACGATTAGGCTAGGCAGGCTGGTGGGTACAGAAACCACAAGGTCTATAACACATACTGCAGGCCTAACTAGTTCTTGTTTCGAGAATTCTGGTCAAATGATTGCAAACGCAGTAGGAAACACGAAAAGGATGCTACTTCACACGAGTTTCGTTCGCAGATCAAACATTATTTCACCTTCCTCGCGTGGGAGATCGTCCCGCGAGACACGTTAAATTCTGCAATCTCAGTGCGGCAAGCAATTCTCTTTTGCCGTATAACAACCTGTTAAAGTAGGCCTGAAACACATAAGCATGGTACCATGGTCTGTTTGATATGTACGACTTTTAGTTGAATTTTTTAAATTTTAACTATTTGTGATAAACATTACGACAAGAGATACTATTGCAATTTTAGTTGATACATATGTTGAGCTTTTAACGTATAGTATAATTAACCTGTAGATCAAATCTTGAGAAAATATTCTGTTTGAAAATTAGATACTGTAGCAAAAACTAAAAACTGCTTTTAAAAGCCGTTAAAGCACAGTCCCTATATCCACCAAGTAAACCCATACATATCCTCATGGGAAAAGGTTAATATTTCTTATGGATGCTATTGAATATAATCACAGACCAAGAAGGCGTTGCGAATTGAAACCAACAGAAGGGACCACAACAGTGTCACAACGCAGGAAAAATTACAAGGTTCGTGCAAAATGCGAACCCTTAGACAAAAGGTTTTGCTCCTGGGACGAGCATCAATGCAGTGCAAGAAAATGATCCTTCAACTTATGACCCAGACATGATCCTTAATTCCCACTAGAGATGGCAACGGGCACAAACCCGTTGGGTTTTGCTATCCTAAACCCGTGCCCATAAAAATTAGATGTGCCTGTTAAAAAACACATGCCCGTGACGGGTGCAGATTTTTGCCCAGACCCATGCCCACTCGGGTAACGGGTACCACGGTCGCCTGTGTTCGACAACAACCGTGCAGATTGCGAGACGAGTGCAATGCTTAGCAAGTCAACAATAAATTCAATTTATGTGCTACTATGTATGAAACAAGCAACGACAAATCCACAATGCACATCACTAGTCCACTCCATCAATTCTCAGTTCATAGTTCATTGGCATAGCATATCATTACAAGTTCACGGTTCACAACTCATTTAAAACCAAAAGGAGAGACATCAACTGCTCCTTGTACTTGACTAATGGGCTATAGGCTGGATTGGTTTGCCTGGGAGGCTGGGAGTCTGGGTTTATAACTCCTATGGATCGGGTTTATATTACCCATGGGTTTACGGGTTTGGGTACTATAGGAACGTACCCGAACCCGCAGACCCGATGGGTTAGGCTTTTTGCCCATTAAAAGACCCATGGGTTAGAAAATTGACCCAGATCCATGCCCTAATAGAGTAAAAACCCACTGGGTATCAGGTTTTGGGTATCTATTGCCATCTCTAATTCCCACCCTTTAATCCCACAGTCGTGCACAGAAACACAGTTGCAAAAGCATGCTGTTCTCAAAAAGCTAAACGCTACAAACCATATGCAGATATGTAGCACTAGAAAAATAAGCAATGACAATTAACAGGAGAATAGACATTTTTCGATAACATTAAATGGGAATGACACGGCATGCACAATCATTATGATAATTCCAAAACAACAATAACAAACACCAGATCGTAATGCCTACACCTATGAAGCATCTACCATATTGCAAATGGTAGCATTCAGAAATTAACTACTTGGTAATAGTGAATAAACAAAACAAATGCTGGTAGTTAACCCCATGTTCCAAAATGTTTACCAACACTCCTTATAGGTTTCCAAAATAATGGATGATTGATCCATTAAACCCCATGTTCCAAAATGTTTACCAGCACTCCTTATAGGTTTCCAAAATAATGGATGATTGATCCATTACCATTGATGCTGGCTGTCAAGAATCTCTTGCAATGTTAGGAATCTTGAGTTATTCAATCATCTGTAATCAATCAAGCACAGCTCATCACCAGAGATGAAACTAGTCAATATAGGCTTCCAGATCACCATACACGAGCAAGAATACGAAAGGCCCTTCGGTTAATACTTGATTTGTAGGGCAGAAGCACAAGCCTCCCATGTGGATCTTCCAAGCACAGTTGAAATGATTAGGACCAACCGCAGTTGAAGAGATCGGCAAATGAGAGTTCGATGCCTAGTAAAAGTTCAAATGGAAAGGCCCAACCATATGCTAGCGTCATAAAGCAGGCAGGCAATGGATCTCCACAGAGCAGTCCAAAAGTATAAAGCCTATCATTCGGATAGACATCTCTAACTATAAATAGCATGATGGCAAAGCGAGATGCGACCTTGATGCTTCTTCTTCAAGCAGACAAGCAACTAGCAAATTCACAATAAGCGGATCAGGGTGCTAACCACCCGTAGAGGTGAAGATTATGCAAGAAATCAACTTTTAAAAGAACAAGACCCCTCCAGCTGTCGTGTGATTCATTAATGTGCAAGAGAAGATTGCTAGGTCCAAAATCAACAATAGCAGAATAAATAAACAGAAAGGCAGCGGCCACCTGCAAGATGAGAAGAAAAGAATCCTTTTAACACATAAAGCACAAGAATGCATATGAATAAAGTAAACCACAATATAGTAGATAGGTAAACAAATGAGAAATATGCATACCTCCTACAAAGGATGGTTGAAGCTTTAAACCTTTGTACAGCAGAGAAACAATGTCCGACCACCACCCAACTAATGCAGACAACAAGATCACCATGATGCATCTGAAGTTCAGCCTTTTTACCTTGAGGGTGTATGATATGAGGGTCAGAAGGGATCCACAATAACTTTCACATGTGTAGCAACTCGTATGGTTCTTCACTTCGCAGAAAAGTGTACAGAAACTAAGGCAAGCAAGTAATTTTCATAACAGTGTTCACCATCATCCACTTTAACTCTAGTTCTATGTAGACACATAAAACCCATAAAATTCAGTAAACCAAGAGCCCCACAAACATAAGGTTTTGTTGTCCCTTGAATATAGTAGCACAAATAGCAGGAACACACAGACTAACACCCTTCATATTTGATGTTGAAATATCAACGTTGCAAAGATATCTAGTTAGTCTGCATCGCATCTGCATGGTACTTCTCCAAGTCAGCATCAAGTTCTTCAGCAGACTTTGGCTGACTACGCTCTTTGCCACGGCGACCACCAGGTCCGCCGTCGCCGCCACCGCCACGACGCCCCCTCCTACCCCTTGGACGGGGTCTACTTTGAAGAAAACCAGCTGGGCCACCCCTTTGCACGCTGTAACATTCACAGACCAATAAGGTAAGTTGGGAAAATCTAATATAAACTGAAGAAGGATCAAACTAACAGCTCAAAAACAAAACATTATAAGCAAATCAACAAACAAGTTGATTGCTGAAAATGAGACAGAACAACACCACATAGATATACTGCTGATCCAAAGTGCTGTAGGTCATATCTCACAGCATATTAGTATAGGATGGTAGGCTTGAAACATTATTAGTGGACAAAGGTGCCCCATCACGTGTCAATAAAGTAGGAAAATGATCTAACTCAATAAATTCTACTAGATAGACTAACTTTCACATGACATATGCAGATACAAATGAATTCTTAAACCTGAAATCCATAATTCAGTTCTGCTAGCACCCCTAAAATATAACTAAGAATATACTAAATTTTGGGGGTGCAATAAGTACCATAAAGCACCTACTCGTATAAATATATAATGTCCCTCTTGAAATATTGGGCATCCTTTTCCATGTCAAATTAATGGACAAAACTTTTCTGGACATGATGCAATGGAAAACATATAAGAATATACTAAATTTTGGGGGTGCAATAAGTACCATAAAGCACCTACTCGTATAAATATATAATGTCTCTCTTGAAATATTGGGCATCTTTTTCCATGTCAAATTAATGGACAAAACTCTTCTGGACATGATGCAATGGAACACATATAAGTGCTCTTCTGCGCTACATGATTATCACTTATAGCAAATAATTATAGTAACATCAGACCTCACACTCAACATCATAAGACCAGCAATTATGCACACTTTTAGCAAACAAACAAATGCAGATATTCAATATTGCAATGGACTGATAATTCACAAATAAATAATGCAGCTTACAAAACATACCTCTTAGGAGCATTCCTAACATGGCCTCCATTATTGACTGGAAGAGCAGCTGCAGCTGTAGGAGTATTGGTCCCAAGTATCTCCATTTTCATAGGCTTACCATCAAGTTGCACATTGTTATATTTCTTCACCGCTGCAACAGCATCACCATGCCTTGCAAATATAACTTCAGCTGTTCCCTGCAAGAAATAGCAAAGTCAGACATCACAGAAAAACAGGCATGTAACAAAGAAAGCATAAGATTGCATCCATACCTTAGACCTCCCACTTCGGTCATAGTGAATTGAGGATCGCTTCAGATCGCCCATCTCAGAGAAAAGGTCCTGTACCATTGTATACAGAAAATACTCAGCAAAATGTTTGACAAGGCAATGACTTAATATTGTAAAAAAAATTCAGGTGATGTCTGCTACGTGTAATTGACATGGAAACTTAGATGTAACTCAATATAACAATAAAATTTCTATAGCACGGAAATTACACGGATAAGTGAACTAAACAAATTGAGCATTCAAGATAAGCTGCAAATTTTAGGATTCAAAATAAGGAGCAAATTCGTAAGCGATTGAAGCAAACAGTATGCTACAAAAAGGTTCAAATGTATCCAAAAAAAGGTTACAGCGGTGCAACCGAAGAACAGGGAATGTGCAGATATAAATCTCTGCTTTAAAATTACACTGGTTCTGAATCCACACACCATGATAGAAAACACAGGCACAACATACAGGCACAACATATGCAACCAACCATTCAGGGTTCACTACAATTAAGAACGAAACCAAGTCATTTTTCACAAACAAACAATTAAGAACGAAACCAAGTCATTTTTCACAAACAAGCAAACACTCCAAGGTCAAAAAACAAATTAACTCAGTTGTACAACAGATCGAAGTTAGCATCATGGCCAAAAAAAATATATACTTACTGAACTTCACTCACGCATCTGCCAGATCTAGAAAATAACCTAGCTAATCACATATCTAGCTAAGTATCTATGTTTTTTTAAAAAACTTTACTTCACTCGCGCATCTGCCAGATCTAGAAAATAACCTAGCTAAGCCAACTATTTATGGTTTTTATACAATCAAATGCTTAGAAGCAACAATGGAACATGTCGGTCTGGTGACGCATATACCTTGATGTCCTCGTTTGAGACACCGAAGTCCAAATTCGAGATGTAGAGCTTGGTGCCGGTCTCGATAGCCGAGACCCTCCCGCCACCGCCGCCAGCTGCGACCTCCGAGTACATGTCGTGCTGCCACTCCGAGTCAGGGGCCTGGATCGCGTCACACCACAGTGAGAAAACCACCCGACCATCCTCCCGCCTCGGCAAAAATGGAACCCCATCCTTCGCCGACTGTGCAAATCCTAGCCCGTTCGATTCGTTCGTACCTTCGGCGGCTGGTAGGGCGCCGCCCTGTTCCCCGACCTCTTGAAGGAGCGCCTGGTCGGCCCGACTCCCCCGCCTCCGCCGCCACCTCCAGCAGCGGATTCGCGGCGGCCCTCGCGGCGGCGGCCACCCCCGCCGGACGAGGGGTTGCTCTTCTTGTTGTTCTTGATCATGTCGTCGAGGGTCATGTCGAGGGCCTCCGCCATAGCGGCTCGGGGGGGATAGATCTCGGCTCGCGCTAAGGTTAGGGAGGCGAGAGAGAGCTCGACGAGGCGGCGGCGACTTGGGATTTTGGCCTTTTGGGTGGCAAGTTGATTAGGGTTGCGAGGCGGTGGGGATCGGGGAATTGAAGATTTTTCTGCGGAGGCGGCCGCGACAAAATAATAGGCGGGGAAACGCGTCGGGAGAACGCGTGGTGAGGTGGGGGCGCACGAGTCACGACCACGTGGGCGTGATGTGGACGGGGAGTCGGGGGGCCACGGGACTCATTGGTGGGGTCGGGTCTCGCTCGAGCTGGGCTCGTTCCTTTATTCCGACGGCTCCTCTGGTAGTCTGGTTCGAGTCCTTTTCTTTCAACAAATTCCGTTATGCTAACAAACTCGGAGATGAGAAAAACTAATCAAACTTATACTGTTCCAACGGAATAAACGACAAATGTTAGATCCAAACCGTATGAATCTCAAAACATCTCTATTACTACCATACCTCCGTTCCCAAAGTCGACCTAACTTTCTCCCCCGCTCCCTCCCGAAGTGTCAGGGGGCTACGCAGTCAGGCGGCGACGGCGCCACGAGCCATGGGTGGTAGTGAAGGGGCAGCGCAACAATGGCGACCGATGACAAGGTACCACCCTATATCGTTGAAAGTGCTCCCAACGGTGTACCGTTCGCTAGTTGCTCTCTTCAGGGATCTATCTATGTCTTCTTTCTTTTTTCTCTCTGAGTTGTCCTCTTAGGCCATGTATAGTGGGGCTCCTTGCCATGTAAGATTTTTTGACGATGTAAATGAGAGAGAACAAGGAGACAGAAGCTGTCTATCTGGCATACAATAGACAGTCTATAAAGCCCATATAGATAGCACATAACATCATTATATGAGTTGTTTTCTATAACTAGTATTTTTTTCATATAAGAATTAAAGGATTGTGGGTCTTATAAAAACAACTCATTATAGGAATTATGTTTAGTACGGTCTATATATGACATAAAAGGATGCTATAGATAACAATTATCTACATTATTGTATACGCCCTTATGCTACCTAGGAAGATTTTGAGAGTATCTTTTGTACCAAACTTTTTGTTCGATCCATTACTTGGACCAAAGCTTCACCATGTCACGTTTTAATTTTATATGGTCAGAAACTCTAAATCCAGAACACATAACTTTCTGCGATAGAAGCACGCTATGTTGCTATCGGGGAAAAATACTGCACTAATCCTATAGATTCCCAAATGACCATGGAGAAATTTTTATAGGGACCAGTCATGTGCTCGTACATTGCAACAGAAAAAAGCTTATAGTAAATATCATTTGTGCTCTGTCTATTCATCCTAAACCACTTCCCCGGTATACTCATTTGTAGAGTGCTAGGAAATCTATAAAACCGAGATCCTCATGATGAACTCGACACTGGCTTTAGGATAACAAGATCACAAGTTTATATCACATATAAAAAAATGTCATGCAAACAATAATAGTTTCTACAACTATAATGGAAGGATTATTGATCAAATCATTGATTTGGCAAGGATTATTGACCGAAGCATTGATTTGTTGTTCTTCTAAAATAGAGAGCTATGTATCGTTTTATGTTGGAGATACGCCAGTATTAAGTAAGAGCAGCATAAAAACTATAGTTTTATGGCATTCTTCAATCTCCTAAAATGTTGCCACAAGGAAGATAGACACTATGCTTGACTTCCAATAAGCATCAATTAACAACCATTAGGCTTCATTTAAAGCACAAGTTTGGATTTAGTATTTGAATCTTCTACTTAGTAGACTATAGATCAATCAACTTTAACTAACATATCATGAGAGAAATAACTTACAAGATATGATGACAAACATATATTTGGAGCCGCTGCGCCATACCTATCGCTGTACCCTATCCACACTACTACAGAAAACCGTATTACAGACGCTTCAGAAACGTTATCACATACAGTTTTGTGAGCCGTCTGAATTTATAGGTCAGTAATGATACGAGGTCATCACAGAAGGCAGCTCTTGTAAAAGCAGATACGTCATTAATGTACTCTTCACTCACACGGTTCGCGGCATACATCCAGCTTCGGTCCTACATTATGCATATATATAACAACTTAGTATTAAAAATTAAATTAATTAATTATTACTACATATATACCACATGCATTGAGGCTTTGCTAGCTTAATTCATATTATAAACACAACAGTTGTTTCCCCAGCGATCGACGAACCACTTATAACCAATAATTTTGACAAATTTGGCCTCCCACATGACGGGAACTGATCATGTATGGTCAAGTAGATGCAAACCATCTTCAATAACACTCACCAAAACTTAGATCTAAATTGTAATGCAAAGAAAAATAAATTTCATTACTAACCATATCTAGGGCAACCAGAAGCGTATGAATCTTCAAAGCTCTCCTGTCTGCTCCCACCAAATTAATTGGCCTGAAAGCTTTGCCTCCTCCAGGTGCAGCACCGGCTAGATCTGGATCGAAATAAAGACAGATGCGGTTCTGAGCGGCGCGATAAATATATAGTCAAATTATCACAGACGGTCTTCAAATTAAAACCGTCTATAGTGTACGTCACAGACGGTTTTGTCAAACCGTCTGTGATTTGGCGTCTACTAATAGTATTTTTGTAGTAGTGCCACCTGTCACAAAGAACATGAAGTGAGTAGATCATTTGGTGAAAAACTACTGCGAAATCAACACTGGACATGAAGGCATTACCCTGTCTGTGAAGAGGTTTACTTTTTTGCTGTACCTGAACAAGGCAAGCTGGAACTCCTCCTGTTCAAGAAAACCCAAAACATCATCAGCACAGTCAGAAAACATAGTTGATCACTGAGGTGACATTGCCAGCAGAGTTGAAAGATCTATCATCTATGTCACCTTGTGAATGAACCCGATCTTGATGATGGAAAAGCTCAGCTTCTTGTACAGCTAGTGCAGCGCCTCGACCTCGTTCACCGTGACTGCCAATCAACCACAATGCACAACACTTTACAATGCTCTAACAGATCAAAACCCATACTGTTGTATCTCACAATATCAATTCAGGCATAGGGGAAAGGCAGACTTGGTGCAGTATCAAGAACTACGCATGAGGTATATATGTAAGAGGACAGGTGCTCACAGGAGGTTTGGGAGCATGAGGACGGTGGGCTCCTCATATCTCGACGTGCTCTTGAACTGCTTAGACGGCGCGCAGCCCATTCTACACCGCGCGGATGGGTGACAAGCGGCCCGGAGGTCGTCGGGTTTGCCGCCAAAAAACGATGCCCAAACCTGCAGCTTCAAGAGAGACTGCGGCTGCCGACCACAACAAAATATTCATTTGGGGAATCTAAAACCACCAAAGAAAGATCGATAACAAGTAGATATTTCTTTTCATTTTATGTGTTCTAAGATGAAACATTTGAATCGAATCTCAGCTACCTTTTTGAAAAACAATTAATAATCAATAATATATTTTGATTTAATCCATATGAAATGGCTATTTGGAAGATGAAGGTGTTGAAATTTCGAATATATGATCAATGGGTAACATAGGTCTTCCTGAACCAAGGAATATTCTGTGATTATGGTTATGTTAGTTAAGATATTTTGCATCAAATTGTAGCAGGATACAATTAAACACAATGCAGAGGTGGTTTATGGAATACATGTTAGTTCACTAAGGAGGAGAAGAAAAAAGTGGTAAATTATGTAAATATTGATTAGCAGCATGCTGCTATCAAATGGAAATTTGTGCGGTATCTAACCTTTCTAGCCACATCCATCCCACCGTGATCGATCCTTACGTGGATCCTGCATTGCTTTTTCTTCTCTATGTCTCCTCACTGGAGTCGCGCTGTGCAGTAGGAGTGATAATTTATAGCGACTTGTACGACGATCCCTACATGACGCTGGTCGATCGATGAGAAGTCGGAGGCTGGGAGGGAGAGGAGTCAGAAGAGGATGAGAAAGGGGAACCCTGGCGTGCGCTTGAACTACTTCCATGATGCGTAGCCCATTCTACGCCACGCGGATATGGGTGACAAGCGGCGCAGAGGTCATCCGGTTTGCCGCCAAAAAATGATGCCCAAACCTACAACTTCAAGAGAGACTGCGGCTGCCGACCACAACAAAATGTTCATGTGGGGAATCTACAGCCACAAAAGAAAGATAACAAGTAAAGATTTCTTTTCATTTTATGTGTTCTAAGAGGAAAAATCTAACCTGAGATTTTGCATTATTTGGTTTATGTGTCAATACTCCGTGGCCAAACAAATGCACTGTCACGGTCATTTAGATTGTTGGTTTTGTCAACCAAGACACCATCAACGACAATTGTTCACTTGTGCAGCAGCTACATTCCCACAGCAAGATGTACTTACTCAAAGCAGTAATGCAACGAGGATGACAAGGAACTAACAGTTCCCTTGATTCTCCAAGGTCTTTCCCGAACACCCCCACAGACTTGCTCGTATAATGAAACCGGGCATCTCTTCAGCATTGACACCCTCATCGCCTGTAGATACTCCTCCGACACAACATACTCCTAAAAAACAAACAAACAGCTAAACCTCAAATTCATACATCAACTAAAATAATACCACCTTATAGACAAATCTGTCAATGACCACAACAATATGGTACGTAATCGTATCCAATGGACCTAGAACATAATTTTTTGGGAGAGGAATTGGGACACGACTAACAAAAAATAAACAAATTAAATATAAATCAAACTATCTTTTATAAAATTATATATAATTAGAATAAGAATATAATAAAAATACAAAATACATCGGAGATTGTATATCGGTAATGGATAATGTGCCTCCCAAAGCTCGTAAATATATGTAAGCAGCTATCTGTACATCCAAATTAGCAAACTTAGTGATGAAATCAGAAATTATGATTATGAATAGTTATAAAGATAAAAAAAAGGATAAAACATGCCACTAGCTAGGATTGAGTAGCAGTAGTAGTATAAGTACAAGGCAATAGCATTCTACAAGATTTCATGCTTTGAAAGCGTTTTCCGATTCTATCATTATCAAGGCTTCTAAAAAATTTCTCACTCAGTGTAGCATATCATCAAGTTAATGAACCACTCATTTGCTACTCTATTGCGCAAATCTATCTTGATAATATTCATTGCCAAAAGACTCTTTCAACCAATGCCGTTGCCATTGGAAATATTAGTGTTAGCTCAATGAGGCGATAAATCAATGGGAATGTTCTATTTTTTTCCTGTTTCAACTATCTTTTGAGCTATCTTTACAATATGACCACATCCATTGAATTATACACTTCTCCTGTTATCGAGAACAAAGATTTGAAGTTGATTTTTTAACAACAAACGGTCAGCTATATCGAAGTTATCAACATAAATCTCAGCAAGTCGAATAAGCTTATTTACATCAAACTTGAAGAAAGAGTCTCTTGGATTAAGACAATACATGCATACTAGTAACTCTAAAGAAACTTCATTGAACCAATGGTTCATCTCTGATGTAATAGCATCAATAGCAGTAACTCCTAGCGTTGGCCTCACGACCAGCGGAGCTCCCAAGTGGCTGTGTGACAATGTTCTTGTGGAGAACTTCATCTTGAGCCTCTGCAACCTGCATAATATCAATCAATTCAGCATACTCCTTATAGCCATCTTGACGATAGTTGCGCACAGACTGCACTGCACTGGGGTGGAAGGTGGAGAGGGTCTTCTCAATCTTCTCCTCATCTGTGACTAGGGATGAAAATTGTGCCCGTTTACCCATATACCCATGGGTAAATACCTTAATGAAGTCTGGTATGTGATATTTTCTTTACTCACGGGTATGAAAATGGGGGTAACACTCTACCCGTCGGGTAAACAGGCACGGGTATGGGTAAGCTCCACTCGTACCCACCTCGCCCATTTACCCATGATATAGATTGACAGGTGGCGCAGCCATAGCAATATCTCTAATTGCTATTGATTGTTATAAATTTTTGCATATCTCTAATTGATATTGATTGTTATAAACTTTTTTGATAGCTATTATATTTTCTAGCAACGGCTGCTGCTTATATGTACCTGTCATTAGTTCAACTCTTAGATGGTGACTTTCAGTTCACGGGTAAACGGGCATACCCGCGGGCGACGGGTATGGGCGAGGTTCTTCACCCTTCGTCCTTCGCGGGTATACCCGTGGACGTAAATCGGGGTCGCGGGTGCGAGTATAGGAAAGCACTACCCGTACCCGCCGCGCCCAATTGCCACCCTATCTATGACCTGCTTGCTATAGAGTTGAAGATTGATGCAAATTCTGTGCAGAGTAGAATTATACTCTCCAACTGTCTTGAAGTCAGCAAATATTAGTCATATCCATTCCTGCTCTGCCTGAGGAAGAATGGTGTACTTTAGCTTCTCAAATCGCTTCTTTAGTGCAGTCCATAAGACTAGCGCGCTCTTCTCTGCCATGTACTCATTCTTGAGAGTGAGACAGAGGTGGTGCCTAAGGAAGTAAAGCGCCTAGTCATTTTCCATAGGGGTGGGTTTGGCATCTTTCGATGCACAAATCCCAATGGTAGTATGAAGCTTCTTGGCTCCAAGTACAATCTTGATGTCGGAAGCCAAAGACAAGTAATTTTGGCCACGCTAGGCCAGCTCCTCAAACTATTGGTTCGTGATGCATGTCATTTATATGTGCATAAAGGAAATATATAAATTTATTGTAGGTAAATCCCAATGGTAGTGTGGGCGGGCGGCCGGCGGTTCAGGCGACGCGGGTGGCTAGCGACTCATGTGGGAGTGGCTGCGTGTGCGAGCCGACGACCGGTGATTGATCGACGCAGGTAGCCGATAGCTCATGGGGGAATGGTGGCGACCATGCGGGGTCGAGTGGCGATAGTGGCCATGCGGGGCCGGTGATGGCACTCACGCGGGGCGGCGGCGGCCATGCGGGACCGACGGCGGCACTCACGTGGGGGCGTCGGTGGCCATGCGGGGGAATTGGCGGCGCTCAACACGGAGCGGTTTTGCGGGGCCGACGGTGAGAGGCAGCTGCAGCTACCTGCGGGTGGGATGGTGCTAGCAGCTTGGCGACGTGGTCGCATGTGGGCGGCGCAATGGCCGTACAAGCGGTGCGTCACGGCTGTACGTCGTTTTTTCTTTTTTTTAATCTATAGTAAAATCAACATCACTCTCTCATACAAATCTACCGATCAGCTTGGCTGGTGACTTCATGCCTGCTTGTGGTAGATTAGAGCGGATTTGCACTTTAGAAAAATCTAGAAAGTAAAAATTTGTGGAATTTAAAGCGATCTAGATAGGCAATTCAATCTATGAGTATCGTGCTTCGATGATTACCTTCGATCCACCAGAGCATTCGTGCTGATAACGTGTTGAGGAATCATCGCTGGCAAGTCCAGTCCGAGTGATTCCTCCTAGACAGAAGATGGATCAAACACAGATAATGAAATAATGAATAATAAATTGAAAACAAAGAGATGGGGAACTCCTTCTTTCTTTATTGCTTTCTTCTCCAAAAGTTACATCATCTAATCATTGGGACCCCTATTTATAGACTAAAGGGTGAGATGCCAACCATGGGCAAAGGCTTATAGGCGCAGGCCTATATTTCTCAACAGTTTCAATCACAGCACCTCCAAAAAGGGGAGCAATCAGAACACAACCTCCGGTTGCTCATATTGGACCGAAGGCGGCTTCCGCTGAAGTTGGGTCTCTTTCTAGAGAGAGATTATACTTGCAGAGTTGTGTTATATGTCAAAAATGTGAGCATCTGGTGGTTTTTATTATCCATGATACTGAAGTCCGGTAGTACCGCGCAACACACGCTGATACTTCCACCTTATGGTAGTACCGCTCACACAGAGCTGGTACTTCCGACGGCCGGACGAGCCGCTCACATAGAGCTGATAAGACTACTCGCATATGGTAGTACCGCGCAACACATACATGTCCTTTCGATGTCCGATAGTACTGCTCACACAGAGCCGGTACTTCTGACCTCTAGTAGTACCGCTACACACACAGTTGTAGTTCCGATGTTCCTGACAAGTGCAGATATCTCAACAGATTTTGCAAAACATATTTGCAAACTATAGTATCATGCATACAAGAATCAAACATGATTCTCAACAAGTTGCAAAACACATCTGCACACTTTTGAAATCATGACACAAAGAGTTGGTATATAGACTTCTCACATTTGCAAAACACATTCGCAAGCCTAAGCCACATGCAACAAGAATTATATATGAGCTTCAACCATTTGCAAAACACATTTGCAGGCATAAGCCTTATACAACAAAGAGTGGGAAACATGGATTTCAAACACTTGCAAAACATATTTGCAATGCATAGTCCCATATTGCAAGGATTCACCACATGAGCCTCAACTATTTGCAAAACTCATTCGCAAATACAAACCTCATGCCAAGATGAGCTACAACAAGTGAGATTGAGCTATCAACATATGATGAGACTCAAACTACTAGACATAACCCCTCTTAATAGTACGATAACATATACTAGCAATCCGATCTTCCAACCAAACACCAAGATTGGTAAAAAACTAGAAACACATTCTTAACCCTAGCTAGTCATACATTTGCCTTAGGTCATTGTCTTAATATGCATCAACTCATGATGTATTCTTTTCTTCAACTCCATCAACACATGATGGTCTTCACTTGACTTGATGATCAACACATGAGCATCTCCTCTTAGACATGCATCAACTCATGATGCATCTTCCTCTTAATAGCCTTCAACACATAAAGCCATTTTCCATCTAGACTTGATGATCTTCAACACGTAAAATCATCACAAATCATCCTCATTTGTGGCACCTAACCTATTCATCCAACTCATGAAAAATGTTAGTCCACAAAATAATTGCCATCAATTACCAAACTTCACCATTAACTCATAATGGATGGACTAGATTCTACAATATTCCCTTTTTGGTAATTCATGGCAATATCAACAAACAATGAGATAAAGACTGATTTTTGGGTATACAACATATACACAACAAATGTATACTCTAAGTTAAGCTTTTTAAGTAAAGCTTACTTATCCAATTATCAGTAATCATTCAACTATTAACACATAATGAAGATGTTAAATGACATCTCGATTGCACATGAGTATATATAAACTACACAAGCTATAATATACTCAAAAATTATTTCAAAATAAAGATCCTAAATATACATATTAAAGGAAGCATGGATGAATACTTATGGATCCTCAGAATATAGAGAGAGCCTCTCTAAATATGTGCATACAAGTGTGTATAATGAAGACATATGCACAAATTCATTTTGGACTATCTGTGGAGTTCAATCTATATTTTGAATCCAAGAAATGCAATAGTATATAAGAATATGATTTTGAATGCATAACTCAATGATTTCACCTTTTTATCTATATGAGACTAAGTAATATCATAATCAATAAACAAAGTTAGTCTCATAAATACATTTATTATTATCACTAAAATCTCATAAATATTTATTATTATCATTAAAACTAACTTAAATAGAATTTGATCTTTCGAACGGCCGGATCTGACGGCGAGCGATGGGATACCAGAATCCCGTCCCCATCATCTTCACCAGCCGTCGGGTGCTTTGACGTGGTAGGGGGAGATATGTCTTGTTCGGAGATTGGTGCTTTGATATATGTCATAATATCAGGGATGTCCTTTAGATGTAGGATTTGGGGGCCGTGCCCGTCCCATAGAATTTCTTTCGGGGCAAGGCGTTGGGTTACGGCACGACACGGCACGCGAGAGAGGCGGCGCGTTTCGGGCGCAGCGTTGTTCGGGGAGTCCATCCAGACCAGGCCACGCCCGGCCCAGGCGCGGGGGGTTTCCGCAACGCACGCGCAGCCAACCGTGTTGCTGTCCGCCCCGGGCTCGGCCTCTCCCCACCGCGACACAAAAGACATCGAGGCGTCTCTGCCCCCTCGCTCTCGCCAGTTTCTCCGAACCGTCGCCTCTCGCGGTCTCGCCCCGCCTGCCTCCAAAACTCGCCGATCGTTTCCGCTCTCGATCAATTCCTCTTCGGCCTTCCCGCATTGCCCTAGCCTGCGCAGTACAGAGCGCCAGCGCTCCCCTGATCCCTAACCCCTGCCCGGTCGATCATGGCGGCGTCGGAGATGGAAGTGCCGACGGTGGCGGCGGCGGAGACGCCGGGGGAGGAGTCGTCGGCGCTTGCGGCGGCGGGCGAGGAGGCTCCACCGGCCGCGGCAGCGAACGCGACGGTGCCCGCGCTGTACGTGGGCGATCTGCACGAGGACGTGCAGGAGGAGCACCTGTTCGACGCCTTCAGCAAGGTCGGCGCCGTCACGTCCGTGCGCGTCTGCCGCGACACCACCACCAGCAGCTCCCTCAGATACGGATACGTCAACTACTTCTCCCAAGCAGACGGTATACGCACCCGTGCACGATTCGTGGATTCGATCTCGTTTCTTTGTACGATAATGCATGGGTGCTAACTTTCGTGCACGATTTTGACCACGTCGACCGGGTTAGGGCTTGATAGATTGGCTGTTTGCATAAATTGGGATGATTTATTTCTGTCTTGAATGACTGAGGAAGTAATCATATTTTTCGGTGACGAAAGTCTTGTTAGATAGATCAAAGCACGTGTATTTACGTGAAGCACTTGCATGGCGTTTGTAGGAGCTATGCGTGTCATTGTCGCACAAGTTAAATTACTCTGATCACTGTTTCTTCTTTGTGTTGTTGCTTCTGCTGCATGCTATCGTTATTGTGATTTCATAGCCATCATCCCCTTGTAGTAATTGGCTGTAGTTTGGGTTGTAAAACATGTAATTTGTTGCATCCACATGATGACTAAGCAGTCTGTTTTTGAGATTGTATGTGACCTGCGATAATTCAACTGTTAATATTTTAAATGGGAAAAACCTGTGCACTTTGGCCATGTATGATTTTGTTTAAAAAAAGAAGTTGACCATGTAAGCAATTAGAACTCATCTCAAATATGGTCCTTTAGTGGATCCTAATGTTATCTTGTATCCGTACCATCAAATTGACCATGTTCGTGTTTAATATTTACCTCCCTTTTTACATGTATCTTAAGGTTTTTACGTGCGGTCTTTCTAGTGAGATGTATGGTGATATATTTGTAACGTGGAACAAAAGATAGGTGGCCAAATTTGATTTGTACATCTGTTGGTAAAATGTGTAGATATGATTATTCAGGAAAACTTGGAGTAAATGATTTGCCCAGTTAAAATTTCTGACTCCTTGAATATTGTATACGTGTATTGCTTGCAACTACCTATCTTGCAATTTCATAAGTGTGCCTTTCTTTTCCTTTTTTTGGCATGCTTTTTTCTCGTGGGAGTTATTAAATTGACTATCACTATCTTGTTGGGCCTCTCTTTGATTTGGCCATAAGCTTGTTGCATACTATTGCTTGTTTACTATTAATGCATTGAAGATATCAATGTATGCTTTTATTTATCTAAATTCTTGGTCTGTTTTAACCAAGTGCACGGAAGCGCCTTATCTATTTTTGTGTGCTTCTTTGTCTCTTGCCTTGTTTTTTAATGATTTTATTTATTGTTTAACTTGATGTCCTTATCCGCTAACTAGCTTTTCTTTATAGAGAGGCTATTGGTTAAATTTTGACTAGTTTGTTAACAATGGACAGCCATGACTGCATTGGAGAAGCTGAATCATAGCCTTCTTTTGGATAAACCAATCAGAGTAATGTGGTCTAATCGAGATCCAGATGCCAGGAGAAGTGGTGTTGGAAATGTGTTTGTTAAGGTAAAAAAATAAAAAAAAACACCAATATCTTTCATCTTATGTTAATATATCCCACTATGAATTGCCATATGTAAGTATTAATTAGGTATGATATTAATTTGCAGAACCTTAGTGATTCTATTGACAATGCAAGTCTCCAAGAATTGTTCTCCAAGTTTGGAGATATATTATCATGTAAAGTTGCCAGAAATGAGGATGGGACAAGTAGAGGCTATGGATTCGTTCAATTTACATCGCAAGAATCAGCAGATGCAGCAATTGAGAATCTTAACAACTCTCACTTTGGTGACAGGCAACTGTAAGTTTATGTCTTCTGTAGTACAACATGACTCCCTTAATGTTAAATTGAGTTTGTCTTGCTCTTATTTTATTGGTTATTTACATTAATCCTTACACAGTTTTGTTTGACAATGATCAATCGTATTGTGTAGGCATGTTGCTACTTTCATGAAGAAGAGTGAACGATCTGCCAATAATGATGACAAATACACTAACTTATATATGAAGAATCTGGATGACGACATAACAGAGGAGCTTATTAAGTTGAAGTTCTCTCGGTTTGGTTCAATAATTAGTGTGAAGATAATGAAGGGAGATGATGGAACATCTAAGGGTTTTGGGTTTGTCAGTTTCCAAAACCCAGAAAGTGCCAAGAAAGCAAAAGAGGCCATGAATGGGATGCCACTTGGTAAGTTCATTAATCTGATATTAGATATAAGGAACTAATGATAAATTTTTTCATTTTACAAAGAAATATTGCTTACTTACGAGCTTTAATTTAAGAATGTTTTTTAAATTTCTATCAGGATCAAAAACATTGTATGTGGCAAGGGCTCAAAAGAAAGCTGAAAGGAAACAATATTTGCAGCGCTTACATGAGGAGAAGAGAAATGAAATAATCACTAAGAGCAATGTAAATTTCCACTCTTCTATTTTCTATGTGTTCTGTGTTATATCATGTATATTAACATATATGCGTCCACATGTGTCATTTACAAATGGGCATATCCACATTTGACAGGGATCGAATGTCTATATCAAAAATATTAATGACAAAGTTGATGATAATGCCCTTTGTGAACGTTTTGTTGAATTTGGAAATATCACATCAGTAAGGATTATGCGTGATGAGAAGGGCATTAGCAAAGGATTTGGATTTGTATGTTACAGCACGCCGGAGGAAGCAAAGTGTGCTGTAAGCAACATGCGTGGTAATCCTCTATTCTTTTGCAATAAATCATAAACTATTGGTATCAAAATACTTACAATGTTATTTTGCTTGGATCAAGCA
Organism: Bonia amplexicaulis; assembly: GCA_036346245.1. Lineage (NCBI taxonomy): Eukaryota > Viridiplantae > Streptophyta > Magnoliopsida > Poales > Poaceae > Bonia > Bonia amplexicaulis. The sequence continues at coordinate 6,144,781 of CM070742.1, forward strand.
GGTGTTATGTTTTATGGCAAACCGTTGTATGTTGCCATTGCTCAAAGGAAAGAGGAGAGACGAGCTAGACTGGAGCAACGCTTTGCTGAACTTGCTACAATGGTAGGAGCTGCAAGCTCTGTAATCCCCACAGGGTATCCTCATGTTTACATTGCCCATCCTAGCACGCATCTCCCTCAAGGTCCTTCAAGACAAGGATTTTTGTATCCACCCATGGTGCTCGGTCAAGAATGGGGGCATAATATCTTCCCCTCGCCACATAATATCCAACAAATACATTCACCACTGGTATGTTCTTGCCTTGATTTACTCAAATTCCATATATTCAACTGCACGGATGATAAAATCTTATTTACTTTCTCCATAGATGCCAAATACCCCAAGACAATACAGAAACAACAGGGGAAGGATGAATGGGAATATGCTGCCTCATCCCCACAGTGTTAACTATGTCTCACAGAATATGTTGCCTCATCCCCACACTGTTAACTATGTCTCACATGCACAACCAGCGAAAGATTTTATGTCTATGCCCCGACAGGTATGATTTGTCTACTTCATCATTTTGATATTTAGTATTTTTGGAACATTGCTCTGTTTCACTTCCATTATGTTAGCTCCATACTCTTTTTTTTAGCTGCATTAGTCTAATACTCTTATTAGTACTTGTTATGTGGCTTATTGCAAAGTACTTGTTCTTTTCCTTTATTCTAGGGGAGGACTCATTATATGGCTGCACGCATTCATATGTTGTACGTCTAGTACCTACACTATTACTATTGCCAATTCGATCATAGGTATTTGGGTGTTGTCCTGTGATAGTTTTCTTGTTGATTTACTAATATCGTGTGATAGACTACCACTATTTAACTTGAGTATTTGATATTGTACATCATTATCCTTGTTTTGTTTCATTCTGGAGAGTAACTTGCTACCTGTTGAGCTTACGCAGCGATTCGGCCATGCAAAGTACATTCCAACTGATGTTATGACCAATGGCCTGGCTATTCACCATGGTGACTCTGTTTCATCAGTGAATGATGCTTTCAACAATTTGCTGTCTGCTGCTCCACCTGACCAACAAAAGAACATGCTTGGAAATAGGCTATATCCACTGGTTGAGAGACACCAGGTAATTATTTATTTTCGTCTAATTTACTCCTTATCTTGATCTAAATTTTTCTGGCTTTCAAAATACCCAAGGGACCTAGTTTTGCACTAACATGATATGCGTTGTCTGTTGCAGCCTGATCTTGCCAGTAAAATCACTGGAATGTTACTTGAGCTAGATAATTCCGATGTGGTCATGCTGCTTTGTTCTTCTGACATGCTGTCGGCCAAAATCGACGAGTGCATCCAACTGCTCCAAGCGACAAAAACTAAACCTGAAGATCAAGAGGCCCTACACCCCGGTTTCCTTCTGGACTCTACTGGTGTAAATGCCAACTAAGGGTTCCTTGCCAAGCCAAGCTTTTGACCATACCAAGAAATTAGATAGCTGCCCTTGTTTTAGTGGAGTTTTACCGGATGGACTTATGAAGTTACTTGTTACAGAACTTGCTAATAATACCTAGGATTTAGCTAGAATCTCGTGAGTTTTTTCTTTTCATTGGACATGCTATTAAACTGAGATGATCTATGGTGATATCACGGTGTCGTGCTCTTTCCGTGATCTTATGAAAAGGAATAAGTTCATTTGATCTCCTTTTGACTCTTGAGAATTGTAAAACGGATGTTCTTCCAATACTATTTATTTTACCTCCTAAGGTTGATTGAAAGAGTTTTTGCTATGAGTTGACGCCAACATGGCAGATTTTTTGATGCATAAGTTGGTTTTCGGTGCAGTGTTTTGACACGTAAGCAATTAAAAATAAAGAAATATTTTTTAAAAAAAATAGGGAGGCCCACCTAGACCTGTCCACTGGCACAGGCCCAGTTCAGTCACAACCCGTTTAGGCCCGGCAAATAAACGGGTCGTGTCGTGCCAGTCCATGGGCCGCGGTGTGAGCCTAGCGACCATGCTGTATCGGCACATGCACGTGTTAGGGCTTAACGGGCTATGTCGGCACGATTGGCCTGTTAAGCCGAGAAAAAGAGAAAAAAATCAGAAAATTATAGAAAATTATGAAAAAATTGTAGAAAGTTACAAAAAAATTATAGAAAATTGTAGATATTGTTAATCATCAAGATAATCATTTTCAATGATATAATAAGCTTTATTAACTTCTTAAATTATATGGGATAACTACCTCGTTAAAAACTTTACCAAGTAAAAACTCAACTTGAGAAAACCTTGGTAAAAAAAGAATACAATCTATAAAGCTCACTAGTAACTACATCTAAAGGAAAATATTGAAAATCATATTCATTGCTATCTAGATACAAATTCTCAAAAGAATCTTCTAAGTCTCTATTCTCTGCAGTATATTGAAGTCTCGATTCAGTTTGTTCCCAGTCTTTAACGGTCAAAAGAATTTCGACCATCTCATTCGAGAGACTTGTTCACCGCTCCTTTATTATCCTTCCTGATAGACTGAAGGCTAACTCCGAGAAGACCGTAGAGATAGGAATAATCAACACATCACGTGCTAATATGGATAGCACTGGATATATTATTTTCTGGATTTGCCACCACGAGAGGGTGTTCAACTCTTGCTCGAAGATGACGCTATCACTGTTGAAATAGCTTGATAGGTCTCTGGTGCTTTGCCGCCTTCCTCCTCCTGACTGATGTGCACCTGCATGAGAATCTCTAGAGGAAGAACAAAAAATCTTGTCCCATTGCATAGTCCCCATAGAGGTGCTAAGGGCTACCGGGGGTCTTTCCAAACGCACGGACCCAAACTTATTTTCGTATTTCTCGTATACCTCATATAATTTATCCTTAACTACTCTATAGTATGTACAATAATCTAAACCAGTAGCATCACTTAAAAGTTGTAATACATTTATAAATCCTTAGAGTTTGGCCCTAGGATCCAAAATAAAGGCGAATGAATATAAAATAGGAATTTTCCTCTAACATTTTAAAAACTTAGTTTTCATGACAACTACAGCATCATGTAGTACAGTATCATTTTCAAAAGTCTTTAGGTGAGTGGCAATTTTAAGAATGTTACGAACAATTAGAGGAGAGGTTGGGTAGTATACTCAAGAAAGACAAAATGTAGCTTAATGAAAAAGTTCTAAAAACCAAAATATTTTTTCACCAACAACCTAATCATCCTTAGTAAGTTCAGGGTCTCTAACTTGGGTTCTACTGAAGGAGCTACGAGATTGATGACCTTGGGTGTGAAGGAAAACAGATAAGGTGCTCTTATATGGTAATATATGTTTAAGCATAAGGTAAGTAGAGTTCTATCTAACAGGCATGTCTAAGCTAAATTTTTTAGCACAGACATTCATTGCTACACAAAAGCTCTTATATGCGGCTATTAGTTGGTTAGAACAATTAATATATGAAATTGCATCCCTAAAAGAATCAATACAAATATTTAATCTTTTTAAACTAGATTTAACAATAAGATTAATAATATGGCAAGCACAATGTTGATGCAGTAAGAAAGATTGTGAATAAATATTAAACAAAAGAGTAAGAATTTCCATAGACTTGGTGTTTTGCACCTGTATTATCTAAAGTTATAGAAAAAATCTTATCCGTGAGGCCAAAATCTTCTACAACTTTAATAATGCATTCTGCAATATTTTTAGCAGTATGTGAAGCATTAATTAATTTAAATCCTATAATTCTTTTTTCTGGTACCCAATCATCATTAACATAATGAGAAACAACACTAATATAATCCTCCCTAGTCGTACCACTCCATATGTTTGATATCAAAGCAATTGAGAATGTACATATATGAAACATTTCTTTCAATTTTTCACGACATTTGTTATAATGTTTAATTAAATCTCTAGTTGTGGTTGTACAACACTAAATCGAGGGTTATGAGCAGTCATAATATATTTTTTGAAAAACATCATACTCACAAAAATTTAAAGGTAAATCTTGTGAAATAATTAATCTACAAAGGGATTCCTGGGCTACCTCTGGGTTGTACTCCCAAGTACGTACCGAGCCGTCAGTGTTATATTGCAGCTGTGTTTTGCGCATTTCTATTCCTTGCCTTCTTTTACAGCTTGTAGCATACCGTTGCAAGTGACCCGTCCCACTTGAAGATTTTACAGACAATTCATTATCACAAATTTTACAAACAGCATACATCATCGAATTCCCATCATCGTCGGTCTTAAGCTTCTTGTCTAAATCATTCCAGACTCCTGATGTAGTAGCTCTTATTTTTTGCACCCGTGCTATGGGTTGTGAATGCACTCGTTGAACCAGCAGAAGATGGATCGATTAGACCCTACGCTATCGGGGCCGTCGCTTCTTCTGCCTCTCCAGTTTGTTGTAAATGTGGACCTTCCGCGAACAGATATCCTTCTTGAAAGGATTGCATATTGTTGTGGTTACAGACCAAACAGAGAGATTGTAGTATGGCAGTGGAGATGTTAGATGAGCAATGCTTTCTCTGGGTGCTCCCTAGGTCCAGGACAGCTTTATATATATTCACATAGGGAGTATTTTACAATTATATCTTTACACCCAAGTATCCCTCTCAAAGACATTTATGTCATTATACATGTTCCATTTTGGACTTTATAACCTTCTAGCAGGCCGGCTGGGCTTAGGTGGGGGCCGCCCCTACAACAGGAGCCTCTCGTGGTGAAGGGCTTCACAGGCCGAAGCCATGTTGCTGAGCCATTTGACCCCCTCCGTCCCTGCGGCCTATGACCTTCTGTGATCTTAGGCAGAAATGGATCTGCCGGCGCAGCATGGCCTAGAGGCATGGACACGGAGTCAGAGTTGCTGCCAAAGGCCTCCCTCGGTCGCGGGATTCTTGCTTCTAGCGGAGCCGGTCCATCAAGATGAAGCCGAGTCAGTATCTGACTCCACTCCGCGAACATGCCAGCGAAGCATGGTACGGAGTCGTCCCTTGTGTGGGAGGCCGAATCGGGGGGCCGACTCAACCTGCGAACTCGGAGTCAAAGTCGGCTCCGGAGTCGTTGTGCGATACCGAAGTCGGGGTGGACTCCGGAGTCATCGGGCGGAACCAAAGTCGGGGTAGACTCCAAACTTGCCGCACAGACTCAAAGTAGAAGCACAGCCAGGTGGCTCGTGGCTGCGCGTGGTTAGTGCGTCATGCGTTGTTGGGCCCCTTCCCGAGGAGGCGGGACGTGTGGCAGGGCACGATTGGCAGGTCGTGGGCTGTCAGGTGGCCGCACAGCTACGGTGTCAAAGTCGAAGTGACTGGCTGGTGGCCCACCGACAATGCATTAATGGCCCCGAGAATCACACCAGCCACTAGTACTCGACGGGAGTTGGACCATGTCAGGCGGCCGCGCGACCGCGGTTGTGCGTTCATTCCCGAGGGGGACGTTATTGGCACGTTGTGGGATGTAAGGCGTCGTGCACCAGGTCCTAATCATCAACACCATGATGACTCCGCTGGGACTCGTGATATTCATGTACATGTAATTATGGTGTGGGACTGCCCCGAAGGCATTCAGGGTGACCCTTCCCAGGATAGTGTTGTAGGGGTACTCGAGGTCGACTACGTCGAGGGTGATAACTTCGCGCCTACTCTGCTCTCCTTGTGCAAAGATTACCTCTAGCTCTATTTGCCCCAATACATTGATTGGCCGCCTATCGAAGCCTTGCAAGGGTATGCCCGGTGGTTCCAGCCTACTTTGCGGGAGACCCATCTGGACGAATGCGTCGGTGAACAAGTGATCTGTGGAGTTGCCTTCGTCAATCAGGACTCGTCGCAGGTTGCAACCCGCGATGTTAGCTATGATTCCTAGGGTATCCAGGTGAGGAAAGTCCACTCCCATAGCATCCTTTGCCCTGAAGGTGATGTCCACTTGGGCCCATTCCGGGGCCACCTGTGTTGGGTATGCGATGACGTGATGGATCTAGCGTGCGTAGGGTCTTCGTTGTCTCTCCGAAGGGAAGTTGAGGGACGATCCGCCCGTCATGACGTTGATCTCCCTACAGGGGTTGGCTTCAATGCCCTGGATTAGCACGGTTAGAGGGGCTTGGATTGGGGGTGCCTTTACACTCTGTTGTACGTGCGCAACCACTAGCACTCCTTGGGCGCGCTCCCTAGCCACGCTTTTATGGAGGGTTGCGATGGAAGAGCAATGGCAGGTGAGGTGGTTTCCGCGGCCGTGTACCTCACACCAAAGCCCTTGCTGGCGCCTGTCCTCGCGACCCCGCCCACTTCCTCGCCCGCGACCCCTTCAACCATGGCTGCTACCCCCAGGGCGTTGCTCTCCTTAGCTCCCTCACTGCCAAAAACATATTTGGAGCGAGGCGCTCTCCGCTACTTGCAGTTGGAGTCCTCATTCAGGGCCGTGGGGCAGGCTTGACTCCAGGGGCGGGGCATGACTTCCGTTTAGTGCTGCATCGCATCTTCTTCCGCCCTGGCGTACTCCTCCATCTTATCAAAGAGTTTGGCCACCGATTTTATAGGTTTTCACATGTTGTACTCAGTGGGTTGGCCCTTTCTGGTGGCCTTGAATGTCCGTGTTGATAATTATCGTCTCGTTGACGTCCTTCATCTGGCGGCGAATTTGTGCAAAGCACCGGAAGTAGGCCTGTAGCTTCTCTCTTAACTCCTGCCTTACCGCGAAGAGCTGGTCGGCGATGATCCACTCTACATAGTTACCTTGAAATTTGTTATGCATAAGATTCTAGATCTGTTCCCACGCTTATACGGAGCTGAGGTGATGGTGAAGAAATAGGAGAGCGCCACCCCCTGTAGTGTGAGGGGCAACCCCTTCACCTTCGTCGAGTCATCCCCCCTGCAACCTTGATTGCCATCTTGTAGACACGCAAAAACTCACGAGGGTCTGTGCCGCGCTTGTACGGCTCCACAGTAGGCATTTTGAGATCCTCTGGCCAAGCACCCTGCTGTAAACCTGTGGAGAGGGGGACTCCGGATCCACCTGCTGAGGGGACATTGTGGGCTCCCACATGGGCCTAGTGACGCTCCATGCCTTGTGGAGTTGCCTCTACTGTTACCGCGATGGCTGTCAGTTGGTTCCGGCTTTCCTGCATGTCATGCATGACTCTCCGTAGGTCCACCAATTCTTGCCACAATGTTCTGTAGATCGCCTCGAGGGCGCCTCCGCCCTTGTTTAGTGCGGGAGGGAGGGCGCCCTCCGCCCCTTACGTGTTGGTGACGGCACCGATATGAGTCCCAGGGTTTCGGCTGGCTGCAACCGTCGAGTCCTCCACTCGAGGCGCCTCTTATCCCCATCATCGGTGCAGCCGCCGAAGGACCTCATTCATTGCCACAGACGTCGTTGCAGCTGCTGAAGGACCTCTGTCACCTATCGCTTCCCTGGGTGTTGTTGCGTTAGCGCGCTGCTGCCACAAGGGCAGCGGTCCTTCGTAGGCCACCTCCGTTGCTCTCGTCGCGGTGACTTCAGAGATGGTGATCCTTTTTCGCTTGGGGGTTGACGCCGCGACCTTCTTTGGGGTCGCTGCCGTCTTTGGTGCTATTGTGCCCGAACGTTCTTACCTTGGCTCGCAACTTCTACGCCGTACCCCACGAAAGACGCCAACTGTTGTGGTTATGGACCAAATAGTGAGTAGTGGTGTTCCCCGGAAGGCCACGTAGGAATTCCCTAGAGCCTTAGATGTCGTGAGAAACGTGTGGAAGATGACTTGTCTAGAATATAAGTGACTTTTCCCAAAAATCGAGTTGTTCTCCCTCACAATGTTCAGGCATATATTTATATTCATGAGGGGTGTGAATTACACAAATGACCCTGTCTGGGCCTACACTTATAGGGGTGAGCATATCATTTCATCCAGTTTAGTATTACATAAATATCTCTATTTGGGTCTACATATGGAGAGGTAAATATGTCATTCCCCCCACCCCGTCGGTTCTACTGAGCTGGCCGCTAGCCTACTTGCGCAATGGGCCGACTAGATCCCGGTGGGGGGCCACTCTCCTAACAGAAAATAAGGGGCCTATTATTTTTTGTTTTTTAGCAGCTTTTGGTTTCTCTCGGCAATCACTATTCATTAGACTAATAAGACGCAACTAAAATCCATAAATCGTAACATAAAAAACAGGCCGAAGAATTCATGTCTCACGAAATTATGTGATAATCCTACGCTCCAAACGAAAACATTAACGAAACTAAGGGCCCGCTCGTTTCGGCTTCAGCTTCTGGCTTATTTTTCACTATTCATAAATTTCATCTTTTTCTGAACTTTGGGTTTTTTTTAGCTTTTTTGCTGGTTCTTTTTTTCCTGTATTCATTTGCGTTGTCCGTGATGAGCTAGCATATTTTTTCTATTTTTAAATTTTTTTCTAAATTTAATTACGCCAAATAAGTTATATTCAACTAAAATAAATTTCAGCCGTTACAGTGCAATTTCAGCCATAAGCCACATCTTTTCTGCCTAACCAAGCGATGCGTAAAATTCAGAACCACGGGATGATTGAGATGACCAGAATCTCCTGGTCTTGATTGATTAGCTGAGTGCAGCTGCTTGATTGACCTCGAGGGGAGTGTTCGGCCTTTGGTAGTAGCTGGTCCATTGTCATGTTGGCATCCGTATTAGATGTGGTAGTTTGTCGACTTACATACATTTTCAATTGGAATCAAGGGGGACTCAAATCGACCCGATCGAGTCAAACACAGCGAGCTAGCAGTTGCGTAGGTTGGAAAGCGGGCATCAACGTGAAAACTGAAAGCACATCTTCCAGTAGGCAAGGTTATCGGCGTGGTTTAAGTTCTCGCTAAGCTCATCTGACGATCTGAGTAGCGACCGATGAATGGTCAAGCAAATTTTACAGAGTAGGAGTAGTTCACTGCAACTTCCCAAGGGGATCAAAGCGCCATCCAGGACTCAAATGGCCTGTTCTTTTTTGCTGCGACTTGTGGTTTTTGACTGCGATTTGTGACTTTTGGGCTGTTTGTACAAGAGATTACAGAGTAACAGAAATTTACGTGTGATTTTTGCTGATATAAATAAAGTCAGTAAAGTATGTACTACAATTAACTAGTAAACCTTATTTTGAAAAAAAATACTTTATTTGAAGCTAGTTACTGTAGAAAAACCGAAAACAGCTTTTAGAAGCTGAAAAGATCAGGCCCGTGACTCCAATTTCACCAAAAGGATCATACATTTATACTTAATCACAAAATGTTCATCCGATTACGTTCTTAGGAGGGCCAGGGCCACCAATGGACGGCGGCCCAACGGCGTATACACACAGAATCCGTGGAGAACTGATGAAAGCTTTACGAGAAATGGACGAGAACGCCGGCGGCTGCGTGCTGTGCGCGCTGGTTCTCACGCGGTCGGGAGCACCTTCTTGACGATCTCGTCGCTGAGGGACGCGATCTGCGCGTCGAGCGCCTTGATGGTCTCCTCCTTCTGCTCCTCGAGGCTGGCGAGCGCCTCGACGAGCTCGGCCTCCACGCGGCGGCGGCCCTCTTCCAGCTTGGCCTCCAGCTCCTTGGTGGTCTCCTTCTTCATCTTGTTGAGCGCGGCGGCGATCTCGGCGCGCGCCGCCTTCATCACGGCCTCGGCCTGCTCCTCCAGCTGCCGCACCTCCTCGGAAGCGTCCTTGACGTCGCCGAGCTCGGCCCGGATCTTGGCGTCCCGCTCGTCCATGAATTTGCCCAGCGGCGTGAAGTAGATCTTGTCCAGCGCCACCATCAGCAGCAGGAACTCGATCGCGATCGCCGGGAGCGTCAGGTTGAAGTCGAACAGCGCCGCCTTCTCCATCTGCTCCGCCAGCGCCGGGAGCGGCGCGGCTGCCACGGCGGCCGCCGCCGCCGTCGCGATGAGCCCCGGGAAGTGCTTGAAAGGCCGCCTGGGCGGCGGCGCGCGGCTGGAGGAAGCGACGGGCCTGAGGAGGAGCGGTGCGCGGCGCGGGGAGCAGGAGGTGGTGGCCGCAGCCATCATAGCCGTCGCCATGGGCGGGTGAGAGGAGGTGCACGGGGAGCAGCAGTGGCGGAGTGGAGGTCTGGTGGGGAGAAGGGGAGGCGCGGTATCGCCTATCGGCTATCTATCCGGACGGGTTGGTTTGTGGTGCGCGGAGGCCACACGATGCCGCTGCTCGCTTCCTGCCAGGCTTCCACTAACGCTTGCCAATATCACGCTCTTTTTTGGGTCCGATAGAGGCCCATAAGTGCTAAACAGGCCATGATAGCCAGCCTCGTTAGCTCATTAGCCCGTTTGGCCCTGCAGAAACTGCAGGGAAAAAATACGGGTCTGTTCTTTTTGGCTGTGGCTTATGGCTTTTAGCTAAATATTTTGAATTTTGGCTGTTTACGATACAGATTACGGAGAGATAGATATTCACTTGCGATTTTGGATGGTACAGATGTTGGATTTTTAACGTGTAGATCGTTTAACCTATAGACCCCGTCTTGAGAAAATACTCCGTTTGAAAGCTAGGTACTGTAGCAAAAGCCAAAAGCCGTCGGCTTCGGAGGAAAAGAACATGCCCTATACCCTTTTGCTCTCTCCATTTCCTTTCTGGTATAACTACGTAGTCGGCCTTTTAAAATTGTAACCGCTTAAATGCACCAAAGTTGTATATTTGTTAGATAGAAATAATATTAATATATTTATGATCAAATAGATCCCATTTCATTGTGTTTTAATACATTTCATAACAAATAATTAGAAAAAAGTAAAAGTAAAAAAATTGTATTATAGACCATAGCGGTATCTTCTCTCCATTTCATATAATCAAAAGATAGTGAAAATAACCAGATTACCTTTAATTATTATTTTTTAAATTATATATATATATTATATTAGCAAGTAGACGATAGATGATGCATGTGTCGCCCTCGTCGCGGTAATCGGCCTCCTCGTTATCGCCGCCGTTCGGCCTCCTCCTCGGTAGGGGTGCAAATAGAGTGGATAGTTTCCGTCTGTCCGACCGACCGAAAGCTTGTGGAACAAATACGGAAGGGGTAGATGGGTATCCGGCACTATCCGTGTCTGACTCCGACTCTGAGGAAAAAATATGGAATAAGATGCGAGATCAGTGATATCTATTAGTATATATCCGTATGTCAAGTGATATGAGGAAGTCTGTTGTGACTTCACTAGAAACAAGATAATATATAGGCAGATTATCACATCTAAACAGGCAGGAGTACTGAGTGTTCTTCTTTTAACATCTCAGTAATTAATCTCTTCATATTCGCTCTGATTATACCATACTGTCCAATGTCCTGTGCAAAGAAGCGGATAATTTCCGTTTGATCGACCGTCCGAAAGATTATGGAATGGATACGGAATGGAAAAATAGATATCCGGTATTTTTCGTGTCCGCCTTCGAGAAAATAAATATGAAATAGGATACAGATAAGCGATATTTGTCCGTATCCACTCTCATTGCACTCTCCTCGGGATGCAGCCGCATCAGTAGATGTTTTGGTGTTTTTTACGTACTACTATTCCGTAAGCCTTTATCTCAGAGCATTCTGGGATATTGTATAATATAATGGCCGGTGAACCAATAATTCAGGTCAGCCCGGTGGACCTCGAAAACCTCATAGATCATGAATCTCAAATGTGTAATCTAATGGCTAAACAACAATTATGTTTTAAAGAAATCGGTTAGTTGATGCTCTCTTTATCCTGCAATATAAGCCTGCTACGTATAAGTACTAGGTATATTATTTAATAAAATTATATCATATTTATCTATAATCAAAAGAGTAATAATATGTCTATCTAACTATAATCTAATTCAATTAAATATTATTTAAATAATATACTTTCTAAATGTACATATCACATTTATATTGCAGGATGAGGAGGCCCCTTTCGTTTGACTTCAACACGATTTCGGTTTATCTTTTACTATTTATAAATTTTATTTTTTTTAAAATTTTGGGTTTTTTAAGCCCAATCACGGGGAGCCACTATGTATATTTGAAGAGGAAAGCTTGCATGGTATACTTTACTTGGAAAATTGTTCCATCTACAGCTCGTCAAATAGTCACCAATGGCCTATGGGCTTCACTATAGCTCACGAAAAGTTCCAGCGGACGCGCCATCCAAAAGACTCCTACGGACGGTCTTTAAAAAAAAAACAAACATAGCATGCGCGGCGCGCCATCAAGTTCGTGAGCCGCCTCCTCCATCCAAAGCCTTCACGAACCCGTGGAAAATTCAGCATCCGTATCCGTACCGCCCATTCCCCGCTCCCAAGATCCAACGCCACTCACCGACGCCACCTCATCGATCCGCGTCCCACCCCTCCCCACCAATCCCCTCCCACCGCGCGCTTCTATATTACCCCCTTTCACCCTTAGCCTCCACTTCACGCCAAGGGAAGTCTCCCTCGCACTCGTCCTATTCCCCCTCGAGGCCTCGAGACCCAAGCCCCAATCCCGGTCGATGGCGCCCAAGGCCGAGAAGAAGCCGGCGGAGAAGAAGCCAGCCGGCGAGGAGAAGGCCGAGAAGGCGCCGGCGGGGAAGAAGCCCAAGGCGGAGAAGCGGCTGCCGGCGTCCAAGGCCTCCAAGGAGGGCGGCGGGGAAAAGAAGGGGAAGAAGAAGGCCAAGAAGAGCGTGGAGACGTACAAGATCTACATCTTCAAGGTGCTCAAGCAGGTGCACCCGGACATCGGCATCTCCTCCAAGGCCATGTCCATCATGAACTCCTTCATCAACGACATCTTCGAGAAGCTCGCGCAGGAGGCCTCCCGCCTCGCGCGCTACAACAAGAAGCCCACCATCACCTCCCGCGAGATCCAGACCTCCGTCCGCCTCGTCCTCCCCGGCGAGCTCGCCAAGCACGCCGTCTCCGAGGGCACCAAGGCCGTCACCAAGTTCACTAGCAACTAAGACCCGTCCTCTAGGCTTTCCTCGTTCCTGCTCCATTCCCTTCCCCTCTTCTGTGTGTGTCACCTGCGAGGATGAGTAGTATTGTTCGGCAGCTAGCTTGCCACTTTGTAAATCGTGCCTGGTCGTAATGGACGGCTTGTTACTGGCCGCTTATATATATCTGCTTGTCGCTGTTTCTTTCTGCTCTGCTGATTTGGGGATCTAGGGTTTGAGGGGGAACTCGAGAGGAGTTGATGATGATGATGCGAGGAGGGAGGCTTATGGGTTTGGCCTCTCAGGTTGTGGGAAAGAGGGGTTTTTCGGCACCGAGATATTTGTGACCAGTAAGTAAATCCTTGTAATTGTGAACTATTCATGGGGCTACGTGGTTCAGTGTGCGAACGCTAGGATTTGTGCGGGAATCTGTATGTGATGTTTCTGCCGCTTAACGATTGTTCTTGTGCACAAGTCTTTTGATTCGTGCAGAGTTTTGTGAGATGTGAATTGTGATCTTGGGGTTTTCGTAGATGAATTTAGCGCTGGTTGGTGGACTTCGGCCTTGATTCTTTTTTTCCTTTCCCCCTTGCGGATATTAGCTTTTGCATGCAGAGGATGTTCGAGTCTGCTACAGATATTAGGACTGCCATTGGAGTGGATACGGATGGATGTCATTTTTCTTGTATCTTATTTTTTTTAATTCTATATCGATTTTATAATTTTTTGAATGGTTGGTCGGATACAAACTATCCATTTCTTTGCGTAGGATATTGGACAGTATGGTATAATCAAAGTGAACATGAAGAGATTAATTACTGAGATATTGAAAGAAAAATACTTAGTACTACTGCTTATTTAGATGTGATAATTTGTTTATATATTATCTTATTTCTAAGTGAAGTCACAGCAGACTTTCTCATATACTTGACATACAGATATATACAGATATATACAAATGTTGAGGATGTATATGAGGCCCCCTTCACTGCTTGCAGTTTGAGCCCTCTTTCGTGGCGACACGAGCGGGCTTGGCTTTGGGGGCAGGTGGTGCAGCCTCTGCCTCACACTATGCCATGCCCTCTTTTGCCCTGACATATTCCTCCATCCTGTCGAATATCTTAGTCACTATTTTTACGGGCTTCCACATGTTATACTCCATGAGTAGGCCCTTCTGGAGGTCGTGGATGGTCGCGTTGATGATGGTCGTATCGTTGACGTCCCTTACTTGCCAACGGACCTTTGCGAAGCATTTGAAGTAGGACCATAGCTTCCCCCCTGGCGCTATCGTGAAGAGCTGGTCAGCGTCGACTCGCTCTACGTAGTTACCTTAGAAATTATTGTGCATGAGATACCAGATCTACTCTTATGCATACACCGAGCCGAGGGGATATAGTGAAAAACCAGAAGAGCGCAACCCCCCAAAGAGCAAGCGGTAACCCCTTTGCCTTCATCGAGTCGTCTCCCTCCATTGCCTCAATGGCTGTCTCATAGACACACAACAACTCACGGGTGTCCGTATCACCTTGGTAGGGCTTTATCGTAGGCATCTTGAAGTCTTTCGGCCAAGCGCTCAGCGGCAAGCCTATGCAGAGGGTGGACTAGTCTGAGAGGCATTGCGGGCACCGGCATCAGCCTCACGGCTTTCCGTCCCTTCTCCGACCGTCTCCGCCACTATCGCGGCGAGCGTCTGCAGACTTCGACTCTCCTGCATCTCGCGCATGACTTTGCGTAGGTCAGCCAATTCTCGCTACAACGTTATGAGGATCGCTTCAACGCGCTAGAGGGAGGACGGCCCCCGCTCCCCGCATTGTAACGATGACAATGTCAATGCCGCGTAGGCCACTGCTTGAGCAGTGCGAACCTAGATGTTTCAGTTGGCCACCGCGGTCGAGTCCTCTATTGGCAATGCTTTCTGCTACGTCGTTGGTGCGGCTGCCGAAGAGCCATCCTTGTTACCTGTCATGGGTCGGGACATCGCCTCGTCGGTGTGTCACTGCCGTGGGGTCTGGGGACCTTCGCGGGCTGGCTCTGTTGCCCTCGCTATGGCGGTCTCAGTGTCGGTGCTTCTCTTCCGCTTAGAAGTCGACATCATTGCCTTTTTTGTGCCATTGCGTCCGAACACTCTTTTCTTGGCTCGTCACTTCTATGCCAATCCCCACGAACGATGCCAACTGTTGTAGTTATAGACCAAACAGTGAACGAGAAGACTACGAGGATGCCACAAAGGGGCAAACAAAGAAAGAAAACAACTACCACTATCACAAGTCTTTTTGCGAATAAGAAAACATTCCAGAATTTCAACATCTGGACATTTTTCTACCCAGTTGGGTCTTCTATTCCATCAGCAGCAACAGAGTCATCTTCTTGTCCTCCCAGCATCTTCCTCTCTTATATTAGCTTCAGCATGTTCCTGCAGGGCTTCAACTTGGATCATTACTGCTCCTGCGATGTTCTCCTCCATAGAATCTTTGTAGAGACCAGCCCAGCATTTCAGGAAAGTGCAGCAATAACAAATGTCGCTGCCCAGTAACTTTGTCGTAGATGTTCCCAGTTCTGGCTGATGCAGTAATTTTCATTGTAACATTGCTGCAGATACCCAACTATTTGTGCACACTAAACCCGTACAAATTCTGTTCATAGGGGTTCATCCATCTAGATCTTGTATCATGTTTTTTTTTTGTCTGATTTTCCTTGCTAATGCAGCTACAACATGTAATATGGAAATATTTTAGTTCCATGTTGCTCTGTGTATCTTGTCAAATGTAGCTCGATTAGTGAGAGACAAACTAACTGGAAGGCCAAAGGTATTTGGTTTTGTCAAATATTCATCAGAAGCAGAGGCAGAGAAAGCTGTCCAAGGCAATGGATGAAAGGGTATGTGCCCTGCTCACTCACTATCTTAGTTACAAGTTACAACCTACAAACTTTATTTGCTGATGCTAATGCAATGGGAATTTCACAAATTGTCATTATCCGAGAGGAAACTATGTTAAATTTCATGATAGAGAACAAGCGTCAAAGCGTGGGCTTAAGTTATTAATGTTGATACTCCTTCGTTATCAGCTAAACAAGCTCAAGTCAAAAGACACGTCTCGCTGCAAAGAAAATATCGTACTAGGCAGATGCACTTGACTTGTTCTTGTTGTGCATTTGACTCACAGAAATATGTAATAAACTCATGATTCTAAAAACCCGCATATACTATAGCTATTTTCAACAGAATTGAAGATAAACAGATAATACATACATAGCATTTTCTAGCTTAATCATTTGAAGTCTATGTCAGGTGTTATTGTATCGTGGGAACCTTTTCTGGTAGATTGGTTTGAACTGGCTTGTTTTGTGATTCTACCTGTTCAACATTTAAAGTTGTGAAATTTCACTATATCGATCTGTTGCCACACCATGCTGCCCACCATTGATTAGGCCATTTACTAGAAACTGCATTAGATAAGTCAATTCCACCAAAATTTGAGAGGATAGTTAAAACATCGATAAAGATTTTATACACATAATCGCTCCAAACAGTTTCTACTTCTGGTTTCTTAATTTTGTCTTTTTTTGTGCTTTTTGGTTTTTCCTTTTCCTCTTATTCATTTACGTTGTTTGTAATAATATAATATTTTTCATTTTTAAATTTACTTACTTAAGAGCTAACAGCCGCTACAATAGAAAAAAAAATATCAAAAGCCACAGCTTATATAAACCAATTGGAGCGTGGCTAAATCTCTCTACATATGAACATTCCAATGGATTCATAAAGCTCTTCTCTGTCCCCGGACAATCTGAAGAAAAAAAATTGGAACACAAAGTGAATTAAAGCGAATTAACAGATAGGAAATTCCAAACAGGAAGACCGTACTAGTAGATCAAGATCTTTCTTTTGCCCCAAATTTTCAGAACCTTTTCAATTACTCGCAAAAGCCCCTACACCAAAATTCAAACGAGACCGGCAAATCCAAACCCCCAAATGACAAATCCGCACGGCAACACATCAAAGCAAGAACAAACGAGGCACTCATTTAGTAAGTAATTCTAAGTCATTTCTGACATTCTTCTTCCATTGAAAAGCACAGATCATACAGGCTGCAACGACACCACTAGACCAAGTCTATTCTTCTGAGCGCATCCACCCCATCTACAAATCTAGAAAGATGTAAACATCTCTAAGCCTTCTTGGGGGACTTGGCGCCCTTCTTGGGCGACTTGGCCTCCTTGGCGGCTCCGCTGGCTGCCTTCTCCGCCGCCTTCTTGGGCAGCAGCACCGGGTTGATGTTGGGCAGCACGCCGCCGTGCGCGATGGTGACGCCGGCCAGGAGCTTCCCCAGCTCCTCGTCGTTCCTGATCGCCAGCAGCACGTGCCTCGGGATGATCCGGTTCTTCTTGTTGTCCCTCGCCGCGTTCCCGGCCAGCTCCAGCACCTAACCGCAAAACCAACACCGCATCAGGACACTATCGGGAATGAGATCAGAGAACAAGGAAACTTCGTGGAATCTGGTACTGGAGACGAGACCACACCTCTGCGGCGAGGTACTCGAGGACGGCGGCGAGGTAGACAGGGGCGCCGGTACCGACGCGCTGGGCGTAGCGGCCCTTCTTGAGGTAGCGCCCGATGCGGCCGACGGGGAACTGGAGCCCGGCCTTCACGGAGCGCGACACCGACTTCTTCCTGGGCCCGCCAGCCTTCCTCCCGGCCGCCGCCTTCTTCACCTTCCCGCCCGCTCCGGCACCACCGACGTCCATGGCTTCCAAGAAAGCTTCTCGAGGCGCGCAAGAAGAAGAGCTGCGATATTTGGTGATTGCGAGACTGCGAATGCGAGCTGCGGTGGTGGGAAAGGCGCGGAGTGGGCGGTTATTTATTAAACGGTTTTGCTATTGCCAAGCGACTGAAATTTTTTTTGTCTCTCAGTCACTTGAAGTTGCACTCTCAATCAACTAAAATTGCACCCCATCAAAAAACAGCCCTCCAAAAACAATCCTCCAAGTGCAACTTGGCCGAGAGAGACAAAAATTTCGGTCGCTTTAAATAGATACTCCCTTTATTAAATGGCGCGGAGGGGATGGGTGGTGGGCCCGTCGATCCGCGGGCGGGGCGTTGGGCGATCCGTGGGAGGTTGGGCTCGGCCAATCAGGTGCGAGGAAATTTTGGGAGCCGGAAATTTTTGCGCCTCCGTTTTCCCGCCCACGGGAAGGAGTTTTCGGCAACAGGCGCCGCCCAACAAGTTAAAATCGGACCGGACCGCAGCTTAAACGGGAAAACTCGAAACCAGAGAGTGCAGCAGCATGGTTTGGTCCAAAGACCGTTCCTGCAGTCGGATCGAAAAAACCGGCTAAACCGGCCGGTTTATACTAGAATCGTTGAACTAATCGGTTTCAGATAAATTGAGCAGTTATTGTAAAGGATAAAAATACCTATCAGTTGTACTTAGGGTTTCATTGTTTGAAGGGTAAGACTGTAAATATACAAGTACTCATCTCATCAGTCATCACAGCACAAATGGCTATTGAGGCATTCAGACCGAGCCCGTTTGGGCCCTAGTCGTCGCCGCTGGTACGCCCCTTGTCAGCACCGCCCTCTATCGCCGCCGTAGTTCTATTGCCATTGGCTGCCCCTTTGGCCGGTGCTCGGTTGGCCCTTGTCGTCGCCGCCGGTCGGCCGATACTCGATTCGTCAGTCGTGCACTGCACACCAGACAGCCTCAGGCCCTCAGCAGCTCAGCTCCAGTAACTATTAAGGTAATTGTTTTCTTCCATATTTAGATGATGAGATCTGAGCTTGTGTTTGTTGACTTTGCTCCACATCGACTTGCTGCTTGTGTTCCATACTTCCATAATCCTTACATTGCCTCAATAATTAGATTGAAGTAATTATTAAGAGACTAAGGATTACATGCAATAGGTAAGCTTTAGTTGTTCCTACAGTTCAGCAACTAATTTTTAGAGCCTTCTCCTCACCTGTGAGGCTGTGATCTATGTTTAACAAAAACATGTTCCAACATTACTGGCAATTCAAAACTCCATTCACTCCATTGCTGGTTTGGCTATTGTTTTCTCATTGCTGGTTTAAAGAATTATAATTTCTCTGCTAGACTTGGGTAGTATCATGTCTTGTTTTGAGATCCTGTGGATACTCTGCAGGCCAATGAAAATTAACTATCGACTATTTTCTTTGTTATAAATATTGTATTTTTGGCATAACTTTTATGCGCCACACAACAACGTGAACGGTTGACTAAAAGATCTAGCTTCTGTTAGGTGTCATCAGAATGAATGCTGGTACAGGATGAGTTTGGTTATTGCTTTTGCAAGCTTTATACCAGAATTACATGTTCCTTTTTTGTCTTATGAACTTCACTTGCTAGCATAAGAGCCAGATTTCCTTCCATGGCAACTAGGAATTTATGCTTTTAAAATTGCACTCTGCTCTACACTCTGGAGTCTGCACTCTGCTGAGAGCCTAAGATTGAGGCTGAGACAGTTGGTAGAGCTGAACAAACCGGTGGTTCACTAGTTGAATCGCGGGGGAAGTACCACGTGTAGCCATGGATCTCAAAGCAGCATTTCTCCTCTTCTCCAAGTAGACTCTTAACGCCTACTCTCTCTCCACCCTCCATGGCTGAGGCGGCCATTTCCTGCGCTCGGGCAAATACAACGTTGGCCTCGGCCTCGCCAGAGAAGTCACCGGTTTGGGCCAAGACGACGCCGGTGACGAAGCACGGGCGTCCCCAAATCCGGTGGAGGACGACGCTGCGTGTGCTCGCTGGCCGTGCACTCGCCGGCCTACGTCGTAACCACCGCCTCCGCATGCTCGCTCGTCCACGCCGCGCCCATCGCACGCTCACCCTGACGCCCACCTCCGCCGCGTGCTCGCCGGCCCTAGGAATTGAGTGTGCTCGTCGGACGCCACCACCACCGTGAGCTCGCCGGCCCACGCCAACGCCCCGCGCGTGCATGCCGGACGCCGCCGCCGCAGCGCGCTCGCCGGTCCAGTATTCGTTGAAGCTGCACCTCCTCACCTCGCCGAGCGTCCAAGGAGAGAAAAAGGGAGGGTGGGAGAGAGGAAGCAAATATGGCAGCTTGAGAGCAAGGAGCCATGTGGTGGCGAAGACAAGGAAATGGCTGCTTTGAGATTGGTATTTTGGCTAGGTGGCAGAATCTGGGAAGGGATCTTAACAGCAGGGGTTCAAGGCCGCATCGTAGAGAATTTTTTTCCAAGGAAAACAGAGTACGAGAAAATCGGCTCCCTAATACCTTCCAAGAGCGGAACATTTCACCAAACTACAGCTGCCTAGATAACGCAAGCATAACTCACCTAATTAACAGGTGATATACAGGGGGAAAAAACTAGCAGGTGTATCACAGCTAGAGATGCGCAACAGAAAACAATTGTGTTTAATATAGCAGGGATAAAGCGTGCTAACTAATTCATTTAACCCCATATGGAAAGTTGAAAATTGAAAGACCCCAAAATTTCAAACCAAATTTTTCCTGGATTTTTCCTGAATTTTGGTGAATTTTGAAAACTTTCCCAATTGAAACCCTACCGAAAGGCGCTTTCCCTTCGGCCGAGCGCCCTTCTCCTCCGACGCCTCTTCTTTCCGCCTCCCTCATGGACGCCGCCTCCCTCCCGCTTTCTCTTCCCGGCGCCGCCGCCTCCCCCCGTTGGCGCCGCCTCCCCCTTCTCTCACAGACGCGGACGCCCGCCTCCAGCACCACCTCACCCTGCTCGGACAACCCAGCGCCCCGGTCCGGGCTGAGGCAACACCCGCGCCACGTGCCGCCACCTCCTCTCCTTGGCCCTACACGCCAGGCCACCCTCCTCTCTCCCATGGTCAGCGCCCCGCCCATGCCCGAGCTCACCCACTCCTCGCACGTCCGTCCGCTTTTACTCCTGTCTGGGCGGCCACCCCGGCCACCGCTCCATCCATGGGAGGAGACGGCCGACCGCCTGATTGACCCGGAGGCCCTCCTGCTGCCTTCTCCCGCCGCTCTCCTCCGCCGGTATAAAATCCTCCCGGCTCCTCGCTCCTCCTTTGCTTCCCGAGCCGATTCACCACCTCCACTCACCTCCCGGCCTCCGGAGAAGTTCCCGAGCTACCGATTGAAACCCCCGCCGGAGCTCCCCATTGCCGTCGTGTGGTGGCGGCACCGAGCCGAACTCCTCCCTTTCCTCATTCTTCAATTGCATTCGCGAGCATCTCCTCCTCATCGACCCCTTTGGTGTATGCCGTGGGACGGGTTTTGCCCGAGGCGCCACCGTCGAAGCCCTCTCCCATTGTCCGCACCTCTCCTGTGGCCGGCTCGCTCAAGCTCCCAGCTCTCCGCCGCCAGTGTGAGCCTCTGGGTCCCCTGTCGTGTAGTCGCCCGATTGAACTCCTCGCCACGGTGACCTCTCCGCCACCAAACACCAAGCACCCTTTCCCTCCTCGCCTCCTCCATTGATTCTCCCGTCTCAAACCCCAAAATGGGTTCCCGTGGCGAACCCTACCCAGATGCCTCCTCGCCGGCGAGCCCCTAGCGCCCGATCGCCGCCGCCAGAACCACGCTCGGAGGGCATCAGAGGCCGGAGGAGGAAGACGACTCCTCGCGACGTGGCCTTCCTCCTCCGTCCATCGCCGCCTCCTTTGATCTCGGCCGCCATCCGCGCCATCGCCGCCCGCCCGCTCTGTTCTCAACCGTCCGATCTCACTTAAACCCTCCATCCGAGCCCGCCTTCCTCAGATCGCAGCCGCTTCACCGCCACGCGTCGGCCATCGGTAGGGCGAGGCTGTGGCGAGGCGCAGGCTGGCTGTTTGCCTTGCTGCCATGCCCGCGGCTTGGGCATCAGAGCCATGGGTGGCCCAAGATCGTTTCACCGAAGTTTTCGGTTTATTCTTTTCAAAATCCGAAAACCCAAATAAATCCTAGAAAATCACGAAAATCCCAAAATTCCCAAATTTCACCACCTTGCTCCTTTCATTATTCTGAACCCAGTGGTGACCCCCCTTTTTTCCAAATTCATCTCCAAGAAATTTAAAATCCAAGAACCCTTTCATTTGATATTTTATGCAATTTTATTTCTTTTAATTCTTTTATAGATTATTTTCCTTGCTTGATTATTCTCAAGCTAGGACTTATTTATTTTATGTGTTTGCGCTAGTTTCGAGATCCCAAGCTCAAGTGCAATCTCGGGATCCGAGCGCCGACGTTCGAGCTCACGAGATCATCCCAGTTCACGGCAAGTCGCAAACTGTTGATCATATTGTGCCCTATGATGTTTACATATGTTATTACATTATTTGCATTATGCTAGTTGTGAAATGCTAGTTTAAAGTAGAATGAAAATGTTTAGAATGACATGTGATATAGATATGTCCTACCACCGAAAAATGCCATGTCCAATTTGTAGCCATGCCTTGTAACCCTAGAAATAAATATTTGTTAATCTAGATCACTATAGGTTACTACTATCATGCAAAGTCTTTCACTAATAAGGTTGTGGCTGCGGGCCGGTAGACTTGAAAACCCGACCCTAGGGTGGGGTGGTATGGGACACCGTATCCTAGGGCGGAGAGTATCGGTGTGCTGGAAAGGGTAAGAGTGTTGTGGGAAACCGTGAGTCGGTCTTCGCCCACCGCTTACCCTAGGTTGTGGTCGCGACCGGAGAGGTTGCGCCATGTGAAAATATAAGGATCGAAACCCTTATGCCGAGCAACTGTCATAGCAATCGCCAACCACGTGAGTTGACTTGTCAACACCGGTTTAGTAGTCGCTCAACTCAATTGAAACTCTACGGTGTTGAGGAGTCGAGGTTGAGTAGTGGAATTAGGTGTGCCGTCTTTGCGGATACCTAATAACAGTAGGGTTCACTCAGCGGACGGGAGTTTCCATGTGCCGGACAGAGTGAATTCTCACCTGTAGAGCCTATATAAAGATTTGAGCGGTGAAACGACCGGCTCTCTTAACTCGTCATGGAGTTAAGGGATCGTGTGGGTAAAGTTGAGCAAACTCGCAGAGTCAATTAAATGGTATTCGGATACTGCGTGCTCCGGTTATTGGGCTGTGTCACTTGGGTGATTCCATCAAGAAAGCTTAAGTAGTTTTCAATGTTTTAATCGGTTAGATGGTTAATTAACTCTTCATGAAAACCCCGTTGATTAAGGAGTAGTTTTATCAGCGAGTTTTACAAAAAGGTTTGCAAAGAAAACTGCATCCACTCAAAAGATAATAAACCAAGTATACTACATTCCTTTGTTGATCCGTGCATTTAGTAAAGTAGGATTCCTTTGCGGTTTGCTGAGCTGGTTGTTGGCTCACGGCTTGCTAAATCAATTCTTTAGAAGATCAAGATGAAGGTGAAGGTCTCCCCGTTGAGGAAGCCCCCGAGGGTCTCTTCTTCGACGAGGATCCGTGGCTGTAGGTCTTCGCCGCGCTCAAGCGGATTCTGGAGTTTTTGTAATGTAATTATACTTTGGGCTTGCACGCCCCGCTGTCAAAACTCTGGATATTAATCCATATGTGAAGTATATGCTGGTTTTAGTTGTAAGCATGCAATGGTATACTCTTGCGCGGCACTCCATAACTGTTCATGCGTGAATAGTTGCGGGTTGCCGTGTCCGTACGCGCCCTCGGAAACGGGGGCGTTACAAAAATTGCAACCGGTGTGCCAAGTTACACAAGTAAAATACAGATACAATCATACAAGACTGAAAGTCAACGCAAACAATAGTCATTTTTTACGTTTCAAACCAAGTTTACTTAACATGTAGCATCAATTTAAAATAGATTATCAAACTTGAAGAAAGCATAAATAAACACAGCTAACCATAGACGAAAGTGACTCAAAACCATAATTTTATACGCTAAGGTAGCAAACACTGTTCTAGAAGATATAAGATAACAAACTGTATGGAGAAGGGAACGACTAGGGATTGAACGTACCATGGGAATACACTCCTCTTCGCCATCAGATCTTCATAAACCAAAGCCCTATCAAGTACCAACCGTTCAATCTCATCCACAGTAGCACAAAAACAACACCATTAAATGTGCAATGGTTCCCGTTGACACTCCTCCCCACCCCTCCAACCCGTCGTTTGATAAGGGTGGCACCGACTGGAGGATGAGGCCGCTGAAGCAGTCATGCCACCTTGCTCATCCGCCCGTTGATTGATGCGCACCGCAACACCCTACCTTTGCTGGTCTAGAGAGAGAGAGGAGCGAGAGAAGCATGGCTGCAATTGTCGCTGGCTCCAGCCACAGGAGACAGGTGAGCCATCGGAGGGGCGGGAGTTGGGATGTGAGAATTGGGATTGGGAGGTGTAAACTTGGTGGGGAATGAATGATGATGAGACAACTAATTAGAAAAAATCGCAACAATTAGTTCATTTGCTTGCAATAAATCTTTGCTCTGAATACAACAAACATGATATCAAACAAACAAAATTGTAAAACAAATTTTGACCTATTGAGGCAACAAATACAAGAACAACAAAAATTGAACCTTGTTGCAACAACAAAGAACCCATTGAAACATCTGTAATATTTGATGTCTTGTGCTACAACAGTTGAAACAACTGCTACAATAACTCGATTTACCAGTGTCAACATTTGATATGAGTATAGAGGAGAAGAGGGGATGTTGCCTTTCAGCTTGTGGCCCAAAGACAAAGGAGGCCAAACACCGTAGCGAGAATCTCACCAAGGAGGTCGGCAGCATGGTCCTCGGCCACCGTCGCCTCATCACATCCCATGGTGGCGCCAAGAGCACAAGCAGCCCTTGCAGCTTGTGGAGTTCTGGAGTAGAGGCTGCAATATGTGAAGGAGTAGGGCTCGCAGCTTGTGGGGGCGTGGCACCTAGCGTGTGGCCGTGAGCAGGCCAGACGGCTGGCCATGGTTGCCTATCTTTTTTGGCCAGTGCTTGCAAGGCAAGGAGGACAGAGGATGAGAGCACGAGGAGAGAGATGCTCTAAATCTCATTAACAAAGGAACAAAAAAGCAACCAGTTTTTGCGACGCAGACCAATCCATGGTTTTAGGCTTTCAGCATAAATTTATCCTACTGAGCTTTCTATGGGGATCGCTGTGCAATTACATACGTTGGATTATCCGAAGGTACAATAGTAGCAGGGGTCAGCAAGGAGAAATAATTCCGGCCCATGACCATAGAATGTAATCAAGGTTTGCATTAGCATAGGTCATAGAAGAGGAAAATCATTTTGAATCACACCAAAGTACACAACAATTATACAATGCTTCACCTAAGTGATGTTTGATCTCTTTGCCTTCTCCCCCAAGAAAACATACATATTACCTCCAAGAGAAGCATTTTAAATGTGCCACTTACTCAACTTAGAGACTTAAGACATAATCAGGGAGGTACTAGACCACTATGATTCCACCCCTAACAATAGGCATACAAGTTCCAGTACAGGATGCGTAGTATGAAAACAAATTGACAAGTACTTATCACAGGTATATGTATCATCTCCAATTTGTATCAAAACAAAATGATCTACAACAAGCATAAGTTCACACAAGCAGCAAAAGAATGAGACACATTTAACTCAAGAAGCAGAATATACGTTCAGTATTGAATAAATATCCCATCTCAAAACCCAGTGGGTACACTGTATATATCATGCCAGAAGCAAAGTATAGAGCATCTCATCATATCAAAAGAGACTGCTTAAACAACCATCAGAGAAAAAAAAGGCCAAACTTTATTGCTTCTGCCTCTCGGATTGAAGCATTGCTTCCACCCGCTCGCTGCAAGCGCTAGAAAAGCATTACCTTGCAGGCGCCGCGGGGGCATTGACGACGTTCCTGCGCACCACCCTGGGCCCTCTGCCATTGCCATTCTCCTCGGAGCCATTGCCAGCGTCCCCATCGTCCACGATTAAATCCCGAAGGCCCGAGCTCAGGTCCTTTTCCCTCTTCTCCTTCTCCTTCTTCTTGGCCCTGGCCGTGGCGATGGCGAGTGGCTCGAAGTGGTTGCCGTAGATGTACTCGGCGGAGTAGCCGTCCTCGTCGTCGAAGAGCATGACGTGGCCGTGCCACTCCCAGACGCGGTACTCCCCGCCGGGCTCATCGTGGAAGCCGACGCACACATGGTGGTCGCCGACGGCCACGGACTGGCCCGAGTTGGCCTTGAGCGCCTCCTCCGCCTCCCCCGCGAGCACCCGCCGCACGATCTCCTTCTCCAGCTTGGCCTCCTCCCTCGCCAGCATCCGCCGCCGCCTCGCCTCCCCCGAGACCTCCCCGTCGGAGAGGCCACCGTCCTCGTCCTCTTCATCGTCATCGGAGGCTCCAGCCTCCGCGGAGAGCGCCGCGAACTCGTTGAGGAGGAAGTCGTCGAGGTCCTGGGTGAGGAAGGAGTTGGTGTCGATGAAGGGCGGGCGGAGCTGGACGCGGCTCATCAGGTTCTGGAGGAAGAGCGCATCCACTGGCGCCGGGGAGGAGGCGCGGCCGCTGCCGGCGGAGGGGCGATGAGGCGGCGGCGGCGAGGCCATGGGCGGCGGAGTAGGTTGGGTTTGGGTTTGGGGGCGCGTGTGCTTGGGTTGGGTACTTGGGTGGGCTTGTGTGGACACGGAACTGCAGATAGATGACATGACGCGGACTCGATGTGGACTGGATGCCTGGATGGATGGTCACGATCGGAGGATGAGATCGAGCCAGCGAGATATTTTTGCTTTGGAGCGTGCGAATTTGGGCTCCTTCTCCTTCGGATTGGGCCTGAGATAGCTCGGGTGAGAGAAATTTTTCATGGGCGTTCTCTTGGCTCGTATGTTGTGTGGACGGAACAAATGCACAAACTACTTTGTATATGGTCAAGTAAGCATATTGGCCAGGACCGTTTTTGAGATAGCCAGGGCCCAAGTTAGTACTTTTCTTTCTTTTGTTTGAAAAAAAAATACAATTCTCTTGCATGGACGTCTCGAAGTATCGTTAACGTTTTCAGCAGAAAAACCATAAGGTAGTGTTTGGATTGGAGACTTGGTGGGATGGGATAGCTCCATTCCAGGTATGTGGGATGTGATAATCCTACTTTTTGTTTGGTTGCAATAATGTGTTAGTCCCTATTTTTTGTTTGGATGGAGGGATAGAATGAGATCTAGTGATCCCACATCTTGTTTGGATCAAGGAATGGAGTGGGATAGTGCATACCCAAGCGGGGAGAGGACTACGGTAGGACGCCACGGGCGAGAGGAAGCCGAGAGGACGACCCGAGCACCCGGCGACGAGGACGGCAACCCGAGCACGACGACGAGGAGACCGGAGCACGGCGACGAGGACGGCGACCGAAAGGCACCCGGAGCGGAGACCCGAGCACGGCGACGACCCGAGCACCGGCGACGAGGACGGCGACGAGGAGACCGGAGCACGGCGACGAGGACGGAGACCCGAGCACGCGACGACCCGAGCACGGCGACGAGGAGACCGGAGCACGGAGACCGAGGAGGCGCACACACCGGCCGGGCCCAAGACCCGCACGTGGAGGAGAAGGGCGAGCGGCGGCGGAGGCGCTTGGTTAACCCGCACACGCGAAGGAAAGTGGGTTGGCTCGTTCGCTCGATTTCACGGATCATCTCAACCCACATTTCAGAGAATATTCTCTCTGGGTCCAACCCACCCCACCCAATCTTACAACCAAACACTACAAAAAATGGGTTGACCCCCTCCTATCCCGGGATATACCACAAACCAAACACTACCTAAGAGCATCTTGTGTTTTGCCATGCAAACTTTTCCCACAAGAATGAGGGGGTGTTTGGCACGGCACAAGCCGGTCGGCTTTTTGCAGTCGCTACAGTACCTAACTTTTAAACGGAATATTTTCTCAAGACGGGGTCTACAAGTTAAACGTAGTACACGTTAAAAGCTTAACATTTGTACCAGCCAAAATCGCAAGTGAGTATCGATCTCTCCGTAATCTGCATCTGTAAATGTACCAAAAATCAAAATTTCACCAAAACCATAAGCGCAACCAAAAGAACAGTCCCAAGCATGTCGATCAACACATCATGCTATTAGTCTATTAGAGTTTTTTTTTAAAAAAACACATCATGCTATTAGGAATGGAACTTGTAGAATACTCTCGTCATTTTTTTTGATGGAAAATGCTTTCGTCATTGAAGAGGTCACATTCATAGTGGATAAGCCGCAAGGTTATGGATGAGTATCACAAAAACTGAACCCCCAAGGTAATAAACGAACAAAACAGAAAAAGAAATAGGAATACGCTCAAAATTAACGACAAAAAAATTGTATATGTTGCCCCTTGAAGGAAAAAAAAGAAAAATAGTCTGTTACAAATACCGCGAAAAGTCAAACCATGTAAATATATAGCCCCTGAGACATTAGGAAGTGCCGAATACATTTTTAGAAAAGTATGTATTCAGTATGTCTAATGTTCCAAGGGTTGACTTCTTGGGTAGCGCAATGTAAATATTACATTCCAAAACTTGTATGGAGACGTAACATCTCTTGTGTTGGTCTTAACGTGGGAAGTCAACCACCATGGGGAACTCCACGGCGAGCCCCACTTTGGTGCGATCCGGCTTCTCCTCCGGCGCCGGCACGTTCAGGTCGAGCACCAGCTTGGCCGACGCGGTCTTCTTGGCGTCGTCCTTGGGCCCGAGGCCGAGGCTGAGGTCAAGCCCGAGGCCGTTCGCCATTACGGCGCCGTGGCGGCGCATGTGGCCGCCGAGCGCCTGCCCGACGGCGAACTCAAGTCCGCAGATGGAGCACCCGTGCACCTTGGGCTTGGCCGGCTCGGCGGCGCCGTCCGCCAGGCGCGGCTTCTTGTGGCTGGCCCGGTGCCCGCCGAGCGCCTGGAAGGACGGGAACTGGCGGTTGCAGGTCTTGCACTCGAACACCCTCTCCGGCGCTGCCAGCATGTCCGGCGACGCGATCGCGGCGCTGTGGTGGTGGTGGCCGGAGTAGAGCAGCAGGATGCGCGCCATGTCTCTGCTGTCCAGCAGGCTGACCACCTCCTCGGCCTGCTGCCTTGACCTCTTGCCGTTAGCCATTGAACGAAGAACAAATAGCAGATCACGACCAAAAGAACTCGGCAAAAGGAGAGAGAGAGAGGTCGAGAAAGAAAGGAATGAGCCCGATCGACTAGAGCTCTTGCCTTCTTGGAGGTGTGTTTGAATTGGAAGAAGATGGGGAGAACCGGTGTGTACTTATAGTCAGCCAAGTCTAGATGCCCAGTGACTGGGCCACATTTTTAATTCCCTTTCTTTAATAGGTGTTGCTAGCTCTCGAACTCTGATCGCCGTACAGTCAGCCGTAACATTAATCATTTATGTATGTAACAATTTTTTTGTCATATATACAACAAAATATTTTGACAAAAATCTCGATGTTACATTGGTTATTGCTTATTGTTGTATATATGAAATCAGAATGTTGCAGCAAAAAACAAACACTTACCCCACGGTAGGCGGCGATGAGGCCCTTGGGCACGACGGCGGTGGAAAGGTGACGTGTACGGTTTTGATTCGGCGCTGGAGGAGAAGTTTGCCCGCATTTTTGTGGCGCACTCGACTCCTAGGTTGCCGGGGGGAGGGGGAAGGCTGGATCTGATGGTGCCACGCTCGAGAACGGACGAAGTGAAAGTCAACGACGGCGGCTGGATCCCACGACGGCGGTGAGAGAAGGGAGAGAATGAGGAGAGAGTGACATAAGGTGGGACAAGAGCGAGTTAAGGACAAATTGAATGGGCCGAGGAGTGGGCCGCGTCCGCGTGGACCAGCGTCTGATACGGCCAGACGTTCGAGCCATATCAATGTCGTTCTTTAATTATAAAATAATGTCAGTTTTAGACTAGCTTAGCTTTGCTTTGTTTAGGGCCGTTTTTTATCAATTTTTGGTTTCTACTTCTTTTAGCAATCATTATTCATCATAGTAACCAGTCACAGCATAAAATACACTACTACAAAAAGTATCATCATAGACAGTTCGGAATTGCCATCACAGACGGTTTTTGAACCGTCTGAATTTAAAGGTCAGTGATAATCGGAGGTAATCACAGACGGTTTGTGAGCCATCTATGATAAATACAACACAAACGGTTTGTAGCTAAAACTATCTGTAAAGAATACTATCACAGACAGCTCTAACCAAAAATCGTCTGTGATACTCAAACATCACAGATGATTTTAGCTACTAACCGTCTGTGATGGGCGAGTATCACAGATTCACAGACGGTTGGTATATAGAACCGACTGTGATACTTTTCCACCACAGACGGTTGGTAGATAGAACCGTCTGTGATGTGCGAGAATCACAGATGGTTTTTTGTTCGAGCTGTCTGTAATAGTTTTTCATAGACGGTTTATACCACAAACCGTCTGTGATAGTTTATTCTATACCTAATATTTTTTCTATTTTTGGGTGCAATGTAAACAGCTGGTCTCAAAAGATAAAACAACAATGTTCTATATGGCTAATATATGCTTGTTTGAAAATTTTCGACAAGATCTACAACTTTGCGGTTGAGGCTAACCCCAAATTCCGAATGGAAGATCAAAAAATTTGGCAAAAATAGAAATCGAAAACTTGCAAGGCAAATTTGAGGCTAAAGATGGCCGATTTTGGGGGTCTTAGAGGGCGACTGGCATGAGACGGTCATTTTTTTGGATCGCGCTCATCGTTAGCTTTCCAACGAGTACAAAAACGTCGAAAACGGACACCGTATGTAAAAGTTATACCCGTTTTACTAAAAATGTCGCGTAATAGAATTTTACTCGGATTCAGGCGGAAGATTTCGAAATTTTAGGGGATTGCGAGGCAGGAAACATATCACAGACGTTTTGTAATTCAAACCATATGTGAAGTATCACAGACGGTTTAAATAAAAATTCGTCTGTGATATTCTCTTTACTGACGGTTTTTAGTGCTGGCAGCAGCATAGTCGGTCTCTAAACCTAAACCATCAGTGATTGTATTTCTAATCTATCTATGATTATATTTAACATAGACGGTTTAGATCAATCATTTATGATAAGACGTCTAATATAAGTTTTTTTTTGTAGTAGTGATAACATGGCCCTAGGATGGAAACGGGGTGTAAGACGTTAGTTATGCACTATATGTATAACGACATATGGATATCGTCCTGGTGACGGCATAAATGGCGAGAAGGGAAAGCGCCGCCGCTGAGCCTAGCCGCCGCC
The DNA here is from genome assembly GCA_036346245.1 of Bonia amplexicaulis. Taxonomy (NCBI): domain Eukaryota; kingdom Viridiplantae; phylum Streptophyta; class Magnoliopsida; order Poales; family Poaceae; genus Bonia; species Bonia amplexicaulis. The sequence continues at coordinate 6,175,827 of CM070742.1, forward strand.
CGGTGAAGCCGTTTGGTCGCATTATCGTTCGATGCGTTTGTCATCTTGTACCGTGCGCACAGTCCGTTGTTACAAAGTACCAGCGCCGGATTCCAAGCGAGCCACTACCCACCGTCCTCAGAAGACCGAAAGCTTATGGTCGAAACCGAAAGCTTATGGTGAAAACATCAGAATGAGAGAGGCTTATTTAACATAATTAAATTTAAAAAAAATTGAAAAATATAAAAAATATGTTAGCCCATCACAGACAACGCAAACGAATACGAGAAAAAAAGAACTGACAAAAAAAAGTCAAAAAAGTCAAAAATTCAGAAAAAGACGAAATTTTGAATAGTACAAAAATAAGCTTAAGCCATATTGAACGCTGCCTGAGGTCATTTTCTACCGGATTCCAAGCGAGCCAGTACCTTCTTATCGGATCGGAGTAGTGTCAATAATCGGTTGCAAATCTCGGCAACCAACTGCGACTCTTGAAGGTCTGAAGAGTCAGGGCTCTGAATTCCCTCATCTTCTGATTAGTAGACGACTAGCTATATCTTTCGGCGGGAGAGACATTTTTTTCAAGTCATCACTTCTATAAAAAAAACCCATCACAAATGATTCGAAAATATCATCGTAGATAATTATGGGTCTATAATACCCTAAATGCATTATAGACAATTTTCAAACCGTATGAGATTCAATTATCATAGATGGTTCCTAAATAGAACTATCTGTGATAATGATTATTACAGACGGTTCTTATTACGAACCGTCAGTGATAGTATATTATCATAGACGGTTCTTACTACGAACCGTCTATGATAGTATACTATCACAGACAATTTCTAAATAAACTGTTTGTGATAAATTTTGACCGAACTCAAAAATATGCCTCCTTCAGTTCATCAACATTCTCTGATTACGCTGTTTGCGCTAATTGTGCTATAAAACAACGCAATCAGAGAATACAGACGAAACAAAGCATGACTATTTATAAGAATAAGATCATCCTAGCCTTATCCATCCAAGCATCACATGCAAAAACTAAGACATCAATAAATAATTTTCACATGCATCATATCCATCCAAGCATCAAGGAAGAGATATGAGGGGATCGGATGGGGGTATGAACAAAGTACCAGCGCCGATGAAGTAGAGGAGGCTGCAACGTCGCTGTTGTGTCACGACGGTGATACTGCAGAAAGCATTCTTATGACAAGAGTGCCTTGTGCAGTGAACCGTGGTGTCACAATCGTACGTGAAGGAGCATGGGGGAGGCGGTCGGCGCTTCCATCGACGACTTAGGGGAGCTAGCAGGCGGATTGGTTTGGACTCGGTTTGTGGGAGGCGTGTGGGGGGATGCATATATAAGGGATTTGGGTAGCGGAATTGAGATGTCGCGGCGCTTTAGTTTGAAAGTTTAAATAGAGGGGGGCAAAATATCACAGACGGTTTTTAATACAAACCGTTTGTGATGAGATAATATCATAGATAATTTTTAATACAAACTGTCTGTGAAGTATTACAGATGGTTTAAATAAAAAATTGTTTATGATATTTGGTAACATCACAGACGGTTATTGGTAAGAGCTGTCTGTGATACTTTACAGACAATTTTCACCATGAACCGTCTGTAATATTTCTCTTCACAGATGGTTTATATTAAAACTGTCTGTAATTGTATTTAATACTAACGGTTTTAGTTAACTATTTGTGAGAAAGCATCTAGTATAATTGGTTTTTGTAGTAGTGCATGTATCTGTCATGGTTACGAGAGTACTAAGAAAAGCATATAGATAGCCTTCATTAATCTGTGCTATCTTGTCTATCTTGTTTGAAAGATAAGGAATCTCCTTTGATTAATCCACAGTCTGTACTACACGAACTCTATCCGAAACCACGCGTCAAGCTAGCTAGATCGGACGCCAATCTGTTCAATAATCTTGAAACTGAAAATCTTAAATCAACTGATCCATCTGCAGCAAAGATGGTTGTATACTACGCAAAATAACCCACACTCCTGATTTGCATCGTGCGTCGTCGTCTCGTGTTTCTTTACAGAGCATCCTTTTCTTCAAGAACACATGGCCTGCTGGTGAGAAGTTCTAGCAGCTTGTTCCATTTTTTTTTTCCAAATAGAATACAGTTTTTCTACAACGTGGTATGAATAATTGGTAGTTGCTTGGAGCATCATTAACTCATGATGTATACCATGAGGCAGGGAGGAAAAATAATTCTTCTGCATAAGGGGAAAAAAGATTGTTTACGGTGTTCATTCGATGCGGGCCCTGTTCTTTTCAGTTTCTAAAAGCTATTTTTCGGTTTTTCTATAGTAACTAGCTTTTAAACGGAGTATTTTTCAAAATATGGTATACTAGTTAATTGTAGTACATACTTTACTGACTTCATTTATATCAGTAAAAACCGCATGTGAGTTTCTGTTACTCTGTAATCTCTCGTACAAACAGCTCAAAAGCCACAAGCCGTAGCCAAAAAGAACAGACCTGCGGCCTAGTAGAGACATGAGGACAATAATACATGCCACCACAAAGAATGAAAAGAATTGTAACGTATACATCCACACAAACCTAGATCAACTTCGCTTCCAATAATTCAAACAAGTTCAGAAGCTAAATTAGCTATACTTCTCGCACTTGATTTTTTTCAGCTGTTAAAGCGAAAACACAGTGCATTGACATTGCCTGTAATAAAGCTACATAGTCTAATACTGCAATGAGAGGTCAAAGCTTATAAAATACCTGTGCAGCGTACACAATCCTGTACGTCGTGCTTACGCATACCACGTATGTATATATACTTAGCATATAATAGAATATTAGAATGTTAAGGTCAAGTTGCTGCAGGCAGTGGGGACTAGCTAGGAGAATATCTGAAAATAACCCTTGTGGTTGCCTGGTTTTTCAAAAACAAAATGCTCATCACAACTCAAGGTATTTCTATGTTTTTTTTAATGTTCGGTGCGTTATATTGACCAGGAAATTAGATGTTTGTGAATGGTAACAAGAGAGTCCGTTTGTGATAAAACGTACGTAAAAGCGTTATCTGCCGGGTCTTGTATCTAGCTACCTAGACTAAAATATGTATTTCTCTAAGACCGCAGTTTTGGGGAAACTCTTTGAGATGCCGATACATTGTTCAATGTGAAACAAAATGCAGGGTTGTTCTGGGTTTGTTCCTTTGGAACTAGCCTTGCTCTAAACTGCTTAGAAGCCTTTGGTTTCTGGCTTCGAGTTTTTATAAGTCACTTAGAACACATTGACTTCTTAATTTTGACTTTTTTATCCTTTTGTTTTGTCTTGTTTTTCTCTTATTCCTTCGTATTGTCCGTGATTATATAACAGTGTTTTCTTTTTTCCTCATTTTTTATTTTTTAATCTATATACTCTTCGTCCTGGGAGACTTTGATCTGATTGGATGCCGCGATCACACACACCCTAGTCGCTCTATAATCTATATACTCTTCGTCCTGGGAGACTTTGATCTGATTGGATGGTTCCTTGTTAATTACAGTCATCACGAAGATTTCTGAATTAACCTAGTGGTCGCAAGTTGGATTATGTTATAACGCGCAACACGAGATATGAAATAATGAAACAACGATTTAACATAAAAAACCCTTACGAAAAAATTACGACGTACAATCGACGAAATTACTATATTGAGAAGAAATTACAGAGCACTCTTGGCATATTACATATGTAGATAACATATAGTATTATAGTGCGTTGATGTCTATCATGAGACTTACAGCGGGTATAAATAGCCTTGGGAACAAGAGCCCTAGACGAGAAAGGAATAGAGTCCTAGTCGACAATGAAAACAGAAATCTACTCGAAAACTGAAATGGTAATCTGCTTGGAGATGGAAACAATACCCCGCTCGAAGACGAAACAGTCTCAGAAGATAATAGTGAAGAGTTGTAGTCTGAAGCGCCTCAAGTAGCCACGACTGACTTCAATCAGTGTAAACACCTTTGGACACCATGATGGTACAAGTCGATGTAGAATCCATCACAAACATAAATATGATTCCAATCGTAATCTTCGACAAATTCGCATTACCGACTAGTTATACTAGTCGAAATATATCTTTGAGCGAAACCTGATCTGATACTTCAAGTGGTCGGACCTAATTAGATTCGGATAACAAAATACAACAATCTCCATTTTGAGCCAAATTCCTCCTATAGCGAAAAAGAACTAAAGAACTTCTCAAATAGCTTGTAAAACGCTTCTTGTATATCAAACGTCCAAAAGCACTAATGAGTAATACCAACCAAATCTAAGCATAGCTCAAATTTAAGGGTAGAAACTGGCTTGTCACCATATCAGTTGGATTATTGAGTAATAACTCCTCGGATGAAGTGACATATGATATCAATGTGCGTTTTTCTCTTATGGAACATTTGGTCTTTATAAGACAAATAGCACTCTATCACAGTGTATATTGATACTAGATGTACTTCCACAAACCTAAGTATACAGACCTCTTAGCCAAATAGTTTCTTTACATGCTTCTAAAAAAACTATGTACTCGGCTTCAGTGGTCAAAAGAGCAACAATAGTTTGCAGACAAGTTTTTCAGCTTACGACACAACCTCCAATAGTGAATATATAACCAGTAAGAGATACCCTCTTATCTAAATCTCTAACAACATTAGAATCCACATATCCGACCAATCCATCACTTGTCTTTCTAAACTGCAAACAAGCATTAGAATTACCCTGCAAATATCTAAATATATGCTGAACTAATCTTCAGTGGTCTTTCCCCAGATTGGCCGTATATTTGCTGACGATACTCAAAGCATAAGATAGGTCGGGGTGACAGCAGACCATGGCATACATAAGTGATCCGATTGTACTTGCATATGGAACACTTGGCATGTATTCAACTTCTTCAACTGTTTATGGATTTGATGCTGAAGAGAGTTTTAAGTATGTAACTAACGAAATGCTGTTCAGTTTGGCCTTATGCATGTTGAAACTACGAAACACTTTTCAATATATCCTCTTTGACTCAGGTATAACTTTTTAAACTGACGATCTCTGAAGATTTCAATACCAAAAATCTTTTTTGCTGCACCGAGATCCTTCATCCCAAATTCACTACTTAACTGTGCCTTAATTTTGATAGTTTAGTCTTGACTTTTTCTGCGATCAGCATATCATCAATATATAGGAGCAAGTAGATAGATGAACCATTGACGGTCTTCAAATAAATATAGATATCATAGTTAGATCTCTCAAAACCTTCAGAGATCATAAAGGAGTCAAATCTCTTATATCATTATCTAGATAATTGCTTCTACCCATAAAAGATTTATTTAATTGCATGCAAAATTATCCTTTCCTGAAACAACAAAACCTTCCAACTACTCCATATAGATATCTTCTTTTAACTCTGTGTAAGAATGTGGTCTTAACATCTAGTTGCTTGAGCTTATAATCATGCATAGCTACAATACTAAGTAAGGTCCAAATAGAACTATGCTTTACGACCGAGAAGAAAACATATGTAAAGCAAATACCTGGAATTTGCCTGTGTCCTTTAGCAACGAGCCTTGCCTTATACCTGACCTAATCGGTCAGAGATGTGCATTCATTCTTCTTGTAAATCCGCTTGCAACATATGGGTTTCTTTTCAATCAAGAGCTCGACCAACTCCCAAGTGGGACTCTTCTAGAGGGATTTTGTTTTGTCATGCATGGCATTCGTCCATTTCTCTGACTCATGAGTGCAAATGGTTTTTGAATAAATTAAAGGTTCAGTAGTGCCTTCAATGTCTTCTATCATGTTCAAACAATAAACCACAATGTGAGCTTCTTCAATTAACCTCTTTGGAGGCCGAATTTTCCTCCTTTCTTGATCAGTTGCAATAAATTGTTAGTTTCAACCAATTCCTGTTGGAAGATTACTGGTCGGAGATTGAATAGGGATACCCTTTGTATCTCCTAGTCGACTTCTGATGAGAATCCTAAATCAATAAAATGCTTCGCTTGCATGCTGGTAATTTGTAGCTTCTCAATGGGAGTATCAGTGGTCTGGTCGAAAGTCCTTTCAGCAGAGCAGACTCATCAAAAGTAACACTTCTACTGATGATTTTGGGTGTCAGGATTCCATAATTTATAGCCTTTAACTCCAGAGTTATGGCCGAGGAAGATGTACTTAATGACTCTTGGATCAAGTTTACCTTTACAGTATGAGCATAAGTAGAACAACAAAAAATCCTTATGCTTGAGTAGTATGCACGAGAACAAGACCACATATCAATCAGAGTTTTTTTTTTGTCGATGGTAGTGTTCAAAGAGCGATTGATCAGGTGACAGGCAATGAAAGTGGCTTCAGCCCAAAAACACTTTGACAGACTAGGCATGGGCAGCATACAACACATCTTTTCCATGACGGTTATGTTCATGCGCTCAGCCATACCGTTCTGCTGAGGTGTGCCTAGAACTGTGTAATACCTTACAATGCCCCTTATCGACATAAGGCTTCAAATTCTCCCAACCAGAATTCTAGGCCAGTATTTGTTCAGAGTTTCTTGACATGCTTGTCAGTCTGTTTCTCGATTATAATATTCCACTCTTTGAATGTCTTAAACACATCAAACTTGTGCTTGCTGAAGTATATTCAAACTCTTTGAGAATAGTCATCGATGATGGTCAATATATAATTGGCGCCTCCAAGGTGAACGTGGGACTTACCCCACAATTAGAATGAACATAATCTAATATGTCTTTTAAATAGTGATTTGCAGAGCTGAAACCTTCTTTTGTTTATCAAAGACATAGTGTTTATAAAACTTTAACTGGTCGACGCCTTAGCTATCGAGTAGGCTTCTTTTGCGCAACTCTTTTAAGCCAACTTCACTCATATGTCTGAGATCGCATATGCCATAGACTTGTCCAATCAGCATCGGACAACATAGTCGGGGCAACAACAATATTTCTGATCAGGGTAGTTCCTCGAAGATGATAGAGGTTTATTGCCTTCATTTCACCTTTCATCACAACAAAAAGAGCCTTTTGAGATTTTTAAAACCCCACGCAAGGCGAGGCGGGATCCGGGTGGGCACGGAGACGCTGGCGTGGGCGACGACGGACGGAAGCGCGCAGCGGCCGGATCCGATGAGGAGTGGGCGGATCTGGGCGGGCGCGGAAGCGCGCGGTGGCCGGATCTGACGGATCCGGCGGTGGGTCGTCATCGTCAAGCGGCGTCCAGTCGGTGCAACGGCGGCTACGGGCGCGGGCACCAATGGCGACGGCGTCGGAGCGCCGACGAGAAGCAGAAGAGGAAGGAGGTGGCCGCCCTTGGGAGTGGAGCACATTCCTCCCGAGGGCGGCGACGGCGGTGAACGGCGGCGGCCGGAGCGGAAGTAGATTGAGATTAGGGTTTTAATCTAAGCTCTGATACCATATTATGAATATTGTGTGTATATTGAAGTGGCCTAATAAGCAGCATATATAAGGAGTACAAAGAGATATTACAGGGGAATATGCTGATTCCTATTATATCTCTAATACCCTTAACAAAAGATATCTGCACTTTTTTCTGACTGACGGTGATGAGGGAGGAGTCCCTGTAGCTGTGGATAACTATCTGACTGCGATAGCATATGAACACGTATCGGCTTTAGCGTCTGTACAGTGGATACATGGCTGTTTTCGTTTTTTTTTCCAAGGAGTTTATATTTGGCATCCTATCTTTAGATTAACGATGCATTCTCCAACGTGCCGGCAAATCTATCATTTGCAATTCTTCTCGATCATACAGACATACTTTAGAATCAAATGAAATATATTTTCCTAAAGTTCAGCTGGAATACTAGTATACATGCCTGTAGAGTATCCAGATGAGCTGGTGGCAGCTGACCTGCATTTTTCCCCTTGTTTCAGAAGCATTTTTTTCAGGTTAGTTTCCCAAACTCAATCTGAAGCTAGCCAAGCTTCCTCAGTTTGCAGAATATTCTTGCATTCTGACTTTTGAGTAGCATTTTTTTTATTATGCTAAGCGAGTAGTGTATGTACATATGTAAACTCATTATTTTTCAATTGGCTTGTTAAGATAACATTATGCTTATTGACCTTCTAGAACTCTGGGACCAAGCCGAAGTCAACTAATCTAGCCGTGTAAACAACTCCTGCTTGCTAAGTCAACCATATTCCTTAGTATGGTCACTCTGCTCAGCTGACTAGCATAATAGCCAGAAACAATTGCAACTGACATAAAACTCCAGGGTGGTAGCTTCGGTTGGACCAAGCACCAACAGTGAGCAGCATTATTCAAAACCGACGTGCTGCGCAAAGTCAACAATATTTTTGAAAGATACTGATACTGTGCAAAGTCAACAACGGATTGTTAAATTCAATCCACAGACAGAACTACAGAATATATCATAGAATTTGACCCTGGGTTCGTCTTCATTGACAACGATTGAAGTAGTAGAAACGGTGCAGGATGGCAAGCCAGTGGTAGTGACATCTCTACGATGGTCGATGGATTATGAGGTACTCATCAGCTGATTAAGACCTAAAGGGTGTATTTGGTTGGTGACTTCGCATGTGTGATTCGTCTGACTCTTCGCCCCGGCTGTGGTTGCCTCATCCCAAAAAGTGTCCAAAGGAAAGCGTCTCAACAAGAACTATTTTCTTGTAGTGATATTGGTTTGGTACTTTGGTCGATGTCTTTAGGCCATGATCCAAAATACTTTTGTTTTTGACTTTTGGTTGAAATAATACCGCAATGACTGTTAGCTTTTTATTATGTACTCAATTAAAAAAATAGAAAAATATCATTATATCTCCACGGATAATACAAAGAAAAAGAAAAAACAATGTTAAAAAACTAACACATTTCAGATGGCTTTTAGCTTCTAAAAAACTAACACATTTCACCCAAAGTTACTTTCGTTCCTCAGAGTACTATTCCTGTCCTATCCTGCCGTTTCCTACGACAGTTGTGCCCCTCTTAGGGCCTATTTGATTATCAGGATTTTAAAAATACAGGAATAAAAAATATAGAATTGTAATTCAGAAGAAAATTGAATGCCAACAAAATGCAAGAAAAGGTTTTAAAATTTTCATATTTTTGAACATCCAAATTTTGAGATGTTACAAACCTACCCCTTAAATGAATCTCGACCCTGAGATTCTGGTAGAGTAGAAAGAAGTAAGTGGAGTTAATCTAGCTAGCAGCAGGTTCTAGGGTCTTGCTTGATGTATCGATCTTTTTCTTGGCGTAAGCGGAAGGAAGATATTTTGCACAGGAAAGGGATTCACACTTAGGGAAGGCAAAAGGGAAGAGAGAGTTCTTGTTCTTCCGGCTAGGTCGTAGACTTCCAGATGCTTGCTCTTTAACATCGTCGTCTTCATACCTTTGTAGAATGGAATAGTTGCATCGTCTGCTGGATATATGATGGTTGTAGAATTCATATTGAGGGGTGGATAGCAATGGCCTATGTCCTAGGAAGCAGATGGCCGTAGGATGCAAGTATGATGATAGGTACATCTATACGGTGGTCTTTTGTCCTTACTGGAATTCCTATTTTTATACTCGTCAGCTTTGCCAAACACGTTGATGTAGCTATAGGTGTGGCTTGTAGTCCTTATCACCATAAGATTTATGGCCTTACGAATCTTCTTGTACTGGTATTGATTAGCTCTAATATAAATTATTGCACCACCAAGGTAATCATACATCTTAGCAATACCTCCAAAAGTAATCATATATCATACTAGTTTTCCGATATTTTTGTCTATTCTTGCTACCCCCTTAAATAAATGACAACTGACATTAGTTGTCTTTTCTAACTCCAGACATGACGAGTCCTATGGCGATTTAGAGACTTATCTGTTGTACTTCGGCTGCCTTGGTCAGCAACAGGCTCATGGAGCAATCCTTGGGGCAATAGTCTTGTTCTTCGTAGAGAAAACATGTGACCTTGATCATTGGAAACTCTCCTGACGGGTTCTTCTTCACAGTGATGTTGTTTTTCTTAAATATTGGAAGGTTGCGAGGTCTTCACTTCTTCTTGATTGCCTTGGTTTTGGGTTATCCGCTATTTTGCTTCTGTAGATTCGATGGGGTTTTCAACAAAAGATGAGAGGGAATAGCATGAGATGAGGATTAAATCGTGGAGATAAGGTATTCTAAACCCATCCTAACTTTAAAAGAGTATACCCTGGAAGCTGTGACGGCACATAAATCACACAAATTTTTAAAACAATCTTTTCCTGTGACCGCGAAATATACCGCCCGAGGGCAAGAAGGTAGTGCACAGGGCCCAAGTAAGATCTTGCGACAGTACAACGTCTATTCGGGGGAGCACACATAAGAGGGCGCAGGGTTCATACACACAGTCCGTTTAAAATGAGACCATTTTATTTTCATGAACATCTTTGACGTTCCTAACCTTAAATATTGGAGTAAGGGTAAGTGAAAGGGAACAAAATCCTTCTTTTGAAATCAATAGAAGGAAGAGGAAAGTATTCAAAGGTAATTTGATTGATATCGGTACTCACTCTCGTATTATCATTTTTTTCACAGGGTATTCTAATCTCTTCCAATATTCATTTGTCGATCCATGGACTAATTCATTACCTTATTATTTCTATACATAGGGCTTAGAAGCCAATGACCTTATTAATTTTAACTTCCACTTTTGCAAATTGCACTTAGGCTATCTTCCTTCATTATTTAGTCTCGGTATTATGGCTGTCTAAAACTACAAACAACGAGTGTCATCATTTATTTGATCCACGTAAGAGGCAATTGCAAGCATGCATGTACTATCGGCGAAGTCATGACCTACACATGCAACAAGCCGATACTTCTTCACAAGCCTTGCACCCTGTGTATATCATGTGTGCTGCATGGCAGCAGTCCCCCGCACAGTACATTTTAGAGTACTATGACATCCACCATTTGTGCGAGACTTGGAGCATTGAATTCAACTCCTACGAGGTGGACATGCATTACATGGACCTTTGGTAGGGAGAAGTGAAGTGGGTACCGAATGACACACTAAAGTAGCCCGAGCACGACAAACATTAGTTCTGTCGCATCTGCAGTGATATGGGTGTCAATCAACGTGGCCAACGGCAAAGGCCATACAAGTGCAAGCTATGCAAGACAATGGGCCATTCCATGAGGAATTGCCCGAATAGGCCTACTTCGTCAGTCGTCCTGTAGACCTGTCGATTTATACCACCTGTGTGCTCGTTCATTCTCTATAACATCCTTTTAGATAGTACTAACATTGATAGTACCGACACTCAAACATCCTTTTATGCCTTACAGAAAATCATACTACACGAACATAAGTATAGCGGATAGGCTAGGAAGCTCAAGGCATGAGAGGGGACGGCGGGCATGGACTGGGTTTCGAGGTCGTGACCCTTACCTCGAAGACGCGAGTATTTATGGTCCCTTGGACCCCGACCCCTCAAGCCCTGATCTACTACTCAAAATCAGGGAGTCATACACCCCTAGAAATCCCCTCTGCAACTACTCCCACATCCCCGAGCCTTGGCCGCAATGCAAGCATAACCTTGACGTGGTGGTGTAGGTTTGCGACGACCACGTGCACCTAGGACGTCGATTCTTTCGTTGTTCTTTGTTCATGGTAAGTGATTCATTATCTACATATACTTGCACGCATGAAAAACTTATAGTAACCTCGTCTTGCTTACAGACATGTATCCAATACCCGTCCAGGTTTACATCCAAAAATTGCACATCCGTCTAGAAGAGTTGCACGATGAGCTCTAGACTGAGAGGGCCAACAACATGAGCTCCATAGGCAGATGATCAGAGAGAATAATAATGAGGAGGTCGTGTACATCGGCGATGACTGCCACCTGTATTGTTGCTGCGCTAACCCGAGATTATAAAATGTGTTTCATAAACTTAGATGAAGGGAGTAGAAGACAACGAGCCAGGATAACTGCTCTGAGCTTTGGAAATAAATAGTCCTTCTTGTTCTAGGCCCAAGCCTGAAGCTGTGTGATGCAGACGGAGTCCATTGCAAAAACAGTGAAAGCGTTGTGAGATGTATTGCATTGGCTGTACGCATATTAGCTGTAGCTATCTGCACCTTCTGGTTGTATACATCATTGAGGTCCCGGTGCGAAGCACCGAAGAATGCCTGGTTTACAACAGCCGAAACAAAACGCTTTTGCCGGTACATTCCTAGCGGGCCGCGGGCGCTACACTGAAACCACAGCATTTTTCGTCGTTCCACAACTGCACACCAGACCGTGACCGTGGTGCACCCGTGTCATTCCCGGTTCCCGCAAGTGCCACCGGTCGCGGACGGTTGTGCGACCTCGTTGCCGCCTGCCGAATCTCGCAAGCCCGTTGCGTGCGACTAGCCGGCCGGCCGACCGCCACGCCACCACACCACACCACACATAATCCGGCCCATAACAACATGCAAACTCGGGCGCTGGGCCTCAACTAGGCCGTGGCCCGAAGGGGAGTCTGGGGGACACGCGCTGCGCGGTGTCCTGCCTAGACCTGGCCCAATTGGCAGATCTACTATGCTAACCCAAAACATAGAACTGTTGATCATGGTCTGGTCCAATCGGACGTGTCGTGCTTAGGCTGACATCTAGGCACGGCTGGCCGGCTCAGCCTGGCACCCATAATAACTTTTCTGTGTTGGTACAGCAAAATTGTTTACGATTGATAGTAAAATTACTTGTGTTATGGTTATTGTACTCTTCTGAGCACTTTAGGGTGATTTGGCAGTAAAACTACTTGCGAGTAGCAGTAAACTTATTTATGACTAGCGGCAAAAATACTTATCACTCAATGACTAGCTTGACAAACAGTCGATTCAGTCCGATTTAGGTGCCTAATTAAAATAGAACCCTTATTTATTTGCTAGTTATAAGGTAAATATCTAGCCCACTAAATGCTACACGTAGTAAGGATAAGGGCCTCCAAAAAACCTTTTTCGTTCAATGAACTTTAAGGTGTATGTAGTCTCATAGTCAACTCTTGTAGCGGAACGATAGATAGTAAAATTACTTGTGACTGTCAGCAAAATTATTTATGATTGATAGTAAAATCAACAAGTTATCAGTATTTCATTTGACTAAGTATATTCGGGCTGACATGATCCCTCTCGGTATCATGCCCGGATTCATGAGTAGATATACAAGACGACACAGTAACTTATTCTGAACAACTATATCCTATCTAAATATGCGCCTTGCCGGTTGACCCTATTCGATAGGTTTGTACTGGCCTGACCCGGACATGGAACCGAACCTAGTGTTGTCCAAGTGGGCCGGCCCAACTATGCCAGCCCACGACCCAGTATTGTTGGCCTGACCCGAACACGGCCCGACCCGTTTTGCTAATGGGTCGTGCCGGGCACGGCCCGGTCCATCGGGCAATGCCTGGGCCGACACGACGGCACGCCGACCTAGCACGGCACGGCCAGTTTGCATCGTGGGCCGTGACAGCCTGGCCCGGCTAATAGTTTTTTTGACCGTTTGGTATAAAAAATTCAGAAAAAATAGAAAAAAATCAAAAAAATATGATTTTTTTCTATAAATAGGGGGCATCTGGCCTCCATTTTCCACACCTCAAACCTCACTCTCATCTCTCTGCTTAGCTGTGAAAAACCTGGTAATGTTTGCGCAAATTTGGCAAAATTAGTGAGAAATTCGTGCGAAATTCAGAAAATTCAAAAATCTTCAAAAAGTTTTCTGTGAGCTGCAAAAGAGGTAATAGTATTGTCTTATTTTAATTTTTTGCTATTATTTATTGATTCAATAATAAGTTAATTGTTCTTTACTATTTTAATTTGTAGTTGATTCAATAGAGAACTACAATTTTCAACTCTCCGAATCCGGCCTCTCGGCGGAGAATATGCAATCTTTTCAAGAAGGATATCCATCCATGGAAGGTCCACATCAACAACAAACTGGAGAGCCAGAAGAAGTGACGGCCCCGGTGGCGTAGGGTCCAATCGATCCATCTTCTATTGGCTCAACAAGTGCATCCACAACCCATAGCACGAGTGCAAAAAGAATAAGAGCTACTACATCAGGAGCCTGGAACGATTTTGACAAGAAGTTCAAGACCGACGATGATGAAAATTCGGTGAGGTATGCTTTTTGTAAAATTTGTGGTAATGAATTATCCGTAAAATCTTTAGGTGGGACGGGTCACCTACAACGGTACATTGCAAGCTGCAAAAGAAGGCAAGAAATACAAATGCGCCAACACACAGCTGCAATATAATCTCGACGACTCAGTACATACTTGGGAGTACAACCAAGAGGTAACCCGGGAATCTCTTTGTAGATTAATTATTTCTCAAGATTTACCTTTAAATTTTGGTGAGTTTGATACTTTTCAAAAATATAATAGGACTGCTCATAATCCTCGATTTAGTGTTGTATCTAGGCAAACCATAAGTAGAGCTTTAATTAAATATTATAACAATTGTTGTGAAAAATTGAAAGAAATATTTCATATCTGTACATTCCCTATTGCTTTGATATCAGATATATGGAGTGGTAGGGTTCGAGAGGATTATATTAGTGTTGTTACTCATTATGTTAATGATGACTAGGTAATGGAAAAAAGAATTATAGGATTTAAATTAATTAATGTTTCGCATACTACTAAAAATATTGCAAAATGTATCATTAAAATTGTAGAAGATTTTGGCCTCACGGATAAGATTTTTTTATAACTTTAGATAATGCAGCTGCAAACACTAAGGCTATAGAAATTCTTATTCCTTTGTTTAATACTTATGCACAATCTTTTTTACTGCATCAACGTTGTGCTTGTCATATTATTAATCTTATTGTTAAATCTGGTTTAAAAGATTAAATGCTTGTATTGATTCTTTTAGGGAGGCAATTTCATATTTTAATTGTTATAACCAACGAATAACTGCATATAAGAGCTTTTGCATAGGAATGAACGTATGTCCTAGAAAATTTGGCTTAGACATGTCTTTTAGATGGAACTATACTTACCTTATGCTTAAACATATATTGCCATATAAGAGCACCTTATCTATTTTCCTTCACACCCAAGGTCATCAATCTCATAGCTCCTACAGTAGAACCCAAGTTAGAGACCCTAAACTTACTGAGTAAGATTGAGTTGTTGGTGAAAAAATGTTTTCTTTTTTAGAACTTTTTCATAATGCTACATTTTGTCTTTCTGGAGTATATTATCCAACCTCTACTCTAATTGTTCATAACATTCTTGAAATTATCACTCACCTAAAGGCTTTTGAAAATGATCCTATACTACGGGATGCTATAGTTGCCATGAAAACTAAGTTTTTAAAATATTGGAGGGAAATTCCTATTTTATACGCATTCGCCTTTATTTTGGATCCTAGGCCAAACTCCAAGGATTTATAAATGTATTGCAACTTTTAAGTGATGCTGTCGGTTTAGACTATTATACATACTATAGAGCAGTTAAAGATAAATTATATGAGGTATATGAGAAATATGAAAATAAGTTTGGGTCCGTGCGTTTGGAAAGACGCCCGGTAGCCCCTAGCACCTCTAGGGGGACTATGCAATGGGGTAAGATTTTTTGTTCTTCCTCTAGATTCTCGTGCAGGTGCAGTACACATCAGTCAGGAGGAGGAAGACGACAAAGCACTGAAAACATATCAAGCTATCTTAACAGTGATAGCATCAGCTTCAAGCAAGAGTTGAACATCTTCTCATGGTGGCAAACCCAGAAAGTAACATATCCAATGTTATCCATATTAGTGCAGGATGTGTTGGCTGTTCATGTCTCTACAGTCTCCTCGGAATCAGCCTTCAGTCTATCTGGAAGAATAATCAAGGAGCGATGAACAAGTCTCTCGAACGAGATGGTCAAAATACTTATGACCGTTAAAGACTGGGAACAAGCTGAATCAAAACTCCAACATACTGCAGAGAATAGATATTTAGAATAATCTTTTGAAAATTTATATCTAGATAGCAATGAATATGATTTTCAATATTTTTATTTACATGTAGTCACTAATGAGCTTTATAGGCTGTGCTCTTTTTTCTTTACCAAGGCTTTCTCAAGTTGAGTTTTTACTTAGTAAAGTTTTTAATGAGGCAGTCATCCCATGTAATTTAACAAGTTAATAAAGCTCATTATGTCATTAAAATTAATTCTATTGATGATTAACAATGTCTACAATTTTCTATAATTTTCCGAGTTTTCTACAATTTTTCTTAATTTTATATAATTTTCTGATTTTTTCTATTTTTCTAGACTTAATGGGCCGACCGGGCCAGCACAGCCGTTAAGACGTAACCGTGCCCGTACCGGCACAGCACGGTCACGAACCATGCCTGGACTCAGATCACGGTTCACAAACCGACACAATATAACCCATTTATTTAACGGATCTTAACGGACCATGCATAAATAGGCCGGGCACGGCCCATCGGCACCACTACCCCCTCCTCAGCTCCTCTCCTCCCCCTTCCTTTCCCCAACCCCATCACTTCCTCTTCCCGTTCAAATCTAGGGTTAGACTCCGACCGACCTCACAACAACAAGAGAGCATCACATCACATCGGATCGCCTTCCTCGCGCTCGCACCCGCCGGCCGTAAGAGGAGGGGAGGGTCATCGCCGCCGGCGAGCGAGCGAAGATGCCGCAACGGCATTCGAAGAACAACAACGACCTCGCCTTCTTCACGTACGAGGAGAAGCGGAAGCTCGGGTACGGCACGCAGCGGGAGCGCCTCGGCAAGGACTCCATCAAGCCCTTCGACTCCTGCTGCCTCTGCCTCAAGCCGCTCCTCGACCCGCTCTGCTGCCCCAAGGGCCACGCCTTCTGCAAGGAGTGCATCCTCGAGTGCCTCCTCGCGCAGAAGAAGGACATCAAGCGGTAGGTTTGCGTGCCCTCTCCCTTTCCCCTGACTCGTTCCTTCCTTGGTCATCTCATCCCCGGGCTGTTCATTTTTAGGGTGAGGGTTGTGAAGTCGGTATGTTACTGCTCGGACGGAGTGCCTGGGTTTACTACCGAATTCCCTGCTCCAAGGATTCTTGGGTTCCTTACGGATTTGGTTGCCGTAGTTATCGAATCTTTGCATTTTCGGCGCTCTGAGGACGTCTCTTTTAGCTCCGTGTTTTAGCTGCGTGTCGCCGGAGATCTCGTGGTGAAAGAATTTGATGTCACAATCGAAATTCGATCCTGCGACGGGCCTTTGGATTGTTACTTTGTTTGCTTTGATGGCATTCGGTCGCTATTGCTAATAGTAGTATTGTGCGAGCTCACCCCTGAATTTTAGGATAAAATTATCTTGTTTCGTCGTTGGATTTATACTATGTATTTACTTATTATATTTTCAGTATCCATAACTATGGTACTTGCTCATGCCATTTCTCAGCTTCGTGTTCAATATATATTTGTTCATTGCAATCGATGTTGCTAGCAACCATGGAACAAATGATCACTAAAGTAGTTCCTTGTTGTGCTCGGCTTCTTAGAATTCCTTTTCCCTTTCTTAATGGGCTCGTGAAATTGCTGTGTTTACCCTTAAATTATCAGCTTGTGTAACTTCGGGATGGAATTCTGAGTTTTTTTATCTTTGTTCTTCCAGCAAGCTTGTGGCACATGATGCCCAGAAAAAGCAAGAGAAGGAAGAGGAGGAGGAGAAACTGATGCTGCAAAAGTCAAAGGAGTTGGACGCTTTTGATCAGCAGAATCATGGAGCCGTTCCCCAATACCATGATCGCAGTGGTTCCCAAGACAAGAATGGTTTTCATGGAGCAAACAGTGTGAAGGTCACCTCCTTTGAAGAGGAAGCCCTCCGCAACATGAAGGCGTTCTGGCTTCCGTCAGCTACTCCTGAAGCTACTGTCAAGGTGGAGGCCCCCTCCACTGAAACAATCTGCCCCGGGGGGCAGGAGAAGCTCAAGTTGAAATCGCTCTTTCCTATCTCTTTCACCGAGGAAAGCTCTGACCAGAAGAACAAGAAGTCAGTGGAGAAGAGCTACATCTGCCCCAGCTGCAAGTCCACTCTCACAAACACCATGTCCCTGGTGGCGATCAGCGCCTGTGGCCATGTCTTCTGCAAGAAGTGCTCTGACAACTTCCTAGCAACAGATAAGGTCTGCTTGGTGTGCAACAAACCGTGCAAAGAGAGGAATTTGGTTCCGTTGGAGAAAGGAGGAACTGGGTTCGCCGCACACAACGAGCGCTTAGAGGCAAGGGATTTCAAGCATTTGGGAAGTGGTTCTGGACTAGGATTAGTCAAGCCTGCTTCAAAGAGTTACTAGCCTTAAACTATTTTAGCTGTTGTTGTATATTGCTTATGAGTTGAGAGTTATCATGGTATCATCAATATATGTTAACAAGGAAATTTTGTTTCAAAGCCTCGATATCTCTGTGAACAGTTTGGTCTAGAACAATTGATGTCCAAATGCTTTTTACAATGCAAGTGTTAATGTGCTTGTTCATTTCAGCTTTGCTGCTTCCGATTGCGGCTAAATCTGTTGGTTGCAGACTGACGTATTACCTTCCAAATATCCATGTAACTGATTGTGGCATAATCAATCGTCTATGTTGTTACATCGGAGCTGCTGATTGCAGAACGTGTCACATGGCGCATCTACACGCGTATCGCATGATCTCATACTTATGTAACATCATTCTTTGTTCAGAGATTCAGAACTAGGGCAGAACATAATGGAAAGCATTGTAAAATGCCCCTGCATGACAAGATGGCTGTTGCACTGCAGGAAATTGAGAATAAAGCTGGCCAAGTCCACGGGAGAAAATTCGGATGGTGAAAAAGAACGGATAGCCCCGAGCCCCTGACATCACACCCTTACCACCGGAAAACAAACCAGAACCTATGTGAGTTATCCATCAGAAGGGAATGAATGGTCCCTTTTTGTCAGTAAGTGCTCAGTACATGACAAAGAACCAAAAATTTCTAAAAAGGATAATGAAAATGATGACTTGGCTGCCCTGGCCTCCACTCACACAACACTTGGAAAAGCGAACGAGCCACAGTCCAGCAGCAATGGATAACTAGCCAGATTGGGGTAGGCTGATAGAACGCTTACTTTCTTAAGGTTCAGTGCTCCGCTGAAGGTGAAATGGCAAACCCGCAGAGTATGATTTGCTCCGTTTCCAAACAAGTATGCCCTCTTCTCATTGTTTTCTGAAATTTGTTCCTTTGCAGTTTCGGTCAGTAACAACTTCAATTTGGTGTTTGTTTTCAGTTGGTTGCGCCGAATTGTACGGTTAGCGCCAGGCTGAATGGGGCTCCTCCATCGGTTGTCAATGCAAGCTCAAGCCAAGTATCCTCGGATGAGAAGAGTAATTCGTTTTGTGTTGTTTATCGCAATATATTTTGAAGATTGACAAAATTTTATTCATTGAACATCTCTTCTTCACCTTATAGACGTCACGAGGAGGAGATTAGCTTTGCTTGGTTCTGGAGCATTAGCCACTGGCATACTTAAGAGCAGCTCTGCATTTGCTGAAGGTATGGCCATTTTAACTGCCCCTGCTGTTTTGTTTTCAGTACTAGTCTAGATGTGTACAAGTTCTCAATTAACCTTTATGGTTCTTTGATCTGATACTAAATGGAGTTGTTCCTAGATTCCAGAAGTACCGAAGAACTACAATTCTTATGTAGATGCGAAAGATGGGTATTCGTACCTCTACCCTGCTGATTGGAGGGTAGGTTGCCATTTTACTATATTAGTATTCAAGAACAGGGATTCAGATGCCAGTAAGTTTTTGTTTAGGGGCAAAACTTATTGACTGTATGGATTCATAATGCTTTTGTTTGCGCTGTCTCATGTTAGGATTTCGACTTCTTGGGGCACGATTCAGCATTCAAAGACCGTAATCTGGCGCTGCAGTGTGTTCGTGTGGGCTTCATTCCTACTGAGAAAACAGACATTCGTGACCTAGGTCCAATGGATGAAGTAGGCTTTCCTTTGATCTCCTGTACTTTCTTGGTTTTGCAAACGATGTCATCTTTTCTTGGCTTTCTTCTGATAATTATTCATATTCCATCAGGCAATCTTCAACTTGGTATACAATGTTTATGCCGCCCCAAATCAAATACCAACGATCTATGATATGCAAGAGGTTTGCCATTTTATTCATTGCTTGCAATCATTAATTCTTAAAAGTCTTAACCAGCCACAGGATCGCCATTCTGTTACATAGCTAAGTGGTTTCATTAGAATGGGATATAAACAAGAATGCAAAATAAGCAACTAATTCTACCGTTCTGCGCAGCGTACGGTTGATGGCAAGAACTACTGGACGTTTGAGTACGATCTGGAGTCCCCGGGATATGGCGTATCTGCGTTTGCGACGGTTGCCATTGGGAACGGTACGATTATCTAAGCCATCACGTTGTAAATTAAGAAATATAATTGCTTTCATCTTTCCGTTTCCCTCTGAGAAAAAAGAAAGCCGAATTGTTTCCAGGGAGGTACTACACGCTGATCGTGACCGCGAACGAGCGGCGATGGAGCAGGCTGCGGAACAAGCTCAAAGTCGTCGCGGATTCTTTCAAGCTCTCAGATATGAACGCATGATGGTTCGCTTGTCATCTCATGGTACCATTCCTGCGCTCGCCGAGATGCATTCAAGACGACAGATCACAGATGTATTTCACAGATCACAGATGTGTCGCAAATTCGCAACCATTTTTTGTGCCACCTAAAACCACGCGTTCCCGCCGACACCATCCAACCTGTGCGTCCATGATCTTGCTGGTGTGCAGAGAAGTTGGTAAGAAATCTTGCTGATGTCGAGCTCTAGCTTAGTTGTAAAAGATCGCCGCGCGCGCACGAAGGCAAATTAAGCAGCCAAGGATCGGCTGGGCGCGCGGGGTGGTGCTGGTCCGGAGCCTGAGCCCACGCGGATCCGGTGCCCCCGCGCTTCGGCCCCCGGCACCCGGCCGGTCAGGTGTCGCGGTTTGCTTCTACGCCTGGCCGCGCGTCCGGCTGCTGACTGCCGTCCAGTCCAGCACCGAGCCGCGTTTTCCCTGCCGCCTTCAGTCAAGTGCTCCGGCGGGTTCAGAGCCCAAGTGCCCAACCAAAGCAACGTCGAGGAAAACGGCACAGACCCGTACTGTTCCGGCCTGAGGCCGAGAGGAAGGAGGCGAACGAAATCCGCATTTGTCATGCATTGAGCCGTTCGTACTCGTAAGGAGCTAGACAACTCGCTGGAAAGGTCGGACCTCTATCGATTACATACCTAAGCATGAATTTATTTCTTCTTGTTTTCCGGGGATAAACTAACTCATCCATCTGTTGCTAGAGGTGGACATTAGGCCGTGCCATACCGGTATAGCCCTGGCCTACCGTGCTTCAGGCCGAGTCGTGTCGTGCCAGCTTGGGCTAGTTATTCCGTCATACCGTAACGTGTCGGCCCGTCTCACCTCCAGCCATTCCAGACACGGTCCAAAGCCCACCGTATCGGTGTTCGTGCCGTATCAACCTAAGTCCAGTCCGAAGTAACTATACACGACGAAGGCGGCCGCCTTCTCCGCCACCCCCACTCGCTCCTCCGACAATGCCTACACTTGCTTCCAGGGCCTCCTTGTGCTCGCACGCATCACCAGCTCCAACTCTGACGAGATGTGCGACCGCAACTTCCTCTCCATCAAGGAACTCGACCTCTTCATCGGTCGTGCACGGAGGGCAAGGCGGAGGCAGGATATGGTCGACCGTGCGCGGAGGGTGAGGTGGAGGCGGGAGACGGTCGACCGTGCGCGGAGGGCGAGACATAGGCGGGAGGCAATCGGCCGTGCGGGAGGCAACCGACCGTGCAGGAAGGCGAGGCGGCAGCGCAGAGGGCGATGCGGTCGTCCGTGCGGGAGGGCAAGGCGAGGCGGCCGGCTATGCATGGAGGGCGGCGCGGAGGTGGTCGGCCGTCTTGTGAGGGCGAGGGCGGGGCGGGCGATCGCCGTGCAAGGGGGTGGCCGAGGCGAACGCCGGTCGTGCCCTCCGTGCTAGGCCAGCCCGAGCACCGTGCCGCCCGTCGGGCCGATTTTCTAGGCCCAGCCTAGCCTGCCGTCCATGCCGTGCTAGCTCAACCTGGCGTGCCCATGCCATGCTTGGGCCAGTCAGGCCTCAGGCTGGCACGCACGACCCATCTCCCACCTCTAAGGAGGGGACAAACGATAGCTCCTACGATCACCACCAAAAAGGCTATGCCACGGTACCAATGTTTTTGACCGATTACCTACTCATGCTCATGGGTTTCAGCTTTTGGCTTCTAACCTTTTAATTTCATCTTTTTTATTTTTTGCCTTTTATTTTTTCCCGTATTGTTTTGCATAGTCCGTGATGGGATAACCTGTTTTTTATTTTTAAATTTGAATTAGATAACCTGTTTTTATTTTTAAAATTTAATTACACTGAAAAAACTACAAACAACTACCGTGCAAAAAAAAAACCCCCTCAAACAATAAAAAAAAACCAAAAACCACAAATTTGAGCCCAAATGAGCACTGCCGCATTTCTTTACAGACGTACGTGTGACTGATCAAATCAATACATTGCAGAGGCGAAATGAACAGAGTGCACGAGCCTCCGAAAGAATGTTTGCAACTCATATATTACAACAATTACAATTGCCCTCCAAACTTGCTATTTCCAGAATAAGTTCCCTACAGTTTCAACACAGCTAGTTACCTGAATCTTCAGTCTAAAATTTTGTCAAAAGACCAGGTCACCGTTCCGCTCATTCAGAACGGTGCCATCAAAGCCTCCGCCAAAAAGGCGAGCAACATAACCATGACACTGTGGCTGGACAGAGAGCGAAAGGGAACTTGGTCATAACCTACGATAATTTACACCTAATAAACTCAACATTAATTACATTAGCCGATGCTGGCGAAGGCCCTTGCCAAAATGGGGTTGCATTAACCTAACATACAGACCGTTCAGGTCCATCAGAGAGTCATGTGTGCCCTGCTCAACTATTCTACCACCATTTAGGACGACAATGTTATCCACATGCTCCATCATCGCTGCCCTGTGCGCGATGAGGATTGTCGTCTTGTTCCCCATGACCAATGTGTCGAGAGCTTCCTGTACCAATCCGTGCACAGGACTTCGCTTCAGTATCTTACCAAGATGCAATCTGTAGATCGAGTTCCATTATCTTGTTCCCAGCACAGAAGGCTACAACGGTGTAGATGTTCCGGACTGCATCTTCAGGTACTAACGAAGCCTTTCTGTGCATATATCTCCTGGATCCCTTTCGAGAAGCCGGCAAGCCACAGTTTCTGCGATATGGTTTATCAGATCAATTTAGAGCACGCCCATTTGCTCCAGTATAAAGTTGCTGAATGCCATATCGCGCGAAGATTTGAAAGCAGATTTGTTGTGCAAGTTTTGTGTTGCCAGATCAGGCAATTTACAAGAGGCGCCTCTCCTCTCGGCTTTCTCTTGTCCTGATCTCGAGCAAAACAGGAGGCGAGTATAGGTAATTAAATATGCATTGCCATTACCATCGAATTGACCGCGCAACAAACCCGACCAAACGTGACTCCAGAAACAGCACACCGATTGTTTCTTTAAACGCTTTTGGTAGCACACATTTACGCTAATAAACTTAGATTTTTGGCTTTTTCATATTTTAGCAGTTGATAATAATGTAAGTTGTTTATGATATTAATATAGTCTTCAAGGTGGCACTTTAATTTCTATGAAAGCATGCTATTTCAAACAAAAATAACTATATATTATTAAGATATACTTTATGATAGATCTAGTAATACTAATCTCATGTTATCAATCTTGGTAATTCTTTATATATTGATGATCAAACTAAAAAGATTTCTGGCCAGCACAAATTCTAGAATGACATACATTTAGAATCGGAGGAAGTAATACTTACGATTGGAGTTATGTTTCTTATGCAACAGTAATAGTCTGATTAATCTGTATCGTTATAAGCTGAACTCATAGCGTTTGAGATCAAATATGGTGGCTTATTTTTCTATTATTTTAATAATGTAATAACTAACCCAAATTCCTGTGTAACTGTGCGACCAGCTACTAGAACACATATGTACAATGCTTATGATTGAAAATAGAGTTGTGTTTATTTTTTATAACTGTAACATTCTGAATAATCGGCATCATTATAATATGGATTCGCCAAAATAAAATGATACATGTATTTTTCTTTTTTCGTTAATTATATAGAAATTTTATCTCTTAAGAACGAACATAATAACTTCCTTTTCTATCGGTTAATAATATAATACAATACATATATAAAGCTTTTTTCGTATTCCCAGGAGTACATATTCTCACTTTCAATATACCACTTAAACGACTATTTTATACCTATTTATCACTTTGAGTATATTTAAATACTAATTCTAAGATACTCCAATGCAACTTAGTTGAAATTTTTTTTATCGGATCCCTTTATTTTTGATATATATACTTTTTCATGTATAAAAGGAGTATATACACAAATTATACTATAAAAATAGACTTTCATCATTTTTCGTGGAACTCACTTTGGAGTATTTTATAATCATTATTATAGTATACTCAAATAGATAAAGAAATATAATAACACCGTTAAATGAGATATATTAGAAGTGAGAGTACGTACTCCCGAGTACTTAACCATATATATATATATATATATATATATATATATATATATATATATAAGCCTCTTTTCTACACCCGGTGTAGTTACACCCTATATCATATCTCGCAATATAGGGAGTATCTCGTGTAACGGAGGGTATGTACGTGTAGTATACAAGTATTTAAGACCATCTAGGTGGTATGAACAATTTTTCAGAAGTGGTATGTATATTTTTTCGACATACTTCTTTTTATGCACGTATATAAGGGTATTTACAAAATATGCTAAAAACTATGAACTCTTTTACAAGTTTTTCGTGTGGTTCACATTGAAGTATCTTATAATTAGTATACAAATGTACCTAAAGTGATAAAAGAGTATTTCAAGTTTATTTAGGTGGTATATTAGAGGTGTGTGTAATTACACCCGGGTGTAGAAGGTATTTTTCCTATATATAATTTTGATACAAGGAATTATATATATATATATATATATATATATATATATATATATATATATATATATATATATATATATATATATATATATAATTCCTTGTATCAAAATTTGATTATATATGTCTACTGTATAGACGCTTTTTGTAGCTTCCGTCTCTGACTGATTGCGCAATAGGAGAAGAATGCTAGTTCTCTCTTAAAAAAACAAGACACTACTTAGGAGTTTATTGGCCTTAGAGGATCCTACCAGGTCGGCACCGGACCGAAGGAGGGGAGAAGGTTAGGGAAGAGGATAGGCGGGGCGGGGAGGGGGATTTGGGCAAGAAAACAATGGCGGGGAATCCGACCGATGTTGGCCGTCGTGACGCGGCCTGCGGGGCCATGTGGCACGTGAAGGCACGAGGTGAATGTCCACCTGGCCGCTTTCCGCGCCCGGCCCCACCCGCATGGACCAAGCTCTAGAGAGAAGAGATGTTTGCCACGTCCACATCGCTTTCCGATCTCTCCCTTCTTCTTCCCTCCCTCTCCCACACGGCTGCATGCCATGCGCCCGGCAATCTCCTCCTCTCCAATCGCCCGCCCGCGCCCACGTGAACGCCCGCCCGCTTTTCCACCCAGCGTCCACGCACCACGTCCACGCACCACTTGGCGGATCCACCCCGCTTGCCACCGTCGAACGGTCCATGGGCTCGTTCCACTGAGCTGCCGAGCCGGCGGTGTCCTCGTCCAAGCCGCATGTATATATAGGATCCTTCTCTGTCGACTCTGCACGCCTTATCATCACACGCACACAGACAGATTACGGGTAGAGCCGTATAGGCATAGACTTCCAGAGGAAAAGCTCGCTCCGGGAGAGAGGAGGAGGAGGAAGAAAGGTCAATTCAAACGGTTCATCCCGGCCGGAAGAAATGGCTCTGGGCGACGACTCTCCTGCCTCTTACATCCGCATGGTACTGAATCAACTGCCTCTTCCCCCTCTTCCCTAGCTACTTGCTAATTGTAACTGAAACACCCGCCTGGGCCGCCTCCTGCTGTTTACTACATCTCACGCTGTTGGAGTAATTCGTGTCGACGAATCGTATTTAATTTGTAGACGACGTGCCTGCCATGCATGGCCAAAGACAAGCTCGGTACCACCGGACATGGGACAATTCTCTGACCGGTATACAGTGACAGTGACGCAGAGCTAACGAGACCAAACTAGCGTATCATCGATCGATCAGACGATGCCTTTTTAATTTTCTACGGTAAATCAGACGATGTCGTTGAGGTTAAGTCGGCATGTTTGTATGAACCGCAGGTACAGCACCTGATTGAGAGATGCCTGACGTTCGGGATGAGCATGGAGGAGTGCATGGAGGCGCTGTCCAAGCGCGCCGACATTCAGCCCGTCGTCACCTCCACAGGTCGATCACCAGCGCCGACTTCCCCGGACTGAGCAAAATGAAACATTTGATCTGATTTGATCTGCATCATCTGAAATATCTCGGATGTTTCTGATGCTGAGCTTGTACTGCGCATGCAGTGTGGAAGGAGCTGGAGAAGGAGAACAAGGAGTTCTTCGACAAGTACAAGCAGTGGAAATCAGAAAAGCGAGGCGTAAGCAGCGGCTCCTAATATAGAGAGGGAAACTTGATCATATACCCTCCCTTTAGTTGGGAAATTGAGGATTTACCCTCTACATCTCAATGACACGTGGGGTCATCATAAGTCACTGACACGTGGGCCAGGAGGGTAAATCCTCAATTTCCATCTAAAAGGAGGGTATATGATCAATTTTTTCATATAGAGAAGATGCATGCTGCTTGCCTGCTTCTGATGTTTCCGTAGTTCTTAGTACATACCGTACTTGAAGGGAATAAGAGATGGGGAGGTCAGCTAACGCGATCTGCTCTATTTATATGGTGGTGCGTGCATTTACAGCAGTACAGGGTTGGCAACGGGAGCCATCTTTATATGTAGCTATATATAATAATTCTTCAAACTGTACCAATCATTAATCTATCTCAGATACCACGCGGTTCAGAGTTTTCTTGAAGACAGTATCATTTATGCATGTGTATATTATATCTTGCAAGCAATAGAAAACGCTTGATCCGCCAATTAAAATGGCTCCGGCGTCCACGTCAACATCTATCTGACCAGGAAGAGTTTCAACCTGCAAAGCAAAATAATGGCTTGTAAAAGGAGAAAAACGAATGAGCAGAAGTACTTTCTTCTCTAACATGAGTAATACTAATATTAAAGTAAATAAAAAGGTAAGTAATATTTATCCACTATTTATTATGATTTAAAAATTGTGTAAATCACTGTTACGAAAAGTATAAAAAAAACCTCCCAAAACGAAAAGGCATTAATCTGTTATTTTGTTGAGCTCTGAAATGAGAACAAGAAGACAAGAAACACAGGTCACAGCCTCACAGGAAGGAGGAGATTGTACAGCTAGCTTGATGAAAAGTGGGCACGATCGGTGAACATGCAGCTCATCATGCAACCTGTAACCACCTCGTAACAGCGCTGTCTAAGCTCACCTGTCCAACGTCACAAACACTGAAACACAGTATACAACTCCCCGTTGTGCTGCACTCTTGAACCTCTCAGCTTGATCACGTTTGTCTGCAGAAGGATGTAACCGGTAAGTTCTATGGAAGAATGAAGAGCAGAACATAGGGCCTGTTCGGCTACCTCCGAAGCCAGCGACTTTTGGCTTCTGCTATAGTACCTAACTTTCAAACGAAGTATTTTTTCAAGACGGGGTCTACAAGTTAAACGTAGTACACGTTAAAAGCCCAACATCTGTAGCAGCCAAAATCGTAAGTGAGTATCAGTCTTTCCGTAATCAGACTGTAAATGTTTAAAATTCAAAATTTCAATTTAAAAGTTCATAAGTCGCAGCAAGAAAGAACATGCCCATATACATCCATTTGTTTGTTATGGAAGGATAAGTAATAAACCACTACTATGATTTTGCAATGTGATCCAAATCCCATTGAAAAGTGCATGTATTTCATTATTTTGCTTGTGGAGAATGACAATGGCGCGTCGAGCGCAGCTCCCGTGCCCCTTCCCTTCTCACGGTGGCTAGTGAAGTGGGCACGGGCATCGATGATTGCGGGCGAGGAGGAACCAGCGCTCAAAGGAGATGCGACTCGGGCCAGACGACCCAAACCAAAGTACCGCGGGCCTTCATGGGCCAAGTGACCAGCCGACCCAGCTGAGTAGGCGTGCGTTGGTACAATGGAGAAAGTGCCCGCGCTTGAAGCGGATAATTGTTCTCGCATAGAAATCATGGACTACTATTAATACAAACACCCTAGTAATCTCAGCATCAGTTCAAGCATGTTTTTTAAGGCAAACATGGCCCAAAGGGCAATGGTACAAAACAACCACCCATAGTCATAGCTTTTACATAGTAGCCCAAGAAAGAAGTGAAAATGATATATGTTGCCCACGAACATGTCAAAGCTTTCTGTATGCACCGCCTTAGACGCCATGGCCGGTGATAAAAGTAGTGGCCGGGTTGAATCTTCTCTAGATTTCGCCGGAGATGAATGCGGCGGCCGGCGTGGACCTTCTGAGAGACATGCTGGAGATGTATTAAAGTGGTTGGCTTAAACTTGCAGGCCTCCCTTGGTCGAGGTTGGAGGCGACAACTTGGACTGCTTTCATTGGGATGAGAATCAACAGTTAATGCGATCGCGGTGCCTGTGCTGAAGGCTTGAAGCTGGTCTGTGCAACTTGTGTATTATACTAGCCTCGTAGGCGCGGCGCCACGTCGCGTCAGCTATCGTACGAAAAAAAATAAAAGGGACGATAATTCGTGAGGAGTTTTAAAAAAAAAACCGGGGCGAAAACGTATTTTCGAGGAAGGTAAATGGCCTTTCCAGGAAAAATCGGGGGCGAAAACGTATTTTCCAAAAAGCGGAGGAGTTTTTCGGAAGAAACGAGGACTTGTATGTAAAAAAACCGGGGACCCACGCGTGGTTTCCGAAAACGCGGGGGGCTAACCAGCAAAACGGAGGGGGCAAAAAAAGTTTGTAAGGACCTTTTCGCGAGAACTAAGGACCTGTAAGTAATTTCGGGAAAACACGGGGGCCTTTTCGCAATTTGCCACCCTGCACCGTCTAAGATTCGGCCTCCACGCTACTGGCGGGCGTTGGCGCTCATGGCCACAGGCGGCGTGGCCTCATACTGGGGGGGAGTCCCCACTATCGTGGGTTAGGTATTCTCCTAACAAATTTTCTTGTGTGCTTTCAAGTTTCAAATTAACTTTTCCAATAATTTAAATTTTGTAGCTAGCTTGCATTTGTCCAACAACTTTCCAACTGATGTGACAACTGACCAAACAGTAAAATAGGAGAGTAGTGAAATGGTTGAGATGAATGAACAACATTTGCCTCCCTCTGTAGGTTCAAGGCATATATATATATATATATATATATATATATATATATATGTGTGTGTGTGTGTGTGTGTGTGTGTGTGTGTGTGTATCCTATAGGGCAGAATTACAATGCTACCCTTAGAGTCATGTATCTCTCCAGAGGGCATACATGTCATTACATAGATTACACTGGGCCTTACAATCCCCTAAACAGGCCGGATGGGCTTAGGTGGGAGCCACCCCTACTACAGGAGCACACTGGAAATTCGTCTAGCCACTTGCCCTTCGGCAGGCCGACGAGACGCTTCTTGACTCTGGCAGAGATGGCGTCGTTTGCCCGCTCGACCGCGGGTGCCCAACTGAGGCCGACTGAGGATCTATTCCCACGCGTAGATGGAGTTCGGCTCTATGGTGAAGACCAGGAGAGCGCTACTCCCTACAGCACGAGCAGCAGTCCCTTCGCCTTAGTGTAGTCATCCCTGTCGGGTGCCTCAATGGTGGTTTCGTACACGCGAACGAATTCCCTGGGATCCGTTTCGCCCTTGTACGGCTTGATAGTGGGGAGCTTGAAAGATGAAGCTCCGTTTAAGTTGGCTTTGGTGTTAATGACAAATGCCATTATGAGATTTTGATGTTAATGATAAATACTTTTATAATATTTTGGTGACAATGGCAAATGCACATATGAGAATAATATGCTTGTTTAAGTTTTTTTATGTTTAGTCTCATTTGGATGGAAAGGTGAAATCAAAGAGGTATGCATTCGAAATCACCTTCTCATTTACTAATGCATTCCTTAGATCCAAAATATAAATTGAACTCTTCAAATAGTCCAAAATGAATATGTGCATGTGTCTTTCTTTATATACACTTGTATGCACATATTTAGGGGGAGTTCACTCTATATTTTGTGGTTTCATTAGTATTGACCCATGTTTTCTTTTTCCATATATATTGGGATCAAACTAGAATCATGCATTCATTAAAAATCTGCTTTAAAAGCCAAATTAGTGCTCTGTTCGGAAGAGCGGTAGTACCATGATTTTAACGTCGGAACTACTGCAGAGCGGAAGTTCCGTGGGTGAGAGCAGTACTACGGCCCCGGAAGCTCCGGAGGTAGAGCGGAGCCTTTTTCCAGGCGCCAAAATTGGGACTTTGGAGTTCGGCCGAGCGGTAGTACTGCGTCGACTTTGCGGAACTACCGGCGAGCGGTAGTACCGGTTTTTACAACGTCGGTAGTACCGCGCCGAAAATCCAACGGTCATTGCAGAGGCTCTGACATAGCCGTTCTATCGTGTCAGATAGGGAAGCGGTAGTACCGCGCCGACTCTGCGGAACTACCGGCTAGCGGAACTACCGGACCTTAGATGGCGGTAGTACCGCACTTTGAATTCAAATGGTTTTATATTCAATTTCTTATCTCATTATTTGTTGAGATTGTCATCAATTACCAAAAGGGAAAGATTGAGAATCTAGTCCTCCATTATGAGTTAATGGTGAGTTTTGGTAATTAATGACAATCACATTGTGGGACTAACATTTTCTATGAGTTGGATAAATAGGTTAGGGTCCATGATGATGACGACTTTAGATGACTTCATGAGTTGAAGGTTATCAAGAAGAGGATACATCATGTGTTGATGCACATCAAGATTCCGAAGTGAAGATGTTCATGTATTGATTATCAAGTCAAGGAAGACCATCATGTGTTGATAGAGTTGATGAGAAGGATGCATCATGAGTTGATGCATATCGAGATGATGACCCAAGGCAAAGGTATGACTAGCTAGGGCTAAGGATGTGTTCCTAGTCTTTACCGGGTCTTGGTGTTTGGTTGAAAGACCGGATTGCTAGTATATGTTGCCGTACTATTAAGAGGGGTCATGTCTAGTAGTTTGAGTCTCATCATGTGTTGATGACTCAACCTCACTTGCTCTAGCTCATCTTGGCATGAGTCTTGCATTTGCGAATGTGTTTTGCAAATAGTTGAAGCTCATGTGGCCAATCCTTGTAACATGTGACTGTACTTTACAAATGTGTTTTGCAAAAGGTTGAAGTCCATGTACCTACTCCTTGTGACATGATCTAAGTTTGCAAATGTGTTTTCCAAAAGTTGGAGATCATGTATTATCCCTTGGTATGGTCTAAGATTGTTTGTTGTTATTTTCTTTGACATTAGACCATGATAGTGACTCTTTGGATGTCTTATAATTTCTGCATTGATCTAATGTGTTTGAGATCATGAGATCATGCAAATAGATGAGTTGTGTAGCCCTCTGAATAAGCTTTCCATAGAGTCCAAGATCACTCAATTCCGACATCGGAGTCAAAAGTTATGACCGTTTTCCGAGTGTCGTCGTGCTGAAAACCGAAACGGAAGTACCGCCCGGAACTGCGGTAGTTCCGAAAAAGTAGTACCGCCCGAATCGCGGTAGTTCCGAAATGACTGAATAACGGCTATTTTTCTAGCCGTTATGATGGGAGCGAGTACCGCTCCTATAAGTCTTGATAGTTCCGGAAAATCCTGTTTTTGACTCCAACGGCTAGTTTTGAGGTGTGGGCTATAAATACTCCTTTGTGGCCGGTTGGGATAAGGTTTTTTGCACTCCATTTCATTCTCTTGAGCTAGTGTGAGCTTCTCCTCTCATTTGTGCATATGTTGCACCTGTGAGCAAGGAGAGAGGTCTCTAGTTGCATGTGTTGCATCTAGAGGTGGATTTTGTATCCACTTGAGCTTGTGCATTTGTTGCATGTGGTGAGAGTCAAGCAAGGGGCTTGACATATTACTCTTGGAGTTTGCCGACTCCTAGACGGCGTTGGAGGCGTCGTGCCCGGTGATCTTCTCAAAGAAGCTTGTGAGAAGGTCCGGCGTGTGTGAAGATTGGAGCTCACCTACCCGGAGCGGGAAAGAGCTACCACTAGTGGATTGAGGTGTTTCGGCTTAATTCGTGGAGCCGGTCCAATTCGTTTGGGCTAACCTCAACGTGGATTAGGGGAGAGCGGCAACTCTTCGAACACCACGGTAAAAAGAGACCGTGTCAAATTATGGTTTGTTTCCTTGTTTCTTATTTACATTCAAGCAATTTACATTCATAGAATTAAATTGATTACTTGTATACCTAGGATTGCAAACCTTGACCTAGGATAGAATTTAGTGCATTTAGGCGATATTCTTGTTGTAGGCGCTATTTGAGCTAAACCAAATTAATTTACGCTTCCGCATTATATACTTGGTTTAGGCAAATAGAAAAGGTCTTGAATTGCTAGTATTATTTTGTAGAGATTTTTTAAGACCGCCTATTCACCCCCTCTAGTCGGCCACCTCGATCTTACAGAGCTTGAAGTCTTCTGGCCACACCGACTGCTACAGGCCAGCGGAGAGTGGAGACTCTGGGTCTATACGTCGAAGCACAGCGCAATCGGAGGTGGGGGCCTCATAGCTATCCGTCCGGTCGGGTGTAGCTTTCGCCGTCGCTGCCAGCAGCGTTTGCTGGCTCCGAGCCTCTTACATTTCCCGCACGGTGCTTCGGAGATCTGCCAGCTCACGCTGCAGCGCATCGATGACCGCCAGCAGGGTGCTTTCCACCGTCGGGGCAGTTGCACCGGCCTGAGCGGCGGTACGGGTTGTTCAGCGGGGCTGTTTGGCGCACCAACGCGACGGGCCCCGAGGTCAGCTACGAGATTGGTGCGACCGTCGGGGCCACGCGCCGTTCCCGCGCTGGACGCCGGGTCGTTGGGCCTGCCGGTGCGAGTATCGACGTCGCTACCCCCGCTGACCCGAGCGCCGGCGTCGAGGCTGGTCGTCGCACCGTCGTCGAGGTCGGTTGCTGTGATGCACGTGTCGACGTTGACGCCTGCCGCACCAGTGCAACCTATAGCACCGGTCCCCGATGTCGATGCAGGTGGCCCACCGACCGAGGACCTGGCATTTACGAGTGCTGCCGCCGTGCTCCGCTTTCTCCTCGTCGTCACTGATGCTTTTTTGGGTGCCATCCCTTCTCACAATCTACGTCTTGCTCTCCATCGTCCCCATGGACGGCGCCAACTGTTGTGGCTACTGACCGAATAGCAAAGTGGGAGAGTAGTGGAATGGTTGAGATGGATGAACAACACTTGCCCCCCTCTGCAGGTTCAGGGCATATATATCCCATAAGGCAGAATTACAATGCCACCCTTACAGTCATGTATCTCTCTAGAGGCATATATGTCATTACATATATTATACTTTGGCCTTACAATCCTCCAAACAGACCAGATGAGCTTAGGTGAGGCCACCCCTACTACATCAACATTATGGAGAACTGCATGCATCAGCTTATAATTCAGTACAGTGCATCACTAACTACTAAACAGAAAAAGGTAGCAGACTTATTGTCAAAGAACAGAAGCCATACCTCCACATTCTAGTTTCAAAAACCCTATCGTCGGTATATAACCTACTCAAGATTACAGTTCTGGGTGGGGCTACGGGTTACCTTGAGTATCATCCACGTGCGCCGCATAATAGGGTAACTAGCTCATACCGTGGGTAGAACTCAAATATCCAAATCGTCATCTGGGTCTTCATCCAAGTCAGGTTCCTGTTCGTCATCAGAATCACGAATGTAGTGAATTTCGCCCTTGGCGGTTGCATATTTAGGAGCTTTTATTTCATCGAGGAGAGCGCATGTAGTTAAGTTGAGATCTTGTTGAGCCTTAGGGAGATATCGCCGTCCATCGTATATGCGGATAGGCTCGCCCTTTCCTGAGATTACGGTGCAAAAAATTAGTTATGGATCATCATCAGTGCATTTTCTGCAGTAAGAGTGTAACTGATGAGGTCTAAAATTATACAAGCTTCTGGTAAATTGAGGAGTACCTTGATGTTCAAAAGGAAGAACGACATTTGCCCTGTTGGTGCGCTCCTTTTCTGACAGCTCAAGATTGAGCTGAACCCATTGAACCCTCTAAGCTCGGAGGATATCTGGTGAACTCTGAACCCTAACCCTAACCCAACGGGGGCGGTGGGAGACAGCGGTGCTGGAGAGGAGGAGGATGACGAGCTGCAAGAAGAAGATGACTTCATCGGTCAGCAGTGGCGGAGAGAGGGGGGCCGGGGGGCCCTGGCACCCCCAATCCAACGGTGCATGCAGATGCAGCCCCCCACTGCATGCAGCCATGCAGGCATTGAGGCATGCAGCCATGCAACATTCAGTGAGTCAATGACGCTTGGTATTTCAAATGAGATAGAAGAAGGCGGCGAAGCAACCTATGCTCTAGAGGAAGCAATTAGGGTACTAATTAGAGAGCGGATGGTCGCATGCATGGTGCATTGTGGCCATGGCTTTTGAGATTAAAAGTGGCTAGTTCTTTGTAAGTTGCGGCTTGTTTTGGAGAGATCAAGTCTGCATGCATGCATGATTTTGTTAGCTAGCTAAGAGAGGTCACATTGGAGGACGTGCCTAGTTCAAAGAATGGCGGCAGACTGGCTTCGAGGAGACCGAGCTCGGTTCGCCCGCCCGGCGGAGGAGGCGCGAGCCGACGCGAGGCGAGGAGCTCCTCCGGAAGAGGGCTTCACGAGACCATGGACCTCAAGTCGAAGCCGAGCCGGTGGCGCGTCCATCGAGAAGGAGGAATCGAGAGGAGGCGGCGTGGCCGTCGTCGCCATGGGCGGCGGGCTGCGATCGATGCGCCGCCGTGCACTGGAAGATGAAGAGGTCGCCGAGCCGTAGCAGTGTCGTCACCGCTGCAGCCGACCCCGAGAAGCGCGCGCCAAAGCACGTGCTTTAATCTGCGTCGTCTTCTCTTTATTCTCTCTGCTTGCAAGCATGCATATGCATGCAAATTATATAAAATGGTTCGTATTTAATTCTTTTTCCAAATTGTGAGCCTCTCCAAGTTCTAAATCTGAACATACTTTGACGGCCCATGTGTAGAACAACAAGCCGTCTTAACCACCGAACTATCGATCGTACAAGATCCTCTACCTTTTTTTCATATCATGATTTGTCGTAGAGCTAAGTTTAAGTTAATAGAGATATAATTTTCTTTGCATTGTAATCTGCGAAACATATTACTTTGATAGTCTGATATATGACTATTGGATCGATAAATCCAGCATGTTTAATTAGTTCTACTCTACTTGTTGTCCATATTGCCCCCCATATCCAATTCCTGGCTCCGCCCCTGTCGGTCAGAGCACGAATCTCTAAGCAAACCGCAAGTTCAAAAATTCAAATTCTTTGAAAAAATACCATTCGAGTGATATATAGCGATTACGAAGATTCTAATACAGCTGAGCATCCCCGTGCCGCCACGTCGGTGCCCGGCGTCCCAGCAGAAGGAATCGATGAGCACGGAAACGTTGCCTTTTGGAGCAATCTAGTGCAGCCTTTCCGCCGGAGCGAAAGATTTCGTCAAAACACGGCTAAAAAAACGCGCAAGCCATGCGCGGCGCTTCCCCGTGTCTGTCCGAAGCTAGCGTGCTCTCTTTTTTTGCGGGAGTATGAGAGTACCATTTTTCTGAACGTCGTATTCGATCCACTGAAATCTTGATAAGACGATCAAACCAATTTTGCGAGTCATCATGATCCGTCAGTCCCGACCAGGGAAAATTAATCAGTCTTGCAAAAAATTTTGGAGCCCGGCGAAATGAACGAAATTCTGAAATTTCGTTTATTTCGGCAGAAATTTTGGATGAGCCATTTAAATATCATCTGAATTTTGATAAAAATTAACCAAAACTTAAATAAAATTTACATAAATTTTAAATAGAAATAAATTCGGCTACAGTTTAGTCGAATTATTTGCATTTCGCCACCCACCGAAACGGCCAAAATTTCGGCCGAAATATTTAACCCTGGTCCCGACATGGAAACCCCCGACAGTGACACCAGGAGGAGAAATCATTAGCTCGTTTTCCTAAACGCCATTAACTCATGGTTTGCAGCGGCCATCGTAGCGGTTCATAAGACAGATTTTAGGCTGCACACGGCGACTTCACATTTCTTCACATTTCTTCGGGGGTTTAATTAGAAGCCTAGAAAAGTAGAAAGCGAACGCTGAAGGCCGATGTACTCATCGACAACGACAAGTTCCGGTCCCAAAAGAAAACAGCGAAAGGAACTGCAGGAAGAAGAGTATGAACAAGCCAGTCAACCACGGACCAGAGCCCCCAACTACCACGCCTGCTCCTCTCCAACACGGAAGACTCGCCATCTCGAGGGACTGTGGTTTTACTTTAGCGACAATTATTGCCTGGGCCACCACGCTGACGGCCATGTAATCCAATCGATCTCCATGTGACGCTGGCCATCCTCCTCCCCTACCTCAGCCCACGCGCGCAAACACAGACCCTGCTTTTTCGGCTGTATCTGGTTTTTGTCTATATGTTTTGGATGTCGTCCGGTTGTACTGAAATAAATTTATTTATAACTAAATTATACTGTAGTTAGTTAAAACTATATTGTAACTGATGAAGATTTATTTGACGTAACTAAATTTAAAAAAATAAAACGAATACGAGAAAAAAGAACCGGCAAAAAACTCAAAAAATCCAAAAAACCATAAAAGGACAAAATTTATGAATAATAAAAAATAAACCAGAAGCTCAAGCCAAAATAAATAAGGTCTTAAAACTGCAATAATAGTGGAAATACTGATACGAACAACATATATAATTTTAAATTTTAAAAATTATTTGAAAATTTTGTGTATTTTAACTTCCGGATAAACCAAAAGAACTCCGCCTCCCACCGCGGCTCGCAGTTTATGTGCCTGCACGTTTGTTTCTTCCCCTCGCGCCCCAACCAGTTGGAACAGTGTTCGTTCCAATTCCTCGTATTTTGCTTATCTTCTCTCCCTTCGGCGTTCGTTGGAGTCGGGGCCGAAGCCCAGGGTCTCGTGCTCCGGTTGGAGTAGATCTACGGCGCGCTGCGGCTTGGCGAGCGGGATGGTGAAGGTGAACTGGGAGCTGCAGGGCTGCTGCGACCACGACCAGGTGGTCTTCATCGCCGCCGTCGGCGTCTCCACCGTCGTCATCCTCGCCGTGAGCCTCGCGGAACCCCGCCTTCTCTGCCTCCGGTTGGTTCTTGGGGTGGAGGGGTTTTCTGATTTCGGTCCTTTGGGGGGTTTTGTTCTCTCTTCTTTTTCTTGTAGCTGTGGAGGACGTTCCTGCTCACGCCCTTCAAGCTCATCACCGTCTTCCTCCACGAGACCAGCCACGCCCTCGCCTGCAAGCTCACCTGCGGAGATGTAAGCCCGAGCTCTTCCGATTACTTGCTGTTCCTCTTTCTCGCAACCGATTTGGGAGTTTCTTATGCGGGCGCCGGCTGATGTTATGTTGTGCTGGTGTGGCATTGCAATCTGAGTATATTTGGGCTAAATCCGATTAGGCTCGAAGTGGGGAGAGATTTTGCCTATCGTGTATGTCGGTACTGGTAGGTGATTTAGCACTTTCGGGCAAAAGTAGGTACCTCATCAGTAGGGATGATGGATTCCATATAGCATAATGTGAGAGCGCCTTTTTCGCATGGGAGTATCATGTATGTACTATGAATCCTTGCATTATTCTAGAAAGAGGGATTTCATCTAATGCCTTGACCTTAGGCAGCTAGCCTTTTTCCCTTTCTTTTTACCCACGAGCTTCATTTGCCGCAATTGAACAGTTCTTCAGCATTCGATCGAGGGATTCTGGTCAAAGATTGTAAATTGTCTAGAGAATGTGCGCGCTTGGGCATTTTCCTAAGCTACAGGCCCTCCTGGGCTGGTCATGCAGATTAATAGCTCTTTGCTTGTGTATGCCAAATGGATCTTCCCTTACATTGGTCGTGCAACATGTGAAGCATTGCATGCATCTGCATTCCGCAGGCGCAACTAGAGAGACAACTGCAGGCTTAGGTGTCAAATGTGAGGGCATGGAGAGTCAGTTTAGTGTATTTTGATTTCATGGTTGGCGTAGACAGAACCGAAAGTTTTGATCAGTAGTCATCGGAGTTGAATCATAACTGGATCAGAACAAACAATGGTCTATCGTATGGTTCTTATTGCTTAATTTGTAATTCGGTTGGAACAAACAATGCCACATGTTTGTTTGTCTTTGCTTCTTTCCTTTTTTCCATGTTAAACACTTCGTTGAACTTCTTGTTATTTATTGTTGGATAGCACTGATTGTATATGTGGACAACCCCATAGGTAAGAATTATAACTATTGATTTTGGAACATTTAGAATACATCTGCTGAGTTTCTTATCTAGGCCTGTCCTTTAGTTTTGAAATTTAGGTCTGGCTTTCAGGGGGGAAAATAGTCTTTTTCTATGTTTGGAATTGGATTTTTGTATTACTTAGCCTAAAGATTTTGCTCGCTTCAGGCATTTTAGTGTATCTTGACTTTGTTATTCCCTGATGTGCATTCATCATGGAAACTCCTAGGTTGATATTATATTTCAATGTGATTGCCTTTTGCAGGTTGAGGGCATGCAGGTCCATGCTAATGAGGGTGGCGTTACTCAAACTCGTGGTGGCATATATTGGATAATCTTGCCTGCCGGATGTAAAGCACTTATCTATCCCCTCTCTCTCCCCCTCATACAAGTGCCAACAAGAACACACAAAAAATGCAGATAGTTCATTCCCTATAACTGAACTTCCAATGGTTGTGTTCTTTCTCTAATCGATTAATGCATGAGACCTCAGAGACTTTTTTTTTACAGCAAAAAATCAAGAAGAAAATGTGTAAATAATCTCTTTCATGGGATCACCCGCAATCTTATTAAGACTGGCCTAGGTTCTTGTGAATATTTTAATAATCTTTCGTTCTTTTAATGCCTTCAAACCAGAAAGTTAAATTCAACTTTCTTTTAAATTTTCTATAAAGACTTTTGTTCACATCCCTCTGGATTTTACACTTTGGTTTTAATTGTGATGCTACTGTTTTGTTCCAACTGCAGATCTGGGCTCATCATTTTGGGGAATGATCTTTATACTAGCATCCACAAATCTCCTCACTACAAGAATCGCAGCGGGTTGCTTCATACTTGCATTAATTGTCGTTCTTTTTGTTGCTAAAAATGTAAGTTCACTAATTTATTGTTGCATTTTTTTATTTCCTTGATTTGTCTCTTCCCGCGTGTTTCACTCAGTAATCATGGTCATTTACTCAAGTATTATCATCTCTTGCTTCAATTATGCAGTGGTTTCTTCGTTGGCTTTGCATTGGTATGCACTAAGATGACTTCATCTTCATTTAGAACCTTACTCTGCAGCATGCTACTGACAATATAACTTTCCAGGATTCATCATATTCATTGCTGTTATTTGGGTTATACAAGAATTTACAACTTTCCATATTCTGAAGTATGTGATTCTATTCATAGGTGAGAATGAAGACCCCTTCCGAATATGTTCTTTTCGTTTATTTTGCACTTCGGGAACTCAAATTGTATGGTTGGAAATTTAGTTCTTATGTTTGTTTGTGTGTGACAGGTGTGATGAATAGCTTATTTTCAGTTTACGGTAAGAAAAAAATGCCTTTCCCTGTAGTTTTATGTTAGAATAAGCAGTGAGTTACCTATTGTACTTCTAAGTTAAATGCTGTTGAATTATCTAGATATCTATGATGATTTGATATCCCGAAGAGTTCATTCAAGTGATGCTGAGAAATTTGCTGAAATCTGCCCTTGTCCTTGCAATGGTGTTGGATGGGGTGTTATATGGTCAGCTCTGCAATTTCAGTCATTTCCTTGTTTTCATGATATCGTATGAAGATAATGCTGACACTAAAAGCTTTTGTTTTCACTAACAATCACTGTTCTTTGTTTCAGGGGCTTCATCTCATTTATCTTTCTCTGCGCATCAATATATCTTGGACTGGTTATATTGTCTTGAGGTGATTCTTACGTTTTCATATTGCAATCAGCTGTGTTCTTCTTGTGTTGACATGCTCATTATGTGAGTAATAGCACTGCAGTGCAGGTTTACAGGAGGCATTTGCTCTATTATTAGGAAAAACACAAATACAGCATTGCAAGATTGACAGCACAGTAGACATGTAGTCCACTGTGTGAATCATAGCATTGCAAAATAATACTTTTCCTTGAGGATAAAAGGGAAAAGATTTGCTAAAGAAAATAGGGGAAAAGAGTTAAATTCCCATTCATGTTCCATTCAGAGAATTTCTCAAGTTTCATGCAGCAACCTTTTTGCCCAAATGTTTAAGCTATTGGGAATTAATATAAACAGTTCAGTCTTGCAAACCCCTATTTCTTGGTTTTCAATATGAAGATTGATATGTGTCAAGTCTTTTTAAGTTTTCAAACAACATGTTGTTGGCCTTGCTCTTCAGTCTTCTTTGACATGAGTTAAGCTCATACTGACTTCGATGTACATGAACTTTTTTTGGTTCAGGATTTCAACATCCCATATACCATTTTGATCTGACAAGCAACTCAGGCGGGCTTCTTCTGTGTTTCCGTTGCTCCGCATGTTGGTTCCAGCTTGTATCGATCTCATTGGTTGTACAAAGTTCATACAAAGGGCAATCGGTGCGTGTCAAATGGAGTTGATTGGATAGGGGCTATTCGTGCGATTCTTCCTTTTATTGGTCCTGTAGATTGGCATTTTGCTTTACCATTTGTGTTTATAGCTTATAGATTTCGCTCTAGGTACTATCCTGTGAATTATTATCCATTGACCAGTACAAACCTATTCAACAGTGCAGTCCTATAGGCTGTAAGTGTCATTTTATCTCACATCTTGTCAAAATGATTGATGGGCCGGTCGCTACCAGGAGTCCGTGCATCTGTCTAATTTAGTTTATCCTGGTGCTTTCAGCCAACTAGTCCGATCTTTTTCTGACTAACGGAACTGTTTAATGTCAAGTAACTCTAGATTTTGTCGGCTCTAACTCTAGATTTTGTTGCATTACCTCGCGGGAAAGGCGCCTGCTCCGACTACCTTCAGTGTATGATCTGTACAGTTCAGTCTGTGTTGTCCGGGCTCTGGACCAAATTAGTTCCGTGGGATCTTTTTGGCTGATAGCTTATGGCTATGGGTCTGTTCTTTTTCTCCGAAGTCGGCGGCTTTTGGCTTTTGCTACAGTACCTAACTTTTAAACGGAGTATTTTCTCAAGATGGGGTCTACAGGTTAAACGATCTACACGTTAAAAGTCCAACATTTGTACCT
The DNA here is from genome assembly GCA_036346245.1 of Bonia amplexicaulis. Taxonomy (NCBI): domain Eukaryota; kingdom Viridiplantae; phylum Streptophyta; class Magnoliopsida; order Poales; family Poaceae; genus Bonia; species Bonia amplexicaulis. The sequence continues at coordinate 6,217,437 of CM070742.1, forward strand.
GCTAAAATCGCAAGTGAGTATCTATCTCTTCGTAATCTGTACCGTAAACAGCAAAAATTCAAAAATTTCAGCCAAAAGCCATAAGCCGCAGCCGAAAAGAACAGGCCCTATATATAGCTGATGCTTTTTGTTCGTAGTACGAGTGTTTGTGCTAACGAATCGAATACCGATAAATCGTTTAGAAAAGGCTGTCTCGGTAAGCTACTTTGAAAAGATGGCGAAGAAGATGTTCCGTTTGTTTGTTTGGGAGAAACCATAAGTTATAAGCCTCGTTTTTTTGGGCTACGGATAATAACTTTTGGCTACGGGTGGTAGGTCCGATAAATAATATTGACTGATAGAAACAAAAAAACCGGCTGAAAAGACAAAAAAGGTGAAACCTAAGCCATGAGATAAGAAGAGGGGGTTTTAGTGCACATGACAAGCAAAAGATGCAGCACTTGTCGGCACCATTTTGCCGACCATCTTACGATCCTACATACAGTCGATAGAAATATAGGTGATCAAGGAGCTGTGACTGTCCAACTGGTAAGGCAGCGGTAGGTTATGGTCTCACTCCAAATAGCTTCTGATTTCATAAGTAAAAAATTATTTAGAACATGTTATCTTTTTAACACGTCTTTTTCTCTCCTTTTATTTTCATTATCCATAGAGTTATAAGTTGTTTTTCATTTTTTTCTTTTTGTATTCATTTTCTTTTAATTGAATACTTCAAAAAAACTAATAGCGGTTACAATGTCATTTCAGTCAAAAGACAAAGGGATAATTGACTATATGCCACTGCTATCGTGTTCTATCTGAAAAATACCACTGCAATCGTGTTGCTTTGAAAAATGTCATTTCAATCGTGAAATACTCCTAGAAATACCATTTATGCTCAATACTAGCCGATTTGTATTGATATAAAATGGGTTTTTATTGATTATAATGGTATTTATACGGGTATGAAATGATTGGAGTGGTATTTTATCTACACAAAAGTACATATTGGAATATGGATGGTGTATTAATGCATACGCAGTGACACAATGCATTTCAATTATTTTTGTATGGACAAAATACATATCAACATAAGAGAGGTGTATTCATATAACATGGGCTTTATTGATGACATTATGATCAATACAAGCCGATTTTACATTAATACACCTTCCGCATTTTAATTTGTATTTTTGTGTAGATAAATACCACTCCAATCATCTCATACTTGCATAAATACCACTATAATCAATAAAACCTATTTTATATCAATAAAACTCGGCTAGTATTGAGTATAATGGTATTTCTATGAGTATTTCATGATTGGAGTGTCATTTTTCAAAGGAACATGATTGCAATGCTATATTTCGGACCGAACATGATTGCAGTGGTATATAGTTAATTATCTCAAAGACAAAAGCCATAACACTGTTGAACGGGTCTACCATAACCAATTGATGCATAGTATATATGTGAATTTCATGAAAATCGTCTAAACAAAGTCTTGTATCAACTTCGATGGATCACTCGAAAATCATAGCACTGTACGAAGCCGCACGAGAATATGCCTGGTTTCGATGAATGATTCACCATATCCAGCAGTCATGTGGATTGAATATAGTGCAAGCTCCCACAATTATCTATGAAGATAATGCAACTTGTATTGCATAAGTGCAAACGATTTACGTGAAGAGTCATCTTATAAAGGATATCAACCCCAAATTCTTCTATACTCATGAGTTACAAAAGATGGATGAAATTAAGATACTGCATACTAAGTTATGTGAAAGTCTTACAGATTTATTCACTAAGTTACTTCCAACATCTAACTTTAAAAGGTGTATACGTGGAATTAGCATGATGAGACTTAGAGAAGTGTAGAACTCAAGGGGAGATTTTTATCGAACTCACTATTAAAACTTGATCACGAAGATCGAATATCCAATAATAAATCATGTAGATTAAATGAAATTGGTGTATTGTACTCTTTTTTCCTTGACTAGTTTTCCAGAAGTTTCTCAGCTAAGGTTTTTAATGAGTCAATTCGTGCAACGCAACATAGCATGTATCATGTACTCTTTCTTCAAATTTTTCACTTGATTTTTATGGAGTTTTGATAAGGCATAAACGTATCGCATGAGTGCGCAAGGGGGAGTGTTGGGAAACTTAGGCCTAGACCTGCAAACCTGGCCTATGGAAGACATCTCACCACTTAGTCTATAAATATGGGGTCCTAATTATTGTAACTTACACCTTTGGAGGAGAAAGTAATAAAGAAAATGAGTTCCCCATCTCTTATATTCAATCTATTATTTTCTTATATTATTATGTGATTAATCTATCTTCTATTTATGAGAAATTATTCAGACTAGTCTCACTGGTTCCTCGACATAAAACACTGTTGGAGACGTGTGTCCTAGGCCTTTGTCCAACTGTTGGAACTCGAGAGTGCTGCGTGACGTTTTGGATGTTTTTGGTTTGACCTGTTGTCCGTGGTAAACTATCCAGACATTTGAGAGTTTTTCTTTGAACAACCAAAATTTTGAGTTTTGATAGCATGTTGTTTCTGGAAACAAAGGATAGTAGTACTAATAGACCATTTAAATTCCGAGCAACCTAGTCAATATTGTCTTTCTTGTACTAACAATAGTTTTTGCGGCAAGTCGAAAAAGTATGAAGTGACAACGTAGCCTTAGGCACCGCTCAATATGGCTGATGTTACTTTATGTTAGTATATAATTCCTCCGTCTAGTCAATAAGCCGAACTGAACACCACCTTAGACATGATACTCTAGTCAAGTAAAGCCATTTTGGTTTTATGTTACTTTATGTTAGTATATAATTCCTCCGTCTCGCAGTATAAGTCTGATGTCTGTTTTTTTAGCTAAGATTTATAACTTTTAGTTGTAACTTGTAGCTTTTAAACTGTTTATACGAGAGATTACAGAGTAACAGAAACTCATATGCGATTTTTGCCGATATAAATGAAGTCGGTACAGTATGTACTACAATTAACTAGTAGATCATATCTTGAAAAGACACTCCGTTTAAAAGCTAGTTACTATAAAAAAATCAAAAGCAGAAGCCAAAGCTGAAAAAGAACATGGTCATATATCTATGAGATACATTATTTAAGTAATATTTAATAAATTAGATCAAATTTGTCTCTACTAGAAAGAGTAGTATCATGTCTATCTAATAAAAGTAACTATGGTCTAATTCTATTAAATATTATTTAAACAATATGTTTTCTAAGTATGTGTGCCAAATTTATGCCGCGGGACGAAGGAAGTAATATTTTGAGTGGTATTTTGGCAGCAAGTCGAAAAGCAGTACCGAGTGATAGCATAGTGCTAGAACTATTATTATCCATAATGACGTTGGTGGCAAACTTTTAGAATATAGAGTTGTGCTTTTACTATACTATACTAAACAAAAAATACATTGGGCAACATTGATCATTGCAAACAAAGCCACCCAATGATCACCTTTAAACTTCTAATGAAAAAGGGAAGGACGACAGATTTAATAACTTACTAAGGGCCTATATGAAAACAAAAAGAAAGTAAAGGGCTCAAATGCTAAAAGGGAGGATATTGATAAATCAATTCAGGGGAGGATAGACAGATCACATTATGTAAGAGGAAGATATTAATGTTAATGGTCAACTCTCCACACATTTAAGTTTTTCCTTTTCAAATCGGCAATTTTTTGAGTTTTCAATAGAGTGTTGTTACCAGAAACAAAGGACAATATTAACAGATCATTAAATTTTGGGCAGCCTAGTCATTTTAAAGCGGTAGGTTTAGAGTTATGTTGTATCGTAGTTTTTTTCTTGTACCTGACAATTTTTGGGCGGCAAGTTGAAAATAATTATAAGTAGTGATGGAGTCGGGAGGAGGGGGGATTCAGTAGACTCTAGCCTACTCATCGGTAGTTGGAGCCCCTCAACCCCTTGGAGTCGGTTGACGGCGGCACCAAGCTAGGGTGTGTCACCCTCGCCATTTACAGCTATAGCTAGAGGTTGGCATTCGTGCAACCCAAGGGCGTGACGTGGACGGCTCTGCACACTTCGGCAAACCACGTAGTACGACCAAGCAGTGAGCTTCAATGGCCGGTTCCACGTTGTCTGGAGCGACGACGCTGTCCTCCGGTACGACATCCCCACGGCCGGCAGTGCGCTAGAGTCCCTCACCGTGGTGGTCGTGCTCGCATTGTCGGGAACCACTCTATGCATGTGGATTGCTGGTACCTTGTGGAATGCTCCGGCGAGAAAGGTCGGTGGCGCAGTAGCCATGGAGATAAAATACTAAAATATGAATTTATAGTCCTAGTTTTCTAGACTATTTTTATTCGTGTTAATGTTATATAATTGTATAATTGTAATGGATAATTGTATAAACAATTAGGAAGTAAAATGTAGACTATTTAGTTGTATTTTGTGTAGTAATGGATTTTATAATTTCTTGATAGATTTGCAATAATAGAGAAATGATGAGAGCCGAGGTCGAGGAGGGGCGTCACGCCTACTATGGGCCTGCTGCTAGGATGCTTCACTGGACTAGTTCCATGGTGTGGCTGTGTGTCCGTGCGACTGGTGCTTGACTGCTTGGTGGCCTGGTGTGGACCATGCGCTAGTATACCATATGCTGGTATATATTCTTGAATGATGATTTCTTATTTTCTTTCATTCTTTTCCTTTTATTATTTAGCATATATCAACCATATACTTTTGGTAATTTAGTTGTATACTTGATACTTCAATACTTATATAGTTGTTTTTGTTCATAGATTTACGATAATGGAGAAACAAACTTTGCGTAACTATTTTATAAGCAATTTAAGTAGTATTCTCCAAATCGATGAGAGCACAACTCAACCAAAGGGTAAAAAAAATGTTTATGTTAATTTAGCTTAGTCCTTTGAGTCTACCCTCTATTTTCATTCTGATTTTGCCACTGATTATAAGTGAAAAAGGCAACCTTATACATGATATTAAATACTTTCATCAATTAAAGTAGATTAGGTTTTGTGCCAAGTTATTCTCTTTGGTGCTATTTTGGCGGGTTGAAAGCAAATTGGATTAATAACGTAGTGCCAGAACTATTAATAACTATAATGACATCGGTGACAAACTTTTAGAGAACAAAGTTGTGCTTCATTACATTATACTTAACAAGTTCATTGCGCAAGAATGATGATTGCGAACAAGCCCCCCAATGATCACCTTCAAAGTACCAATGAGAAAAAGATGGGGAAAGGCATATTAGATTTTTTTTTTTTGCGATTAAAAGGAAAGATACCTTAGAGTAAGGGCATGTTTGAAATGCATGGATAGAAAATACACAAGCAGGAAAAAGCATAGGAATAGAAAATGAATGTATGTGGAAAATAGAGAATTAGAAAACGCAGAAAAGTTATGAGAATAACCGTTTGGATAGGTGCAGAAAAAATGTTGGAATATGAATATTTGAGCCGGCATAATACTACTAAATAATCACAGTGGTTTATCTAACAACACATAATAAAATCTTGGCTTGTTCAAATAAAAGACACTTACAAGTGGGCCCAACGAACCATCGGCCTTATCCTATCACTCGCCATCGTTCTTCTCAAACCCACGAATCAATCCATCTAAACTTCACTGTCCCTTGTGAACACATCCAGATCCTCTCTCTCTCTCTCTCTCTCTCTCTCTCTCTGCAGCGCTCGATTCGGCAACGAGACGTGCTTGTGGCAGCGCTCGATTCGGCAACTAGCGACGCGATCGGGCGACGGTCGGCTCCGGCGGCGGCGTGATTCGATGCTTGGCTTTGGTGCGCTTGGTGCCACAGTAGCAACCTTGACTACGGGCCTACGGCTGCAGCGCTGCTCGAGCTGGATGGTGCTCGGTGCGACAGCATCAACGCTTGATTTGCCTCGCCTCGACCAACGCTCTCTTCCCTGTGATTTTCCTGTGAAGTCGATAGCAAGGGGAAAATTCCTGTGCTTTTCCTACGCCCCATTCCTGCGCTCCAAACGCTTCACTGTACCAATTCCCATACGAATGAGAATCCTGCACTTTTCATTTGAAAATCTTTCCATCCAAACGGCCCTAAAAGTTTACTAAGGGCCTATACGAAAATAGGAACAAAATATAAGGACTTAACTGATAAGGGAAGGTATGGAAAAATTAATTCAGGGCATATGGACGTAGGAGGGGGAGAGAGAAGAAACTGAAAAGATACAAAACCGTAGGGAAGAGAAATTTCAATGAGAGAAAGCAAAGGGTGGAACGGGCAAACAAACCAAGCCCAGTTCCCCATCCTCCTCTCCTCGCTCGCGACTTCTCACACACACAAAAATCGATTTGCTCGTGTAGCTCTCTACTCTCTCTCTCTTCCTTCGCGGCGCGGTGGATGAGCCGTTGCTTCGTCGCTGCATCCGATCGGGCTTCAGAGTTGCCCCGAGCATGGCGAGCATTGGGTGCAGCAGATCGAGGCGTAGAGGAGAGGGCGAGGATCGCTCGAGCGGAATGCGGCGCATTCCACAGTCCTCGCCGTCGATCACCATGGTCCGTGCTTGCCTAGATTCTTGTTCTAATTTCTTATGATCTTTATTTTCTTTATTTGTTTTTGCGAGGAGAAATTTTGGGAGTCTATGTGATAAAGATCCCATCTTTGATTTTTGAAGTGAAGGTTTTTCTGGGGTTCTTGTTTCTGTTGTTGTTGTTTTTTTGGTCCCGTTGGAGGATTAGGGGTTTTCTTTTATTTTCTTTGTCGATTTTGTGCTTCCATCGGAAGCTTAGGATTGCTTGCACATTTGCCATCCTCTACTTTCAGGGTTTTGCTTATGATTCTGAATAAAAGCTCGTATTTTTTTACCACCATTTTACTTTATAGGGATATAAGGGTTGTTCCATACTGAAAAAGACGACTTTTTTTGTGGCTGTTGTCTAATAGGAAATTTAGGGTAACTTAGATTGGCATTAATCTGCTGAGTTCTTAGAGATACTAACACAACCGAGTAAAAGATTACATTTTTTTCCCATCCCTGTTGTTTTAAGCAACCGGACGGGGCGTAACTTTCTCATGGAGTTTAGGTCTTTAAGTCAAGCCTTTATTGGAGAGAGAAGGTTCTTGCTTTCAAATTCAAATGATTCTAGCGGACAAATCTTTTGCCTTTTCTTTCTTGTTCTTTCATTTGAAGCTACAATAGCCTAGGACGTTCTACGACAAATGCCAAGCCCCAAACCTAACATGGATGAAATGTTATTTCCCATCCAATTTTGCAGTCTTGGAATAAACTGCTAAAGCATTGGACGCTTTTGATTATTGGGTCCTGTAGAGTGCAGACTCTAGAGTCATGGAAAGAAAATGTCTGATGTTGTCAACTTGGCTATTCCCACAAGATCACGCAAAGAAACCTCATTTGCCCGTAATTTGCTGGATATGTAAGTAAAATCATTAAATTATGTTCTTTTGCGTCCCCATGTCAATTGGATGCCGTGAAGGTTCATGGCCAAGTGGGCTTCTTATTCTGATCACCAAACAAATGTTTGTTTAAACGTAGATTTGCCAGTTGTCACTTTTGTCTGTCGAAGAGCAATGCTAGTACTACTTTTAAGTGCTAGGAGTGTAACTTATTCTGTAGTCCCTTTGCTTAACCCAATGAATTCACTGTTTGTTCTAAAAAAGTACTAGGGTTGGTAGAAATTCAGTCTGCCACCGTGTTGATTCAAAGCAAATACTGTGTGCTCCATGCTGTGAAATGTGATCTTGTTACTTGATGCTAGCAGCGATTCAACATGGTTACATGGTTTGGAACCCCTAGTTTTACCAGTCACCACTGAACTATCCACAGTCCAAACGCAAACTTTTTCCTCATTAATGAGCACTTGAGCAGGTAAGTCGAGAACTTCAGGATACGTTTCTAAATTGAGTTCCTTCACCTATGATCAGTTGATCACAGAGTTGGGCATTTTTACTCAGGGTTCAACACTTCCTTTTTTTGGGGCGTCCCTGCAAGCGATTATTTTCTGCACAAGATGCTTATTGCGATAATTTATTTTTTAATACTTCGAAATGGAATTACATGAATGTTTCTAAAAAGAAAAAGAATTACATGTATTTATTCGGAAAGAAATGGCGTCAAGGGAACTTGAAGATAGCACACCTTTGTGTCTGCGCCTCCTTTTCTTTTTAAGAAGTGCTTTTTTAGACTTGATATTTGCATATTAATAGTATACCAAGTATATTTCCTTGTAGAGTCCATATGTTATCGCATGCCTGACCAAGCCCAGTAGCAGATATATTCCTACTCATTTTGCATGTCTCTGGGATCTAGCAAAAATAAATTGCGCTTGAAATCTCCTCTATCTCTTGGTCTTTTCCTCACAACAAATATAGTTCAGATGAAGTGCCTTCTGCTTGCCATGTTGTCATTTTGCTCCTTTTGCCATTGTTGTGGTAGACCTTCAGAAAATATTTACTGTTTCTTTGCTCTTTATTTCAGGGGCTGGGTCACTGAGGAGACAAGCAAGTAACCCTGGGATACTTTCTGATTCTCTTGTGAGTTACCTGCGTTTAGTTGAAGAGCTATATCACATGGTACATATGTTTGTAATTGTAACTGGTGAGCTTAAAACTTGTGTACTTTTCTCTAACATGGTACTATAATCCTCTGAGATGAAACTAGAGGGCTGAAAACTGGGATATACACGTTGTACTAATCAACATTTACTGTGTGTTTTGTAGTATCAAATGAACTTTTCTAACTAACAAATCTGCAAATTGACCATACTTTCGTAATTATCTTCTGCTACCAAACCTTTATGCTCTATATAATTGATATTGACTGTACTTCCGTAATTATCTTCTGCTACCAAACCCTGACGCTCTATATAATTGATTGTTTACTTAATGGATTGGTATGCACTCTTTTGTTCTTCTCAGTTTGCCGTGGAAAACAGGCGAATCAAACCAAAAAAGGCCAGTGGTGTACCAATGAAAACTTTGATAGACGAAGAATTCTCAAAAGATGTCAGTGCTAGGCACACTTCCCCAGGTGTTGTAGGAAGACTAATGGGTCTTGATTCACTGCCTTCATTCGGAGCCCATAGCCAGCACAAATATAACCAAAGTCATGCACAGAAGACTTCACCTGGTAGTTCTCATGATAGATATGGTTTTTCTGAAGATATTCCACATAGGAGAAGCACAGATGAGATGCCAGTGGTCAAAGATGTTTTTGAAGTTATGGAGGCGACAAGAATGAAGATACACCGGAGCCCAAGATCTAGAAATGGAAATGTAACTTCCAGATTTGACAAGACTGACAGTACTGATTTAGATTTTGTAAGGCAGAAATTTATGGATGCAAAACATCTTTCTACCGATGAATCCCTTCAGATGTCAGAAGAGTTCAGTGAGACACTTGATGCATTGATATCTAATAGGGATCTTCTCGTGGAATTCCTTCAAAAACTTGATCCAGTCACAAGGGACCTACATGATCATGGTTCTCTATCTTCTACTGCAGACTGCATAACAATATTGAAACCATCGAAAAAAATCAATTTATTCACACGGACAATATCTATTCACAAGATAAAGGCACTGAAAGCTACTTCCACAAGCAAAAGGAAGTAAAACACTCTTTGAGGAAGCCGCATGCTAAGTTGTCCAATCAATCCCTAAAACAAGACTCTGGTTCATTGAGGCAGAAACTGTTAAGTCACCAGGAAACCACTGACAAACAAGTTTGCCCCACACGGATTGTTGTCTTGAAGCCAAGTCTTGAGAAAACTCAGGACATTGAAGGAGCCTTTGTCCTAACACATGAAATCCCTCATTCTGATTATAGAAGGTACAAAGCATGTCAGGATGATGGTACAAGGAGTCCATATACTGAAGAATCCATGTGCCAAGTGTCCCTCGGAGACACTGAAACATTAGGCCATATAACGAAGGGATCTAGAGAAATTGCTAGAGAGATTATGAAACAAATGAGAGCTGCTAGGGGTGGTGGTAGTAGGAAACAGGTTCTCAAACCAGAGGCCAGCACATTTGTGTCAGATGAAAGGTCACAGTTTCTGTCATCTCTTACTAACCTCAAGACATCAGAGGCACCCCATAGATCCTCTGAGCTATGTGATGGCTGGGCTTCTTCCAGCTTGAACTCTTCGCCAACATATTCAACAGAAACATCAGTTAGCAAGGAAACAAAGAAACACCTCTCAAACAGATGGAAAATCACCCGCCAATATCAGCATCGAGCAGCTGAGAATAATGGTTTCGGTATGCTTGGAGACATGCTTGCTCTCTCTGATCGGGAAGCATCAAAAGTTGCTACCCAGACAATGTCATGTCGGAAATGTCCAAAGGGAGAACTGCACAGGGATAGAATGCCAGGCTCATGTAACTATCCTGTTGGCATCAACAGCAATGATGGTTGTAACTTAACAAGGTCCAAATCTCTTCCACCATCCTTCAACCGGGAGTTCAAAAGTCAAACAACAGAAAAAGAACCGGTAGGCATAATGGGTTTTCTATGCTTCAAGATGTTCTTAAAGTAGGACCCCATGATTCTGAATATGCATGCCGTAGCAGAGAAAGAAAATATCTGATTAGAGGTTCAAGATTTCATGGTGATGAAGCTGATCTAGTGTCCCCAGATAACGAGGAAAGAATGATAATTGAACATGAGATACATGTGAATTCTGAGGAACCAACAAATGGTATTGCTGTGCCAGATTTATCTAAACAGACATGTATACATCCTGCAAATCCTGACCATGAATTAGATTCAGTGTTTTATCTGGATACCAGTGCAGTTCCTGAACAGAAGAAAGAATCCCGTTCTCCTGCTAGACAGAACCAGCAGATGCATCAACCACCACCAATAGCATTCGATGACCGCCTTCTTGTCTCTAGTCTCGACAATTTGATGATTCAGGTATATCACATGTATATTGCCTAATTTAAGTTTATTATGCATTTGTTCTCTTGGATCAGTTCTTATCAATTCATCAATTTGTATGAAAAAAATACTTGCATTTTTAAATATATAAGTTCATTCCATCCTTTCTTACCTCTTGTTCCCTTGAGCAAGTCTTCAGCTCTGGATGCTCTTTGGTTGGAAAAATCATTTGAATAGCCTCTAGCATGATATCTATGCTAAGCCATTTGTTGCAAACACTGATTTTTTTCACATGCTATTGTAGTGATTTGCTTTTCATTCCCCATTTCTGGTCATTTGGGAAGCTCACTTGATTTATCTTTTCCATGTTTAATAACCACTGGCTGTACTCTATTGCTATTGCAGGCTGAGGGGATTGAACACCATCAGGATGATGATTACCCAACTTTGTGTCATCCTCGAGCAGGTTCAGAATCTCCTGTGGGATTGACCATCATCAAGGTGATGAGAATGAATCCCTGTGGATTCCCCCAACAGGATCAGAATCCCCAGTGAGCTCTAACAAAGATGACCAACAAAGTCCAGTGTCTGTGCTCGAATCTTCCTTGGATGCTGAAGATGTTTACTCTGGAGATTTCGATAAGATTAGTGCAGATCTTCAAGGCAAGTGACTGAGTTCTTGTTGGCTGATTTCTTCTGGTTAATTCTCTGTTATTAAGTCTGATTTGCTGTAATATTACAGAACTAAGAATGCAACTTCGACTTCTCAAGACGGAGACTACAGATAATGCAGATGACACCGAGCTTTTTGCATTGAGCGATGATGAGATTGCCACAGCAAGTCACCCGCTTCCTGAAATGGAGATATCCCATGCTTTTCGGGATGAAGAAGAAAGGGATTTCACTTATGTTCTTGATATGCTCATTATTTTGGGCATTAATGCTGCTAACCAGGATGAGCTACTCAACATGTGCTACTTGTCAGATTGTCCCGCAGGCCCTGATTTATACAATATACTTGAAATGAAGTACAACAGCCTCATTCTATGGCCATCATCTGAGAGGAAGCTCCTGTTCGATCTCACAAATGCTGTCATTGCAGATATAGTCACGTCGCTGATGCTGCGTGGCTCAAAGGGATTGTTGTGGAGGTTCTCATCCAGATGGGATCAGGAGGGTTTTGCTGAGGAGGTGTGGCAAAGGGTGGTCCAGCTAAGGCAAGAATCGGAGTGTACTCAGGAGGGCCTATTGATGGACTTAGGGTGGTTTGGTTCTGAAGATGGCATCTATCTTGTCGGGAGTGAGATTGGGAGAATGTTACATGAGGATCTCCTGGAGGACATTATAGTCGAGTTATCGAGGGTGCCAAAATCCGCTAAGCTTTGTGGCTAGAATGGACCATGATTTACACCTGTAGCCATTTAAGCATACCGATGGATCGGTGGTTGATGGTTACTGAAAGATGCCAAGAACTGGTTAAAGAACTCCAAAGAACTACATGGCTACTGAAAAACAGCAGCTAGATGGCTGTAGGTATGCAGTGAATCATCAGACAAGTGAATTTCCGGTTGGACCTGGTTGTACCTATTGGTTTCCCCTATTTCCCTCCTAACTAGAAAAAAGTTGTCGCATGATTCCAGAGTATAAATGTGAAATTTTGGTATGAACTAATCATGTATTAACCTTCGTTGGTATGCGTTGGCTATGCGTTACATGCAAATAATGCTTATGTTAGTTCCTGTATGCTAATATGCTCGTGCTAGTTCTTGTGTTGATGGGCTACCGTTGCCTTTAGTGGTTAGCATAATAATCTGTGAAAAGTCAAGAAGCAATGCCCAACTGTGCAGGCAAGAGAGAGCCAGCGCCATCTTTTCCTGACGTCTACGCTGTGAACTTGTGTTGCCGTTCCAGCCCTAGTTGAGACAACTAGCTCTTTCTGCAAGTGGAGTGCTTCCCGCAACGGGCCAACGGTATGTGCAATTTTTAAGCATTCCTGTGCTAACATGAACATGTTCCAGAGACTTGTGAACTGCTGATTTGCAGAACAAAACTCAAACCTCTTCCATTGTCATGATGTCATTCATCCATCGGACGGCTGCTGATCAATGTACCTACCATCTTCCACCGTCGGCGCGCCACCTGGTGCTCCAACAATCGTGCTTCACACCAGCAACTCCTCAAATCAAGACCTGACGATGTCTTGTTTGTCTTGGGGATATGTGGCTTCTCCCAGGTCCCAACTGTTCCTCATTTCTCCATTAGGTATAGGTTCCTGGCAGGGCCGTACCTAATGTTTTTGGGGCCCTGTTCCATAACAAAGATGGGGCCCTTGCATCGTTGTAGTGATTAACTTCAAAGTATGTAAGGTAAGTATTAGCCAGTTGGTAAGATGGAACCCCAAACAGAAAAAAAGAAAATTTGGCTAAGACGGTGCTTAATCCAACTGTTCTCAATCCACATAGGAATGTAAAAACGGTAGAAGAGAATAAGGGCCGTTCTTGTTATTTTGGAGACCTTAGGGTGCGACAAAACTGAGATCTTTTATTCTAACATAATTATTTCGGTCTAACATAATTATGTAACAATATCTTTTATATCAATTGCAAAAGGTAAAATTCTATATAGTAACTAAATTCCATATAGTAACTATTAGACAGTACGTCACAAAATACAAAGTATTTATTGGCGACATTAGACTTAGTACATTACAAAATACAAAGTACTCAACGGTGATAATTCACTAGCACGTTAATATTATGAATAAGTCTTAAAAAACTATAATATACTACTAAGGACAACAATTTAGGAGAAGACTACATTAACCAAAGAACGCTAAGGGAGAGCCATCATTTATCACCTGCCGAACAAGTAAGCGAGTTAGGAATAGAATGATCACATAAAGCAATTTCTTCTAACATTTCTAGATGCAAAATCATTGATAATAGTATCAACATCAATCTGATCCAACATATCCTTCTCGATGCATAAGTGGCCAAACCATTCAACATTTCATGTGACATTGATGACCTCAAATAGTTTTTTTAACTTATCTTTCTTAGATCTAATAGATATCTTTATATAAAAAAGAAACTAATATTACAAAAAAAAGTCAAAGATTTTGTTCTAGAAGTGTAGATGTTGCGTTGGAGACTTAGAGTGGTATTTAACAGATAATCAAAGAACAAAAAATTAGAAAAATGTACCATACATGCAACGACTATATAAGGGGATTTCGAGTAGAATCGTTACAAAGTGAAGAAATTGAAGGCGAATTAGTTGGGAATTGATGAAATAGGGCTCTCCTCCTCCATTAATGGCGATAACGGCGGCGTTTGTTTTGGGGAAGAGAAGACCGAAAGAGGAGTGGAGAGGTCAAGGGGCACAAGAGGTGTGCATGGTGGATTGGATCTGGTGGATGACTTACTCGATGCGTTCTCTCTATGAATGTTCATGCTTAGATATTTAGATAGCGCTTAGTGTTAGATACACAATATGGACCATGTGGGCCATTACTTGACTTTGCCAGTTGGCTCAACTAATCATTAATCAACTATATCCAATATTCAATAGATAGGCTATGTCATGCATGTATACATACTTACATACATGGGCTAGGGGCTCTTAAGATTTCGTGGGCCCTAGGCGATCGTCCATGCTGCCTAAGCTCAAGGCTGGCCCTGCTGAAGCAAAGACAGTAACGAGAGAAGTGGAAAGACCGTTTCGAGTGTTCGTATTATCTTTTGATTTTTTTAAAATAGAAGCTAGAAATAGATGGGCAATATAAATAAGCACCTAATCTGTTCACATTATTTTGTGCTCCCATGAAGCCCGGCGAGCCCGGCGGCTCCCATTGGCCATAGGCAGCAGTAAAAAGATGGGACCAGTTCAGGTCATTGAACGGTGCCAGCTGCCAACGAGAAGGAACTCAGATTTAGTAGTTGGTATGTATGTACATAAAAAATTTCGAATTTCAATGCGACGTATCTTACAAATCCCTATTTTGTTTGGTATCATTGTTACAGGTAGCATCATTCTTGCTGTTCGATTTAGTTTGTCTCTGGTGTTCATTTGGCCTATGGTAAGCGCTATGATTCCATTAACGATCGGCATAGCCTGCCCATGATGCAACCATGCATCGCTATCTGCTTTTTCTTTCCACCACGAATCCGTTTTTACGTAAGCCTCCTAAAGCAATTGTCTGCAGTACAGTGAAACCCCAAGTTTCCTTCAACACTTGGTGGCAAATACGACTTCAATCGTTCTGAACATATGGTCCCATGTTCGAGGCTTCCATGTTCGTTCTGAATATTTTGGCTCATATGATTAATTACAGTACAGAGGACGATAGGCTAGCTGATATCTTGCATTACCAATATAGACTGTTGTGACTAGCGGGAGGTCGGCTTTGACTTGGGCCATAGCAGGAGACAGAACTTCAGAGGTGCATACCATGGACAGAGGAAGAGCACAGGTATGTAAATCTCCATAAGTTCTTGGGTTCAATCTTGCATCTTTGCAAAGTTTAACACACCTAACCCTATTGGAAAAAACGAGAAACTCAATTAATCGATGCATTGTTTGCGTTTTTCCTTTTGACTGTCAACTAGGGACAACCAGTGATGTGGTGTTTCTTTGGCGCTCAACTGCCCACTTCTTTAGCGCCAGCAATCAGAAATTTTGCGAGGGCAAATCGGTCTTTTCACACCCCTAAACTGCCCACTTCTTTAGCGCCAGCAACCAGAAATTTTGCAAGATGGATGAGTTGTAAAAGAACATTCAAAGGGGAAAAAAGGCTCTATATTTATGTATATTTCTAGTACTGTTCGCTAAAAGGCTAAGGTTCTGACAAACTTGAACCCATAATTCCGTGCAAAACTTATGTATCAAAGGAATCAAAACCAGATAACAGATGTCCTGTCACAAAAATAATTGCCTGGAAGAAGAAATTTCAGGCAAGTGATTTGTACGCCTGCAGCCAAGCTTTTCAAGGCACCAAAAATGATCCGTGGAGTATAATACAATTCCGAGTTCAGTAGCTCCTGCTCCTTATTTCTCATCCAAGATGCGTTTCTGGAAGTCCGAAACCATTCGTGGCAGGCCTTGCTTCAGTGAGATTTTTGGCTCCCAGTTGAGAAGAGATTTGGCCTTCGAGATGTCAGGTTTTCTCATTTGTGGATCATCTGCAGTGTTGGGTTTAAACTCAACTTTCGCACTTGGGTCAATTGTCTCTTTCACTACCTGCAGAAAATAGTGCAGAGACGTTATTCCTGATAGGGAGTAGGGAACCTAGGCAAGAATCCACTGTACGTTCAAATAAGAAGTGGAGGTCAGTTAATTTTAGTGTCGAGGCCAAACCTGAGCAAGCTCTAACATGGTAAATTCTCCAGGATTTCCCAAGTTGAAAGGTCCTATATGCTCACTTTCCATCAGAGTTACCAATCCATCAACCTACAAATTCATAGATGGGAAAGATTTCAGATTCGAATGCATGCATCAAACTAATTTTGGTTAAATAAACAAAAACAAAAACGCTTCCGCTCATAGCGAACAGAAAAAGAAGTCATGAGTACCAAATCTGAAACATATTGGAAGCTTCTAGTTTGTTTTCCATCACCATAAACTGTCATTGGTTGTTTCCGTAAAGCCTGGAAATGAGGCACTGTCAATATTAAGTAATGCTGCACTTATATTCCTCTTTTCCAAGAATCAGAATCGTAAGTTGAGAAAAACCTGTGCAACAAAGTTGCTGACCACTCGGCCATCATCTAAACACATACGAGGGCCATATGTGTTGAATATGCGTGCAATTCTCACCTGAGTAAAACAGTTCCATAATCAAGTTTGCTCTTCAAGAATGGAATGTAGTAACATGGCAAGAATATAATGGAATGTAGCAACATGGCAAAAATATTACTCAGAAACAGCATATAAACAAAGAGTGTGCTATAGGACTACAGGAGAGACTGCCAAAATCTTGCCAAAACAAAACCAGCCACCCTATCACATGTTCCAAATCACCAAGTTCCATCTTATTCACTATAAAAGGAGTGTAATACACTCTTCCTTCCTGACTCCCTCCTCCTACCAAAATGTGTAAACACACTTTGAACATTGAGTGTAGACAGACTTAATGGCAGATCTCTCTCAAATTCAACAACAGGCCAAATTTTAGACAAACGTTGTTGTTAGTTCTTACTTCAAATCAACTTAAATAAACTGATTTCCATGTATCATAAAGATCATTTTTAAGACATATTCATGGTCTAGACTAGTTGATCATGATTACACCAAAAAAAATAAAGAGAAAAAACATAAGACACCATGGAGCAATCAGGCCCAACATTTGACTTTGGGAGCCTTCTTAGGTTCACTAACTCAAAAGGAAAGTACCAAAATTTCACCTATAAATAACACCGAAATTCATAATGATTTTTGTGTAGCTCACTTGCAGACTTTACCAGATCATAACAATTGTTTTGAACGCTACGCAATTAGTGTTGAGGGACCTGTACAATTAATTTAGGCAAGGTATGTCTGTCCCATTGCCAACAAGAAAGTCTGTAGTTAGACCCCTGTTTAGAAACTGAAGCTTTACCTCAACACCAGCACCGCGATGGTAATCCATGGTCAGAGTTTCTGCCGTTCTCTTTCCCTCATCATAACAACTCCTAACACCTGCACATTATCACAATAATGACACAGTATATCACAATGTAGTGGAGTGGAGTGGACAGGCTCAAACGAGACAGACTCCAAAGCTATTTCTTGCATATGAGTTATGACAAATGTTTGCTCCTGGAGACAAAATTAGCACACCTATGGGATTAACATGGCCCCAGTAGCTCTCCTTCTGCGGATGCTCAAGAGGATCACCGTACACCTCGCTGGTACTGGTCAGCAAGAACCGGGCCCCGACCCTCTTCGCCAATCCCAGCATGTTCAATGTCCCCATCACATTTGTCTTGTACACAAACAGTTAAGGAACCCATTCGAAAAAAATAGGATCGAAACAAACAACTGCAAAAATTCAGGTTCTTCCGGGCAATGCAGGCACAAAATTCCAAATTTCCCTGAGCATTGTTGACCTAGTATTTAGGAAATCCTATCAATATCCGCAATTTAATAAAAACAAGCAAAAAAGAAGATAGTTTTGAACGAAATGTGAAGAACATTTGTAGTGGAAAGGATATGATGGTCTTGATGGGGTTGAATTTGTAGTGGACGGGGGAGGCGGGGCAGGCGAGGTGGTAGATCTGGTCGACCTCGAGGAGGATGGGCTCGACGACGTCGTGGCGGATGAGCTCGAAGCGCGGGTTGGTGAGGTGGTGCGCGACGTTGTCCTTGCGGCCCGTGAAGAAGTTGTCGACGACGATGACGTTGTCCCCACGGGCGATGAGCTTGTCAACGAGGTGGCTGCCGACGAAGCCGGCGCCGCCGGTGACGACGATGCGCAATGATGTCTTGCGGACGCCGACGGGGAGGCGGCGAGCGGCGGCGGCGGTGGTGGAGACGGAGGAGGCGCCGCGGTGGGTTTTGGTGGTGGATGTATCGGCGCCGGTGGCGGTGGCGCGGGCGGAGGAGGAGAGAGGGTTGGGGTGCGGGGTGAGGGAGGGGTAGAGGAGGAGGAAGGAGGTGGCGAGGAGGAAGCCGACGAGGACGAAGAGGAGGCGCTGCTCGCGGAGGAGGTAGGAGGCAAGGGAGCGGGGAAGGGAGGTGCGGTGGTGGTGCGGGCGGTGCTGCTTGCTGAGGCTCGACTGCCGGTGGAGCTGCTTCATTGTCGGTGGTGGTGGCGGATTCGCTCGCCGGAGGCGGTGGTGGAGATGAGTGGTGAGCGAGAGCGGGTGTGGGGATGGCACGTGTGATGTGGGGGCGGACTCGGATGCGATGCTTCCTACTGTGGTGGCCTGTTCCCCGCGGATGCCGCACGTGCATGGAATCGTTCTTTGACTCCCGAGTGGCTTCCCTTCCCCTGTCCATATTTGTAGCATTGTTATTATCAAACCGGACATCCTGCTCATACAAGGACCGCATAGCGCAGTGGATTAGCGCGTCTGACTTCGGATCAGAAGGTCGTGGGTTCGACTCCCACTGTGGTCGTTGGTTTTTGTGTTTTTTTTTGCTGCAGATTTATCGATTGTGTAATTTTGTTTCGGCAGAAACGTTAAGAATCATGCCACAACTGGGCTATTGGTGATCAGTTGATATTCTCTCACCCTGTTGTTTTGTGTCACTCATGAAGATGGTGTGATCACAAAACGTCGAAGTATATTGTTCAGCTAATAAAGTTAGTTCCTCCGCAATGACGTAATTGCATGAGGGTGATTGCAAGGTTTCTTTCTCGTAACACGTTGACAAACATGATCGCATGGGAGTATAGTTGTGCTTATTTGGTACTCTTTGCTGTTTTTTCACTGTAATTGTTGTAATATTTTTTGGTGTAATTAAAATTTAAAAAATATAAAAACTGAAAAAAAGATTCTCTGATAGTTCAATTGTACAATTTTCGGTAGTTCTAATCATTAGAAGTATCTCTCTCACATGTGGAACTACCGCTCTCGCGGGGAGGAGAAGACCACCACACAGGAGCCTCTCTGAAAAAACGTACCGCTACGCAAGTCGGATGTTCCACCAATTGAAAGTACCGCTGACGCAGAGCTGGTAGTTCCACTCGCTGATCGGACCGCTCACACAGAGCCTATCGGACCGCTCACATAGAGCTGGTAGAAGTTCTGATTATCGACTATACTGGTTTTCTACCACGCTGGTCTCCGACCACATTGTCCGGATCGACCACATATGCCTCCGACCACGCTGGTCTCCGACCACATTGGTTTTGACCACTCAAATCTCAACCACGTCGATATTCGACAACATTGGTCTCCGATCACACAGATTTTCAACCACTACGTCGATCTTTGACCATGTTGTCTTGATCATGTCAGTTTGACCATGTTGGTTTCGACCACACATGTCTTGACCATGTCGGTTCCGACCACGTCAGTTCGACCACGCTGGTTTTGATTACACAGATCTCAACCACGTCGGTTTTGACCACGCTGGTTTTAGTCACACAGATCTCAACCACATTAGTTTCGACTATGTCGGTTCGACCACACTAGTTTCGATCACATATATCTTCGACCATGTCTATTCCGACCACGCTGGTTTCGATCACACAAATCCTGACCACGTCGATTCCGACCATGTCGGTTCAACCACGCTAGTTTCAATCACACAGATCTTCGACCACACAGGTCTTCGACCACCAACGCATGCACGTGGTAGTTCTGTGATTACAACACCGGTAGTTCCAGTCAGCGGTAGTACCGCAGACTATACTGTGGTAGTTCTAATTTTCCTGAGAAGTGCAGATACTTCAACAAATTTTGCAAAACACATTTGCAAACAATATTATCTTGCACACAAGGATCAAATATGATTCCCAATAGGTTTCAAAATATATTTGCACACTTTTAGAATTATGACACAATAATTATATATGAGCTTCAACTATTTATAAAATACATTTGCAAATATAAGCCTCATACTTCAAAGAATGAAAATATAGACTTCAAACACTTGCAAAATATATTTGCAATGTATAGTCCCATGTCATAAGGATTCAACACACGAGCTTCAACTATTTGTAAAACACATTTGCAAAACACATTTGCAAATACAAGCCTCATGCCAAAGAGAGCTAGAGCAAGTGAGGTTGAGCTATCAATATATGATGAGACTCAAACTACTAGACAAGATCCCTTTTAATAGTACGGCAATCTATACTATCAATCCATTCTTTCAACCAAACACCAAGATCAGTAAAACACTAGGAGCACATTCTTAGCACTAGCTAACCATACATTTGCCTTGAGTCATAGTCTTGATATGCATCAACTCATGATGCATCCATTACTTCAATTCTATCATCATATGATAGGTCTTCACTTGACTTGATGATCAAGACATGATCATCTCCTCTTAGATATGCATCATCTCATGATGCATCCACCACATGACTTGATGATTTTTAACTCATGAAGTCATTACAAGTCTTCCTCATTTATGGAACCTAATATATTCATCCAACCCATGGAAAATATTAGTCCACAAATCAAGTGATATCAATTACTAAACTTCACCATTAACACATAATGGAGGGATTAGATTCTACAATCTTTTTTGTAATTCATAGCAATCTCAATAAATAATGAGATAAATATTGTATTTGTGAGTATACAATATGTACACAACACATGTATACTCTAAAATAAGCTTTCAAAGCAAAACTTACGTATCCGGTTTTCATTAATCATTCAACCATTAACACATAATAGATAAGTTAGATGACAACCCGATTGTAATTGAGTATATATGAACTACACAAACTATATATACTCAAAAGATGTGTTTTAAAGTAAAGATCCTAAATGTGTATTAAAGGAAACATAGATCAATACTTATGAAACCTCAAAATATAGAGTGAACTCACCCTAAATGTGTGTATACAAGTATGTGTAATGAAGACATATGCACATATTTATTTTGGACTATTTGTAGAGTTCAATCTATATTTTGGATCCAAGGAATGCACTAATATATAAGAATGTGATTTCGAATGCATACCTCTTTGATTTCACCTTTTCATCCAAATGAGATTAAGTAATATCATAATCAATAAACAAGTTTAGTCTCACAAATGCATCTGTCACTGTTACCAAAACCTCGTAATAGTATTGTCATTATCACCAAAACCAACTTAAATAGAGCTTGATCTTTCACTCGGCTCACCCCCGTCCTTGTTGTCTATACTGATGAGTTCCCTTTTCCCACTAGATACTCATTGTGCACTTTGTTTTCTCGATTAGCCATTGAGTGGCCAGTTTCCTTGTTGCCTGCACCATCGCCGCAATCATTATAGGTCATAGTTTGCCGCGTCGTCGCCATGCATAGGTGCATAGAGGCGCCGACAACCACTTTGGGTGTCGCCGACCATCGCTGTCGCTTAGCTAGTCGGCGCCGTGCACGGCAACGCCGTCACTTCCTCTGCAATGTTTTGGCACAAAGAGAAGCCACTGCAGAGACTGTTGTACCGCTAGCCCCACTTGTTAGTGTCTGTTGATTTTCCAGTTAGAAAATAATTCTTAGAAATCAAAATATTTAAGAAAAATCAAATAAAAATATAATGAAATATAGTTTAGTTATAAATAATAATAAGGATAAAAATTAATTATGAAATTAGAATAAAATTTTATGTAAATTGAAAATATTTAAAAATTAAATCTTGATTAGTTGCATAAGGATTAGTGAATTAATTAATGGCTAAAACAATTAGTGTAAGATTAAGCTATGTAAAATATAATAATTTATACATTTCAAAGTCATGAAGGCCCCTTTTTAAATGATAATTAAACTAATTTATTTAGTATGTCACAGTATTTGACTAGAAATGTAGGGTTAAATATGGATTACCTTGAAATATAATTAGGTGCTAATTAAAGCTAGTTAGTGCCCTTAATATTTATTTTAGAAATTAAAATATTAATTGAGGATAGTATTAAAAATATAATTTTGTATAAAAATGATAATAAAGTTATTAGCATGTCACTAGTACTTCATTTTAAATACAAACTTAATTAAAAATGATATTGAAATATAATTGTGAAGATGAAGCCCTAGGCCATGAATGGTGCCTTTATAATATATATTAAGGTAATGTGTGTATAACAAGCTATGCCCCATATAATTAGATTTTAACTAAAGATAATATGACATGGTTGTGTATACGTAGAATGTCTAAAGTGTTAACAAGCCCTAGACCATAAACAGTCCCCTAACAATATAGTAATGTAGGTATCATAGCCAGTCCGGGTAATTAGAATATAAGTCAAAGTCAAGTAGTGTTAAATGATAATTAAGGAAAATTAGTGTACCAACATTATCTAATTCAAAGCACAACTTTAAAAAGGGAGTCATATTAAAATACAACTCTGTTAAAATATAATTAATTATCTGAAAAACCAATGAATCATTGGTCATTAATAGTAATTTTGCTAAACTACAATTTAGTGAACTACATAGTAGCAGGGCAGATTAATAAGACTTTATTTAAACTAATTCACCAACATACCGGCAAGCCATATTCTCAAGGACAACCAGTACCCAGGTTAATATAAGAGTTGCATTTTGTCCAAATGCTTGTGAACCCTAGGTTACTCGTTCATCAGTGCATGGCTCCCCTTTCGAGTTTGTCATCTCTGACATGTGAGTGGATGGACCGTAAACCAGTGGTGGCATCGGACCCTTACCTAGTAATCCAGCCGGAGTAGCGGTGAGGGCCTCGGGTCGTGCCACCGCTGTGGACGATGGTGGCTCCTTCGGGGCTCTTCCTTCCTCCGCCGGCTTGATGGCATGCCTATGATTCATTCCACTGCTTGCGTCGTGGCCTTCGATTTCTCCATCAGACCCATGGTTGCGCTTTCACCACCCACTTCTCTTTTGCCTGCATCGCCAGTTCACCCATTGCCTGCAGCACAAATTTGGTCTGAATGGATGGTCTTGGTGGCACCGTGATGCTTTCTCTGATCGGACCAACCAGACGGGGAAGTTAGAGAATGGATGAAACCTTCTGCTGGGAGATTGGAGTATTTGCCTCATACATAAACATGGAATTTGATGATTTGCCCCATTTATCTTATTGACATGTGGGCCTTGGACCCACATATCATTGAGACATTATAGGGCAAATCATCAAATGCAATGAAAGATGTAGCAAAAGATCAATTACCTCTTACAGCTTTGCTGACGGGTCGACACTACCATCAATATTCCAGCCTCCGGAAGGGCTAAGGGCCAGAGCCGTCGTCGGTTGTTGGGCCCCGACACCCCTCAAGATCCTACTACTCTGCTGTGAATTAAGCCTAGATCCCACCTCATCTTCCAAGGCTCCGACCTCCAAGGCTCCGACCACGCGTGGCGCTGTGCAACCCCCCTTCCTCACGCCGCGTGTGAGGAGTGCCTTCCCTCCCTCCTTGTGTGGCGTGCGTTCCCTTCGTTTCCCTCGTTCTTCACATGACGCCTTGCGCCCAGACCAAGCGAATCCGCCGCGGGTGCTCGGGGTGCGCGCGCGTCGCGACCAAACGCCCTGACCCACCGATTCTCTCCCCGCCCGATCGCTTTGGCCCTTGCCTTTGCCGCGGCGACCCTGCGCGTAGCCGGCCGAGCCATCCGCCGTTCGATCGACAACCTCCGCAATGTCGCCGAATAACCCCCGAGCTCATGATCCCTCACCCTGAGTGCCTATACACCACGACTAACAGTCATTGTAGCCTCATCTTTTCAGTTTTTAAAAACTATTTTTAGATTTTCTACGATAACTAACTTTCAAATGATATACTTTTTTAAGAAATGATCTATAAGTTAATTATATTACATATTATAACAACTTTATTTACATAAATCAAAATCATGCTTAAATTATTTATGTCTCTATAACGTTTCTCGTAAATAACTAAAAGTAGAATTGGAGCCGTAGTACAATGACACCGTTGTTTATGTTTCTGCAACGACAAGATGTCCTTGTAGTGGTAACTGAAGTTTTTGAATTTTGACTGTTTGTGATAGAGATTGTAAAGAGAGATACTTACTTGTAATTTTGGTTGATACAGATGCTAGGCTTTTAACGTGTACTACAATTAACTTGTAGATCCTGTCTTGAGAAAATACTCTATTTAAAAATTAGATATGTAGCAAAAGCAAAAGGCCGCTTGTAGAAGCCGTAAAAAATAGGTCCATCGATCGCATTATCACTAGGGTGCAAATGGATCGAATACTTCCCGACCGTCCGTCCGTCTGTTTTAATTCGGATTCAGAAAAAGCATTATCCGACGGATACGGAACTATCTAGGTATTTTTTCGGATAGTTATCGGATATTTTCTCCTTTACGCTTTACGCTTGTTCAGTAAGAAATAGAATGCTTTCTGATTGAAAATCTATGTTAAGCAATAAGCATACGATTATTATTGGGACTGTGACTTGTACCGGAGAAGTTGAGCCTGCTGAGAAGAAGCAGAAGAAATGTATCTCGAAGGTTTAGGACCACTATATTAAATACACGGTGACTGTTGACAAAAAATGTTAATTGATATTTCATTAGGTGAAGTAAATGAATTAAAATGATTAAGCGTGACTGTATGAGGATAAAATATTATTAATATCTTCATACTACATAAGTTACGAGGGTATCCGAATTCGACTGAATTGAATAGATATTTGATTCGAATTCATATTCATTACAATATTACATTTGTATTCGTATGTAAGAAAAATATAAATTTATATTCATACTCATTTATAAAATACGAATACCAATATGATAAGAAATACTATTCTATTCGTATTTAATCCACATGTACGCGCGTTGGCCCATTGCGCCTATCGCCACGCAAAAATGCGTGATTCGTGTCTCACAGTGAGCGCGGGGGCCAGTGATGCTCTGATTCTCTCTTCCACCGATCAGGATTCCTCTTATGGGCATTTTGAGCATACATTACTACCGATACTCTCTTTTAGCAATATATAAGCAGGAAGCATCGCAACGGAAGCGGAGGCGAAGGAGGAGGTGGTGGTGGAGGAGGCGGCGAGGGAGGTTGTCGGGATGCTTACAAGACAACGGCGGCGGAGAAGGATGCTTACGGCGGCGGCCAGCCCTAGTTGGTAAAAAAAAGGCCAGCTTCCCCACACATGGAAAGCTTACCTTTGTTGCCGCCACCGTCGCTTCTAGTTCAATACCACTGCTACCTTTCCATCCGCACAAGTTGACCTCCGCGTCGTAGAGCCGCGTCGCCTCCTTCAGTCGCACCGCTGCCGTCGCCTCCATAGCTCCCCTCGCTCTCACTGGCTCCGGGTGGCGGCAGCCGTGAAAAAGCGTGGGCCTGGGTGCGCGATGCAACGGCGCGGCGGCGCAGCCAGGGAGGGCGAGGTGGTGGCGCTGCCGTCTTGGTCACGGAGTGTTGTTGCAAACTTCAAGCCACTGAGTTGAAGCGGCGACTAGGCTACTTCACCTCCTCGTTAGCCTCCCTCTGCTTCTCTTCATCTTCCGCTGATGTGTTTCTTCCTCCTCTGCTGTTTCTTTCTTTTCTTGGGACCTCCTTCACTTCTTCCTCTCTTCTGCGTTACCGCGAGTTGGCGGCCTAACTAGCACCTGGCGTATTGGGCAACGTTGATCCTTATATAACACAAGGTTTTATTATATAGTTTCTAGTTATTGGAGCGACAAACGCTTTCGAAAGAAGAGATAATAATTGAGGAGGGAAAGCGACAGAAGGACATATGCACTGCAGGTGGCGCCGCGCAGCGCACCAAACCGCGAGCCAGATAAACAAAAAGAAACGAAACAAAAGCTGAAACCTAGCGCTTCTCCGATCCATTCCTCATCACACAACAAAAAGACCGCGACGCGAGCCCGACCGCCGTCTTGCCCTGCCCGCGCCCCCGACGACGACGACGACATGGCCGTTGATTCCGACAAAAGTACCGCCTTTTTCTTGTCATATGATTGGTTTGGTTTGATCGGGCGTTTCGGTGATCGTTGTGGTTGGTTTCTTCGGTTGTGGGTGCAGGGGAGGGGGATTTGGAGATTGGGCTGGCGTCGCCACGGGAGGAGGGAGGGGCGGCGCCGGTGGGCCCCTCCCGGCCGGCGCTCGACGCGTGCGCCTCCGCGAAGCGTCTCGACCAGTCGCCGCCGCGGGCGGCGAGGCGCCCCGGTCTCGTGTTGTCCAACTCCGGGAAGCGGCTGGACCAATCGCCGGGGGCGTCCCCGTCGCCGTCGAAGCCGGTGCTGGTGATGTCCCACTCCAGCAACCGGCTGGACCAGGCGCCGGCGCGGCCGGTGCTGGTGATGTCCCGCTCCAACAACCTGCTGGACCAGTCGCCGGCTTTGGCGACGCCGGCGAAGGGCCCGCTTCTGGTGATGTCCGACTCCGGCAAGCGGCTGGACCACTCGCTTCCGTCGCAGTCCCCGTGGCCGTCGCCGACGGCCGGGGCCGCCCCGCCGGTGCTGGTGCTATCGAACTCAGGCAAGCGGATGGACCAGGCTGGCCGGAAGAAGTACGTCAAGCAGGTGACCGGCCGCCACAACGACACGGAGCTCCACCTCGCCGCGCAGCGCGGGGATCTCGACGCCGTGCGCCAGATCATCGCCGAGATCGACGCGCAGATGACCAGCACCGGGGAGGAGACTGAGGAGTTCGACAGCGAGGTCGCCGAGATCCGCGCAGCCGTGGTCAACGAGCCCAACGAGGTGGAGGAGACCGCGCTGCTCATCGCTGCCGAGAGGGGGTTCCTTGACATCGTCGTCGAGCTGCTCAAGCACTCCGACAAGGAGAGTCGCGCGAGGAAGAACAAGTCCGGATTAGATGCTCTGCATGTCGCCGCGAAGGAAGGCCACCGAGGTGAGCACTGCACAGACACTTGAAAACTTCCATAGCGTAAACCACTTATGATTCTACATATTTACATGGGAACTGGGTATCTCTGAAGTTTGGGAATAGACCAGAGCCTCATAGTTTGCATGAAGAAATGGTTTTATGATCACTACTGTAGGAAGGTGGTTAAATCTTTAATCCCAGACCCCAGTGCGTGTTTACTCTATCTACTCTTTAATCAATCCCCATGGAACCTATGTTGTTCGTTTTGCAGTGGTGAAGTTGACTTGTTCAGTATACTAACTGTAGTGTGTCATTACCTACACAAGCTAATGAACAAGCACTACTCCATCTTGCTTTTACAATCTTGCTGTATACTTGTGATACAGAGAAAGATGGGCTACTGACGTTTGGTTTTAGATATTGTGAAGGTACTTCTGGACCATGATCCATCCCTTGGGAAAACGTTTGGCCAATCAAACGTGACTCCTCTGATAACTGCGGCGATCAGAGGCCACATCGAGGTAGTGAACCTTGTGCTAGAGCGAGTTTCTGGGTTGGTTGAGCTACCAAAGGCGAATGGAAAGAATGCCTTGCATTTTGCTGCCCGTCAGGGGCATGTTGAAATTGTTGAGGCTTTGCTAGGCACCGATCCTCAGCTTGCTCGGAGGACCGATAAGAAAGGCCAGACTGCTTTGCACATGGCAGTGAAAGGAACGAGCGCTGCAGTTGTTCGAGCGCTCTTGAATGCTGATCCGGCCATTGTCATGCTACCCGACAGGAATGGCAACTTAGCTTTGCATGTTGCCACCAGGAAGAAAAGATCAGAGGTACTCTTCTGGCAGGCTGCATCTAGTTTGCAAACATAAGCATTGTTCTTCTGCTCACAAGCAATTTTCTCTTGCAGATCGTAAATGAGCTTCTGCTTCTTCCAGACATGAATGTGAATGCACTGACTAGGGACCGCAAGACTGCATTCGACATAGCAGAGGGCCTTCCACTTTCAGAGGAGTCTGCAGACATAAAGGGCTGTTTATCTCGTGCCGGTGCAGTCAGAGCAAATGATCTGAATCAGCCTCGGGACGAGCTCAGAAAGACAGTGACTGAGATCAAGAAGGATGTACATACTCAACTTGAGCAAGCCAGAAAAACCAACAAAAATGTCTATGGCATAGCAAAGGAGCTGAGGAAACTTCACAGGGAAGGCATCAACAATGCAACCAACTCCGTCACTGTTGTGGCCGTGCTCTTCGCTACAGTTGCATTTGCTGCGATCTTTACCGTGCCAGGCGGTAATGACGATCACGGAGTATCAATAGCTGTGCATGCGATATCCTTCAGGATCTTTTTCATCTTCAACGCCGTCGCCTTGTTCACATCATTGGCAGTAGTGGTGGTCCAGATAACGCTTGTTAGGGGTGAGACCAAAGCAGAGAGGCGGGTCGTCGAGGTCATCAACAAGTTGATGTGGCTGGCTTCGGTATGCACCACCGTGGCGTTCATATCCTCCTCTTACATCGTGGTGGGGCGGCACTTCCGGTGGGCAGCGCTGCTGGTGACCCTCATCGGCGGGGTGATCATGGCCGGTGTGCTTGGCACAATGACATACTACGTGGTGAAATCCAAGCGCACGCGCTCGATCAGGAAGAAGGTGAAATCAACAAGGAGGAGCGGCTCAAACTCATGGCAGCACAACTCGGAGTTTTCAGACTCGGAGATAGACCGAATATACGCCATTTGAAGCTGATTCCGGTTGATCCCTCGGTTTTTTTGGCAGTGATACCATGCGGATGTAAAAAAGAAGGACGTCAATATAAACAGCATGAGTGCATGACCCTTGAGATACTAGGGGTATATGGCCGACATCACAAGGCCAAGGCCAAGGAACAGCCGGCCCTAGAGGCGGCAGGGGTAAGTGTCCGATTGTATCTAAATAGGAAGTTTACAATTAGAAAAGTCTTAATTAGGAAGAGTGCAATTAGAGTCCAGGAAGAATATGCCTTCTATCCCAAGTCAAGTGTACTCCCTTATAAAGGGACATATGAAATCAATAAAGTATAAGCAAGGATTGGGTATCAGACCTAATCCCTTGCGCCCCCTCATCTTCTCACCTCTCCACCGCGCGGCTAGGGTTCCTCCCTAGCAGCGCCACACCACAGCGCTGAAGCGCAATCCACACCCTTCTAATTTAATCATTCACTTTTGCCATCGCTCCCAACGTTAATCTCCTGGCATCTTGGTATCAGAGCCAATCGTTGCTATATCTATCATGTCAGGCAACGGTGGTAATGAGGATTTTCTACAGGTGATGCGTAAATTCGTTGAGGATATGGTGAAATCCCTCGCTGATATCAATGACCAATTCGCTCGGCATACCGGTTTGCTTGAAGCCAACATCAGCCAGCTAGCCTGGCACGATCAGCGCCTGGCACGCATGGAAGGACAACCCACCAACAAGGAGGGAGGCAAAGACGAAGAGGCCACCGCATGATGGATGGTCGATAGGGAGCTACCACCAAGTTAGCATGGCCAAAGCGATGGCTCGGGTGTCGCTTCCATGGCGCTTCCTCCTCGCCCGTCGCCATCGCACCTCCCTATGCCAGGAACAGGACACCAACAGAACCCGCCTTGCTACATCAAACTCAATTTTTCGACCTTTGACACAATGAGGATCCACTGTCGTGGATCAACCACTGCGAGCAATTTTTTCGTGCACATCAAACATCCATGGAGGATAGGGTGTGGCTTGCTATGTACCACATGTCAGGCGTGGCGCACCTATGGTATATGCGGGTTGAGCGCATGGATGGATACCTAATTAGTGGCACTTCACTGACCTGTGACGTGTGGGAACACTTCTAGACCTTTCTTGGTCATCATCATCCCACGAGCAAGTTGTATTCACCGATTTTGGTTTTGGCTCGGTTTTGTTGCAACCTTCCAACAAATTGAAAAAGGTCTCAACTTTAGTCATGATTTTTATGATCGTTTGTTGGAATAAGTTCACAATACCCTAGAGAAGATCCCTACAAAATTTCATATGGTTTGGATTTATGGATCAAAAGTTCCATCGATTCTTGATTTTAAACTTGTGCTAAAATTACTGTGCTATGCAAACAGAGTTACCTCAAAAAATCAGATGTACCACAATACAATACAAATAGAGATACTTCCAAAAATCGGTAGTACCCAGTGCAAACAAAGGTATTTCCGATGTTGCTGATTCTTTTCCAAAAATTTGAGTAGCTTCTTTTGCTGATCTTGTGATGGTTTATCACCTAATATTTATAGCTTTGTAGCTATTGGGGTGAAGAAGTATTAAATTTTAAAGAAAACTTAGAAAGCACCATTCACCCCTTCTGTTACTTTACTCGGTCTTTCACCTTGGGACTCTCCTATTGCAAGCTTCTATGCCGTTTTTTCCGTGTTGATAAGCCGTTTTTTTTTCTACAGCACAGGACAAACCTGGAGTAGCAATAACACACTAGCAAGTCATCGCGATAGAGACTGGCAATCAAAATGCAGAGAGAGCTTGACCTCAACTTGCTGCCCGTAGCGTCTGGAACCGCATGCTCAGAGTCAGATGGCAAAGGAGAAATGACACGAAAGAGTAGGTTGTTCTGCATGCTCCAGAGCAGGCAAGGCGTGCGAGATTAGGCATCTGACAGTGGACTCGGTTGACCTGTGATTCGGTGTCGTACTCCTACATGATTGGTTGATCAGCTCGGCGAGTTGAAGAGCACACTACTACTCCTACCTCGTTGCAATACATGTGGCAAATAAATCAGAGTCCTTGTAGTAGCAATGAGCCAATGAATACACTGTCCGTTTTTTACATTTCAGAAAGGATCAGAGAAGAAAAGCCTGCAGGGACCAAAGCAACACACGCTTTGAACAGGGTGTTTGCTATCTCTAGTGTGCTTGAATTGACAGTCGATGGTGAAAACCACGGCGAAAGGACTGCAAAGTTGAGGTTACTTTCAGGCTTATCCTCTCATGAGCCACACCACCGAGGTGGCGAGGTAGACAACCAACCAGCCCTGCGACGTACGAGTTTGCTTTGGAATCGTCTAACTCGATCAGGATCGTTCGATTACCCTGTGGTCTCAATCCTGGCCGTTGGCACGTCGCCATCTCCTTGCCGGCCTAACCCTTTTGGCTTACTTTGCAACCATGTCCTGAATCGAGAGCTGCACTGCTGCTGCGTCAACGGTCAACGGCTGAGCTCTTGCGCCAAAACAAGCGCTGGGTCGATCGCTACGCTTGGTCATCACCAAACCAAGAACTGAAAGAAAAGGACATACACGCACGCAAAACAAAGAAACAAACAAAAGCGTAAACGAAGCCGAAACCAAAATCGATCATCACCAACGATGCATGCATCGCCAACAGCTTAACTGTATATCTATATGGCGTTAGTTATGAATCCACGTCACAGCTCACAATTAGTCCTGCTGGTTTCTTAATGTAGGCACAAGAAAACGAGCAAAAACTTTTTTAAAAAATAATTATAATGCAGGGGTTCATCCGTTGATCCAACTGGGATTATTATAATCCTCCACGGTTCTTGTCTTCTCCTACGCATCATCTGCTTCGATCGATGTGTTTTGGATCGGAGTCCCATGGCTCACATGGACGCGGCAAGGAGGTGCAGAGCTCACGCCGGTATGTTTGTTGATTCCTGCCATGCATGTGTGGTGTGGAGCCCAACTGATCTGTTCATGGAGGGGTGTGGTGTTAACTGTTGAAGATTCTACCATTTTGTAAGGCGATTTCCTTTTGGATTTCCCACCAATCCACCATGTGTTTCTTGGCCTTTGCTGCAGTGCACCTTTTGATCCCCGTTGATGTGTTTCTTATGTGGCATTGCTGATTGCTTCTTCTTTATGGCCAAGTTTGAGGTGGAAATGGAGCGGCTTTTCGGCGTGATCGCCTCGTTGCGAGAGGGGAATGGAAAGATGAATCGAAGGTTCATACCTCTTTTCTTTTTCCTCGACTTTCCTGCCATCATTTTCATGGATTTTATTTCCACAGTGGGCTAGGATTGGGTCATTTGGTAGGTGAATTCATCCAAGTGGGCAAAAAAGAAAAGAAAAGAAAAAAAAAGGAGCGAGGAATTGTTGCTAATGGTGTGATGGCTTAATGGAGTTTTGTGTTCATCTTATTATCGCAGCCCTTGTTACTGCATTTTGACGTGCCTCCGATTTTGATGGAAGCGAAGAACCAATCCGGGGTGGACAGGCTGCCGGCCCAGCCCGAGGCGATGGACTCGCCGAGGGCGACGCAGGCGGCGACGCGGCGCAAGAAGATGACGAAGCAGCTGACCGGGAAGCGGGACGACACGGCGCTGCACGCGGCGGCGCGAGCCGGACAGCTCGGCGCCGTGCGGGAGATGTTGTCCGGCGCGCCGCCCGGGGAGCTGGGCGCTCTGCTGTCGAAGCAGAACCAGGCCGGGGAGACGCCGCTGTTCGTCGCTGCCGAGTACGGGTACGTGGCCCTGGTGGGCGAGATGATCAAGTACCACGACGTCGCCAAGGCCGGCATCAAGGCCCGGAGCGGCTACGACGCCCTCCACATTGCCGCCAAGCAAGGGGATGTAGGTATTGATACGTCAATTATGTAATCCTTCTCTCACGCGTGGCCATTGCCGATCATGTCGTCTTGAGATGGACCGGATGTAATGCCGAGGCGTTGGTATCTCTTGTTCTTGCGTGATGCAGAGGTGGTGAAGGAGCTGCTGCAGGCGCTGCCGGAGCTGTCGATGACGGTGGACGCGTCGAACACGACGGCGTTGAACACGGCGGCGACGCAGGGGCACATGGAGGTGGTGCGGCAGCTGCTGGAGGTGGACGGGAGCCTGGCGCTGATTGCGCGGAGCAACGGCAAGACGGCGCTGCACTCGGCGGCGAGGAACGGGCACGTGGAGGTGGTGCGCGCGCTGCTGGAGGTGGAGCCCAGCATCGCGCTGCGGGTGGACAAGAAGGGCCAGACGGCGCTGCACATGGCCGCCAAGGGCACCAGCCTGGACCTCGTCGACGCGCTCCTCGCCGCCGAGCCGTCGCTGCTCAACATGCCGGACACCAAGGGCAACACCGCGCTGCACATCGCCGCGCGCAAGGCGCGCAACCAGGTGAATACCAGTGCCCTCGCCTCCGCTCTTCGTGTCTTGCCTTGATTGATTGGTTACTTCGTTTTATGCTCGTGGTGTACATTCCTAGCCAAGTTGCATTGCTATTTGCACTCTGATTCGTCATGAACTGATTAACTAGGCTGGTGACCATAATCAGGCATCTGCAAACTTCAGGTTTCAAAATGCCGCATTTTTCACGACTTCCGTCATCCTGCGCACATTGATCATTTGTAGGCTGGAACATCTGAAATAACACGCTATTACCACATATGTGCATGGTAGCCAATTGCATTGCAAAATGTAGATCATTTTCCCATTACACCTTCAATTCACATGGACAGCTGATTTACCAGTACCCAGTAGTACTATCCAAGTGAGAAAGTACGTCAATGTGGTGGTTAGCAGCTGTTTGATATCTTGAATGCGATTTGTGTAAGATTTCGACGAAGCTTTAGTTTGTGCTACTAGTAAGTAAACGCATAGTACTTGCCAGGTTGTTGATTTTATTTGGTCATGTATCAGATCATAAAGCGGCTGCTTGAGCTGCCGGACTCGAACCTGAAGGCGATCAACCGGTCCCGCGAGACGCCGCTCGACACGGCGGAGAAGATGGGCAACGGCGACGTGGCCGGCGTGCTGGCAGAGCACGGCGTTCCGTCGGCCCGTGCCATCAGCCCCGCGGGCGGCGGCAACCCGGCGCGCGAGCTGAAGCAGCAGGTGAGCGACATCAAGCACGAGGTGCACTCGCAGCTGGAGCAGACGCGGCAGACGCGCGTGCGCATGCAGGGCATCGCGAAGCGCATCAACAAGCTCCACGAGGAAGGGCTCAACAACGCCATCAACTCCACCACCGTCGTCGCCGTGCTCATCGCCACGGTGGCGTTCGCGGCCATCTTCACAGTGCCGGGGGAGTACGTGGACGCGGACAGCCTGGCGCCGGGGCAGGAGCTGGGCGAGGCGAACATCTCCCACGAGACGCCGTTCATCATCTTCTTCGTGTTTGACTCGGTGGCGCTCTTCATCTCGCTGGCGGTGGTGGTGGTGCAGACGTCGGTGGTGGTGATCGAGCGCAAGGCCAAGAAGCAGATGATGGCGGTGATCAACAAGCTCATGTGGGTGGCGTGCGTGCTCGTGAGCGTGGCGTTCCTGGCGCTGTCGTTCGTCGTCGTGGGGCGCGCCGAGCGGTGGCTGGCCGTGGGGGTCACCATCATGGGCGCCACCATCCTGGTCACCACCATCGGCACCATGCTCTACTGGGTCATCGCGCACCGCCTCGAGGCCAAGCGCTCGTCGCTCAGCCGCTCGCGCTCCTTCTCCTGCTCCGGCGGCGTGTCGGAGTGCGAGTGGATCGACGAGGAGTTCAAGAGGATGTACGCCATCTGATTGATGCAGATGTGATGCTTTACTACGTACGTAAGTACACGCGTGACTGTCGCGTGCCGGGCCGGGCTACCGTTTTTTCGGTGGCTCGGAGTAAATTATTTTGCCGGTTGCTGAATTTTGATGGAGCGGAGCTAGGGAAGCATGCAGGGACGGTACATGTCACGGCGTGAGCGCATTTTTGGTCTTTGATTTCCCTAGATTAATAGGAAACAGACGATTATGAATAGAGATACGTACACTCCGTCCCATCAGAGAAAAGTGACGTTTTGAAATACATACAGTTAGAATTTCTAATTTGTGCATATCGATATCTCTATGAATATTTTGATTAAGTACTTCAAAATTATATAATTGGATTTGTCTCAAAAGTATTTCATAATATTATAGTTCTATTAGGTTGCGTAAGCATATTAAATAGAAATAGGTGATCAAAGTTGTGTTTTGAAGGCTATGTTAATGTCCAAACATAACTCTTTGTGACTATAGAGATTAGGGCTTTGTTCGTATTGGTTTCCCAAAGTCTTTTTTTTAAATAAATGGTTTTTCTACAGTACTTAACTTTCAAACAGGGTGTCTTTTTAATACAAAGTCTACTAGTCGATTGTAGTAAATATTATAGCGATTTTATTTATATCGGCTAAAATCGCATACGGATGTCTCTCTTCAACTGCCAGTACCAGTTCAGAGTAGAATACTACGAAGAATACAACATACAACAGACGACACTGCATTCTGCACAAAATTCTTCAGGGGCTGGGGGGAGTTGACCTTGGGGTGCGTACGGTTCGGTACATTACGGGTCTGTTCTTTTTGATTGCGGCTTGTGGCTTTTGGCTGTGGCTTGTGACTTTTGGGCTGTTTGCATGAGAAATTATAGAGTAACAGAAATTCACGTGCGGTTTTTGCTGATATAAATGAAACCAGTAAAGTATGTACTACAATTAACTAGTAGACCTTATCTTAAAAAAATACTTTATTTGGAAGCTAGTTACTGTAGAAAAACCGAAAATCAGCTTTTAAAAGTTGAAAAGAACAGGCCCTACAGCTACGGTTTCTTTCATCCTTCGCTTCACTAGCTCACTGGAACGGCCTCCCGCGGACACACGTAAATCCTGGCCCCTCCTGTGTCTACGACCCTCCTGTATACTCAAAAGACTGTCGAAAAGTATGGGCTGGAATTTTACGCCGTCCCGTTGCCATCGCCTTTTGCTTCGGTGCAGGCTGTGGGAAACGGTGAAAAGGTTGTGTGTACGCATGCTGCATGCGCACACAGGAATTGAAAACGCTGCATTTGCGACCAAAGTTGTACTAGCAGTTATCTCTATCCCAAGACCAAAAGCTCTCATGACGCTGCTACTGTCTCTGCAGGTGTAACCACACCGCCGAGGGCATCTACTGGGCAAGCCAACACAATGTGGAAATAGAATGCTTCCGCATTAAAAGTAAAATAGTTCACTTTTCAATAGTAAACTTTAGTGTCAGGTCATTTTTTATTTCTAAACTTTAAAACTGTTCGAATCAGGGTCATAAACTAACGAAACCGTCCATTTTACCTACCTCGACCGAAACTAGGGTGGTTTTGGTCTTTTGGATGATATGACACTAACGTAGAGCTGGTTTTAGCTAATATGACATCCACTTGGATAGATACATCCGAGTAGGCAAAGCTTCATTGGCATGACAAAAAACAAACTGTTTGGCCCATATGTCATACACATTCCTCCTCTTCCTATTTCTTCCTCATATCCTCCCTCTCTCAGTCTCTCTCTGCCTAGGTCACATGAGCTCGTCGGCTACAACACATGGTCCCTAGCTTGATGGCGCAGAGAGAAAGATGGGAGGAACCACCACTAGGCACGGCAACGACTAGTGAGCATGGCGGCATCAAAGAGATGTTCTGTTGGAAACAAGAAATCAACGTTGGAAAAAATTGAGGGGTGATGTTAATCGTTTGGGTGCAAGGATTTGCACCGGAACTCACCAGATGCATAGATCGATGGCGTGGTAGATGTTCATTAGACTTGGGAAAGAAGATGCAATCGGAGGCGACTTGGTGGACAAAAGAAAACATTTGTTGATGTCTTTTGTTGCTGAGGTTGGGGAAAGTCTCCTCGTGGGAGGAATTGGACTCCAATGCGACAGATGAGGAGATCGAGTGATGACGACACCTTGCCAAATTTGAAGATGAGGATGGTGGCAACGTTTGGTGGAGTTTCAGGTGAAATGGAGAGGAGGCTGCCCTCCACCCGCACCAGCCTAGCCATCAGTGCCATTGCGGCTTCAGTCGCCGTCGACCTCGTGTACACAACCGCCACGGTTGCTCCAGACGCACATGCTTGGTCCGAGGAGCCAAAGGCGTAGAAGGATAAGATAGGAGGATAGGAATAAGATGGGAGGAAAGAGGCTCATATTTGGATCATGTCATCCACATGTTATAGCACATGGTGACGAGGCACTGACGTGAATTACTTTGACAGGTAGGATCCCTGTGGACGACACATGGCTGGAACCACCCCAGTTTCGGTTGAGGAGTTAAAGTGGATGGTTTTATTAGTTCAAGGTTGGGAATTGGACAGTTTCAGAATTCAGAGTTAGAAAACAAACCAATGTTAAAGATTGAAATATGAACTTTTTCCTTAAACGACCTGGACTCAGAGCTAATCAAGCTAGTACGGGAAGATTTACAGGACCAAAAGTCTTATAGTGATAAGGACAAAAGACCACCGTATAAATGTATCCAACCTCGTACCGACATCTCTCCGGCCGTCTCCTCCCTGGGGCATAAGCCAATACTACCCACCCATCAGCATGAGTTCTACGACCATCCTATGCCCAAAAGACAATGCGACCACTCCACTCTATGAAGCTAAAGAGACGACGAAGTCAACAAGCAAGCATCTGGAAGTTTACGACCTATCTAGGAGAGCAAGGTTTCTCTCCCTTTGACTTCTCCAAGTTCTAACCCCTATTGTGCGATTATCACCTCCTTGTGAAGCCAAAGAACTATACGTCGAGCAACAACCAGGAACCCATTGCTAGTCAATATAGCCCCATCCCCTTTCTTTCTATTCTACCGGAATCTCGGGGTCGAGATTCATTTTAAGGGGGGTAGATTTGTAACATCCTGGAAAACTTAAATATGAAAATACGAATCTCTTGAATTATTTTACAATATATTTTATTGGAAATTTATATTTTGATGGTGTTTATTTGAATTTTGCTGGGATTCCAATAATTGGAAATCCATGAAAAATAAAAACAAATATTAAAAAGCCATAAAGAAAATATGGGAATAAATAAAATCTATAAATTTTGGATTCGGATCTGAAAAGATGATCCATCATAAAGGAGGAAGAGGCTCAAATCAAACTATAATTTTTCATCTTAAAAATAGTATTAAAGAGGGCAATAAAAAAAATAATAATAATAACAAACATATACATATATGTAGAGTAAGGGCTTAGAGCAACACATAAAATGTATACACCACGTTATACATGCAGGAAAAACATATAAATATATATATATATATATATACACGTGAGACAAGATATGCAAAATACTAAACAAATGTTGTGATGAGTGTAGTAATAAAAGGGGATAAAGGTATGAAAGTAAGAACATTAACTAAAACAAAAAGATTATTATATTTTGTAATAGAACAAAGACTTAAACTAAAATTTCAGAAATTAGAATCCATAATTTTAAAATATAGAAGTGTAAAATCCAAATTCTAAGTTTTTCCCTTCCTTTTTCTCTTTCCTCTCTATGGCATGTGGGGCCCCTCTCTTTCTCTCTCTTCCTCCCCTTTCTTTCTTCCTGCCACTGGGGCCAACCCATGCGCGTCCTCTCTCTCCTCCCTTCCTCCTTCCATTTCTTTCCCCACCCGTGCGCGCTGCTCCTCCCTCTCTCCTTCTCCTTTCCTTTCTGCGGTCGAGCTCGCGCCGCGTCGCCCCTTCTTTCTCCCTCCTCCTCGTCTGCTCTCTGCTCTGCGCCGTCTTCTGCTTTGCGCCGAGCCCTGTGCGCCGCTCGAACGTCGCCTTCACGCGTCGAGCCCAACGCCTCCGGTCCTTGCCCGCAGTCCCTCCCCACCGCCCGGTCCTTCGCGCCACCGCGCCCCCCTCTGCGGCTACAAGTGGCCTTGGCCCCCCTCACTCCCTGCACAACCCCCTTGCTCCATCTTCCTCCCCATCCCAGGCCGAGCGCTCCCACGCCCGTGAGCCACCGTTGCCGTCTCCACGCCGCCCGGTCGCTCCGGCGAAACCTTGCCAATCCGGCCACGTCACTTCGCCCCCCTACTCCCCCTCTTCCTCCCTTCCGGCTTAATTGGAATTTCATGCACCCAGGGCCGCCGCGCCGCCATCCCTTCCGAATCCGGCCGAAACCGCCGCCTCCAGCGCCGCCCCCTCCTCGGTGAGTTTCCCCTCGATTCCTCGGAGCAGGAGCATCTCCAAGCCGCCGTGAAGCTTCCCCGACCACCGCCCGGGCCTCCCGTCGCCCGAGCAACCCTCGCCACGGTGGCCCGGCCGCGCCACCCTCGGCTTCCGTCGCCCGCTGCCCGAACGCTCCCGGCCCGACCAGCCGTGGTAGGCTTCCTCGGTCTTCATCATGCTCATGCTCACGCCACATTGCCGCCCCTCCATACCGGCCGGAGCCCTCTTCGACCCTCACCGCGGCCGCTTCCATCGCCGCCCGAGCCGCCGCCTCTTCCCGACTTACACCCCACCCCCGACCTACACGCCTTCCCGGTGATCCGTTTTGGCGATCCCCAACCCTCCGGCCGCCGCTCGCGTCGGTCGCCTTTAGCCGCGCCTTCCCTGCTCGCCCCCAGTCGCTCGGCTCATGTTAATTGTAGACATCCCTCAGTCAGCCCAGGCTGCGGTCCTTTTGGCTAACAGCGCTAGCGTTGAGATTTGCATGCCCACCGGCTTGAGTTCGAATCCGGCCAGCAACATTTTTATTCCCATTTTTCTTCTTCTTTCTTTTGTAGCTCGTTTTAAACAATAAAAATCAAGGAAAATTTGAGAACAATTTAGGGAAGCTAGTAAAATTTATTAGGACGAAATGAGTTATTAAATGTTAAACCATAAATCAATTATCATGTGTTAGTGACTAATATACCTTGAATAATTATTCGAAGGCTAACTATTAATTAAAAAGCAATAATAAAGAAAAGTATTTTGGTTAAAATGTACAAATTTAATGAAGATTACTCTCAACTATAAATAACTATGCCCTAACATCTATCATGCCACCATTAGATGAATCTCAGTGGTAGATTTAATTAAAGTAGCATTATTAAAAGATGACCCTGTATGATAAACTTGCCTAGGTAAATAGATTTATATTAGAAATGAAGTTAAGCCTAATAATAACCAAGTGTAGATGATATAATAATAGTGTCATTAATTAAATCTTAATATTAGATTTAATAATGTTGAACATAAATATATATATAACCAGCCAGGACCTATATAAATAAATCCTAATTCAAATTAAAACTGTGCCTAGTGATAGCTAAGAATACATAAAATATCACGCCACAAAATGTTGTAGACCCGGACTCTAGGATTAATTCGGTAAGCTAAAATTCGTACACATCGTGTAGATAGTACATGCCCTGAATATTAGCACCCGACAAAATATACCAATTCATAAGTCTAACTTGACTCATGGAACTTCCTAAATAAATGCAAAAATAATAAAAAGAGATTACTAATAAAAAGATCAAGTCATCATATTCTAGCACCGACCTTGCCTCCAATCACCCATTAACTCATAATAAAACTAAAATGAATTTATTCGGATTTATTTGGATCTTTTGAGTTATTTGCTTTTATTCGTGTTCAGTCGTTTAGCACGTAATTAGCAATTGGAGTCCTGAAGAATCAAGATATCAAGCGTGATCAAGAGCGAAGTGAAGATAAAGACCGGAAGGTCCGGAAGAAGCACTGTGTGAGCTCAAGACCGCGGTAAACCGCGCCAGGCGAGTCAATACTTTGATCATGTTGAACCTACATTTTATGCAAATTACTTTTGTTTAAATTATCAAATTGCATGCTGTTATTTTATGTACAAATACATGCTTAATTCAAGATTCTAGTTATATGCCCATCGTTTGCTTTGATTAATATTACACCCCCTTGTTGAATATTTGAATAGGTGATCCTTGTCGCCCTAGCGAAATTATGATAGTAACCTTTTGAAAATAAGTCCGTAATTTATTACGCCATGCGTAGTGTTGCATAGATATTCATGGGCGTGAAAACCAAGCATCGCTTTAATCATGAGAAAATTTGGTTGGGCAGTCATGGTGGGAATGACTGGA
Source organism: Bonia amplexicaulis (assembly GCA_036346245.1). Classification (NCBI taxonomy): domain Eukaryota; kingdom Viridiplantae; phylum Streptophyta; class Magnoliopsida; order Poales; family Poaceae; genus Bonia; species Bonia amplexicaulis. The sequence goes on from CM070742.1 coordinate 6,258,581, forward strand.
GAAATGTTTGGAACTATTATTTTATGCTCCCAAAACCCTACTTGCTTGAATATCTGGGCGAATGGTTCGATGGTGTGTATGTGAATGGTGCAGTGGAGGCACAAAGTGGGTTGTGGTAGAATCGCCCAGATACCACTAAGGACTGAATCTTGTCATGATCTCCCACGTAAAACAGTGCAACCACAAGTCTGTAAAGTACAACTTGGCTAAGTAGTTGTATCGAAACTCCTGGACTCATCTCACTGGTAGTGGATTGAAGTGGATAAGCAAGGGCAAGGGAGGCCTAAAGGGACACCAAGGGAGGTGAAGTTTTCCACTGTTCTAAGCGTTGCGGAAGTGGAGCCCATTGCGTTAGTAATCGTGGAGAACATCCGTGCATAGATGGGACCCACCGCAAGTGGGAGAAGCCCATAAGGTGAGATGATAAAGGAACTAGATACTTTGAGCGATCATCGTGATGGTCTGCTCAACCACATGACTAAGGAATCGTGTGGGGCAATGAGTTGATTGTCTCTTGTGGTGAAAGTGTACAAACTCTGCGAGTCAAAACTATTCGAATAGCCGTGCCCACGGTCATGGGCGGACATGGGAAACTTAACGGATATAGTTCTGTTTCAAAATGATTTGTGGGTGGGAATGGAAAAGTGAAGGCGGTGCAAGGCCTGGTTTGTGTTGTCTGGGTGTCGTCCCGGTGGTAAGTTAAGCGGCTATAACGCTGAAGGATTAAGCATATGGTGCAGATGCCATGTAACGGTGGATGGAATCTGAATCGCTACTGTTATTGCATTCTCATATATATTACGTTTCGTTCAAACTGCTAAGTCTCAGGAGGTTTTCTATGTATTATATTTCAAAAGCTAAACGATGATAAAGCTTCTGCTTTTACAAAGTAAAGTGATAGGAAGATGAATAGAGTCGTAGGAAGAGTGGATGACGGTTGTGGTAAATACATAACGATGATTGGTGGATTCATGCCGATTATAAAAAGAGAATATTAGAGAGGGTTTAGGAGAAATAAATCGGTGGAGTCTATATGAATGGATGGGTTAGAAAGATGATTTAAATGATTTTTGGAAGATTAGAATGTGCAAAAGAAATTGTTGGATTACGACACTAATATAATTCTTGAGAGATGTTAGTAATAGTGTGATTGATAGGATTTGATTAAAATACTGGAAGAATGAATTGAATTTTTGGGTATATCGGAGGAATAATAATAATTACCGGAGTATAATCTGGATCAATGATTTTGGAGAATTAGAAGAGTGTAAAGGCAATTGTTGGATTTAATGGGATTAACAGGGATTGATCTAGATAGGTGATTTGAATTTGAGGAAATTTGGAGATATGATAATTGAAGCATAAACTAGATTAATGATATTCTTGGTGCAGAAGTATTGATGAAATAGTTAGAGATAAATAATGAAAATAAGGATGATTATGGAAAGAGCAATTTATGGTTTTGGATCATTAGCAGAAAGGATTGATTTGTTAGAAAATTCTGATATGAATGATGTCGGTGGATTAAAAAGTAATCCTATTAGGGAATCATTGGAATTAAGAAGTAGGGAGTTGGTGAATATTGATTATAAGATTGGACTAGTATGAATTCGGAATACGTGAAGATATTGGTGGATTCAAAATGAATGTATATAAATAAATGGTTTGATCGGTGGATTAGCTAAATGATGCTACTCATTGTTTGGAGTCTTAGACGACCTTTAGTAAGAAAATTGTGTCCTTGGGGAATTAAGTCAATTATGGCATTTGGGGAAGTGAGTCAATTTGGCCATCGCCGTGGGAAGTTTTAGGTAGCAGTAATGACACTATGGTTTAATAATAATAATGCTACCAAAAGCGATTTCTGGCAAATAAAATAACCCGAGCCTTTCCTTTGATAAGCCATGCATACTATATATTTGCATTCTGTGTATTGGCTCGCGGAGCACGGTGGTTAGTGTGCTCACACTCGCTCTCATAACAAATCCGGAAGCAGGAATCGGATCGCTACACATCAGCAATACTTTTGGGTCTTGATGACAAACAAGATGAAGACGTCAAGGGCTAGGTCGCGAACCTCCAGTTGGCTGCCTGTGGGCATGTCCTGAAGGTCCCACCTGTGCTTCGTTCTTCCGCCGCAATTCTTCGATTTCGGCCTAATCGGCCCATGTGTAAGTTTACTATTTTATTTATGCTTCCGCATGGTATGTATTTGATATTCATTTTCAGAATCGTGAGCACTATCTCCGATCCGTGGAATAGTGCAATAAATCACGAGGGATTCGGATGTTAAAATCTGGGGCCCTACTGGGGATGGTATCGAGCATATCATTGCAGTCGTGACCTAGTTAGCTCGGCCGTTAGTTCCATGACTAGAAATAATTCTTTAAAAACACTATCTCCGAAAATACAAGTTATACTGCTCGTTCTTATCCCTCCTAGAAGATTTCCTCTCATCTATATGCTGCCTTAGCCATTTCTACTTCTCGTGCTCTCTTACCCTGAACTCAAAAGGATGAAAATCCAGTACTCCTCTTGTGAACTCTCCTTGAAAACCTATTTTGGGCCAATAGTCATGATGCTTGAATTTAAAGCTTTATTTCAAAATATATATATATATATATATATAATTGTTTATCCTTGGAAGACTGATTATCAAATTGTTTACGAAACCCCTTGTCAAACTCATTTTTAACAAACCTGGATCTTCCAAGGAAGTTTTCATAAGTTAAACTACTTGCCAAAAACCTATTCAAAACTTTACCTTGATTTCTCAACTAGTTCAAAACAAAGTTATTTCTTGAAAGCTTTCCCCAACGAGGGCTTGTTTTGCAAAAATAGATCCTAAGGGTCAACCTTGGGGTGTTACCTTCGAAAGAGTTATGTTGGTAAAACATATTTCCCCTGTTTGGTTTTATCACCCCTAGTTAGAAGAAAAATCTTCATTTTGCTACAAAGTTTCATTAAAATAATAATATTAATAATGATAATGCTGGAATAAGAAATGATATCAAGCCAACCACCTCCAAATACTTTCCTCTTCTTTCTATTGATTTGGGGAGAAAAATTTTGATCCTCATCTCGTACCCGTACTCCAAAAATTTAAGGTTAGGAACGTTGAAGATCGTCATGAAGATAAAGTGGTTCCGTTTCAAACAAACTATGCAGATGAACCCTGTGCCCCCTTATGTGTGCTTCCCCGAATAGACGTTGTATTGTCGCAAGATTTTACTTTGGCCCTGTGCACTGCCTTCTTGCCCTCGGGCGTCTTATTTCGCAGTCATGGGGAAAAGCTTAATTTTGAAAATTTGAGTGATTTGTACCACCCCAGCTCCTTGGGTGCACTCTTTTAAAAATTAGAATGGGTTAGATCACCTTATCCCCACGACTCAATCTTCACCTCATGCTATTCCCTCTCATCCTGTTGCTACAAACCCAGACAGGTCTACCGAAGCAAAGTGATAGATCGCCAAAGGCCCAGACCCGAGACTCTGCCCTACTGACGTTCTCTCCTTACCTACCCAAGAGACCTATGGATCAAATTGCCGCCAATTAAACACAATGACGAGAAACACGTCGACGTTAGGAAGTAAAAAGACATTGCACCTACCAAAGCTCCGTGAGCTATTTCAACTGTGAAGACGACCATCAACCTATCGGAAATCCTGTGAGCTAGGATGGAAGCAAGACTACTGCCCCAAAGGTTGCCCCCCCTAAACCTGCTGCTGACCAAGGCAACCAAAGTACAGCGGAAGAGTCTTCAATTCATCACAGGACGTATCATGCAGGGAACTAGAAGAGAAGAATAATGACTAGTGATATTTATTTTAAGGGGGGTAGCACTATAAGACAGAAAGGTCGAAGTGCCACTGCGACGTATGTTTTGGAATTGCGACGACCTGGACTCAGAGCTAATCAAGCTAGTACGGGAAGATTTACAGGACCAAAAGTCTTATAGTGATAAGGACAAAAGACCACCGTATAAATGTATCCAACCTCGTACCGACATCTCTCCGGCCGTCTCCTCCCTGGGGCATAAGCCAATACTACCCACCCATCAGCATGAGTTCTACGACCATCCTATGCCCAAAAGACAATGCGACCACTCCACTCTATGAAGCTAAAGAGACGACGAAGTCAACAAGCAAGCATCTGGAAGTTTACGACCTATCTAGGAGAGCAAGGTTTCTCTCTCCCCTTTTGACTTCTCCAAGTTCTAACCCCTATTGTGCAGATTATCACCTCCTTGTGAAGCCAAAGAACTATACGTCGAGCAACAACCAGGAACCCATTGCTAGTCAATATAGCCCCATCCCCTTTCTTTCTATTCTACCGGAATCTCGGGGTCGAGATTCATTTTAAGGGGGGTAGATTTGTAACATCCTGGAAAACTTAAATATGAAAATACGAATCTCTTGAATTATTTTACAATATATTTTATTGAAATTTATATTTTGATGGTGTTTATTTGAATTTTGTGGGATTCCAATAATTGGAAATCCATGAAAATAAAACAAATATTAAAAAGCCATAAAGAAAATATGGGAATAAATAAAATCTATAAATTTTGGATTCGGATCTGAAAAGATGATCCATCATAAAGGAGGAAGAGGCTCAAATCAAACTATAATTTTTCATCTTAAAAATAGTATTAAAGAGGGCAATAAAAAAAATAATAATAATAACAAACATATACATATATGTAGAGTAAGGGCTTAGAGCAACACATAAAATGTATACACCAGGTTATACATGCAGGAAAAACATATAAATATATATATATATATATACACGTGAGACAAGATATGCAAAATACTAAACAAATGTTGTGATGAGTGTAGTAATAAAAGGGGATAAAGGTATGAAAGTAAGAACATTAACTAAAACAAAAAGATTATTATATTTTGTAATAGAACAAAGACTTAAACTAAAATTTCAGAAATTAGAATCCATAATTTTAAAATATAGAAGTGTAAAATCCAAATTCTAAGTTTTTCCCTTCCTTTTTCTCTTTCCTCTCTATGGCATGTGGGGCCCCTCTCTTTCTCTCTCTTCCTCCCCTTTCTTTCTTCCTGCCGCTGGGGCCAACCCATGCGCGTCCTCTCTCTCCTCCCTTCCTCCTTCCATTTCTTTCCCCACCCGTGCGCGCTGCTCCTCCCTCTCTCCTTCTCCCTTTCCTTTCTGCGGTCGAGCTCGCGCCGCGTCGCCCCTTCTTTCTCCCTCCTCCTCGCTCGCTCTCGCTGCGCCGCTTACGCTGCGCGCCGAGCCACGTGCGCCGCCGAACGCCGCCTTCACGCGCCGAGCCCAACGCCTCGGTCCTTGCCCGGCAGTCCCCACCGCCTTGGTCCTTGGCGCCACCGCCCCCTCTGCGGCTACAAGTGGCCTTGGCCCCTCACTCCTCGCACAACCCCTTGCTCCATCTTCCTCCCCATCCTGTGCCGAGCGCCCCACGCCTGTGAGCCACCGCTGCTGCCTCCACGCCGCCCGGTCGCTCCGTGAAACCTTGCCAATCCGGCCACGCCACTGCCCCTACTCCCCTCTTCCTCCTTCCGCTAATTGGAATTTCATGCACCTGTGGCCGCGCCGCCATCCCTTCCGAATCCGGCCGAAACCGCCGCCTCGAGCGCCGCCCCCTCCTCGGTGAGTTTCCCCTCGATTCCTCGGAGCAGGAGCATCTCCAAGCCGCCGTGAAGCTTCCCCGACCACCGCCCGGGCCTCCCGTCGCCCGAGCAACCCTCGCCACGGTGGCCCGGCCGCGCCACCCTCGGCTTCCGTCGCCGGCCTGCCCCGAACGCTCCCCGGCCCGACCAGCAGCGTGGTAGGCTTCCCTCGGTCTTCATCATGCTCATGCTCACGCCACATTGCCGCCCCCTCCATACCGGCGCCGGAGCCCTCTTTCGACCCTCACCGCCGGCCGCTTCCATCGCCGCCCGAGCCGCCTCGCCTCTTCCCGACTTACACCCCACCCCCCTGACCTACACGCCTTCCCGGTGATCCGTTTTGGCGATCCCCAACCCCTCCGGCCGCCGCCGTCGTCGGGTCGCCTTCTTGCCGCCGCCTTCCCTGCTCGCCCCCGGTCGCTCGGCTCATGTTAATTGTAGACATCCTCGGTCACCCAGTGCATGGTCCTTTTATTAACACTAGCGTTGAGATTTGCATGCCCACCGGCTTGAGTTCGAATCCGGCCGGCAACATTTTTATTCCCATTTTTCTTCTTCTTTCTTTTGTAGCTCGTTTTAAACAATAAAAATCAAGGAAAATTTGAGAACAATTTAGGGAAGCTAGTAAAATTTATTAGGACGAAATGAGTTATTAAATGTTAAACCATAAATCAATTATCATGTGTTAGTGACTAATATACCTTGAATAATTATTCAAGGCTAACTATTAATTAAAAAGCAATAATAAAGAAAAGTATTTTGGTTAAAATGTACAAATTTAATGAAGATTACTCTCAACTATAAATAACTATGCCCTAACATCTATCATGCCACCATTAGATGAATCTCAGTGGTAGATTTAATTAAAGTAGCATTATTAAAAGATGACCCTGTATGATAAACTTGCCTAGGTAAATAGATTTATATTAGAAATGAAGTTAAGCCTAATAATAACCGAAGTGTAGATGATATAATAATAGTGTCATTAATTAAATCTTAATATTAGATTTAATAATGTTGAACATAAATATATATATAACCAGCCAGGACCTATATAAATAAATCCTAATTCAAATTAAAACTGTGCCTAGTGATAGCTAAGAATACATAAAATATCACGCCACAAAATGTTGTAGACCCGGACTCTAGGATTAATTCGGTAGCTAAAATTGTACACATCGTGTAGATAGTACATGCCCGAATATTAGCACCGACAAAATATACCAATTCATAAGTCTAACTTGACTCATGGAACTTCCTAAATAAATGCAAAAATAATAAAAAGAGATTACTAATAAAAAGATCAAGTCATCATATTCTAGCACCGACCTTGCCTCCAATCACCCATTAACTCATAATAAAACTAAAATGAATTTATTCGGATTTATTTGGATCTTTTGAGTTATTTGCTTTTATTCGTGTTCAGTCGTTTAGCACGTAATTAGCAATTGGAGTCCTGAAGAATCAAGATATCAAGCGTGATCAAGAGCGAAGTGAAGATAAAGACCGGAAGGTCCGGAAGAAGCACTGTGAGCTCAAGACCATGTAAACCGCGCCAAAGTAGTCAATACTTTGATCATGTTGAACCTACATTTTATGCAAATTACTTTTGTTTAAATTATCAAATTGCATGTTGTTATTTTATGTACAAATACATGCTTAATTCAAGATTCTAGTTATATGCCCATCGTTTGCTTTGATTAATATTACACCCCTTGTTGAATATTTGAATAGGTGATCCTTGTCGCCTAGCGAAATTATGATAGTAACCTTTTGAAAATAAGTCCGTAATTTATTACGCCATGCGTAGTGTTGCATAGATATTCATGGGCGTGAAAACGCCCAAGCATCGCTTTTAATCATGAGAAAATTTGGTTGGGCAGTCATGGTGGGAATGACTGGAGAAATGTTTGGAACTATTATTTTATGCTCCCAAAACCCTACTTGCTTGAATATCTGGGCGAATGGTTCGATGGTGTGTATGTGAATGGTGCAGTGGAGGCACAAAGTGGGTTGTGGTAGAATCGCCCAGATACCACTAAGGACCGAATCTTGTCATGATCTCCCACGTAAAACAAAGGCAACCACAAGTCTCAGTAAAGTACAACTTGGCTAAGTAGTTGTATCGAAACTCTGGACTCATCTCACTGGTAGTGGATTGAAGTGGATAAGCAAGGGCAAGGGGAGGCCTAAAGGGACACCAAGGGAAGGGTGAAGTTTTCCATTGTTCTAAGCGTTGCGGAAGTGGAGCCCTGCGTTAGTAATCGTGGAGAACATCCTGCATAGATGGGACCCACCGCAAGTGGGAGAAGCCCATAAGGTGAGATGATAAAGGAACTAGATACTTTGAACATCATTGTGATGGTCTGCTCAACCACATGACTAAGGAATCGTGTGGGGCAATGAGTTGATTGTCTCTTGTGGTGAAAGTGTATAAACTCTGCAGAGTCAAAACTATTCGAATAGCCGTGCCCACGGTCATGGGCGGACATGGGAAACTTAACCAGATATAGTTCTGTTTCAAAATGATTTGTGGGTGGGAATGGAAAAGTGAAGGGCAGTGCAAGGCCCTGGTTTGTGTTGTCCTGGGTGTCGTCCCAGTGGTAAGTTAAGCGGCTATAACGCTGAAGGATTAAGCATATGGTGCAGATGCCATGTAACGGTGGATGGAATCAATCGCTACTGTTATTGCATTCTCATATATATTACGCTTCGCTCAAACCGCTAAGTCTCGGGAGGTTTTCTATGTATTATATTTCAAAAGCTAAACGATGATAAAGCTTCTGCTTTTACAAAGTAAAGTGATAGGAAGATGAATAGAGTCGTAGGAAGAGTGGATGACGGTTGTGGTAAATACATAACGATGATTGGTGGATTCATGCCGATTATAAAAAGAGAATATTAGAGAGGGGTTTAGGAGAAATAAATCGGTGGAGTCTATATGAATGGATGGGTTAGAAAGATGATTTAAATGATTTTTGGAAGATTAGAATGTGCAAAAGAAATTGTTGGATTACGACACTAATATAATTCTTGAGAGATGTTAGTAATAGTGTGATTGATAGGATTTGATTAAAATACTGGAAGAATGAATTGAATTTTTGGGTATATCGGAGGAATAATAATAATTACCGAGTATAACTGGATCAATGATTTTGGAGAATTAGAAGAGTGTAAAGGCAATTGTTGGATTTAATGGGATTAACGGGGATTGATCTAGATAGGTGATTTGAATTTGAGGAAATTTGGAGATATGATAATTGAAGCATAAACTAGATTAATGATATTCTTGGTGCGTAAGTATTGATGAAATAGTTAGAGATAAATAATGAAAATAAGGATGATTATGGAAAGAGCAATTTATGGTTTTGGATCATTAGCAGAAAGGATTGATTTGTTAGAAAATTCTGATATGAATGATGTCGGTGGATTAAAAAGTAATCCTATTAGGGAATCATTGGAATTAAGAAGTAGGGAGTTGGTGAATATTGATTACAAGATTGGACTAGTATGAATTCGGAATACGTGAAGATATTGGTGGATTCAAAATGAATGTATATAAATAAATGGTTTGATCGGTGGATTAGCTAAATGATGCTACTCATTGTTTGGAGTCTTAGACGACCTTTAGTAAGAAAATTGTGTCCTTGGGGAATTAAGTCAATTATGGCATTTGGGGAAGTGAGTCAATTTGGCCATCGCCGTGGGAAGTTTTAGGTAGCAGTAATGACACTATGGTTTAATAATAATAATGCTACCAAAAGCGATTTCTGGCAAATAAAATAACCCGAGCCTTTCCTTTGATAAGCCATGCATACTATATATTTGCATTCTGTGTATTGGCTCGCGGAGCACGGTGGTTAGTGTGCTCACACTCGCTCTCATAACAAATCCAGAAGCAGGAATCGGATCGCTACACATCAGCAATACTTTTGGGTCTTGATGACAAACAAGATGAAGACGTCAAGGGCTAGGTCGCGAACCTCCAGTTGGCTGCCTGTGGGCATGTCCTGAAGGTCCCACCTGTGTGCTTCGTTCTTCCGCCGCACTTATCGATTTCGCCTAATCGCCCATGTGTAAGTTTACTATTTTATTTATGCTTCCGCATGGTATGTATTTGATATTCATTTTCAGAATCGTGAGCACTATCTATCGATCCGTGGAATAGTGCAATAAATCACAGGGGATTCCGGATGTTAAAATCTGGGGCCCTACACACTGCCAGCCAGCGCCACTCCTCCCCCGCTAGATCTCATTGCCGCCAGCCAGCGTCGCACCTCCGCCGCCTTTCTTGGCCTACCCCGCACCATCGCTTCCGGTGTTGCTCTGACCGATCTGTGCATGTGGGAAGAGAGAAAGAGCAAAAACATGTGCCAAGGGCCAAGGCCACCAGCCAGGCTACATCACCTGACCTCGCCTTACCCGGGTCCACCACACGTTAGCGAAAACATCACTACTTCTGCAAGTCACTGACAAGCGGGCAAGCTACCACTCTTCTCCCCTCTCTTCCACCGTAAAATCAATGGATCCATGAGGCTATCATCCATGCTAGAGCATTGTGGATGCCCCGAGTTCATCTCATCACATGGTGAGCTATGCTAAGGTTATGTTCTTTTGTGCTAGGGTTAAAGTTTGCAAAGGAAAAGCAACAACCTCTCTCTTTTAGGATTTGGGTGAGTGTTCTTAGGTGAGAGAGCTATGTTCTTTATAATAAAGTGGCTATATATCAAACCTCTACAGGTTGTAATAGATCAACCTTGTTTATCATCCATAGTGTGTTATTGATATTAATGTTTTGCTCTTATTTTGGTTGGTGTTTTTACTCTCTCCTCTTTTCTTTTAATCTTGCTGGTTTCAAGGACGTGTAAGAAATGAAGATATCTCATAAGGATCATATGTCATCCATCTAGAGACTACCTGCAGCAAGATCTTAGAGTTTGCCTAGTTTGGTTCGTTTGAGAGCCATTCTTGTGAAATCATGATGTTAAGATTTTCGTCTTAAATCTTTCGGTGCTTTAGCTTGCTGTGACATGTGAAAACCTATCTAAAGTCATATTGGCCTTATCGAACCTGCAAGTAAGTCATCTCTTAAGTTTATGAGTTTTACTTAGTTTTATGCAATCTTGCTTATCTCAAGAAAAGGTTAAAACTTTGGCTAAGATCTAGCGATCCTTAAATGGATTAGATTTTTGATATCATTGGCAATATGTGTACAAAGTCTCAAGTTATTTGGACTTGTATTTTGAGGATTGCACTTTTTTGGGGTTTTGCTCGAGCTGGTTTTCAAGTGTGGATCAGGGGAGCGGTCATACCACTTCTCATCAGCGATCAGATCGGTGGCCAATCAGACTGGTTCTTAGGTGGTCAGATCGCTAGCACCAGTCCAACCATTATATTAATAGCGATCTGACTGGTCAGGTTATGTTGAACTCTGTTTTATTTCTGTATTTTAGTGAGTTCTTTGTTGATGGTCTAATATGATCTTCCTAGCTTCCATAGTTAATAGAGTGAAGGTTTTAGAATAACATATGAAAATGTTGAATTTGAAGGCATTATTCACTCGTTTCTAATTGTCACATGAGGTCCACACCTAGCCAGTCATCGAGTTCAATTTGGTAAAGTTGATGGCTCGCCATCTCGGAGAAACTCAACGTATCAGCGGGGCTGAGCAGGCAAAATTAGTCCATATGATTGGAGGAGCCTCTGTGTACAAGCGACTGAAAGATCAAGCTTTCCTAACCTGGATGCAGTTTCTCTCCCAATCTGAAGGCCTGGAGCATGTCCCCGTCAAACGTTTAGGTCCTGTTTGAAACGCAGAATTCCCAAATTTTTGTGAGAATTAAACTGTTTAAGGTGCGTTCCAAATAGAAAATTTGATTTGATCCGTTCCTCCAAAATTCATGTGGCTATAGAAAAGGCCTCCTCTTCAAATTGTTGTCATCACATCATGGTACACAAGGAGGTCAAAGAATTAAGACAGCCGAGTTTTTTTTTTTTTTGGCTTAAGGCTTCTCTCAATTAAATAAATGGGACGATTTTTCTGTCATTATTTTGAAACGGCTTATCGAGTAGATTTATAAAGTGCAGTGATAAGTTGCAACCGAAAATAACACCACTAGTACCGCGTTGCCGGTAACGAATGACCAAAACTGGCGGCCATGTCATGTGCGCCCCAACACAGCAGGCGAGCGATTGCGGGTGGTTGCGCACCTTCGCTTCACCTCAGCGCCCTTTTGGCCTTTAATGATGGCGACCCTTCCGCCGGCCTATCGAAACGCGAGCTTTTCTCAGGCTCGGATCACCCGCGATCCACCCGCCGCCCATCACTCCGTCAATCTATCCACCCATCGCCACCGGCATCGCGGCGAGACGCGAGATCGATCCGATTTGCGTCTCTTTTTCTTTCTTTCTTTCTTTTTGGTTCCGAAAGCAGCAGCGCTAGCTCGTGGAGGACAGCGACCAGCTCCTTGCTGCGTTCAACCTGCTATTATGGCACTCTTTAACTCGCACTGAATGAGCGAGTGGCACGGCGGCAGCCGGTCAGAAAAATTCTGAACCAGCAGCAGCAGTAGCAGGGACCAATGCCGACAAGAACAGTGTGGGCATCATATATCTTTGGCACACCCTGAGACCTGAAGTCGTTGTGTTTTCTGAAGAAATTAGCACTGATGGTTGGACGAAATGCGCAGGAGAGGAGTTGATGTGAGCGAGAAAAGAGAGGAGAACTTCACATTATTATTCTGATCACTTTGGAAGAGAGCCATTTTGCATGCACACGTAGAGGTGGTAAGGCTACAGCTGAGTTGAATTGGCTAGGCCAGGAAGGAGCAGAGGGCGGCGTCGCTGACGCTCTTCCTGGCGAGCACGAGCTGCTGCTGCGACCGCTTGCAGTAGGCGATGGCCCCCTGGATGAGGCCCTCCGACTCCGACCGGGCGCTGCTGCTCCTCTTCAGCGCCGGAGCGCCCACCGATGAGCTCCTCCTCGTCGGGAAAGACGGCGGCTTCGCCGGTGACGCCAGCGCCGGAGCCGTCATCAGCCGCCACTTGATCACGCCGGAGAAGGACTTCCGTTGGCGGCTGCTGGCCGCGTGCTCCTCCTCGTCCATCAGCTTCTCCTGCTCGATGCTGCTCCTCAGGGTGGTCGGAGCTGCCCTGCTGCTGTTGTAGCTGTTCTTGATTTGGCTAAATGGCGCCTTGCCGCCGCCGCCGCCGTTCTTGATTTGGCCAAGCATGGCCCTGCTCCTGGCCCGGACGCCAACGCCGTGGCACTGCTCGTCGGAGCACGAGGTCCTGGCGAACAGGGACCGGAAGAAAGCCCGCGACGCCTGCAGCTTCGCGTGCACGGTCTCCGCGGCCTTCCTGCTCCGGGGGCCCTCCGCAATATGCAGCGTCGACGGCTGCGCATTGCGGAGGCCGGCAGCATGAGACTGCTGCAACGGCGCGACCGTGGCGGTGCTCCTCCTGCCGCCACCGCCGGCGGCGTCAGCTTCCTGCTGCTTGGCCCCCGACCTCGGCGCGACCTTGTGCAGCCTCCCCCGCCAGAGCAGCTCGTCCGCGCAGGGCGCCGCCGCGCTGCTCCGTCGCACCCGGAACTCGAACTCCCCGCAAGAACTGAGATCCAGGTCGATGTACTCCTCCTCCACAAACGAATGCGCACCAGTAGCAACAGTGCTTGCTCTCGCCATTGCAGCGCCGCCTTGCTGGGCCGTCGCTCTCGGGCACATTGGGGGGAAGCTAGAGCAACTGCTTCTGCTTGCTCCAATGGGCCAAATGGCGAAGAAGAAGAAAAAGACGAGCTAATATGGGGGTGGAGGGAAAAATTCTCTGGGAGAGGCCCCTTAAATCCTTCCTCTAGAGGCTCTATCCTGGATTATGCCATGTGTCAGCTACACCAATCTTAAAGCAACTTAATCATTCCTTCCTATCTTCTTCCCTCGACTCTCTTCCCCTATTCACCAAGCCATCTCTTTCTGTGCTCAAGCCACATCGCCACTCGCCGTCCTCCACGCCGAGCCGCCATCGCCGCGCGCCGTCCTCGAAGCTGGAGGAACTCCTTCCTTCTTCTTTCTCCAACTCCTTCACCTATTCACCCAACCCATCTCTCTCTGCGCTCAAGCCACGTCGAGCAAGCGTTGCACACCGTCCTTTCTCTCCGCGTCACCATCCTTCGTGCTGGCGCTCCGAGCCATCGCCGCCGCGCGCCGTCCTCTCTATAAGCTAAAGGAGCTCGCCGAGGGACATTGCCATGGACAGTGTTGGAATTAATCTTGATGATTTGATCGTGGTCGAAGTGGCCGTGGTCGGAGTGACCGTGGTTGGACAATGACCGTGGTCGTGGCTCTTGTAAGTGGTCGGTTACGACTACGTTATGTGTGGACGTAACGACCAGCGTCGTGGCGTGGGTGTGAGTGGTCGATTAAGACCACTTAGGCCCCGCTCGGTTGGGTTAAAAAGCTGTGGCTTATGGCTGAAATTGCACTGTAGCGGTTGAAATTTCATTGTAGCTGAAGGTGCCTTATTAGCGTAATTAAATTTTAAAAAAAATAAAAATAGAAAAATATGCTAGCTCATCACAGACAACGCAAACGAATACGAGAAAAAAAGAACCAGCAAAAAAGCTCAAAAAAGCCAAAATTTCAGGAAAAGACGAAACTTATGAATAGTGAAAAATAAGCCGAAAGCTGAAGCCGAAACGAGCGGAGCCAAGGCATGATGCGGGTGTGAACGGTCGGTTACGACTACGTTGTGTGTGGTCGTAACGACCAGTATCGTGGCGCTTGTGTGAGTGGTCGATTACGACCACGCTGTGTGTGGTGGTAACGGCCAACGCTGGTGTGAGTGGTTGGTTACAACCGCATTGTGTGTGGTCATAACGACCAGCGCCGAAGTCACTAGCGCCGTGGTCATAGTTGTGACGATCGTGGTCGTGGTCATAGCACCATGGTCGACAGTACAATGGTCGATGCTCAGACGACCTGTGTGGTCCGAGATGCGGTCGAAGACGAGAGTGGCCAGTCAATGCAGCAGACGTCTGTGGTCGGTCACGACCATGTTGTGTGTGGTCGGTCACGACCATGTTGTGTGCGGTTAGTTACGACCATGATGTATGTGATTGCTACGACCAGGTGTGGTCGTAGACGACTGGTCTGTGTAGTCGTAGTCGATCAGCGTGTGTGTGATCAACTATGACCAACTTTATAATGGTAAGTGGCACGGTAGCATATGGCGGTCACTGTAGCAGTCGTCAGCACTGTGCTCGGTATGGGCAGCAATTGTGGTTGGTAGGCACTGTAGCAGTCATCAACGCTCAGAGTAGAGCATGGGCAGACGGCGAAGCATGGGCGAGCGGCGGAGCAGTTGAGTGCTCTGAGGCCCGGTTGTATATATATACCATGTCATCTGTAAGAGCAAAGTAAGTCGAATGAGTAGAGAAAGAAGAAAAGCAACGCAAATTGTGTTCGTGTCAGGAAAAATTTCCTTCGTGCCTATTCGTTCGACTTTCGCATGTAGTGTGCGTCTACAGGTAACTCAACCAACACTGTTCCCCATCCGACAACAGAGTGGTCAAGAGCGAGCTGTTCTTCCCGTTCTCTAGTCGTAGGAAACTGCGGAGTGGTGGTATTAAGTTTGGGTGTGCAGATTCTGTGATGCTTTCCCATCAGATAGTAGAGTTCAATCATGAAGTACTAATAAAAAGAGTGCTACCAAACACGCATTAATCGCCTGAGACAAGACAACAGTATAAATGAAAATAATTCAGTTTCTTATTTCCATCCAAACTAGTGAAAGAATGCCTACTCCCTAAATATTGCATGACATCAAAATCTAATCTTCGAGCACTGGACAGCAATGCGGCATCTTGACCCGCTCCAAATAAAAGAATTGTAAACTCTCCTTGGATCAACAGAACCAACATGGTTGAAAAATCTCTGTGAAACATGTTAGTAGTTGCAAAGTTTGGTATTGTCACATTAGCACTTCTGTTTGCATCAGATGACCCCTGTGTCAAAATAAATAGAAAATTGTTTACAACAAAATAGATGCAAGTAATTGAATTGCTGGAAGATTGCTTTGGATGTTCTTCGACAGAACCATTGTTTATTACTTTCTCTGGATCTTCTCCTACAGAACGTGCAAACAAAGGCCAAACATTACTAGCCATATTACTATGACGGGAAAATAATGTTGAATGTGTAGTACTATCTTTTTCTTTCCTAGTAGTCTTCTGTCGGTTTTTTTTTGTCAAGTACATTTCTGGATCTTTTAGTCCTTAGACCTTTTATCACTTGAAAAACTCTAAATGATATTTTCCCTTTGTTATGTCTTCACCACACTGATCAGAACTTTGAGAAACCCCATGATGTTTGACAGGTCGTTGGGTTAATGAATTATCAGCTTCCAAATCCAATGTATTTATAGCTTTTTCCAAATTTTCAAGAGTTCTTTCGAAACTGAACAAAGAGATACGTGCAATGTATGTTTGTAAAGTTTCCTTTTCACTTCCATGTTTCCCATAAAAAGCCTCTTTTTCCATAGTTCGTCTATCTATGTAGTATATACCGAGATAGCAGGATGAAAACTTTACTGATATTGAAAACTCGGATAGCATGCTTGCAAAGCAGATCTATAAGATAGGAAAAGCACTTTTTAAACCAATATGTATTATGAAGCACTTTTAGGGCAGCACACGATGGTGATGCGGCTTGAGCGTAGAGAGAGATGGGTTGGATGAACAGGTGAAGGAGTTGGGGAAGAAGAAGGAATGATTGGGATAGCTTTAAGATTGATGCAGCTGACACGTAGTACAATCCAAGGTAAGACAGTGGCAGTGGCAGGGAGGAATCCAAGAAAACAGAACGGGGCTGGGTGCTAAGCTTGGACCCCCCATGTCTTTGGAGGCTGAATGGCTGATTGATTCCAGATCAATTTTGTCATGTGCTCTGCTCTTGTTGGATTTGGATGTGTGTAGTTGTAGTTGTACATTTGTACCATATTATGTAGCGTGCTGTAGCGCAGTACTCTCGTATGGAGTATCACAATTCATAGAGCAGACGGTAGCTAGATCTATGTACTTGTATATTCTCGAAAGGCGTTAGGGTATCAGGAGTGTATAAGGTCACAATGGGTCTTAAGGTGGACTCCATCTAATTGTTAAGGTCGACTCGTTATGTTTGAGACCACCGCTTGGCTGTAACATGGGTCCCACTTGGCAGTAAAAAAATTGTATTTTAATACTTGTGTTTATTGGTGGCTGGCTGGTAGAGGGAGAGAGAACAACAGGATTAAAAGAAAATTGTATTTTAATGCTTGTGGTCAGGTCTTTAGCTTAAGAACCGGTCTTAAGTTTTTTTGTTTATGGCATGTTTAAGATCAACCATATAATGTATAAGGTCGATTTTAAGATGGCTTATAATCCTTTATTTTTATACACTACAGATACCCTTAGGGGTAGAGAGATATGAACAGGCCCCAGAGTGTGCTGGAAGAGACCTAGATGACCTCTTGCCAATCACTACGAGTACTACAGTGACAGTACTGCCTCACATTTTTTCCCTCCTTGCTGCAAACGGTGTCAGAATCAAGTTCAGTAAATACTACTGTTAGCATAAAATTGTTACTTATTCCTTTGTAGAAAAGATCATGTGTGAAGTAAAAATACAAAAGTAGAGGTTGACAAAAGCGAGGGCAGAACCTTTGTGTAGAGAAAGGGTTGAGAACTTTTGTTTTTCTCATTCTTTTGGTATCTTTGATCTATCTGCTGTCAACTAAAGCTGAAGAAAAGAACAAAGGCTAAAAAAGAGGGAAGGCGCAGATGAATAAGAGAGGAGGAAGTTGACTTTTGCAAATCAGGATGGCATATACCCAGCAAAATTGTACGTATATACACGTATGGTCAATATAATTGGAGAGGTGGATACATCATACATTGTAAACGGCTCTTATGTAGTTTGGTCCTCTTTTTTTCAGCTTCTAAAGATTATCTTTTAGCTTTTCTACAGTAATTAGATTTTAAACGAAATATCTTTTTAAAATAGGATCTGCAAGTTAATTATAGTATATATTGTAGCGATTTTATTTATATCGGCTAAAATCTCACGCGAATTTCTGTTACTCCATATTCTCTCTCTCAAATAGCCTAAAAATCATAAGCATCAGCCAAAAACTATAAGCCAAAACAAAAAAGAACAAATCCAAAGTCTCAACCTATATGCAGAAGGCAACACAACGTCCAAAGGACACATCAAAAGTTTCTAAGCAGAAATGAAGATTATAACGTACACAATGTTAAAGTATAAGTGAATTGTCCATCTTTTCTCGTCAGCTTAAGCTTTTAGGTGAACTGGTTGGTGCATGCAACTCAATATGGTATCAAAGCCAAGAGGTCTCGAGTTCAAGACCTGACTGACACAATTAAAAAAAATTAATTGCAGTCTACTTCTATTCCACGTATTAGAGCTAAAAGAGCCTACACGTGAGGGAGAGTGTTAAAGTATAAGTGAATTGTCTATCTTTCCTCATCAGCTTAACCCTTTAGGTGAACTAATTGCCGCGGAACCGATTGTTCAGCGCTGTAAGTATTGACTTCTGACTTCTACTCGAAGGAATCAGAAATTAATATGAACTTCTCGAAACGGTTTCTTCACTTCTCTCACTCTTGTTTTACTCTGAGGATAAGTCAAGAGGCCACAAACACATATTGTACTCTATTTCTCTCGCTTCTATCTCACACACGTATTTCTTTCTCATGTTTTATACCACTCGTTCTCTCATTTTAAAAACCACTTTTTTCAGCTACTATTATTTATTTTTATCTAAAAGTCATCAGCTGCAGCCAAAAGCTATCAACGGAAACTAATATGAGCACCAAACTCAACTCGCAGCTTGTCGATGTTGGCAAATAGATATATTTTTTACCTCAGGATCATCTCTCCTCCCTGAACAGTCGGCACAGCTCTAGCGTCGTTACAGATTGCAAAGCATGTCGCCTACCAGAAAGTTCTAGAGCCCGTTTGTAACGATGAGATTTTTCATGATTGCTGTGCGAATAGGAACGTTTCCGGTGAAATTCACATGTTCCAAACGAGGCCCTAGTATCTTGAATAGCCTACCTGGTTTTACGCTCTTGATTGGAAAAACAAAATAATAATGCTCTCATGTTATCAGCCAAACTGAACTCTCATTATCCTCTATTAGCATCTTCAGTTTTTAGCAAGCAGGGTGAAGGATTATGAAGAATGACCTTTTTCTCAGTTTCCAGATATTCTTCCTCAAGGCTTATTTACGTGGGTTTGGTTGCTTAGACGGACCATTATATTCCATCCTCCGCTGATACCGATCTGGTGATGCAACAAAAAGCATTAGCACCAGCAAGTCTCTTGTACAAGGAAACTAGACTGACAAATGAGAACTATACCTGTCACTGAATATTTTCAAGTTATCAACACAGGTCTTCCTACAGTCGGTCAATAGAAGTGCTCAGCTCTTCATAGAAAACCAAAAGAAACAATTAATTGAGAAACAATTGATTGAGAAACAATGGGCAGGAAGCAATAGATCTTGATAGTTCATCCTCCTAGAGTAAGGATATGGCAGAAAACAATGAGAAGTGAAAGCTGTTCTTCCCATAAAGCATTTTCTAAATCCAGAGACCAACAAAGAAAAAGTTACCAAACCTGTGCTTTCAAATGTAGCACAATCTGATTGCTGGCTTCCTCAAATTGGTCTCTCTCCTCTCTAGTTTTGTTAAGCTTCACAACAGCCGCATTCAGTATAGTATTTACCTGTAAGCTGAGTTTCAGAATCACTCTTAAAAAAAAGCTTCTGATAGGATCATAGCCTCAACAGTAAACCTAACAGATAAGGAGAAAAATCTGGCAGAGCCTTCAGCTAGTTTTGAAATTGAATATCAATTTTTTTATATGGTAAATGAGGTGGATTAATAGGACACCGGATGTCTTATTTATAGTTAAAGCTGTTGGAAATGTGGGCAATATTTTAATTCCAAATTTTACTAGGAGACAAATACAATAAACCAGTTATGTAAAACTTATTACTAACAACAGACTACTCATCATACTTCAGAATAT
Organism: Bonia amplexicaulis; assembly: GCA_036346245.1. Classification (NCBI taxonomy): domain Eukaryota; kingdom Viridiplantae; phylum Streptophyta; class Magnoliopsida; order Poales; family Poaceae; genus Bonia; species Bonia amplexicaulis. The sequence continues at coordinate 6,278,328 of CM070742.1, forward strand.
ACGCAAAAAAAATATAGTAACAAAGTTGAACGAATGCGCGAGCGACTTACTTTTGAGCTTGATGAAAAACAACAAGCAGCGTAGGCTTGATGCAGTGCAGAATATAGATGATGCAGTGTAGTGAGCGGTCGTGTAGATGTGCGCTGCCCAGAAATTGTGCTAGGCCACGGGGCGCCGTGCCAGGGCACCATGGGAGATGGAGGCGGCTACGGCTGGACGGAGGCGGGGAAAGCATGCGGAGCACTGGAGGGTTGCTGGCCGAGGACCCCTTGACTGGTGGGACGCGGTGCCGTGTTCCATGGATCGGGCCACATCTGAATGGAGCCGACCCAAGGATTCTGAAGAGACAGCCAGGGTGCAGCTCCTTGCTTGGTGCCTCCAGAGGTCGAGCCATCGCCATTGCGGTGATGGTTGGTGTTGGAGCTGCGAGTGTTGGAGGTGTCGTTGTCGTATGTGGTGCCGCCATGAGAGTAGTTCCCGCCAGAACCATTAGTGGTGGCGTTGTTGGTGGTGGACATGCCCTTAGAGTTGTTGCTGCCACCGAAGAAATTGTGGGCGACGAACACGGTGTGCGACAAGTCAAACGTCGTGCCGACGCTGAGCTCCTCAACCAAGAGAGCAGAGCGCTTCTCATTGAAGGACGGGAGCGGCCGTTGCATGGAGATGAGGGTGCGCATGTGCGCATACCACCGGTGCAGTCTGCGCAAGGTGTTGAGGACAAGGCCTTTGTCGAGGATGGTAGTGCCAACGGCAGTCAGTTCGTCGATGAGGGACTTTTGTTTGCGACAATAATTTTCAATGGACATTGCGCCTTGCATGAGGCCATAGAATTCTTGTTCAAGAAGTATGGCACGTGTGTTGGCGTTGTCGCGGTAGATGCTTTCGATGGATGCCTAGACGGTGTAGGCGGAGGCAGCACAGTCCATCACCATGGTGACAATCTCGGATGAGATGGCACCGTATAGCCAGGAACGGACGAGTGCATCAAGGCATCACCACTGGAGGTCGGGGTTGGACATGGATGATGACGCGATGTGGTCCTCGAGAGCATATTTGCAAAGAGCAACTTCGAACAGCCCGCGCCAGTGGCGTAGTTCCCGGTGGTGATATCGAGGGTGATAGGAACGAGCGCCTTGACGCTTGGAACCACGATGGCCTATGCCCATAGCGTGGCCTTAGCGGCAGCCTCCTCCTTGGCGGCTGCCTGGGCTATGGCAGCGGGGTCGGTTAGGGCAGTCATGAGAGAGAGCGAAATAGGGGACGAGTGGTGGGATGGTCTCAGGAAAGAGCGCTCTGATACCATGAAGGCGGAAATACTCACACACTTGAGATTGTATTACGAGCCAATGGTTTATATAGAGTACAAGAGATAAGACGGTTTCCAAACAAATCGAATCTATGCCAAAAAGAAATCCTAACAATCTAGGAAACAAATTAGGAAAGTAATCTTCTGTAGTGCAGATATCCAGATATTGATTAGTTGTGGTCGTATGACTGACTATGGTTGTTACGACCACTTGGTGCTTACGACCACGCTACTCAGCCGTGGTTGTATGCTCATGTCATGGTCGTATGACCGACCATAGTCGTTATAACCACTCAATGCTTACGACCACTTGTGTAGCTTAAAAACCTCGATTGGCCGTAGACGTATGATCGACCACGGTCGTTACGACCACTCGGTGCTTACGACCACGCCACTAAGCCGTGGTCGTATGACCATGCCATGGTCGTTAAGACCACTCGTTGCTTACGACCACCTGTGTAGTCTAGCATTAATCTACTTTTATTTACACTTGTCTAACTTTGTCAATTTGCTTGAAAATCGTCTGGTACTCTTTTATATATTGTTAAGATGCACCCTTCATAGGGATGTTGTGTTATAGATCTAGAAATTTCCCAACGAAAGTAGGAATCAAATCAAATCGTTCTCATTAAAGATGCATTACAGAAAACGTAAATGAGCAAAGTGTCGTTTGCGAACAATGTCTGATGCCAAATCCAATGTTTACGAAATGTTATGATTCCACTACACTATAGTTTTCATATAAGGACTAAATAACAACTGTCATAAGGTATTGAAACTCATTCACTCGTGTTAACCACATACCTGATTGTCCAGGCTTTGCCAAGTAATTGTTTTGGAAGACGTGCATCTCTATATTTTTTTCATTTTTTTTACTTCTAATAAGCTATTCTCTATTGGCACAATTGAACTAAACCAGTGTTGTCCTCTTCTTTCGATCAACATGAAACACCCTCCAAAAAAGAAAACAGTCCTGCTCCTTTTAGCTTTATAATTGCTTTTGACTTTTGATTTCTCTCAATAATTACTATTTATCAAACTAATAAAATACAACAAAAAAATCATAATTCGTAGCCAAAAGAACATGTAATAGGTTCAATTTCTATAAAATCATAGTGAAAAATTCACATAAATAATGTTTGACCACGCAACACTTGGCGTTTTAGTTCAGCGATTCTATCACCAACCTAAACAGAAAAACGTAACCATAGCTAAAAGAAAAAAACAAACATACAATTCACAAAAGAGCAAGTCCGTCGTACGTACGTATGTACACGTACGAGAGAGCGTGAGCCAGTCAAGGAAGACGAGCGCGACAGGGCATGCAGCTAGGCGCCGCGTAACGCGTCGTTTTCCGCCACGTCTCCACGCTTTCCTCCACCTCCAGCCGTTCCCCACCTGAAGTTCTGAACCCGAGCTCGATCCACATCGGTCAACTCGCGAACGCGCGCCCATAACAATACATGAGGACCCGGATCAGTTCAGTGCCTATTCTTTACGGATTCTAAAAATAATTTTAATTTTTATTATAGTACTTAACTTTTAAATAGAGTTTTTTTAAAATAAAATTTATAAATTAATTATAGTACATATTGAAAACTTAATATCTATATCAATCAAAATCGTAAATAAACATCTTTTTCGTAATATCTAAATAAATAAAAATTAAAAATTTTAATTAAAAATTATAAACCACAGTCAAAAATAACAGATGTCTCCCTCGCGGCGACGACGCGTATTGTATTACCGATGCCAATCATGCGTACGTACTTGCATTATCCCTCAGCGAAGTGTAGTTGATAACTTAATTCATTTATCGGCGTTCGACGTACACGACAGCTCCCCACCTTCCCATGTACAGGAACATACATTTTTGACTTCTTACTTTATCTGCACCACTGCTATGGGTACGAAATCAAGTTGTTCATGGGACTTGGTTAATGAGTAAGCAACGGCACACTGTTTTTTTTCTCTCGCTCTCTCTGAAATGAAATCCAGAAACGAGACCGAAAATGCCAATCAATCAGACTCCATTATCATCTTAGTAGTAACTATCAATTATGAAACCAACATGAACACATATAAAACAATGAAGAATAACCAAAAGCACGAGATAAAGATTTAACGTGAAAAAATCTTAGGGAAAAAACTACAGACGCACAATCGATGAAACAACTATATGGAAGGAGAAGTTACAGAACGCTCTTGACGTATTACATATGTAGCTATTGGCATATTGCGCGCTCTACTATCTATCACGAGACTTACATGAATATAAACAATCTTGGAAACAAGAGTCCCAAACGAGAAAGGAATAGAGTCTTAGTCGAAAATGGAAACATAAAACTACTCAGAAGTTGGAACAGTAATCTGCTCGGAGAAGGGAAACACCTCGTTAGGAGACAAAACAGAGTTTCAGAAGATACCGGTGAAGAGTTGTAGTCGGAAGTGACTCAAGTAGCCACGTCTGACTCCAGTCGGCTCAAACACCTTTGGACACTATGTCTTATGCTAGTCGGTGCAGAATCCATCACTATACGAAGATGATCACAATCATAACCTCTTACTAGTTTACATTACCAACCAGGCATACTGATCGAAATATATCTTTTTGGGTGAAATATGGTCGGATTCTTCAAGTAATCTGTAAGGTATCGTTTCTGGATTTAATTTCAGAGAGATATTATGATTGCACTCTTTCATACATTAACAAGATTTTATTTTAGTTCAAATTGTTAGGTCTCAGAAAATTTCTATGTATTATATTTTAAAAGCAATCTATGCCAAATAAAATAATCCGAGCCTCTTCTTGATAAGCCATGCATATTATCTATTTACATTATGTGTATTGGCTTGTGGAGCACGGTGGATTTGTACTCACCCTCACATTACCAAAATCAGAAACAGGGACCCAATACCACTATGCCTACGAGGAAAACCCTACCACGGATGGAGGAACCAACAAGGAAACTAGGACGGCTTCTTCGATTTCGGGTCCTAGACAAGTAGACTTCATTGAGATTGTGTGTACATATATTATCTAAGTCTAGATAATATATATTGCATACATTTAATCCTCAGTAGCTTGCCTGTGGATTATGGTCTTACTTTTGCTTATGCTTCCGCTATTATCTTTTGTAATGTAAACATTTGGCTAGATCAGCCCTTATGTAAACTGTCGTCCGATGTGGTGTATTTTAACTTTGGTATGAAAAATTATGGTTCCATATATATTCCGTAAGATGTATGAGTTGATGCAGCAATGTACCTGTGAGCACTATCTACTGATGCAGGAAATAATACAATGAATAATAGAGGAGTCTGGATTGAAAAATCCGAGATAGTTTTTGGGTTTGGATCTTTCTCTCCCATACGTCTACTTTTATCGCGGCACGACTTCGATTCGATTTTCAACTGCTTCCGTACGAATGTCTCTAGAAAAATAACTTCTCCGTTAAAATTCTAAAACTTCCTATTTTTACTTATTTCTTTTTATCTAATCATGTACATATACTCTCGAGCGGGTTATTTTTATAACATTATACGTTGGAACCGACCAGCTTCGCGCGTTCAAAGCCTAAACGTGTACACCGGCCGATTTTAAAGGAGAAAAAAAAACGATTCCGCGCGTGGTGTCACCGGCCGATTTTAAAGGAGAGAGAAAAAAAAAACGATTCCGCGCGTGGTGTGACGCACGATGTGGTATGAAAACGACGGCTGCTCCGGTTGCGTGCGCGTTGGTCTGGTGGACGACTCAGGCGGTGTCGACGGAGACTTCGTCCGGTGCTTCCACACTACGGACCAGAGGGGGGTCCGAAGGACGATAGAAAGAGGGAGCGGAGCACTAATGCGCTCCGGGCCGAGCGGTAATCGCCTTTATTTTGTTCCTACGAATCAGTGGGAGCATTTCATTCCCTTGACAAAAAAAGCTTGACTTGTTCTCGATTCCTCGTGCCACTTCTTTTTAGTTTTTAAAAATTACTTTTTGATTTTTTTTATAATAACTAACTTTAAATAAAATATCTTTTTAAAATAACGTCTATAAGTTAATTACAATATCCTATAACAACTTTATTTGCATTGATCAAAACCACATATGAATTTTTAGCTCCATTCATTTCAGCTTGAATTTATGACTTCTGGCTTATTTTTCACTATTTATAAACTTTTTCTTTTTCTTCTTTTTTTTGCTTTTAAGCATTTTTGCCGGTTCTTTTAAATTTAGTAATATCAAATAAGTCACCATCAATTACAGTACAATTCTAGTCAACTACAGCACAATTTCAACTATATGCTAACTTATTTTAGACTAATCGCACGATACATTTATTAGTCTTTCTTGTAAACAGCTCAAACCGCGCGACACCTCTATTAATCTTTCTTATAAACAGCCCAGGAACCTTAAATCATAACATAGGTTAAATAAAAGGAAGAAAAAAACAGCCCCTCCGTCACCCCCTTCGTTTTCATCTGCCAATATGTCACTGAGTCACTGTGGGACTTGATTATTGGCACTGTGGGACTTGACGATCGGGCCCAATAGGCCAGCAAAGAAAAGGATCGGTACCCACAGAAACTGCACTGTGTCTGAGGTTCTCAGTCAATGTCTTCTTGAAATACATGTCAGCTTTTTCTCCAGAGTTACGTCATAATGCAACCAAACCAAATAGCTAATATTTGCGGACAATGCATGTAAACCAGGAAAATGGCAGCATTAGGGGGCCAAATGAAGCTGCCCTCTCAAAAGAGCTGTTTTTAGATGGTTTATAACTAAAAAGTATTATAGCTAGCTAAAAAATCACTGTAATTGACAAAAACTTATTTAGTATAATTAAATTTTAAAAAAATAAAAATAGAAAAAATATATTAGCCCATCACGTATAATATAAACAAATACGAGAAAAAAAGAACCGGCAAAAAAGCTAAAAAAAACCAAAAGTATATAAAAAGACGAAATTTATAAATAGTGTAAAATAAACTAGAAGCTCAAGCCGAAACGAGCGGGGCCTAAACTTTCATCTTTTTTATTATAATACTTTTTACTGTTGATAGTTTTCAGAGTCTTTCAGCGTTATTAAATTTTAAAAAACAGTTATATTATTGTAAATAATATAAAGAAATAAGAGAGAAAAGACAAAAAAAACCTGAAAATAAACCTAAAGGTTAAAAAAATAAGATTATAAAAATAGAAGCTAAAAAGCTAGAAACTAAAGCTTAAAATCAAATAAGCACAGCCTATACAAGGCCCCTGGTAAAATATCCAAAGTTGCTCCTGCCTGAGGTCGTCGGAAAATGACGCTGCAAAGCTTCCCCAACTAATCAAATATCCCACCACCTCCAAGCTCTTCATCGCTCCAATATTTACCTCCACGCCTAATTCAATCACCAATAACTAAGCACTGATTCCCTCTCCTGTGGGTAGTAGCTGCCAGTTTCAAATCATCGCAAGTTTCTTAACAGCTACTCCTCTACTAGTCATCTTCTCCCATGAGGCCATGTGCTACTCGTCTTGTGCAGCGAGTCTCACCGTCTCTGTCCCGTGGAGTTGTTCATGACCTGTTCCTAGTCTAGGGCCGCCGCCGATGCTTTTGCCGGAGTTCTTGCACCATGTCCATGGCACCAGTTCTTGACATGCTTGTGCAGCTCGTCATCGTCTCGGTGCTATGCGCCGGTGTGCGCGCGTTCACCCCGGCGGACAACTATCTCGTTCTTTGCGGCACGTCGGTGAACGCCATCGCCAACGGCCGGACGTTTGCCGGGGACGCCCGTCTGCCAGCCACGGTGTTGACGGCGCCACAGAGCGTTGAGGCCAACACTTTGGCGAGCTCGGTCACCGGGTCCGATGAGCCGGCGCTGTATCAGTCCGCGCGCATATTCACGGCGCCGGCTTCCTACATGTTCGCAATCAAGAAGCCTGGTCGGCACTTCGTCCGCCTCTACTTCTTCCCCTTCCGGTTCCAGTCCTACGACCTCGCCACGGCCGCCGCGTTTAAGGTGTCTGTGCAGAGCGCGGTCTTGCTCGACGGGTACACGCCCAAGAACGGCACGGCCGTGGTCAGGGAGTTCTCGGTGAACGTCTCCGGTGGCACGCTGGCGATTGCGTTCACGCCGACGGGCAAGCTTGCGTTCGTGAACGCCATCGAGGTCGTGTCGCACCCCGACGAGCTCATCGCTGACACGGCGCCGATGGTGGGCCCGCCGAGCCAGTACACCGGGCTGTCGTCGCAGGCGCTGGAGACGATCCACAGGATTAACATGGGCTCCCCCATGATCACGCCGAAGAACGACACGCTGTGGAGGACATGGCTGCCGGACCAGAGCTTCCAGCTCGAGAGCACCTTCGCGGTGCACAAAGAAGTGCCGCCCTCGACGCTCCAGTACACGAATGGCTTCGCCACCAACGAGACGGCGCCGGTTGCGGTCTACTCCACGGCGACGGAGCTGAACACGTCGGCGATGAACAGCACCATGAACTTGCTGTTCAACATGACGTGGCGGTTCGACGCGCCGACCGGGTCGGAGTACCTGCTCCGGTTCCACTTCTGCGACATCATCAGCAAGACGGCGCACACGCTGTTCTTCAACGTCTACGTCGGCGGGTGGCGGGTGCTCTCGGACTATGATATTTCGGGCGACACGTTCAACAAACTGGCCGTGCCGTTGTACAAGGACTTCGTCCTGGGCGCCAAGGACGCCACGGGCGCGATCACCGTGAGCATCGGGCCGTCGACGCTGGACAACGTGTTGCCGGACGGTCTCCTGAACGGCCTCGAGATCATGAGAATGATCGGGAGCACTGGCGCCGCGGCTCGGCGCAGCTCAAAAATCACCATTGGGATCATCGCCGGCTCGGCCGTTGGCGGGGTCACGGTGGTGATGGCTGTCGGGTTCATCGCCTTCAGGATGCTACGGATGAGGAAGCCGGAGAAGCAGCGGTCGAACACCTGGGAGGCGTTCTCGGCGAGCGCGCTGGGCTCACACAGCTTCGGCAAGAGCAGCAGCAACACCGTCACGCTCGGGAAGAACAACGCGGGCGTCGGGTACCGGTTCCGCTTCGCGGTGCTCCACGAGGCGACGTGCGGATTCGACGAGGGGATGGTCATCGGCGTGGGCGGCTTCGGGAAGGTGTACAAGGGCACGCTGCGCGACGACACGCCGGTGGCCGTCAAGCGCGCCAACCGGCGGTCGCAGGGGTTCAACGAGTTCCGCACGGAGATCGAGGTGCTGTCCCGGCTGCGCCACCGCCACCTCGTCTCGCTGATCGGTTACTGCGCCGACCACAGCGAGATGATCCTGGTGTACGAGTACATGGCCAGGGGCACGCTCCGGAGCCACCTGTACGGCTCCGACCTCCCTCCCCTGTCGTGGAAGCAGAGGCTGGAGGCCTGCATCGGCGCCGCCCGGGGGCTGCACTACCTCCACACCGGCTCCGCCAGGGCGATCATCCACCGGGACGTCAAGTCGGCCAACATCCTCCTCGACGACAGCTTCATGGCTAAGGTGGCCGACTTCGGGCTGTCCAAAACCGGGCCGGATCTGGACAAGACGCACGTCAGCACCGCCGTGAAGGGCAGCTTCGGGTACGTCGACCCGGAGTACTTCCGGCGGCAGATGCTGACGGAGAAGTCCGACGTCTACTCCTTCGGCGTGGTCCTGCTCGAGGTGCTCTGCGCCCGCGCGGTCATCGATCCGACGCTGCCATGGGAGATGGTGAACCTGGCGGAGTGGGCGATGCAGTGCCTCAAGAATGGCGAGCTCGGCCGGATCGTCGACCAGAGGATCGCCGGGACGATACGGCCGGACTCGCTCAAGATGTTCGCGGACACCGCCGAGAAGTGCCTCGCGGAGGACGGCGTGAAGCGGCCGACCATGGGGGACGTGCTTTGGTGCCTCGAGTTCACGCTGCAGCTGCAGGAGGCGTCGCCGGACAGCTCCGGCACCGACAGTGCGCAGGCCGTCCCCGGGACAACTCCCCAGGTTCAGCGTAGCCAGTCGATTGCCAGCGTCGCGACTGACACCGGCATGACCGCGAACTTGGGGGACCTTGACGGCATGTCCATGAGTAGGGTATTCTCCAAGATGATCAAGAGCGAGGAGGGTAGGTGAAGCCAAAATTTCCTTGCATCTTCCCAGTGCTACAAGACTACAAAGACATGTACGCAAACTTGTGCAAACGATGTACATTTTGTCATGTAGAAGGAGCTTATACCAATTGTATGATGTAATGATATATCATACCAGTAAGGAGAAGGAAGCGGATTCTGTCCTACCGGTAGGACATCTTACCCCATTATCCACCGTCCATTTCAGCTGGAGATGTGTGCCCGTATGCTCTCCAGATCTCCCTGAACTTTCAGAAGTACTACTACTACTACTACTACCTTTGAACACGAGTCAAAAAAAAAATAAGAATGGGGTGTTACATCAGGTGTCGATTCCCCCGTGACACTAGAAATATAATACTGACGACTTAGGGCCTGTTTGTTTCAGCTTCTGGCAGCTGCAGCTACTCCTAGAATCTGCAGCTCAAACAAAGGGTCAGATTTTCATCCAGATTCTAAGTAGCCAGAAGCTACAGAATTCAGAAAATGAACTAGTAGCCAGAAGCTGGGGTTATCCAGCTTCTCCGATTCTCCGTGTGGATTTCCGTGCTGAAACAAACAGGCCCTTAGTATCTACTCTTCCTTTCGCTTCCCTGATTGTACTCTGGCACGCGCTGTCAAGCGCCGCCCCACAAATTTAAGAACCTCGTCGATGAGCACCACTGGGAAGGCGACTGCTATCACCAAAAGCCATTCGTTGAAACTGAGGGGCACAATCCCGAAGACTTGGGCAAGGAAAGGCACGTAGAGGATCAAGAAGTGCAGCCCAAACGACACGGACATTGCCAGGAGAAGCCACGGGTTAACCCACGGAGGCATGCTCAGAAGGCTGCCATCCTCCGACAGGGCATTCAGCGAGTTGAACATCTCGATCGCCACCAAGACAGACAGAGAGAGGGTCGTCGCTTTTATCTTGCCGCCCTGGAAGTAATCACACGGGCTCGCATCAAAGTGTAATGTCCGCGCTCCTGCTGTGAATGGTGAGACCTCGAAACCCTCCCATGAGGAGCACTGGCCCCAGTTTGAGAGCTGGGAGTATGAGACAAGAGTGTGGCCATCACCAGCCAGGTCAATTCCTAGGAAAGAGCCATGCGTGTACCAGATGATGAAGACTCCCACCGTTGCAATCCCAACATACAGCCCAATGACCTACACGTAATGTCAACATGGATTTCAAGTAAGTACAACGAATAGGGAGTACCACCAAGGTCCAGGCAGTGTATTGTATGCATTAGCCAACTGCAGGACATGGATTTCAGACTGCCCATTCTATTGTTTGGTGATACACTGATGCTTATTTTTGTTGGGTTGATTAACCTTACAATTAGTCACATAAAAATGCTAAATATTTATAAGTTGTTAAAAAGTAATGTATAAGGATATACAAGTAAATACATGATCCACAGGAAAACATACCATATACCGAAACAGAATCCAAGGAGTGATCAATGAGTCATCACTTCTTCGAGGAGGTTTCTTCATGATATCTTTATCAGGTGGGTTGAACCCCAAAGCTGTTGCAGGAGGGCCATCTGTAACAAGATTGACCCACAGAAGTTGCACAGGGATGAGGCCTTCTGGTATACCTAAAGCTGATGTTAGGAATATGGAGGCAACTTCTCCAATGTTCGAAGAGATCATATATCTGCAATGCCATATAGCTCACATGTATTGGTTGCATTTATATTTTTACTTTTCAAATATAATAATAATAAAAGAAAAGGTTAGTCATAGCTGATCTAAAGACGGACCTTATAAAAGCCTTCATATTGTCGTAAATGGATCTCCCTTCACCAACTGCTGCAACTATTGTACTGAAGTTATCATCTGCAAGCACCATATCTGAAGCTTCTTTTGCAACCTATTACAAATAATAGGGAAAAGAAAAGAACAAGGTCAGAATTCCACTCTGTTACAGTCAAAGCAACTAACTGACCACCACATTCATCAGGAACTGAGAAACCTGAAGGTGTTCAAGATTCTGGACAGACAGACAGGGAAACAGATTGTGCAGAATTCTGTCTTCTTTATTATTTTGGTCTGTGCACGTGTCCACGTGCATGTGTCAATTTTAGAATTTCATAAAGTATAAGATATTATCCACACCACACATAGCCTGCACTCTTTGGTCAAACAGAGAACCAAACCATACATACTTTTCAAAAAAGGGACACAGCACAGAGAGGGGGCAGAAAACACCATGAGATCAAAACTTCTGAGTAATTATCAAGCAAATTAGACAAGGTGAAACTAGAAAAAAATGGAAGGAAATATAGAATCTTATGTATATTCACTATATAATACCTGTTGTGTGGATCTAAAGTGGTTTCTTACTAGCATCAAATATTTGGCAGGGAGTAGTCATACAGGGATAGATGGGTAACAGGGCATGGTGACGTGCAAACATTGCATAAAATGACTGTAAGAAATGGAAGTGGTATGAGCATAGCTAAACTATAGTAATTGCAAGCAGAAATTACTTTAAATACCATAAGGCAATTCAGAAGCCTAAGAAAATGGTTACATTGCATATGAAAAGTGAAGCCTAATTTGGTACTATTAAAATCTATAGCAGGCTCTTCCATGAAAATGTCCTAACGACAAATTGCAAATGAATATTCTTAAAAGACAACTTAAAAGAATAAGAACAGTTTGATAACAAAGCAAAAATGCAGACCTCAGTCCCTGTAATGCCCATCGCCACTCCAATGTCGGCCAATTTCAGAGCCGGTGCATCATTCACCCCATCGCCAGTCATTGCAACCACCTCACCATCTTCTTTGAGCAATCTAACTATTTCCTGCTTATGTTTTGGCTCTGCCCTGGAGAAGAGAAGGCCACCCGTTTGCCTCAAGAGCTTCTTATCAGAAAGAGCCATGAATTCCTTCCCTGTGAAGCTCTTTGAACTAATATCTTCATTGGGACCAAAAACCCCAATCTCACGGCATATTGCCTCTGCTGTTTCTTTGTTATCACCTGTTATCACCATAACACGTATGCCAGCAGCTCTGCAATCTTCAATTGCTTTGTGGACTTCTTCTCGGGGAGGATCCTGCATAGTATAATCTATAATGTTAAAAGGTACATGCATGTGTTAACTTAGAAAGGCGTATTAATATTATATTATTCAGCAATCTAAATTAGATAATTTCCATGAAACACAGGAAGTTCGCACCCTTAGACCAACAAAACCACAGAATATCAGATTACTCTCTATGGAAGAGTAGTATGAAGGATCAAGCAGATATTTGTGAGCTGCATGCTCTTCTCCATCATATGTTGCAAATTCCGCCAAATCCTCCTTGTATGCGAAGCCCAAACAGCGCAATGCACTGGCTGACATTTCATTAAGTGTTGACAATATGAGTGCCTTGGCACCCTCATCCAAGAGCACAACAGATCCATCGAGCAACTGAATATAGGCACTTCTCTCCAGCAAATGTTCTACCGCTCCCTGCAAGAGTATACTTTTACCATGAATAGAGTCATAGGACATAGAAAATGACATGACCAAAAACATCGCAAGAAACAACATAACATGACACTTGCCATCACAGAAGTAAATAGAGAATTTAATGCCAAGTGGTAGCTGCATCCATAACTAACTGAAGGAAACAAAATACAAATAGGAATTGATAATATAGATAAAGAAAATTGACAATAAGACAAAGCTTCTACCGTAATTTCAGGAGAAAAGGAGGGCATAAAAAATGGTACTGTGGTTCAACCATGAAATCCACAAGTATGTTGTTTCCGGCATTATAAAGAATAAAACAGGAGCAGAGCAGATTCCAGAAACAGATTACTGCTGTGCACTAGGACACTTATGACACAAAAGAGGAACACATGCTAATTTTGCAACAGAACTAAATGATATGAATGATACCTTGACAAGTAGCAAATTCTTTCCCGAGTCTGCTTTTTTCACGATAACTCCCATTGATTTTCTGGTACGATCAAATTCCAGAGTCGCTACTCTCTTAGCAGCATTGTTCCACCATTGACAGCATCCTTGAAACAACAAAGAAAGCTAATCATTCCTGATTCTACACAAAATAAAGCTAATAATGCCATCAGATTATATTTTAGACTGCACAGAAGAAATCAACATACTTAGCAAATCAGATGAATCCAGAGATGGAGTATATCCACCAGGAAGCCCCATTTTCTCAACCAAAACCTGCCACATATATAATACAACCACTCAACAGTGCAAATGATCAAACAATTGTAAGTTAATAGAACCAATGTCATCTTAAGAGCATTCCAATTGCAGTCTAGAATCCGCTAGTAGAAGCAAAGCATACCTTCAAAGCAGCCTCTGTGGGCATCCCAGTAGCAACATACTGATGCTCAGAGTGTGCAATACTTGCATCATTGCAAACTGCAGCTATCTTTGCAATCATCTGGAGATTTTCATCCATGCTCAAACTTGGCCAATCGTGTATCTTCCCATCACATGGATCATAAGTGGTTCCATCAACCTTAAAGCTCCTAAGTGTATCGGACCACCTCCCAACGGCGACAAGCCTCACAGCTGACATCTGGTTGGTGGTCAAAGTACCTGTCTTATCGGAGCAAATCACTGTTGTGCATCCTAATGTCTCAACACTTGGCAACTTTCTTACAAGTGCATTCTTCTGAGCCATCTTACTTGTGCCGAGTGCCAAGCATGTGGTGATCACAGCAGGCAGGCCCTCTGGAATCGCTGCAACGGCCAGTGCCACTGCAATCTCAAAGTAATATGTGCACTTCTCAAATGAGAACTTGAAATTCCTAGGCCACCCATCCACATACTCCCAGGTAAGGAAATACTTCACGTTGATGAGCCAAACCAAGGCACAGATCACCCCAATTATGGCAGTCAGCGCCTCACCGAACTCATTGAGCTTCTTTTTCAGCGGCGTGTCATCCTCCTCCTGCGAGGCCTCCTGGATCTGCACATGGATCTTGCCTACTTCAGTGGCCATGCCAGTGCCCGTCACGACACAGACGGCGCTGCCGTTGACAACGGTGGTGCCAGAAAAGACCATGCACTCCTTTCCCTGGATGTCTGCGTCCTCCAGCTCGATCTTGTGACTGGTCTTGTTAACCGAAGCGGTCTCGCCTGTGAGGGAACCCTGCTCGACGCGGAGGGTGGAGCTGATGAGCTGGAGCACACGCATGTCCGCGGGGACCTTGTCGCCGACGCGGAGCTCGACGATGTCTCCGGGGACGAGGTCGCGCGCCGGGAGCCCGTGCGACCACCGGCCGTCACGCTTGACGGTGGCGTGCTCTGACTGGATCTCCTTCAGCGCCTCGAGCGCCTTCTCGGCGTTGCTCTCCTGCCAGACCCCGACCACGGCGTTGACGATCAGGATGAGGAAGATGACGAGCGGCTCGACGAAGGCGGTGGCCCCGACCTCGCCGCCTTCGGCGCCGTCATAGAGCGCAAGCACGAACGACACCACGGCCGCGGCGAGCAGGATGCGCACGAGCGTGTCGTCGAACTGCTCGAGCACCAGCTTCCACACCGAAGGCGCCGCGTGCCGCTCCAGCTCGTTGGGCCCGTACCGCCGCAGCCGCGCCGCCGCCTCCTCGGAGCTGAGCCCGCGATCCGCCAAGACGCCCAGCTCCGCGAGGCACTCGCTCGGCGAGCGCGCCCACGCCGGGAAGGCCGGGGCGGCCGGCTCCGACCCGGAGGAGTCGGGTCCGTCCCGCCGCTTGCCCTCGTCCTGCCCGCCCTTGCCCATTGGCCGCGACCCGAGATTCGAACGGAGAGGATTGGCTCCTAAGGTTTCCTGCCGCGGCGGCGGCGGGGAGACTGGGAGAGGAGGCGATCGGTAGTGCAGTGCGGAATCCAAGTTAGGCAGGGGAAGGAAGCCTATGCCTTTGTTCCCCCCTTTTCTTATCTCATTATTATTGCTGGGTAAATAAATCGATGGGGACGAAGAGGAATACTAGTACTAGTTTAATAGCCACTTAAATCCATCGGGGGCATTATCGCTTCGTCTCCTTGGACTCTCATGTCTCTGCATGTGGGGGCGCATTGCAGGTGGGACACGTGTGTCAGCGAGCGGGGGATCTCGTCAACGTGGCGGCTCGCTTGATGCGATGATGAGACGCGCGGGTTTTGAGTTGTGCTTTATCCACCCGGATGATGCGGCGACGTCAGCAGGTGACGCCCTGCCGCAACGTGTGCTCCTGGGGATCTGGGCTTTCAGGCCCATTGGGCCTGCGACGACGCGAGAAAGGGTCTCCACGGCCGGGTCATCCCGTGCTCGAGGCACTGAGCAGTGGGGACACTATATATTTGGGCCCACAGGCAGTGAGACGGCAGGGCTGCTTTCCTCGCTCGCGCGCCGCTTTGCTCGGATCGGGCGCAGGGAATCTCTCTGCGAGCGGTGACGTCAGTCCGGCCAACATTCCCGGCCACGTCGCGTCGGGCGAGGCATTAAGCCCTAGTGACGCAACTCCATCCAATCGCGCGGCGCCACGCGTACTCTGCAGGAGTACCTGCTACGGACAGTGGCGCAGAGCTGAGCTCAGGTCAGGCTCACCACGTTGTCCTCTGAGTAATGAATGACAGTAGAAAATGGGCTTGTTCTTTTCCTCCGAAGCCGGCGGCTTTTTTTCTTCTGATCTAACTTTAAACGGAGTATTTTCTCAAGACGGGTCTACGGGTTAAACGATCTACACGTTAAAAGCCCAACATCCGTACCGCCAAAATCACAAGTGAGTATCTATCTCTCCGTAATCTGACTGTAAATGTACCAAAATTCAAAAATTTCAGCCAAAAGCCATAAGCCGCAGCCGAAAAGAACAGGCCCATTAATATTCGGTGACGCGCGTTGCCGCTTCCGCGCTGCAGAAGGTACTATATACCATCCAATGTTGAGCAGTGGAGTGGCTGCGACGTATTTTTAGCCGTAGCTTACGCCCTGCTCCTTCTTTCTAGCTTCTATTTATGGTTTATAATTATAACTTTTAGCTTTTAGTTTATTTGAGATAGTATAAAGTAATAGAAAATCACGTACGATTTTGATCGATATAAATGAAATTGTTACGGTATATACTATAATCAACTTGTAGACCCCATCTTAAAAAGACACTCCGTTTAAAAGCTATTTACTGTATAAAACCTAAAAACAACTTTTAGAAGCTGAAAAGAAGGGGCACTGTGTCTTTTAACTACAATTTATCAATTTAATAAACAGTGATTGCCAACTTAAAAGGGAAAAACGGGCCTACATGCTCGCATAGTAAACCCCCTCCCTCCCCTCGATTTCTTCGTGAGGAGAGGAGACCCAGGGAAAATCTTCCACGGTGAAATGGAGACCAACAATTGTAGGGAAGCTAGGGATCGATGCCTTTGCTGTGCAGTACGCGGGGTGCGTACGGTACGAAGGGAGAGATGCCCCAAATCATGGGGGGTAGGGGTGCAAACAGGTCGGGTTTTTCTTAACCAACCTAGTAACGAATCCGGTTGGTACCGAATTCGGTAAACCAATTTGTTATTTGACCGGACTCGGTACGGTATCCGGATATTTATAGGCGGATTCGGTAGCGAATATGGGATGCAAGCTATCCAACCAAATAGCTTCAGTATTCAGCAAATTCGATATTATCCGAGTGAATATCCGACAATAAGCACAGCAATTCCCCTCCGTCCGGCGACCGCGATATCCAAGAGCTGCTCGTCGACAACCAACGCTTCGTCACCACCCACATCGCATTCCAGCAACATTCATCACCACGGCATCGCGCAGCATGAGCTCCGGGCGATCTCCATCACCGCCACTAAGGCATGTGCCAAGCATGAAGTTGAGGTACGTGCCATCGGGGAACAGTCTGTGTGCATCGAGGCCGAGGTGCGGACAGTCGGCGGCGTGCGCGCGGAGGTTGAGCAGATCCACGCCAACGTGAGGGTGCTCGCTTCTACGCGCACCGAACTCATGGACTGACTCGAGGTCCTTCGTGAGCAGCTGGCACGTGCGTAGGCCAACTCATTACCAATTTCTAGCAATACTTTTTAAGGCAAAACTACAACATAAGTAACTTCAAGCCACAACCAATCATTATATGATATATTACAAATCAAAATCATGCATAGCAGCAAGCAGTTGAGGAATCCCATGTGCAAATTAAACTATAAGCCACCTAGATACAAAATAAATGAAATGCTCCTGTGATATTTTGTAGTAGGTAATAATTTGCCACTACCAAGATATAAAACCCATCGAGTAAAGTGAGACTTTTCATTTTAGAGGTGCTTATCTAAAGTTGAAGAGGCAACCCTCGTATTAATTGAAGCCCTAAAGAATCTAGGAGAGAAAAACCGAGAGGAAGAATAAGAAAGAGGTCACAGAGGCAAGACATGGATGACCGGAGAACCCACGAGTTCATGGTGACAAGAATTGATGACATGGATGGCACGATGCAGTGGCAACGAGTCCGACCTTCGATTTGGTCAAATAATATATGCATTTTGACCATTTTGATGAGGCGATGTCATAGTGAGCTCCAATTTGTCATTTGATGAAGTTCATGTTTGGCATGTTTTTTGAGGAAGATCTTTGTTAACTCTTTTCAGCCAAATATGATGCATTTTAGTATATTCCCTACACATCACAATAATATCCAACATCTTCAGAGATCGTTAGGGTTAGTTGCCAAATGACACAATTAAGCACAAAATGTCATATAAAATGATGATAAATGGGGTGAGAAAAGCATACAAATCGAGCATCTACAGTCAGTACATAAATCAAGCACTAACAGTCGCGATCTCTCGGGTGCGCTGCTCTCAAACAAGATGAGATGAGAAGGAGATCACGAAGAGGTATGGAGGAGTATTTGGCAAAAAAAAATCTTAACTACGTGAGGGGCTATCGCAAAAAATCCTTTAAGTGGCTGTTCAATTCGAGTAAAATAAGACGTAGTTGTCCAATTTTACACTGTAGCTGCCGATGCTTTTTGGAGTAATTAAATTTTAAAAAATAAAATAAAAAACAAGTTTGCATATCACAGACAATGCAAACGAATACAAAAAAGGTAAAAAAAACTTTTAAAAAGTTAAAAAAACTAAAAAAGACGAAATTAAAAAATAGTGAACTAAAAGTCAAAAGTTGAAACTGAAACAAGCGACCAAGCTTCCCACCTATCTTGCCCTATCTGTCATTAACACTAGATGTGTTAACCATTTTATGTCAGTTAAATGTGTTGGTTAAGATGGGTTGAAATTAGGCCCCATAAAATCAGCTTGCAGGCCTGTGCAAAACCTATACCGCTCCCACTTGGACAGAAGGGCAAAGTCGCGCGAGCAGTGCTGCCCTTTCGTCTCGCTAAGCAGCACAGCCACCAGCTTCGAGCATGTGCCTTCTGTCCGCTGTATCTCCTCTACAAAGATCTCATCTCTCCTCAGTCCTCACCCAAAATCTAGCTCATCTATATCCGATGAAACCTAACAGATTAATGAATTTGCGATCGATGTTTTCTTCTTTGTTTAAACATGTTCTTCCTCCATTCTCATAACGCTCCCATCTATCATCATCACTTTCCTCTATACACCTTGGTGTAGAGGCAAGCAATTCATATGGAGATGAAAGTGGCTATAGATAACGAAAAAAAAGTATCTCCTTTTATAAAAAAAAACATCAATGCGGCATAATGGATTTTTTAAAGGGCAGAACATCTTTAAAATCTATAAACCCAATTACGAAATTTCATATATATATATATATATATATATAAACCCATTTATGAATAAAATACAGATATCTTGCGTCATAGTTCTCGGCCTTTGTTGTATGTGCTCAAGTTGCTCGTCATTTTTGCTTCTGTTTTTCTTTCTCTGCGATGACTGAAATCGAAGAAACAATCTACATGCTGATGGATCCATCTATGATCGGAAGGGCTCAAAAATTTCAAGCTTCAATTTTTTTTAGATGGCAATTCGGTGGTTTGACTAACTTAACAAACATTGTAATGCAACATCATGCCGTTACCCAGTTGAACCAACTTCTCACGTATCTCGTTTTTTTTTGCCATTCCCTTTCCATTGGCGATGTAATCAGATACAAAACCCACAGTACTTAACCCATTACAATTACAGTATTGAACCAAACACTATCCAAGGTGTTGTCAAACAGAACATTCAGTGCAGTCGATTGGCAGGTGCACAGCGCGCAATTGCCACACAAACAGCATGGAATACACATAACACCAATGTGAACTTGCAGCACATCTCAACGGTATATTTTTTGAGGAGCTGCTCAATTAAGGTGGTGATCGGTTCGGCTGAAAGCTGAAGGCTTATGGCTGAAAACACTGTGAATGTGAAAAAAACATCAGAATGGTGAGATGCTTATTTGATATAATTAAATTTAAAAAAATTAAAAAAATATAAAAAATATGCTAGCCCATCACAGACAACGCAAACGAATACGAGAAAAAAAGAACCGACAAAAAAGCTCAAAAAAAGTCAAAAATTCAGAAAAAGACGAAATTATGAATAGTGCAAAAATAAGCTTAAGCCAATAAGCTTAAGCTATATTGAGCAGGGCCTAATAAGGCAAAGCCTCACCTAAAAACTTTATTAACTAAAATACTTAATCAGGCGTTAGCTACAAACGCGGCTCCTATTACAGATAAGAAGGGAGTGAGATGAAGGGAACAGAGGTTAGAGAGCGGAGCTATTCTAGCGCAGCACAAACATAATTGGCCAATTCAGCATCGGCCCTGGATCCATCCATCTAGGAATTCGAACGATCCAGAGGTCTAAGTGCTACATGACTGAGCGAATTGGTATATTAAACACAGGGCTCATGCGCCGGCTCCCTTTTTCAGTGAAACGGTAGATTAAACTTCATTCCATCAGTCCTTGTCCCAATGGTGGCAGAGGACATCGCTCAACAGCAATCATCTATCACCTTTTTTCCTGCATATACAAGACCAAGATTCACATCAGAACGCATCCATGAGAGCATGAATGCACATTAGCCACAATACAAACGTCATAGATTATTTATACCTTCGGAGCAATGTGTAAAATACAAAATAGACAGCCCATCTCGCATCTGTTTTGCTCTTGCTACTGCAACTGCTAGAAAAATCTTAGCCCAACAGAATCTTTTTTTCCAGAGCTCCTGGTATCACTATGACTATGAGGTACAGTTCCGTAAAGTCACATGCTCTACTCTTAAGAAAATCGCCCATTCATAAAGAACATGAATAATCAGTTCAATCTGGTAATACGATGGACTACAGTCTACAAGAGACACCTTGCTACTGCTGTTTACCAGTTTTGCATGATTAAAACATGATTATCCACATTACTTGACCACAAGTGATGCAGAAGAAACGGCGTAATGTTAATTAA